>CM059433.1:98537869-99258312 GCA_030390025.1 Squalus acanthias
GAGAGGAGGGGAGAGATCTCTGAACAATGAGAAACAGAAACAGAAAGTATTAGAAACACTCAGCAGACCATTCAGCATCTGTGGAGAGAACAGACAAATTAATGGTGACTGACCTGCTGAGTGTTTTCAACCTTTACTGGTTAGCTTTAAAAATTTCCAGCATCTGCAGTTCTTTGCAATTTTGTTTTTATCTGAAGAATGAATCCAGATGAAATAAGCATTACATAGAAATTAAGATCACCATAAATTGTACAACCCTATTGTAAAAGCAAACAAAGCCTAATCATTCAAATTCTCCATAATAGTAAGTGGACAAAAAAAGCTGCTTCTGTAGTTGGTCTGTCCAAGTAACAGTGAATATTGTGGTAGTGTGTTATTGCAAATTCTTTAGCCTGAGCAAATTTGTAGTCCAGTATAATTGCAAACCGCATCACACTGAAATCATACTGCAAAAAATATTCTCTTCACTGCAATACTAATATTTGAAGGTAAACAAAAGTGTTCAAAGTGTATCGGAAGTCTAAGTAATTAATATTCAGCCATTTAGCATGAAATGTTGTACTCAAAAGTTACTGTACTGGAGAGCTTCAGGGCAATGTTTAACTCGGAGACTGGCTTAAGGACAACTAGGAAATTCTGCTGAACCAGACTATGACCAGGCCTTACAAATAATTAATAGCACAAGAGATCAGGGAACGAGACACGCCACACGGTCCATGAAGGCCTCTCCTTCCACAGGTCATGAGGTAACTTCCAAAATAAAATGTAACGTGTCATCATTTTACACAAATATGCAGTAATGGATATGCAGTAAATGCCACATAAATGCACACTTGATCCCAGCATTTCCCTCAACCACTCCTATTTAGGAGATTAGGTTGATTTCCAAACTTTCTTCCAGCATCAGCTGAAAACTAGTGCCCAGTCATTCATGTTGTTGGAACAATTTTGTCACTCAAATTGTGAAATATACGGAATAGCAGAGCAAATTCCGATACACAGATCGGATTCTCATATTTGCTTAGATTTCAGAAACACAATTTTACTGCTCTGCGCAAGCATGGTTACATCTCAAAGTTATGCCACTTCCCATTCACTCCTATTATACTGAACTCCACAACATGACAAGACTTCATTTGTGAAGACAAAATAAATTTTCAATTATTCATACATTAACGTTCGGTATACAGAAGACTGCAAACTATCACTTAATTTCACCGAAAGACAACAGCACATTACAGTACACTCTTGTATGCAGTATTTTTTGTAAGAGATGGGGATTACATAGTTTTACATTCCAATTTGTGATGACGTATGGATTGAAATAGAAATTTGAAAATGCCATTTATATTCAAGCCAGTAGGTACTATAATCCAATCATAATCTGAATTCAAGCACAATCTTCCCTGACAAATCAGACATGCATTTCACAACAATCAATAGCAAACTTAAGAAAAATAAAATTGCCTCTCAACTTGTGTCAATGCCATTCTAAAAGTTCACAATTTTGACAGAAAAAGAAAGCTAGTAGGAGTATCACAGGTTTGACGGAGTGTGTTGTTTCTGCACGTCAATGTCATCCCTAGCTGCAACTCACTTGATTGAAGGAACAAAATATGAGGCATTAAGAATGTAATCTTCAGACCTGGAGCAACCAGAATTTCTTGAAGAATAAAGTTAACCAAGAGACTGTGTGGATTCTGATTTTTTTAATCTCTTGGACCGGAGTTTTAATCCAGCACAGACGAATGGGATAAAAGGCTCCCCTGTCTGCTTTCTGCAAATGAAATCAGTTTAGGCAACCTCAGCCCAGTGTGCACTTGGTATGGGCCCACAGCACTAAACTCCTCATTCGACACTAACTGCTTATCTCAGAGTGAAAGTGGAAAAATTCGTATTGGTTGGCTTTTCTGAGAAGGATTCCAAGGCACGCTGTGGGAACAGAGGAAAGGGAGCTTTCCTCCAGAGTTATCGGACCTGGAAACACTTAATGCTGATAACCAGTGACAAAAGTGGAAAGTGTTCCACTCCTGGCACCAACATCCTTCTGATTGGAGTACAAACATGTCATCATTTAATATGATATTGTACAAAACCAACTACTTTAAATATGATATTGAGACAGAGAATGACTCCATTATTTAAGAGGATCGTATTTTTTTTTGTTTGCCCCTTTTGGCTCAATTAAAATAGAAGCGAGAGAGGCTGGGAGAAAATCCAATTTTTCTACAAAGCACTCAAGTTACCCCATCAATAATGAATTGAAAATGTAAATCAGCACATTGCAAGTGTCCTGCAAACCACAGTACAGCAACTTAAAAAGTATCTCATATTATTAATACCTCAGCTGACAGACACATTAGTGATATGCTGCAGCCATACTTCGGTTCTCACTCTGTACAGGATAGTGACATTCAGCTAGTCATAGAATGGTTACAGCACGGAAGGCGGGCATTCGGCCCGTCGAGCCCATGCTGACTCTCAGCTAGTCTCACTCCCCCGCCCTTCCCCCGTAGCCCTGCAAATTTTTTTCCTTCAGATAATTATCCAACTCCCTTTTGAAAGTTAAGATTGAGTCTGCCGCCACCACCCTTTCAGGCAGTGCATTCCAGATCTTAACCATTCGCTGCGTAAAAACGTTTTTTCTTACGTCGCCTTTGGTTCTTTTGCCAATCACCTTAAATCTGTGTCCTCTGGTTCCCGACCCTTCTGCCAATGGGAACAGTTTCTCTCTATCTACTCTGTCCAGACCCCTCATGATTTTGAACACCTCTCTCAAATCTCCTCTCAATCTTCTCTGCGCCAAGGAGAACAAGCACAGCTTCTCCAGTCTATCAACGTAACTGAAGTCCCTCATTCCTGGAATCATTCTCGTAAATCTTTTCTGCACCCTCTCTAAGGCCTTCACATCCTTCCCAAAGTGTGGTGCCCAGAATTGGACACAGTACTCCAGTTGGGGCCGGACCAGTATTTCAGAGGTTCATCATAATTTCCACACTTTTCTATACCTCTATTTATGAAGCCCAGGATCCCGTAAGCTTTTTTAACTGCTTTCTCAACCTGCCCTGCCACCTTCAACAATTGTGCACACATACCCCTAGGTCTCTCTATTCATGCACCCCCTCTTTTAGGATTGTCAGAAGGTTTTAGTACAAGACTTACTACAGGACAAAAAAGGTACATGGTCAGCTTGATGACAAATGGTACACTGCAGAAAAAAGGTTTAAGCAAAGTCAACTTGCCTGTCTAAGCAAATAAGTAGTGCGTCAAGATAATGATGTAATTTAATAGTGGATAATACTGGTTCTTAAAGTGGAGTTTGTTCTTCCAAATTACAATCTATACCTTACTACAGTACTTGAATTTAGTTGTACATTTTCTGATGTACAAGCATCACTTCACAACACGTTAAAGAAGCCCTTTCCAATTCAAAAACAACTGCACACAACTGTACATAAATTACTTCAATTTTGTAAAATTATCATCCCTGGATGTCCTGACACACCACCAATTATTTTACCACAAACCATAGATTAAAACTAGTGCAGCACAGGAGCTCCTAGGATAATCTTTATAACAAGTTCCCTTCCTTTGGAATAAATGGAGGATGTGAGACAGTAGGTTATTTATCATCAAATCCCACTGAACAACCCACAGGATGTATTTTTACATTTCAGTTTTAATATAGTTTCTCCAGAACTGTTCATCGGGCCTGAATACTCCAACTGGCAGATACAAATGGCTGCAATACATCTTTTTCAAAATGTACAATAGATTCGACAATATAATTTAGAACATTCTAGCATGTGATGGAACACCATTTTCTGTCATATATGGGAATGGACAGTCTGAAGAAACAGCCTGAATCTGTAAGTTAAGAATAATGGATTTCTTCACGTGAATACTCACAAACATCAACTTACTGTTTAAAAAAGTGATCACAAAGAATACTTGCACATCTTGCAATTTCTCTTTTCTAAATATTTACTGGAAAAAATAATGGTTTAATCCTTTTAAATCACACAACACTTTGTTTGAAAAATCGAGCTGAATGTTTTTTTAAAAATTTAGTCTTTATCCCAAACAATGAAAAAAAAAGTACTTGGATACATTACATTCAGGGGTCTTGAAGGCTGTTTGATCCGTGTGCCTGAGCATGTGGCATTTGAGATTCATGCTCTGGTTGCAGCTGTAGTCGCAGGTGTCACACTTGAATGGCTTGCTGGCCAAGTGGATGCGCTGGTGGCGCTTCAGGTTGGCCATGTTGCTGCAGGCGTAGGCACAGTCTTCACATTTGAAAGGCTTCTCGCCCGTGTGAGTCCGCACGTGCCGCTTGAGGTTTTCCAGCTGGGCAAACGCGTAATGGCAGTGCAAGCACCTGTACGACTTCTCACCGCTGTGCGTTTTCATGTGCCTCATCAGGTGGCTCGGGTACTGCGAAATGAAACTGCACAGCCGGCAGCTGAACAGCTTTGCGGCTTGGTCAGAGGTGAAGTCCTCTTCCGATAAACTTTCCAGGCTACATTTTGGGCAGTTTTGACCAGTCATTCTGTCCAGTTGCTGTGGATTACTGTCCAACATTTGGCCGCACTGTTGGCACGAGAAAGGGATAAACAGTTCAGAATTTTCTTCTGCTTCTACACTCTTGGTATGTATGTAACTGTCCGCTTCATCCTCTGGCTTTAGTCTTTTGTAGCTGGGAGGAAATTCATCACTGCCATTTATATGAAGACCAAACTCCGAAACAACTGAATCTGCAAATAAAATTGGATGTGTACAGTCTTTCTCCAAATACAGTGCACTTTACTAAACTGTGTAAAATATTAAAAAATAAATCAGGGGCCATTTTTAATTCTGGGACTTGCTCTGGTAGCAGGAGGATATTCTACTGCAAAACTTTGAAACCAACTTGCATAACTTTTTAGATTGTTCCATTTAATTTAGTCGCAAAACTATTCTAATTGCTGAGTGTTGGTGACCATTTTCCCTCTTGGTCTGGATAGTGGGAGTTTCTTAGTTACTTTTCTGTTCTATAATACATTTCCTCACAAATCAATGATCTCAAAAGGTGGCAAGTTTTTCATTGGGTTGGCGTGAGAGACAGAGACAGACAATGAACATCAGCATGTGATAGCACTGCGAATGAAAATTCTCAGCAGCTTCTCCATTAACAAGTCAGCCGCGCCGAGGGTCACTAATTTAAGAACATAACGTAGGAATTAGGAGTAGGCCATACGGCCCCTCGAGCCTGCGCCGCCATTCAATAAGATCATGGCTGATCATCGACCTCAACTCCATTTTCCCGCCCGATCTCCATATCCCTTGATTCCCCTCGAGTCCAAAAATCTATCTACTTCAGCCTTGAATATACTCAAAGACTCAGCATCCATCGCCCTCTGGGGCAAAGAATTCCAAAGATTCACAAACCTCGGAGTGAAGAAATTCCTCCTCATCTCAGTCTTAAATGGCCTACTCCTTATCCTGAGACTATGCCCCCTAGTTCTAGACTCTCCAGCCAGGGGAAACAGCCTCTCAGCATCTACCCTGTCAATCCCCTTCAGAATCTTGTATGTTTCAATGAGATCACCTCTCATTCTTCTAAACGCCAGAGAGTATTTATCTATATGATCGCTCCATTTCTTTTACTATCACCTTCGATGAGAAACTTCAGCAACAGTTGGGAAATATTTCCCCCCTTCTTTGCCTGAAGGTGTTGACTTGCACTTGGGTGCCAGCCACAGTTCAGTATCTCACCTAAATGACTATTCTTCATGTGCAAGCCCATGTAGAGGCGTCAGTGAGCTATTCAACCATAGCAGCCTCTTAGCAGAGACTGAGCTTGCCCTCATCTGATGGACACACAAATATTCCAGCTATAATCATTGAATAGAATGATGGAGGAACCTTGCATGATTCTTCTCTTTCCTGGCCCAAAACTCTAAAGTCACTGTAGTATCCAAAATGCTGCCTTATCAGCTAATTCACCACAGACCAAGGATCAAAGCGAAGTAAGTGCGGAATGGAAAAAGTGCAGATGGGAGCAGGAAGTTGCAAAGGGACAGAAACAGATCGAGTGAGTGGGCAAAACTATGGCAAATGGAATTCAATGTGGGCAAATGTAAGGCCATCCACTTTGGATCCAAGAAACATAAATCGGAGCTTTTTCTAAATGGTGAGAAACTAGGAGCTGTAGAGGAGCAAAGATCTGGGAGTCCAAATCCACAAATGAAAAGCTAGTCGACAGGTGCAAAAAGTAATCAAAATGGCTAATGAAATGTGGGTCTTTATCTCACAGGGGCTGGAATACAAAAGGTGAGGAAGTTATGCTCAAGTTGTATAGTGCCTTGGTCGGACCCCATCTGGAGTACTATGTTCCATGTTAGGCACCTCAGGAAGGATATATTGGGCTTGGAGAGGGTGCCAAATGAAACCAGAGCTTAGAGGGTTAATTTATGAGGACAGGTTGCATAAACTTGGCTTGTATTTCCTTGAGTATAGGAGATTGAGGGGTGATCTGATCGAGGTGTTTAAAATGTTAAAAGGATTTAATAGGATAGATACAGAGAAATTATTTCCTCTGGTGGGGGACTCCAAGAACAAGGGGACATAATCATAAAATTAGAGCTAGGCCATTCAGGAGCAAAATCAGGAAGCACTTTTTCCACACAAATGATAGTAGATATCTGGAAAACTCTCCCCCAAAAGGCTGTGGATGTTAGGAAAACTGGTGCCTTCAAGACTGAAATCGATATTTTGTTGGGTCGGGGTATCAAGGGATATGGAGCAAAATGGAGTTGAGGTACAGATCAGACATGATCTAATTGAATGGCAGAGCAGACTCGATGGGGTGAATAGCTTTCTCCTGTTCATGTTCCTATATTCAACCCTAGAATACTCTTATCAAACTGAGCACGCACAATTTGCATAGTCATGACTTCTTTTTACCTTATTTAAATTTCCTAGGAAAATCGATTAAATAGCGGTTGAATGTTCAAAAAGCCAAAACTGTGATAGCATTGCGATGCTGCGAATAATATAATTATTAATGTTCCATAACTTATTTAATCTACTATGCCTACCTCCACGTCCATAACATTGCCCTCCGCCTCAGCACGCCTGCTGCTGAAACCTTCCATCCATGCTTTTGTCATCTTCAGATTTAACTATTGCAATGCTCCCCTGGCCGGCCTCCCCTCCTCTACCCTTCATGAACTTTAGCTCATCCAAAACTCTGCTGCCCGTATTGTATCCCACAGCAAGTCATGTTCACCAATAACCCCCGTCCTTGCTGACTGACATCTAGTCCTGGCTCCCCCCACCCCCAAGACCTCGCACTGAAAATTCTCATTCTTGCGCTGAAACCTCTTCACGGCTTTGCCCTGTTTTAAATTAAATAATACACCTTTTGGGGTAGAGGGAGCCTATGCAGGCTGCACACAAGCACCCGATGCGCCAAAGGTAATTTATTTGTACAAATGATATCTGACCCATAAGACACCCAGTGTAGCCCAATATTCAGTCAGAAGTGTCACACTGGTGAATATCTGATTCGCAGTTAGCTCGAACCCAAGAAGGAGTCAGAGTTTGAATAATCTTCACTATTTATTATTTACATAATTATTTGCCTGCTAACCTTGCCTGCATTCGCTTACATTACATTACAGACTCCTGCTCACATATACTTATGTCCACCAGGATTATTTCTTCTGAAGATGGTCACCTTTAGGCTTGCTGCTGGCTTCTCTCGTCTGAAGGAAGTGATTTCTCCCATCTTGTCCGGCCTTTTATAACCCACTTGTTTACGACCAGTTCCACTTCTTACTTATTGTACCTGGACCACAACGTCAGACATGCGACGTCTGTTATTCTTCGTTAACTTGTTTTTAACCATCATCAAGATCCCTTAGCTTGTTAGCAGTCTGTTGTTTTCAGGAGTTAATTAGTCGCTTTATGAGTGCAGATGCCCATCTGCCTGCACTGTTCTCCACATGCTTCCACTGTCCATTATTCTTCAGCATTTTGCCATATCAGCACAATCTTTTGCACGCAGGCCATATACACTTGGTCATACAAGAGACAATTTGCTCTCTACATATCAGGATTTTGAACATTTTGTCTTTGTCGATAATGTCCTTGTTACAATCTCATTGGAGCTGTTACAAATGAAAACTATATCCTTCTTTTGCAAGCACATACAATTTAATTGGCATGGGTATTTGACCTTTTCCCATAGACTTCAATCTGTTTTTTTTTACAGAAACGTAATTATAATACACACGCACATACATTGCATACAACAGCCGCCCTTCGCCCCCCCCCCCCCCCGTACCCCCATCTGCTGTAACCTCCTCTCCTCAACCCACTGCTGTGCCTTCAGCTGTTTAGGCCCCATGTCCTGCAATTCCCTCCCTAAACCTCTCGGCGTCATCACCTCCATTCCTTCCTTAAATCCCATCTCTGACCAAGCTTTTGGTCACCCCTCCTACTGTCTCCTTTGACTCTGTCTGTTTTTGACTGATTACACCTCTATGAAGACCTTTGGGTTGTTTTTCTACAGTAAAAGGTGTTATATAAATGCAGGCTGTTGCTATACTTAAATATATCCTTCCAAGTTTCAATCACATTTCTCGTCATCCAGCTTTTTAAAAAAAAAAATTGATTTCACCAACTGACAAATCTACTCTAAACATCAGGAAAGCTCCTATTAATCTCTGGTCAACTATGAGGTTCGACTATTTTGTACATACATCTCTAGTTGAAGTTGAAAACCTACTTTTATTCATAGAGTACAGGTGGGAGTAGACACACTCGCAAAATAACCCTCTACAACTTCATAAAGTCCACAGGCAATCCAAAGTACCCGTCACCTTATAATCATCTTTTCTCCGATTTCAGTTCTGTCAGTCTATCATTACAATTTAGAGTTTTGAAGCTTGGAATTTTTCTCCTCTGAACCCTAAAGAATCTATGGGTATAATTATACTTCCACTTTTAAAAGAAGATAAAAGCAGATCAAACTCCTGGAACTCCCTACCGAATAGAATTGTAGGAGTACCTTCACCACACGGACTGCAACAGGGCAACTAGGGATGGGCCATAAATGCCAGCCTTGCCCACATCCCAAGAATTAATTAAAAAAAGATGGAATTACTGTTAGGGAGTGCAACTCCAGTGAGAGGGATGCCCTTGGATCTTCTGGGCATGTTGTAAAGTCTAGCCCATGCCCTCAATGAAATAGACGACAAAAAAATGAAGGCCCATCACAGTCAGAGTTAAAATAACCTGTTCAGATTTGTAATAAAATGCTCCTGAGGTGTATCCGAGGACCTGATTTGCATTATCAACAGGCTCAAAATGTCTGATCAACACTCACACCCAAATCTTTTTTCTGTTTCAACTGTTGTCAATGGAAATTTATCCATTATATGCCCATCATTTTTGCTTCTTGTGCATTATCCTGCATCTCTCCACATCAAATTCCACTTGTTTTTCCTGGTCCACCTACAGCATTTTTATTTATGCACCCAAACATCCCCTTGGGGCAGCATAGCTGTTCATCGGGTACCCAACAATGTGAGGTCAACTAATTAGCATCATTTGCTGGTGCTCTGAGCGTGCGACATGCTGGGAGATCACCAGGGTCACAGTAGGATTTTGGGTGCGAGCAGCTATTGAAAGGCTTCTGGATGTCCTCAGAGTGGCTCGGTTTTTTTCCGGCTGCAAATTATTGGGGCACAATGACTTGTTCACTGAATGTCTGGTGGATAAGCAGCAGAACTCAGGCTGACCCTATTGGAAGGCCTTGCCTCTCAGGTTGAGAGAGAAATGATATACCCTCTTTATTTCACCCATCAGAACGCCAGGGACTTGAGCACAAAAATCTAGGCTGACACTCCAGTGCAGTGCTGAGGGAGTGCTGCACTGTGGGAGGTGCCGTCTTTCAGACGTCTGCTCTCTCAGGTGGACGTAAAAGATCCCATGGCACTATTTCGAAGAACAGGAGAGTTATCCTCGGTGTCCTGGCCAATATTTATCCCTCAATCAACATCACAAACAGATTATCTGGTCATCATCTGGAAATTAGGGATAGCATAAGATCCAAGGAGAGGACATATAATTTGGCCAGAAAAAGCAGCAAACTTGAGGATTGGGAGCAGTTTAGGAGTCAGCAAAGGAGGTCAAAGGGATTAATTAAGAGGGGGAAAATGGAGTATGAGAATAAGCTTGCAGGGAACATAAAAACTGACTGTAAAAGCTTCTATAGATATGTGAAGAGAAAAAGATTGGTGAAGTCAAGCGTAGGTCCCTTGCAGTCAGAATCAGGGGAATTTATAATGGGGAACAAAGAAATGGCTGACCAATTAAATACATACTTTGGTTCTGTCTTCACAAAGGAGGACACAAATAACCTCCCAGAGATGTCGGGGAACATAGGGTCTAATGAGAGGGAGGAACTGAATGAAATCAGTATTTGTAGGGAAATGGTGTTAGGGAAATTGACGGGATTGAAGGCCGATAAATCCCCAGGGCCTGATAATCTACATCCTAGGGTACTTAAGGAAGTGGCCCTAGAAATAGTAGATGCATTGCTGGTCATCTTCCAAAATTCTATAAACTCTGGCACAGTTCCCATAGATTGGAGGGTAGCTAATGTAACCCCACTATTTAAAAAAGGTGGTAGACAGAAAACGGGGAATTATAGTAGTGGGTATACATCGGTAGTGGGGAAAATGCTAGAGTCCATTATAAAAGATGTAATAGCAGAGCACTTGGAAAACAGTGACAGGATCGGACAAAGTCAACATGGATTTACAAAAGGTAAATCATGCTCGACTAATCTACTGGAATTTTTTGAGGATGTAACTGGTAGATTAGATAAGGGAGAACCAGTGGATGTGGTGTATTTGGACTTTCAGAAGGCTTTCGATAAGGTCCCGCATAAGAGATTAGCATGCAAAGTTAAAGCATATGGGATTGGGGGGTAAGGTACTGACTTGGATAGAGAACTGGTTGGCAGACAGGAAGCAAAGAGTTGGAATAAATGGGTCTTTTTCCGAGTGGCAGGCAGTGACTAGTGGGGTACCGCAGGGATCGGTGCTAGGACCCCAGCTATTCACAATATATATTAATGATCTAGACGAGGGAACTAGATGTAATATCTCCAAGTTTGCAGATGACACAAAGCTGGGTGGGCGTGTGTGCTGTGAGGAGGAGGCACAGAAACTCCAGTATGATTTGGACAGGTTGGGTGATTGGGCAGATGCATGGCAGATGCAGTATAATGTGGATAAATGCGAGGTTATCCACTTTGGTGGCAAAAACAGGAAGACAGATTATTATTTGAACGGCAATAGATTGGGAAAAGGGGAAGTGCAACGAGATCTGGGAGTCCTTGTGCACCAGTCGCTGAAGGTAAGCATGCAGGTGCAGCAGGCGGTTAAGGCGGCAAATGGTATGTTGGTCTTCATAGCGAGAGGATTCGAGTACAGGAGCAAGGATGTCTTGCTGCAGTTGTACAAGGCCTTGGTGAGACGACACCTTGAGTAGTGTGCGCAGTTTTGGTCGCCTTATCTGAGGAAGGATGTTCTTGCCATGGAGGGAGTGCAGCGAAGATTTACCAGACTGATACCTGGGATGGCAGGAATGACGTATGGAGAGAGATTGGGTCGATAAGGCTTATATTTGCTAGAGTTTAGAAGAATGAGAGGGGGATCTCATTGAAACTTATAAAATTCTAACAGGACTAGACAGACCAGATGCAGGAAGGATGTTCCCGATGGCGGGGGAGTCCAGAACCAGAGGTCACAGTCTAAGGGGTAAGCCATTTAGGACTGAGATGAGGAGGAATTTCTTCACCCAGAGAGTGGTGAACCTGTGGAATTCTCTACCACAGAAGGCAGTTGAGGCCAATTCATTAAATATATTCAAGAAGGAGATAGATATATTTCTTAAGGCTAAAGGGATCAAGGGATATGGGGAGAAAGCAGGGACAGGGTACTGAATTTGGATGATCAGCCATGATCTCATTAAATGGCGGAGCAGGCTCGAGGGGCCACATGGCCTACTCCTGCTCCTATCTTCTATGTTTCATCATCAGTTGTTTGACCTGTCCTCTTTGTGCTCGGCTCAGAATATTACCATTCAGACATTCACCCTGTTTTTGTTTCATTCATTTTCAGGGAACAGCTCAACTGTTGAAGTGCGTTGAACAGTGTTCCACTCAGGGTGGAGCAATAAGAACTAACATTAAGAGGGCTAACATTCTGAGCAGCCTCTTTGCTGCCAAGTATTTAAAGAACCGATCAGCTCTTTTCATCTGGGGATTCTAGCACAAAACTAAAATCAGTGCAACCAACCTGTACTGATCGGGGCAACAAATAGAAACAGGTTAGGGTGGTATCGTACTTATGGCACTGGACCAACAACCCAGAGGCTGCAAGCTCAAATCCAACAAGTTGTAAAATCTGGGAGTTTATGGGCTGGCATCAGAATTAAAATAACCATGAAAAGCTGCTGGACTGTCAGCAAAACCTAATGCGTCAGACATGCCCTCCCTTTAGACAAGGGAATCAGCCACCCGACTTGGCCTAGCATACAAGTGACTCCACACCCACTCTACGTGGTTAACTTGTAAAGCCTAGCAAGACACTCAGTTGTACAAAGGCCCACCACCACCACAGTCTCAGAGCAATTAGGGATGGGTAACAATATAAAAAAAAAAGTGCAATTTGACCACTATATATTCATGAGTGCTAAAAGCCAATTCTGTCGATGACAGAATCAGTAACATAAAGAACTCCACCGATAAAAATCTCTGATTTTTTTCTTGCCTCATTAACACGAGACATTACACTCTCAAATCTTCCATCATCATTTAAGGCCTCAAGAAATTATTTACATTGGAGGGATTCCTGTCTTTCCACCTCTGCCGTTAGCTCAACCACATCCTGCTTGAGCCATTACATCTTTTTGCGTCTGACATACAAATTCCTGCATCTCCCCAAACTACAACCTGCAGAGTCAAAATGTGCACATTTCAGACACTTAAACCATTCCTTACTTTCCAACTTGCTTATTTTTCAAGCTTACTCATCAATTAGCCCTTTAAGACTAAGCACCATCAATTCCCCTTTTAGATATTTTAACCAATCCACTTCAAGGACTTCACTCAATTTATATGTACATTCTACATCAGCTTGGACCAGTTGTAGCATGGTCACCCGAGTCAGAAGTGGGATTCAAGCACTACTCCAGAACTGGAGTGCTGCACTGTCGAAGGTTCAGTGTCAGATAAAACATTAAACCAAAACTCTGTTTTGGTGGTTAGGTTGAATGTTAAAAATCTCATGGCACTATTCAAAGAAGAGCAGTGTCCCGGCCAACATTCATTCCTCAGCCAACAGTATCAAAAGATCAGCTCACTGATCCCACTGCTGTTCACAAGATGGCTGCCATGTTCGCATGCATAACTTTACTCAAAGAAATTTGTTGCATGTGAAATACATTGAGACGTTTCTGAGAAACATGATACGGCACCATATGAATACAAGTGCTTTTTTTAAAACTAATTTATGTCTGCCTCTCTTGTGGCATTGCACATGGTATAATTGAAGAATATGGTCTCTCTTACCCGTCTCTTATCTTCATGTTACTATTTCTCGATAAGTCTTTCCTCTGCTGCTTTTGACTCTCTTTCACATCTCTTCTGCTTCCCTCTGTCTTTTCCTTCTTTCCTTTTGAGATTACCGATTGCAACCTTGGCATTCTATTTGAATCAGAGCAGTCCTCCCCATCACCAAGACCACCTACTTCCATCTCTGTAGCATTACTCGTCTCCAACCCTGCCTCAACTTATCAGCTGCTGAAACCCTCATCCATGCTTTTGTTACCTCCAAACACGACAATTCCAATGCTCTCCTGGATGGCCTCCCATCTCCCACCCTCCATAAACTTGAGCAAAACTCTGCAGCCCGTATCCTAACTCGCATTCACCCATCACCCCTGTGCTCGCTGACCTACATTCACTACCAGTCCACCAAAGTCTCAAATTTACAATTCTTATCCATGTGTTCAAATTCCTCCATGGCCTCGCCCCTCCCCATCTCTAACCTCCTCCAGTGCTACAATACTCCAAGAACTCTATGCTTCTCCAACTGTGGCCTCTTACACAACCCCCCACTCCCTTCACTCCACCATTGGCGGTCATGTCTTCAGCCGTCTAGGCCCCAAGCTCTGGAATTCCCTCCTTAAACTTCTCTCTCTCCCCCTTTAAGCACCTCCTTAAACTCACCTCTTTAACGAAGCCTTTAGTCATCGCTCCTAATATCTCTTCCTTCATTTCAGCGTCAATTTTTGTCTGATTACACTTGAAGTGCTGTGGGACATTTTCCTACATTAAAGCAAGTTGTTGTTGTTGTTTCAAGTGGAGGTGGTGCATGGTGTAGCAGGGAAGAGCCACCAGAGACTGCAGGCTGCATTTTCTGGTGGGGGTTGCGAGGAAAATTTGACCGATAGCCTTCAGCAGTTCCTTTCCCATCCTCTTGCCATCCCCAGCCATGCTTCCCCCACCCCCTTGCTTCCATTGCATCCCTTATTCCTTTATTTTAAATAAACTGTTACAAAAAGAAGAGATGGGGGCGAGCCAGTTAAAAGACAGTCAACTTCATTAAAAAGTGAGAATTCACTTTTGCCACTGTACTAGATCAAGATAAAAGGGACACTTTTATATTTTACTTGCAGGAAATATTAACATTTCTATTCTTTTCCTAACTGATTCTAATAATTGGACTATAACCTGGTGTTGTGCGACTTCTCAATTTTGTCCACCCCAGTCCAACACCGGCATCTCCGCATCATGTCTAATAATTGAGTACACTATACAATTTTTTTTTAAAGAAAACTCTCAAATTGTCACCCAATTTCTAGTCATTATAAAAATGGGGTGAACACAAGAATTAGGAGCAGTATGGCCCCGCAAGCCTGCTCCGCCATTCAATAAGATCATGGCTGATCTTCGATCTCAACTCCACTTTCCTGCCCTATCCCCATATCCCTTGATTCCTCTAGAGTCCAAAAATCTATCTCAGCCTTGAATATACTCACCGACTGAGCATCCACAGCACTTTTGGGCAGAGAATTCCAAAGATTCACAACCCTCTGCCTGAAGAAATTCCTCATCTCAGTCTTAAAAGGCCGGCCCCTTATCCTGAGACTATGCCCCTTGGTTCTAGACTCTCCGCCAGTGAAACAATCTCTCAGCATCTACCCTGTCAATCCCCCTCAGAATCTTATGTGTTTCAATGAGATGACCTCATTCTTCTAAACTCCAGAGAGTATAGGCCCAATCTACTCAATCTCTCCTCATAGGACAACCCTCTCATCCCAGGGATCAATCTGGTGAACCTTCATTGCAGCGCCTCTAAGGCAAGTATATCCTTCCTTAAATAAGGAGACCAAAACTGTGCACAGTACTCCAGGTGTGGTCTCACCAGAGCCCTGTACAATTGTAGCAAGACTTCCTTAATCTTGTACTCCAACCCCCTTGCAATAAAGGCCAACATGCTATTTGCGTTCCTAATTGCTTGCTGATTGGGTGCAGGCTTTAGAATTAATAATTACAATCCTTCATAGGAATACTGAGAAGTTACAACATAGAAACAGGCCACTCGGCTCAATCTGTCCATTTTAGCATTTACCCTTCACCAAGCGAATATTTCAAATCGCGTTTACCCACACTGTTCCCATATCCTTTCATCTGTGCCCACATCCTCCTATAAAATCTCATCTGGAATGTTGACATTGTTTCTACTTCAACTACCAATCCTGGAAGTGAATGCCACAGCCTCACAACGTTCTGTGTAAAGAGGTTTCTCCTCTCTGTTCTAAATCTTTTACATTACCTCTGGCCCCTCATTCTCAAGCCCGCAATGACTGGAAATTGTGTGTTTCTATCGACCCGTAATGTCCAAGTGCCGTTAATCTGCAATGATGAGAAAAAAGCCCCAAATTTTCCAAATGCTTTTTCGTCTTTGTATTTCCTCTGACCAGGCAGCATCCTAGTGAATCTGCATTGTATCGTCTCTAAAGCTTCAATATCCTCCCTATAGTGAGCAGCCCAATACTGCACACAGTACTCTAACTGAGGTCTGAAGCTTTTATATGGGCTCATCATTACCTTTTCACTTTTATATTCTACATGTGGTGATAAAACTTCGAATTCTATTACCTTATTGTATAGCTGGAGGTGCTGCTTTACTCTTGTGAACCTGTAACCCCCAAGTCCCTCTGCTCTTCCACAGCAGCAAGCCTACTTCCCTTCACAATATAATTACTGCTGTTATATTTTGGTTAAAAGAAGTATCACCTCACACTTATTGAATTCCATTTGCCACTTTTTAGCCCATTCACCCATCTTATCAATATCCATTTGCAGCTTCCTTTAGTCTTCTAAAGAATTAACTATACCTTCTATTTTGGTATAATTTGCAAATTTTACCACTCTCTCTAGCCCTATATCCAAATCATTGATATACACAGTGAACAGCAGTGGCCCTAAAACTGAACCCCGTGAAACACCACTACCCAGTTACAACCATTCTGAAACCAGATATCTGCTAACACGCAGCTCTACCTCACCACCACCTCTCTTAATCCCTGCACTCCCTCTGTGTTGTCAGGCATCCAGTACCGGATGAGCAGATATTTCCTCCAATGAAACATTGGGAAGACCAAAGCGATTGTCTTCAGTTCCCTAGCAATCGATTCCATCCCTTGGCCACTGTCTCAGGCTAAACATGACTGTTCGCAACCTCGGCATCCTATCTGACCCTGAGCGGAGCTTCCAACCCTATATCCTCTCCATCACCAAGACCGCCTACTTCCAGTTCCACAATATCGTCAGCCTCCGCCCTGCCTCAGCTCACCTTCTGCTGAAACCCTCATCCATGCTTTTGTTACCTCCAGATTCGACTATTCTAATTCTCTCCTGGCCAACCTCCATAAATTTTAGCTCATCCAAAACTCTGCTGGCGTAGATATACACCTTGTTTCCTGACCTCCGTGTGCCTTATATTGGAATAATTATCCTAACTCGCACCAAGTCTCGTTCACCCATCACCCCTCTTCCAGTGGACCTACATTGGCTCCCAGTCCAGCAACACCTCAATTTTAAAATTCTCATCCTTTTGCTCAAATTCCTCCATGGCCTTGCCGCTCCCCAGTTCCTTCAGCTCTTGAACCCACCGAGATCGCTGTGCTCCTCCAATCCTGGCCTTTTCTGCATCCCTGACTTTCTTCGCCCGACCATTAGCGGCCGTGCCTTCAGCTGTCTAGGGCCTAAGCTCTGGAATTCACTTCCTAAACCTCTTCCCTCTCTCTCCTCCTTAAAACCTACCTCTTTAACTTAGCTTTTGGTCTCCTTCTTTGGCTCGGTGCCAATTTGTTTTGTCTCATTATACTACTGTGAAGCACCTTGGGACGTTTTACTACATTGAAGGTGCTATATAAATCTAAATGGAAGTACCTGTTATTGTTATCCCCAACTCACACTCTGTTTGCTCCCTTCTAACCAGTTTTTAATTCAGTTTGCTATTCTCCCCTAGATCCACACCCCTTAATGTTGAGTGGTATGTTGTTGAAGGATTTCCTAAAGCCCATGTATATTACATCCACTGAATTTCTCCCATCTACCATGTCTGTTACCGCCTTAAACAATTCTTTGTCAAGCACGATAGTCCCTTTTGAAATGCACTGAAATACTTTTAACCATTTTCTCTTTATCTGAATAGATCTTAATTAGAGACTCTACTATTTTCCCTACCACAGATGTTAAGCTAACTGGCCTGTAATTACCCAGATTAGCTGTCTCCTTTTTTTAAAATACAGGCACTGCGCTGGCCACTCTCCAGTCCTCCAGCACCCATCCACTCAGTTAAGCCTTCAGACCATGATCAGCTGGGAATTCTACGCAGATTTAAATCGAACGATTAAAGCTCCGTACTACCTGCCCACATCAACCAACTCAACAAAATGAACAGCTGACTGACTTGATGTGTTTTGGTTATTATACCTAATTCGAAGCTTAAATCAGGATAGCCCGGAGGCAAATCAAGATATGCTGCTGTTGGGTGGGCAGCACCAGGAGCTAACAAAGCAACCAATTTTTCCATCAACGCTCAGTTTTTATTTGAAGACCATCTGAAAATGAGTTTCAATTGTCTTCCAACCCCCACCTACACACAAAACAAACAAGAGGTTCCTTCATTCAGAATGGTGGGATAGTTGGGTTTCACTGCTCACAGTGCAGCTAGACAACTGATCAACAGGAGTAACGCTGACAAAGAGGTGAGTGTAACTGCCAGCTCTTGCCTGCCCTCGAGATATGGGTCCCACCCTACTTGCATCAACTTTCCATGAACATAATACAATAATGAAATTAAACTGAAGGAGATTTGTTTTTTGTATAGCATTGTTAATTTGGCTGAGTGTTTTGTAGCTTTTATAAAATGGGGGAGGGGAAGGAATGCAGCTTTAGTTTGCTGCAGTGTAAGCTATTTTTATACCAGCTTCAGAGTTATCACCATCACTACTTTCTGATCTCCACCATCTTTTCATTGTATCCAGCAATGATTAAGTACAATACATATTTAACTAATGCACAGAGAAAATCAAAAAGTGAGCAACAGCAACATGCAAGGGACAAATTGCCCTGGCCCTTATTAATCTCAACTTCTGGTCCACAGAAGGCTGATAAACACTCCCATCCTGAAACTTTGACTCATTGACATCAAGTCTCAGAGAAACATGACTCCCACAATCACGTTTTGAGAACACAAAAGAAAAAATGTTTTTCAAACCTTCTGAATCTTTTTCAAAGCCCATGATCTTCTCATCCGAGTCCTCAAACTCCAGCTCTTGCCCCAGCATCAAGTCACTCTCCAAGACCAGCTCTTCTGGCCCATTGTGTTCACAGCCATCCTCGGATTCAACTGCAGAATTAAAATAGTTCACTGTTTAGCTGACATCATCGTGGGAATATTCTATCACTTACTTTATTACCTCTCTTAGGTATGGTGGTCATCTGTTTTGAAATGTAGAACAAACTTCACATATAAATTAATAGGTTGCCAACTAAATGGCAGAAGTCACCGTGACGCTACCTGGAGTACTGTGTACAGTTCTGGTCTCCTTACCCAAGGAAGGATAAACTTGTCTTAGAGTGGGTGCAACGAAGGTTCACTAAATTGATTCCTGGGTGAGAGGACTGTCCTATGAGAGAGTGAGTAGAATGGGCCTATATTCTCTGGAGTTTAGAAGAACGAGAGATGATCTCATTGAAACTTATAAAATTCTTAGAGGGCTTGACAGGGCAGATGCTGAGAGGCCGTTTCCCCTGACTGGAGAGTCGAGAACTAGGGGGCATGGTCTCAGGAAAAGGGGTCGGTCATTTCGGACTGAGATGACATTTCTTCACTCAGAGGGCTGTGAATCTTTGGAATTCTCTACCCCAGAGGGCTCAGTCGTTGAGTATACGCAAGCAGAGATTGATAGATTTTTGGACACTAAGGGAATCAAGGGATATGGGGATAGGGCGGGAAAGTGGAGTTGAGGTAGAAGTTCAGCCATAATCTTACTGAATGGCAGAGCAGGCTTGATGGGCTGTATGGCCTACTCCTGCTCCAATTTCTTATGTTCTTTAACTGTTTGGTGCTGGAGATTCCCACTTTGGCTTTGCTGTTATACAACACAAGCAAAATGTGAAGCTACGTCTCCAAAGCCCTAGGTGGCCCACTGGACCTACTGGGAATTTTATAAGTGCATATTTTTAATCTCTCTAATGTTAGGAGACAAATTTGTTGTTGTTGAGCTCCATGCATGGCGGACTAGGCAATATAATCTGTATAATTAACAGCATGTATGTGAAAGCCGTTTCGATGCTTCCAGGTATCATCAGGAGGTAGCATGTAAATGGTGAATCGGAGAGAGCCAAGGATAGCACCTTGAGGTATACCAGAGGTGACCATGCACACACACAAGGAGAAACTATTTGTGGTGATGTTGAAGTGGAACCAGGAGAGAGCAGTGCCACAAAGCTGGCCAGTGCAAGAAAAGGTGCAGCTGGGTGAAATTATCAACAGTGTCAAAGGCAGCAGAGAGGTCAAAGAGGATGAGGAGGAACAGTGAGCAATGGCCAGTCACCAAGAATTTGACCAGTGTCGCTTCAGTGCTGTGGGTGCAGTGGAAACCAGATTGGAAGGCTTCAAGACAGGAAGTGATGGGAGCATTACTGTGAGGCAATGACGTATTTCAGGACTTTTGAAAGGACAGACTGATGATGGGGCAATAGTTGGAGAAGATGGAGGAAATTAAATAGGTTTTTTGGAAGGGGTGTGATAAAATTTATTTTGAAACGCATAGAGGCCAAGGCAGAGTTTAAGGATAGGTTGATGATATCAGTAATCACATGACTGATGGGAGATTGGGTGGTCAGGAGCTGGAATGGGAAGGTGCCAAGGAAGCAGATTGAAGACTGCAGAATTGAGTTGAATGGTGACAAGGGGAGGAGTGAAGATAGAGCAGAGACTCTGGAGAAATAGAAGATGGGAGTCTGAAAATTGAATGGGCGGGGAGAGTTTAAAGGAAGCAGAGCAGATCCCTTCAACATTAGACAGGAGACAATTCATGAGTCTCTTGCATTCGGTGTCTGAGGTTAGAATGGAAGGAAGAGACAGGTTGCTATGAAGAGATAGATTATACTTGTAAAGCGAACTGAAACCCTGTAGCAAATTGATGGAATGCAAAGATCACGGAAAGGAGTTCCGGGAAACGGATGCGTGGAGGAGAGTGCTGTAGAAGAGAAACATATCAATACCATTATGGCAGTTTACTTCTGACCTTTGAAGTTAACATCAAGATTGGATAACTGATCAGAAACTATACGTTGACATTGTAAAATTCTGATTCCAAGTAGAACTTGGGCAAGATATAATCACGTTTAAAACACCAACATCTACACTCTCACTGCCAGCTGGAGAGAACTTCCTCAATGAATAATGGCTTTTCTTGGTGTATATTTTCAAACATCCAAGAACAATGTCATCTGATAAACTATCCATTTCTCACCTCTAGCCTTCAACTTCTCCCGTCATCTCTCTATTTTATCGATATTATTACGATAATTGATCCCTGAACCTTCCTCTCGTTCGTCTCAGTTCCAAATATACTAGTCCTTCGCCCTGCATCCTCACGGTGTTGAAATCTAATTTCCTACTCTAACTCATTCTTCTCCAGTACCTCAAAATTGTGGAACTCCTTACCGTCTTCAGTATTGGACTTCCTCCAAGGCTCAAGCTTTTAAAACCAAATTTTGGTGTCACCTAACCACTTCTTGATTGACTTAGTCGTCTCTCTGTTCAACCTTTATGGTGTCCTTCACTATTGTGCCTTCACTGAGGCATCTTGGTTAAAAAAAGACAAACCCGTGACCTAAATCACCCAGTGAGTATTTCTACCCCTGAAATACAAACACAGCCGAAAAACACAGCATAATTGCTTGCTTTTGCAAAAACATACTATGCCTTCTTGGCTGTGACTTACCCGTGGTTCCAAAACTATATCTTAGTCAATAATCTATTCTACACTCAACCGGGGTTTCTTTGGAAGCAGGCTGCAGCAGAGTTGCCCCTTCTACTCTTACACAAATAGATGGTTAACCAGTGGTCACTTTCATGGAACATGATTCCCAGCTTTCAAAAAGGTGAATCGCTTGGTACATCTGGGTGTTTCTACCCCAAGTCTCCGAGTTTAAATATGTAATGAACTCCCTGAATGAGAGTATAATTAAACGGAGTATATCACAGGGGAACACAAGGAACACCAGGTGGCAAAACACCTGCCACAGCATCTTCTTTTGAACCGAGACAAGTGGAAAATTCTAAACTCAGTCCTTCCTACATTGCATGGCCTCAGTCCTGCTACAACCATGGGCATTTCATCTGTGGAGGTTGCAGCTGGTCAGGGTTGGAAGGTAAATCGATTCCCCAGTTTCACTTGATTCCCTTTGAGAATCATAGAAGAAATTTCAGAGTTTTGTTTTCTTGGACATTTTACTCACTATTTACTCTCTCGGGAGATGGTCATTTGGGAGAACCCGGGACGATGCAAGTGTTTATCCTTTTTTGAAAGCAGCAGATTCAAAGGGCTGAATGGTCTTGCTTCATCCCATACTTTCTTTTGTTGCTTGTCCTCTAATTCTCCAGGTTATGAGCAACAGAAGAGGTAATATTCAACTCAGTATCACCACACTGGAATTTGCCTACCATGTGTCGGATGCATTTCAATCATAAACATTCAAATACTTTTACCGTCATGAAAATCATTGTTTTTATTGTTCTGAAAACCACACAGCATCTCTAAATAGAAGTATAGAGCTTTACAGCACAGAAGGAGGCCATTCAGCCCATTGTGACTGCACCAGCTCTTTGCTTGAGTAATCCAAAATTAATCCCACTGCCCTATCTTCTCCCTGTATCTTCCTCGGCTTCAACTATTTATCCATTCTTTTCCTTAAAAGATGCAGTGGTCTCTTCCTCATTCATTCCCTGTGGTAAAGCATTCCAAGCTCCAACAACCCTCGACACCAACAAAACTTCTCCGAACCCCTCTCCTTGCTCTCGGTGACAATTGTCAGTGAGCACTGTATTAAAACCCCTTGTATTTTGGGGAGTAAAACTGCACTTTTGACTCCAGTGTGGGAGTGGGGAAATCAGCTGAGAGATATGAATGGACTGGAAAGAGTCAAATTTTACCCTGTTTACAGACTGAAGTGTGAACTCTACAAGTTAGTCAATATATTAACCTATATAATCTTATATTCAGTCATTCTCCCAATTTCGCTGGTAAGTCACTGCATTAATGCTCAGGTCGGAAGGTTAATTATTAGCAGGAGAAGTCTGGATTTCCTTTCCTGGGTTTTTAAACTAAATAATTGTGTAATGTGGACAATGTACATTTGTGTGGAGACTGATGAGGCAGCCAAGCACTAAAGAAGGACTGGATATACAATACACTCAGATTTGTGGGTTACCCAGTTTTCCTTCTATAGTGCAGTACCTCACATTTACAAGCGTCGGAGGGGGAAAAAAATAAGTTTTAGTCCAGCGAGGAAAAACAAATCAACTAAAAAGAACACGAATCTACAAGAGAGTCAAATGTTATCCTGGTTAAAAAGTGAAGCGAACACATGTTGATAATATATTAATGCATTCAAATTGATTTTCAGATTTTCCTCTCAAATTTCCTGATGTCGAAACTACCCGTCACTGTTTCACTCACTGACAGGTTTTATCGGTGCCGCGTCAGATTCAATCGCCCTTCCTCCTCAATTTGCATTGGGTTTCGGAATCCAAGCCATCTATGCAAATTAGAAACAGCCAAAGCCTCAGCAACATTCCCTGAAGCACTATACTCCGTACTTCTGGCCACCCTGGCATCACTTTCTGAATGAATACCCACCACTAACTTTTCTTCAGCCAATTTCTTATTCATTTCCTGGTCTTACTGTGAATGCCCAGCACTTTATGCTTACGCAGCAATCTAATTAAAGGATGCCATGAAAGATTAATACCCTACAACAGAATTATTTAAAAGTAAATGACAAAAATCTGTAACTTCCACTCCCATAATAGTTAACATGATTAGTATACATTAGCACTGTGTATAAATGCATCAGGAAATTATTTCTATATAAATATTTATACTCTTTGACACCCTTATTGTTCACATTGCACACAATATGACTATCGACAAATCCTATTATGACAGTGCTGGATGGGTTGTGGGGGAACTCCTTCCAAAATAAAACATTTATTTAGAACATAAATTCAAGACAAGAACCTGATTACCAGATCATTTATACCTGCCCTCCCCCCCCCCCGCCTCAAACACGGAGGTTTGCTTAGATATCTTTGCAGCACCCTTTCATTTTTTTTTTCTGCCTTCTTCTCCTGAAAGCATTGATTTCATGGGCAGTAGCTTACCTCGCTAAGTGACATTATTTGCAGCACGCCAGCCTCGACTGAATGTCGGCAGGCGACTGAACCACAAAGGACATGACAGCCAAGGCCAATCCTGGCCTCGCTCAAACTCTGCACGGCTGTACTTCCAGCAGAGGTCACTGGATAGAGATCAGGAGTGGAAACCCTGGGCAATTTGCCCTACCCTACTTCACCCTAGAGGCACTGCAATGAATTGTAGCGCCTGACTGCTGTCCTGATTGAGATCAGCTAACTCGGTGCAAACTGCAGATCAAAACTGGAATCTTCCTGATCTCAGAAATGGTGTTTACCTTTGAGCCACGTGGGAAGCCAGCATCCTGCCTCTGAAAGGATAGAAAGGCAACATGCTGCTAGGCTCTGTTTAAAAACCACTCCAACAGTCGAGCGAAGAGGTGCAGGAGAGCGTCTCCCTCAAATCGGAATATTAATGGCGAGAGGCTAGGAGCTGTGGTGGAGCAAGGGATTTGGGTGTCCATGTGCACAAATCACTAAAAGCTAGTGCACAGGTACAAGAAGCAATCAGTGTGGTCAATTTGGTTAACAGCTGTGCAGCCAATGGAGGGGCGGGGGGGCGGAAGAGAAGTGTAAAACCCCAGATTTGAATGGTGTGGTAGAGCGAATACAATTTTCATCGTTATCTCAAGGGGGTTGGAATTCAAAAGTAAGCAAGAGTTGCTTCAGTTGCACAGAGCCTTGGGCAGAACCCATCCGAAGTACAGCGTTCAGTTTTGGGCACCAAACCTCAGGAAAGATATATTGGCTTTGGAAGTGTTACAGCACAGATTCACCAGAAGGATACCAGGGCTTAAATGGTTAAGTTATGACAGGTTGCTTAAACTTGCCTTGCATTCCCTCGAGTTGAGAAGGTTCAGGGGTGCTCTAATCTGGGGTTTTGAAATGAAAAAGGGATTTGATAGAGTAGATACACAGAAACTATTGCCTTTTGTGAGGAAACCCAGAACAAGTGGGCATAATCTTAAAATTAAGAGCTACGCCATTTAGGAGTGAAATCAGGAAGCACTTTTTCCACATAAAGGGTAGTGAAAATCTGGAAAACTCTCCCTCAAAAGGCTGTAGATTTTTGTTAGGTCAGGGTATCAAGGGATATGGAGCAAAGGCAGGTAAATGAAGTAGAGGTGCAAAAGACAAGGCTGAAGCATTTGCAACATCTTCAACCAGAAGTGCCAAGTGGATGATTCATCTCAGCCTCCTCCTGAGGTCCCACCATCACAGAAGCCAGTCTTCAGCCAATTCGATTCACTCCACGTGATATCAAGAAACGGCTGAGCACACTGGATACAGCAAAGGGCATGGGCCCCGACAACATCTCGGCTGTCGGGCTGAAGGGTTATGCTCCAGAACTAGCCGTGCCTCTAGCCAAGCTGTTAGAGTACAGCTACAACACTGGCATCTACCGAACAATGTGGAAAACTGCCCAGGTATGTCCTGTCCCCAAAAAGCAGGACAAATCCAATCCGGCCAATTACCACCCCATCAGTCTACTCTCAATCATCAGCAAAGTGATGGATGGTGTCATCGACAGTGCTATCAAGTAGCACTTACTCACCAATAACCTACTCACTGATGCTCAGTTTGGGTTCCACCAGGACCTCTCGGCTCCAGACCTCATTGTAGCCTTGGTCCAAACATGGACAAAAGAGCTCAATTCCAGAGGTGAGGTGAGAGTGACTGCCCTTAACATCAAAGCAGCATCAAGGCACTCTAGTAAAATTCAATGGGAATCGGGGGGAAAACTCTCCACAGGCTAGAATCATACCCAAGACAAAGGAAGATGGTTGTGGTTGTTGGAGGCCAATTATCTCAGCCCCAGCATATCGCTGCAGGAGTTCCTCAGGGCAGTGTCCTGGGCCTAACCATCTTCAGCTGTGTCATCAATGACCTTCTTTCCATCATAAAAGGTCAGAAGTGGGGAGGTTCGTTGATGACTGCACAGTGTTCAGTTCTATTCGCAACTCCTCAGATAATGAAGCAGTCTATGTCCGCATGCAGCAAGACCTGGACGACATTCAGGCTTGGGCTGATAAGTGGCAATTAACATTCGCAACACACAAGTGCCAGGCAATGACTATCTCCAACAAGCGAGAGTCTAACCACCGCCCCTTGACATTCAACAGCACTACCATTGTCGAATCTCCCACCATCAACATCCTGGGGGTCACCATTGACCAGAAACTTAACTGGACCAGCCACATAAAAAATGTGGCTACAAGAGCAAGTCAGAGGCTGTGTATTCTGCGATTTCTCACCTCCTGACTCCTCAAAACCTTTCCACCATCTACAAGGCACAAGTCAGGAGTGCGATGGAATACTCTCCATTTGCCTGGAATGAGTGCAGCTCCAAACCATCCAGGACAAAGCAGCCCACTTGATTGGCACCCCATCCACCACCTTAAACATTCACTCCCTCCGCCACCGCTGCAGTGTGTACCATCTACAAGATGCACAGTAGCAATTCGCCAAGGCTTCTTCGACAGCACCTCCCAAATTCGTGACCTCTACCACCTGTAAAGACAAGAGCAGCAGACGCATGGGAACACCATCACCTCCAAGTTCCCCTCCAAGTCGCACATCATCCTGACTTGGAAATATATCGCCGTTCCTTCATCGTCATTGGGTCAAAATCCTGGAACTGTGGGAGTACCTTCACCATACGGACTGCAGCAGTTCAAGAAGGCGGCTCACCACCACCTTCTCAAGGGCAACTAGGGATGGGCAATAAATGTTGGCCTTGCCAGCGACAACCACATCCTAGGACCAAATAAAGGTTCAGATCAGCCACGATCTAACTAAACAGTGGAAAAGCCTCGAGGGGTTGACTAGCCTATCCCTATTATGTTCCTATGCTCAACACCTCCACTTCCAAGAGCCCAACTAAGATCAGGAACTCATGAAGTGTGCAATCACAGGAAAGACCCCATATCTTAACACAGGAAAGTGTGCTACCAATTGAGCCAAACTGATAGTTACTGGGAAGACCGAAGCCACCATTTTCAGCTCCCACCATAAGCTCAACTCCCTTGCCACTAATTCCAGTCCCATCGCTGGCCACTCACTGAGGCAGTACTAGAATCTGTGACCTTGTAATCCTTTTTAACCCAAAGCTGAGCTTCAAACCCCAAATCCTATGCATCACCTAGACTACTTACTCTAATCTCTGCAAAATCACCCACCTCCATCTTTACCTCACTGTTGTTGAAATCCTGATTGCAAGATTTTGTCAGCTTGACTCAATTTTTTTCAGTTTCCTGCTTGCTGGCCTCTCCTACATTAACTCCCAACATATTCAAAACTCAGCTACCCCCATCTTGTTCTGAACCAATTCCTACTCATCTATCACTCCCGTCACACTGGCCCCTTGTCCCCCAATGCAGTGAATCGAAAATCTTTGTCCTATTCTTCAAATCCCACCATGGCCTTGTCCCACCCTATCTCTGCAACCTTGTCCAGTGTTACATCCTCTCCCACACCCTTCAAATCTGATGTTTTACACTTCTCTCCCTCCCCACATTAGCTGCACAGCCATCAACCAAACTGACCACGCTGAAATTCCTTCTTCGAACCCTTACTGTTACTCAGAATTAATCTTTCAGACTGTGCTTTTACGCACTTCTCCTAAAGTTACTGTGGGTAAAGCATGCTACTGTCATGTGCCACTGGACTACTTATGCCAATCAAACTTTAAATCCACCACCTCAGTTTCCAGCTCATATTGAGTATCACAGACCTCCAACAATAACTTATTACTAACACCATAATGTACAATAGAAAGTGATGCAAGCAAGGAACTGTAGCAACTTCAAGTCAGACATGGTTTAAAAACAACATTCGATAGTGGAAAGCATTTCCTCCCAATTCCCACCATGAGCAAGTTAATAAACCTTAGTTAAGACTTTTCTTTCTGTTTAGCAAAGCAATTTTAAATTTGGATCAAGTCAGAATGCAGTCTAACAGAAGTAACCCCACTCCTGCTTCTCTTTTCCTCATTTACACAGACTGTAATGACTACTTACTTTTCACAGGTTGAGGATTGGACTGTTTTCTTCTGGGCATTTTTCACCTCAACTTAAACTTGCCCTAAAACGTGCTGAGTTAAAAAAGCAACACTCACACGTCTCCAATATTTAATTAACAAAAAAAAAGTGAAGTTTCAATCTATTTTACTTCCTGTTTTAAACTAACTAACAGCCATTAATGTAACACCAGTCCGTAAGAGAGCGAGTGCAGGAAGAAAACCCATTACTTCCTCTCTCTCTCTCTGTGTGTCCCCACTGACCTCACCACGCACGCTCCCCGCCTTTCGAGACCGGTGGGCGCCGCGGGGACTGGAATGCATCGTCACCGCCGGCAATGTAATTGTAATTTAATTTGATAAGTTTTATTTAAAGTTTTGTTAATTTTCTGTTAATTTACAGTTAATTTGGTTCAATAAAAAGAGGACCACGCACGCTCTCCGCCATGCCGTCATCGCGCACGGGCGCGGCATGACGTCAAGACGCTCGCTGACGCCGTCGGCAGACGGAGGCGAATAGCCTTCTGGGTATTGTGGTCTCCAAGCCGAGGGCGGCTGTCGGCCGCGGAATGGCGGGTCCCAGCTGGCGCCGCCGCTCTCGCCGCGGGGCCACCAGGAGCAAAACGATCAACCTGTCGCTGTGTGTAAAAAAAATAATCATTTCGTCAACGTTTTCCCATCAGCCGTAAGCTCAAGCTGTCGTCACGAACCGAACGACTACAATTACCAGAATGCACTGCGGCCACACGCACTGCGTCCCGGAGAATCTTTAATTGTTATTTTATTTTAAATTAGCTTAAACAATTAAATAATTAATAACCAGACTCCGGGTGCCTCAAAGTTGCGATTTTTTTTAGCAACGATCTTCGGGTCGCGAATCCAACTGCGATGATTGGCCGCGGCCAGTTAGTGAACCTTAGCGGACGCAATGTTTACACACAGCGTGATGACGTAGGCGGGTGCGCAGGTTGTGGTGACGTTTTGTGCGAGGTGTGGGTTTGGAACGGAACTGGATCAGCTGTTGCAGCTTCTGAGGCTGCTGGAGACCAAGCCAAGGCAAGGCAAGGCAGCTGGGGGTGAGTACAGAGCAGGCCTGGCACTGCAGCTTCACTCTGCACTGTTTCAACCCGGCGCAGTAAGCCCTGTATTGGTTCTACTTTAAGATGGGTCAGAGTTAAAACAAGCAGGTTTCTCTGGTAAATGCTTTTTTTTTACTGGTGCATTTTTTTTCCCTTTAATAATTTGGGAGACATTTCTTTTTCTCTCTCTCTCTGGCTTGTGCTGAAGGGAAGCCCAGTCGAGTCTTCTCTATGTGTCTTCGTCAATTTTACTGTGATATTACGGCTATAACCTTTGAGTTGGTGTCAGTGACCTGACGAGGAGGGGCTCTGGCAAGGATTTTTTTTTAGCAATTGAATACTCCATTGGTCTACAACACTAGGTTGAGGGTTTCTGTAGGTGGGTATAATGCTGCAAAGGAGACTCCCTGTGAGTTAAAATACTCTAAGTCTAACTTCTGTTAGCTACTTAGATTGATTTTTGTGATAGAGATTTAACTTTAGGAAGTAAAAGATTTTCAGTGTATTTAATTTAACTATATGAATGCTTGTGGGGCAGTTCCTTTTATTGCCTGGGTGCTGGATATATTTTCTATCAGAAAATTTCCCATATGTTTTACTCCAGGCAGGTAAATCTGATGACAATCTTCAGTACTCTTACTGCATTCTGAATGGATGCCAAAGATCCATACAGACTTTTAATTTTCTTTTGGCGCCTGTGATCTATCCTCTTTCATTTATGCGAAGTAAACTCTTCCTAGTTTATTTAAAGTAAGAGCTTTTAACAAAATAACAAGGAAGGGTTGATGTAACACTGATGGTTGTGAAGTAAAAGTTCATTTTTAGAAGACAGCTTTTAAAATATAACTACATGAATGAATGCTTATGGACAGCAGCTGCATTGTACTTTGTTGCCCAATGTGTTTCAAAGTGTTATATGCAGGCTGATTCCCATTATTTAAAGTTTTTGATCATCCATGCTGTTGAATGGAGAGGGGAAGAGGAGTCTCACAATAACGAATATTTGGGGAAACTGGAAGATAATGATTAAGTCACTAAAGACCTCTCTTAATGCAGATAGTCGGAGGAAGTTCATGGTTTTATCATTTTGGCCAATAAGTCGTGTGCAATATTGTAGAGTAAAAATTAGAACAGGGCAAAGTCTTATTAACGGATTTATCTTTTTTGCTAGATAGTTATGTCTATAGATCCTCAAAGCCCAATTATTTGGGGCATAGTTGAAACAGAAAACTCTTAATGGATATAGGATGTGCAAACTGTGATTTGAGTGCATAAAACCCTGCTGTTCAGTAATTCTTAATGACTAACTCTGGTTTCTTCTAGAGCTATATACAAGATGGACATGTCTATGTCTACTGATGAACTAAACCCACTTTGGAAAAAAATACTTGGGGAAAATCTTATACTCCATTACCGACTGCTTTTTTCCACCTCTGCAACATTGCCTGTTTCTGCCCTACCACCACCAGCTCCTCTTCCTCAGCTACTGGGTTCGGTTTCTCTGCAACTCTAGGTTAGGTTTCTCTGAAGCTCACTAGCCAGTCTCTTTGCCTCAATCTTCTACCAATCCAAAATACTGCACGCGTCTCTGCACAGTCCCACACTCCCATCGCCCCTAGCTCCCTGTGCCCCAGCTATTTGACTTCTAAATTCTCATCCTTGCTTTGAAATCCCTCCATGGCCTTTGTGCTTTCTTAGTGTCCTCCTCCTGCCTTATGCCACAGCACGTGCCCTTTGCTCCTCTAACACTTCACCCATCATCCTTGTTCTAAAGGACTTAACTGACTTCCTGATCCCCAGTGCGTTGAACTTAAAATCAATGTCCTTATCTTTACATTCCCTCATGGCTTTACCTTTCCCTCCATCTTTTAAAACCTTCTCAAAACCTGTCTTTTCATCCAAGTTTTTGGGTGAATTTCTTATCCATCCCACATTGGCCTTTTATTCTTTTTAAATATATTTTTTCTTTTCTCTTTCTCTCTTCCCTCCCCCCAAAGCACTGTGGGACATTTTCTACATTAAAAGCCCTGTTTAAATGTAACTTGTTGAAAGAGCTGTCATTTATATTTAAGCATAGTGTTAAATGTTGCTGTATTTTCTTTACAAGACATGTTTTATATGTCTTGTGTGTAGTAAGTAAAAGACATTTGTCTGTTACTTTGCGTTTTTTTTAAAAACTGTGCAAGGCAGTGTGTAGTTGATCAAAAATACATTCGGATAGTTATGATACTGGTGTCAGTTACCATTTGGTTGTTGAATAAGTTGTAGTGTTTTTACTAGCTTATTAATATTGTGGGGAGGGAGATTTGCAATTAAGCTGATGTTTTAATGTGTCCTACTTATAAAGCATGTTTTAGTTTTTATCGCTCCAACCACCAGTGACAGACCTGTAACCACCAGTACCTCACCTTGATGTTAGAGCTCACAATGTGTCCTTTGAACAACCCAGGGTTGCAAGGACAACATTTATGACTGTACTGCTGCGTGTTCTTCACAGTTCAAGTGGAAATGATGCAGAAATGTCACATTCTCACCATTGCACTTCACTGAATATCTAGTGACAGCACTGGGATACAGTGGGAATTTGCTGATTATTGGAGGCTTAAATTGGGAAGTTTGGTTCAATGGGTTTTATACAAGTGTGCTCACAAAGGCTAAGTGGCAGTCATAGTCGTGGAGTTAGTGGATGGCACCAATGTTTTGATTTTAAACTAGTGGCTTGCAGGAAAATGGTTTAATACAGTTACTTTTCGCCTCTCCGATAACAAGCACGTCATACATGCTATTTAAAAAGGGAAAGATCTGCAGTCCTGATATTTCAATAGAGGTGCAGGGGCCAATGTGATGGGCATTCTGTTGCATTTCAGAACAGGTGACTGCAAACTAAGAGGACCTGCTGTATTCCTGAGACTAAATTAAAACTTACAAAATCAAATGAGATCTACTCTGGTGTCCTATTTTTATATCTTTATCATAAGGCAGGATAGCTGCTTAAAAACACAAACCTGCCAGCAACAGGACCCTAAAAGACAGGCATGCTGAACAATTTGGCAGGACCCTTAGTTTTCCAGCCCAGCTGGACTCCAAACCGAGCTCAAGACTTCCTTCAACTCTTATGTACGCATTGCTCCCAATGCAATAACAGCCATGCAATAAGCCTAATGTATCAGTGTTCCCTTTCGGAAGCACGTTGCAATCAAAAGTACGGTAACATTACACAATTGTCTCATTAAACCCCTGAAATTTTCTTTCAAGATTAAAAAGCAGCGTGGTGCACTAATGCAGAAATGCACAGCACCATGGCTTCCCTTTACAAACTAAGGGACGACACCACTGATTTCCCCAAGTACAGTAAAGAGTTCTCGGCCTATGAGGGAATGATGTCAAGTGAAGCCCACGTACTTCCTGGCAGAAAGTGATGGAGAACTGGATGGCAATCTGTGCTTTTGCTTGTTTTTTTTGATAACCGGTTACATTAGCAGGAGGCCGGGGATAATTAGCTTGCTGATCTTTTCAGCCAAGAAATGATGTGGGAGATAAAGGGAAAGAGACGGAAGCATTTCAATTTAAAAAAAAAACTCTGACTTGAGTTTTGAATGGATGAATTTTTAATTTAGTCTTTCACAAAGCAAACGGTCACAGCTTTTATTTTGCAATGGCATTGAGTTCCTGGAGCACTGCAAAAAATTGTGAGTGAACTAGCACTGCTGTTCACTGTGCAACATTTCCCAGTAGCAAGCTTGCATTCCCAGCCTGTTCTTGGGCCTGTGCTAAAATAGATATTGATCTGGTGTTGGTAGATCTTCAAGGTTTGTTATAGAAACCACACGGTTTTCATTTCCATTGAAATCAAATGAAAATCCGGTGCTTTCTGTAACCGGCGGCTGGTCCACAATGCCAATCCTAATGACTGAGTGAGTGGCAAATACTCCGCAGGTATCTAGCTCCCCTGACTGTTACCCTTGTCCCTGTGGAAGAGTGGCCAACCTATACTGGAGACCTTTCTGATGGCGGAAGGAAGATTGATAATTTATTAGATTTAGAATATTGAATCCTGTGGTTTTGTAATGTTATAAATCTCTTTTTTAAGTTTTCCTTAAGTGTATCTTTTTAAAATACTGTTTGTGATATTGTGCCACATAATTGTTGAAGAAATCAGAAGCACATTCTTGATGTGGGATAATAATATGCATCATCTTTTTTTGAAAAGAATTCTTTTCAAATTCCCAGTGCAGTTGAACTAGGGATGTATCCTAAGGCATGGGATGAAAATTAAGCTCTTAGGCAGCCTACAATGATAGACCTACACGCCAGTTTGTACACCTCTTTGTTCCAACTCTGGCCTCATTTGCATCTCCACCTTTGACCAAGCTTTTGGTCACCTGTCCTAATATCTCTTTATCTGGCTCGATGTCAAATTTGGTCTGATAACTTGCCCGTGAAGCATCTTGGGATGTTTTTACTATGTTAAAGGGTATACACACACTTGTTGTGTTGAGTCACAGAGCCTTCATCCATTTTTGTCCCACACTTCGGAAGGCTCTCCCTAAATCCCTCCACCTTATTACTTCTCTCTCTCTTTCTTCAGAAATCTCCTCAAAATAGACCTCTGGTCATTCCTCTGGTTACCTTGCTTAACTCTTCTCCCTTCACTACTCCTTATCCAGCTTCACCTCTTTGAAACACTTTTGGAATGTTTTATTCTATTAAACCTGTGACATAAATGCAAGTTGTTCTTTGAGAAGGTTTCCTGCAATGTAAATCGCTGAGGGTGTGCCGAGTGCAGTTGATTCTGTCCTAGCACCTGTTACTCTCACTAAGTCCTGGTTGCATAGTAATGGGAAAACACAATAGCACAGGCTTAACGGTGGTAAACTTACCCAATTGTTCACATTATTTGGAGGAACAGGAATGGAATGACGATGGCTGTAAGTTCAAGGTGGGCTGTGCCAAAATCTGAAAGGAAGAAGTAAAAATTTTTTAAAACGCTGTGAATAACAACTGGCACAAGAGAGAACCTGGATATTTTTATTTGTGGTAGTTTCTGTAAAAGTAGCAAATGTTTCAGCTTCAAAATGTAAGCAGTGCTTCAAACTTCGAAATATGACTTTCTGTCAAAAAACCCCAACCTGTTTCTACCCTCCCACCACCCCCCCCCCCCCCCCCCAGCTCCTCCCTGGTGCCCAATGAATTAGGGAAAGTTACAATTTAAATACTGATTTTTAAAGCTCATCACAATGGTTACAGTAAACCTCCGAGCTGCCACGTTGGTAATGGGGACACAAATGTCTGTAACTGTCTTTTATCGGATCAGTGTTGAAAGCAAAAGATTTCAACATCCTGTAGATCTTTATCCACTGCAAAATGGTAACTAGGATTGCATCAACTTGTGATCCAGAAAGCTTCAGTATTCCAAGTGTCATTGCCTCCATGACAGATTGTTTCCCCTATAGAGAGGATGAGGAGCCTGGAGATTTTTGTCATGGTGCCTTTGTGATGTTATGATTTTGACACAATCATGGCAAGCCCTTCCAATAGCGGAAGGGCTTGCCATAATTTTCCAATCTTCCCTAGATGCGGGGGGAGGTGCCTGAGGATTGGGAAATGGCAAATGTGACACCATTGTTCAAGGAAGGGTGTAAGGACAATCCTAGTAACTACAGGATGGTCAGTTTAACATCAGTGGTGGGTAAAGTTTTAGAAACAATAATCAAGGAAAAGATTAACGGGCACTTTTTTTATTCGCTTATGGGATGTGGGAGTCGCTGGCAAAGCCAGCATTTATTGCCCATCCCTAATTGCCCTTGAGAAGGTGGTGGTGAGCTGCCTTGAACCGCTGCAGTCCGTGTGGTGAAGGTACTCTCGCAGTGCTGTTAGGTAGGGAGTTCCAGGGTTTTGACCCAGTGACGATGAAGGATCAGCGATAGACTTCTAAGTCAGGATGGTGTGTGACTTGGAGGTGGTGGTGTTTCCATGCACCTGCTGCCCCCCTTCCTTCTAGTTGGAAGAGGTCATGGGTTTGGGAGGTGCTGCCGAAGAATCCTTGGCGAGTTGCTGCAGTGCATCTTGTAAATGGTAGACTGCAGCCACGGTACGCCGGTGGTGGAGGGGGGGGTGAGTGTTTAAGGTGGTGGATGGGGTGCCAATCAAATGGGCTGCTTTGTCCTGGATGGTGTCGAGCTACTTCAGTATTATTGCAGCTGCACTCATCAAGGCAAGTGGAGAGTATGCCATCACACTCCTTACTTGTGCCTTGTAGATGGTGGAAAGGCTTTGCGGAGTCAGGAGGTGAGACACTCACCGCAGAATACCTAGCCTCTGATCTGCTCTTGTTGCCACAGTATTTATGTGGCTGGTCCAGTTAAGTTTCTGGTCAATGGTGACCCTCCGGATGTTAATGGTGGGGGATTCGGCGATTGAATGTCAAGGGAGATGGTTAAGATTCTCGCTTGTTGGCGATAGTCATTGCCTGGCACTTCTGTGGCGCGAATGTTACCTGCCACTTATCAGCCCAAGCCTGAACGTCATCCAGGTCTTGTTGCATGCGGGCATGGACTGCTTCATTATCTGAGGAGTTGTGAATGGCACTGAACACTGTTCAGTCATCAGCAAACATCCCCATTTCTGACCTTCTGTTGGAGGGAATGTCATTGATGAAGCAGCTGAAGATGGATTGGGCCTAGGACACTGCCCTGAGGAACTCCTGCAGCGATGTCCTGGGGCTGTGATGATTGACCTTCAACCACCACAGCCATCTCCCTTTGTGCTAGGTATGACTCCAGCCAGTGGAGTGTTTTCCCCCTGATTCCCATTGACTTCAGTTTTACTAGGGCTCCTTGATGTCAAGGGCAGTCACCCTCACCTCTGGAATCCTTTGTCCATGTTTGGACCAAGGCTGCAATGAGTTCGGGAGCCGAGTGGTCTTGGCGGAACCCAATCTGGGCATCAGTAAGCAGATTATTCGTAAGTGCCACTTGATAGCACTGTCGATGACACCTTCCATCACTTTGCTGATGAATGAGAGTAGACTGATGGGGTGGTAATTGGCCAGGTTGGATTTGTCCTGCTTTTTGTGGACTGGACATACCTGGACAGTTTTCCACATTGTCGGATAGATGCCAGTGTTGTAGCTGTACTAGAACAGCTTGGCTAGAGGCACGGCTAGTTCTGGAGCACAAGTCTTCAGCACGATAGCCGGGATGTTGTCGGGGCCCATAGCCTTTGCTGTATCCAGTGCGCTCAGCCGTGTCTTGATATCACGTGGAGTGAATCAAATTGGCTGAAGACTGGCTTCTGTGATGGTGGCGACCTCGGGAGTAGGCCGATATGGATCATCCACTCAGCCCTTCTGGCTGAAGATGGTTGCAAACGCTTCAGCCTTGTCTTTTGCACTCACGTGCTGGGCTCCACCGTCATTGAGGATGGGGATATTCATGGAGCCTCCTCCTCCCGTTTGTTGTTTAATGGTCCACCACCATTCACGACTAGATGTGGCAGGACTGCAGATCCATTGATGTGGAATTGCTTAGCCCTGTCTAGCCCTGTCTATCACATGCTGCTTCCGCTTGGAGAGGTTTAAGCAAATTAAGGAGAGCCAACACGGATTTGTAAAAGGCAGATCGTGTTTGACTAATCTAATTGAATTTTTTGATGAAGTAACAAGGAGGGTTGATGAAGGGAATGAAATGGATGTTGTCTACATGGATTTTCGGAAGGCGTTTGACAAAGTACCACATAGAAGGCTGTTTAACAAAATTGAGGCTCGTGGAATAGGTGGGTCAGTGGCAGCTTGGAAAAGGAATTGGCTTAAGGACAGAAAACAGCGAGTTGTGGTAAATGGCTGTTTTTCAGACTGGAGGATGGTAGACAGTGGTGTTCCCCAAGGGTCAGTGCTGGGGCCACTGCTTTTTTTGATCTATATAAATAACCAGGATATTGGAATAGAGTAGAATTTCTAAATTTGCCCATGACACCAAACTTGGGGGTGTTGCAAACAGTGAGAATGATGCCAATCAACTGCAACAGGACATAGAAAGGCTAGCAGAATGGGCAGACAAGTGGCAGATGGAATTTAATACAGAGAAGTGTGAGGTGATGCATTTTGGCAGAAGGAACAGGGTGAGGCAATATACACTTAATGGCACAGTTTTAAAGAGTGTGCAGGGACAGAGGGACCTGGGAGTTAATGTGCATAGGTCCCTGAAGGTGGCAGGACATATTGAGAGAGTGGTTAACCAAGCATATGGGATCTTGGGCTTCATAAATAGAAGTATTGAGTACAAAAGTAGAGAAGTTATGCTGAACCTTTATAAAGCACTAGTTAGGCCACAACTGGAGTATTGCGTCCAGTTCTGGTCACCACACTTTAGGAAGGATGTGAAGGCCCTTGAGAAGGTGCAGAGGAGATTTACCAGAATAGTTCCGGGGATAGGGATCTTCGCTACAAGGACCGGTTGGAGAAGCTGGATTTGTTTTCATTAGAGCAAAGGAGGTTGAGGGGTGATTTGATAGAGGTGTAAAAGATTATGATGGGTTTGGATAGGTTAGACGGGGAAAGGCTGTTCCCACCAGTTGATGGTACAAGGACTGGGGGACACAGATTTAAGGTTTTGGGCAAGAGATACAGGGGGATGTGAAGAAAAACTTTTTTACGCAGCGAGTGGTGAGGACCTGGAATTCGCTGCCGACGGAAGTGGTGGAAGCGGAGACACTCAATGTTTTCAAGGGGAGACTGGATAGATACTTGAGGGAAATAAACTTGCAGGGCTATGGGGATAGAGCGGGGGAAATGGGAATGACTGGATTGCTTTACAGAGAGCCGTAACTGACTCGATGGGCCAAATGGCCTCCTTCTGTGCTGTTATGACTCTGACATTTTATATTGTATTTGCAAATAAAAGGGGAAACGTGATCCCAAGCACTCTTTTTTTGTGCTGAGGCCAGTGGGGTAGCGTTTCCGCTTTGGGCGCAATCGGGTAACTGCCCAAAATGCGCTCGAAATTGCGCTGGTTCGGTTACGCTTCAAGTTTCCACTAAAATTAATGTGCAAATTCGCAAACGTAAAATCTTCCATGAACCAACACAATGAGGCAGTGTAATAGAATTTGATCGTTTATTTATTTTTCTTTCTATTAAAATGTGTTCCTTGATGTATTGAAGAGCGGTAACCTGGTGCATTTTATTAGTACAGCTGAAAATGGGTTTATTATGAAAAATAAGCATTTTTAATAAGAGTGTCTAGTCCTCCACCTGTGAGTAATCTGATTTTAAAACCACTGAAAATGACTTTTGGGGGGGAAAAAAAACTATACTGAACCATTTACTAGTTTCATTAGCATGCACCAGTCAGTTTCTTAGTAAATTAAATATTTTTTGATGTGAAAAAACTTTTAAATGTGTGTACGAGTACCTGTGTACCAGAAAATGAGCACAATTTGAAGAGCCTTCCCGAACCAGCAGAATCTCGTGATGTTGACCTGGGGGCATGGCCAGTGTTGTGGGCGAGGCCTGATTCGGGTGAATTTAATCTTAAACCATCGTTGCAGATTGCGGAAACGCCAGCGTAAGTGGTTTTGGGCGTAACTCGCGTTTTAATTTCCCCAATCTTTTGCACTGGTTTGGACGATTTTGCCCGGATTGCGCTGAGATGACGAGTGGAAACTCTATCCCAGTATCTTTTAAAGTCAAGCTACTACATTTGTATATATCCTGTTGGTGATTCCTCTCCTTTTTGGGGGGAGGTGAAGGGCTGGAGCTGATATGTTTGTCCCAATTATACTTTTTAATGCTTTCAGTTCTGAAATCAAATATTTTGATATCTTACAGGGTCATGGAATTGTTGCTACTTTGATTCGCTCATTTAAAACAAAAGCATGTTCTTCATCGCTTCAAATTATTGTGGCACTGGCCACGATTTTGTTTATTCCCCTCTGCTCCAAATCACTGTGGCACTGCAGACGAGTTTACTCGTGAGAGGAGTTAGTCTTGATGCAGACATCTCCATCCCAATTTGTAATTTCAACATGGGAAATGTGCAGCCTAAGTGTGTCATTTGTTGCTTGGTTATCTTTAGGCACTACCTCTGCCTAAGTGGAATTAAAATGGAGGATTTAACTTATCCTTTTTTTTAGTCTAGCAGCCTAAACTGACCAATGTTAACTTGAGCCTTGAATAGATGAATTTATATGATCAGATATCGGTCCATATTATACAGAATATGAACACTGCATTCTTTAAAGGGAATCAATACTTTTGGAGCTGGGATGTTTTGGAGGTGAGGTTGTATGAAGAAGGTATGTGTAGATCCAAGTTTTAACTGCTCCCTGCAAAGGGGAGTCTTTAAGTTGACAACCATGTACCTCTGGAGAAGCAGTAAACATTATATTGAACCCTCATCATTTTTAGTCATTATAACTTTATGCTTCAAAAATTTCCTTTTACTGTTATTAAATGTTTGATGCAATAAAATCATGGCCAGGTAATAATTGATTTATATTCCACTCTTTGAAGAAACCCATGTTTCACTTGCTTGTTGTTTGGTCAGTTTCACTTGTAAAAGATGCACTATATGCAATACAATGCTAACTTTTTGTCATTGAGTGCTTGTAGTAGAATGAAGAAGGTTAGGTGATGTTCTAAACCCTGGTTCCTGCAGTCCTTCAAGTGTTGAGTGCATTAGAGACTTGAGGACACTAAAATGTATTTAATTTGAAACAAACATTTTCTGAGCTTTGGTTTGCAGATCTACTTTGAGTTCATTCTTATCTTCATTACCACTATTAGTGAATATTGTTTGCTGGTTCTGTCACTTAATTGTATCTTAACGTGCTGTTACTCTTGACCAGGGCAGTTCATAGGATTAGCTGATGGGGGGCAGGGGGAAAAGAAGGTTCATCGACAAGTAATACAAATAGCAGATGGTGGCTGGTTGATCAGAGCATCGATGTGACAGCACATATATTCATGGCCCAAGTCCTTGACTTTAGCAGTGGGAAGGTGTAGAGCAGAGCATAGTGCTTTCCCACAGGGAGGAAGGAAAAGAAATTGGAAACTTGCATCAGGCTGCTTTCTCAAGCTTTCCAGAAGCTGCTTTTCTGGGATTAACAGAGGCTAGGAGTCATCCATCCACCTACTCTCTTGGCTGTGGGATGGTGTATATGGCACAATTAGACAATCACATTTCAGTGCAGTACTGAGAGTGTGCTGCACTGTCGGAGGTGCCGTCTTTCGGATGAGACGTTAAACAGAGGCCCTGTTTGCCCTCCGATGGACGTAAAAGATCCCATGGCATTATTCGAAGAAGAGATGTGGAGTTCTCCCTGGTGTCCTGGCCAACATTTAATTCCTTAACCAACATCACTAAAACTGAGCAGATTATCTGGTCATTTTCACATTGCTGTTTGTGGGACCTTGCTGTTCACAAATTGGCTGCCGTGTTTCCTACAGTACAACAGGGACTACATTTCAAAAGCACTTCATTGGCTGTAAAGTGCTTTGGGACGTCCTGGGGTTGTGAAAGGTCCTATATAAATGCCAGTCTTTTTTTACTTATTTGAGGAAAAACATTTTTTCTTTCCCTCATCTCCAAACTTTCTCCCCATCTGTCCTGCAGGCATTGGGTAGTCCTTTCTTGGATAAGACACCACAGGCAGCTCCTGTGATATGCAGCCTCTCTGGAGTGCCTTGCCCAAGTGACCATTTTTCACATGAGTCCAGATGGCAAGTGTTGGTAGGCTAATTAGCAGGAGCAGTCTTGTTTTCTGTTTGGAGGGGAGAAGAGCAAAATTCAGACATCCCTTCCACACACAGGGACAGGAGTCAAATCACCGTGGATTACTCTCATCCATCTGGTTGTTGATCGGACTTGGCCTCTGCACTACTCAGTAAGCAGCAGAGACCAGGTGGCTTGCTTGTCCTTGGGGATAATTTCTTGCACTTGGTACGTTTAATGTATAGTAGAACCACAACTAAGCAGTTCATTACATAACTTGGAGTGTAACTGTTTACGAATGCAGCCAGTGAGAGTCACACAGATTGACAGTTTCTATGCTCTTCCCAGCCAGCTGTTTCAGGGTAATTTCAAGCAATAGATCAATAGCCCAGTGCAACAATTCCTTTAATGTTGCATTTACATTACAGCACTGGCAGCTCTGCATGTGACTGACTGGGTGCGAGATCCTCTACCACCAAGTTAAGAGTCGGGTTTACTGGAGATAAACAGTTGCAGCTGCCAGTGCTGGATGATGTCAGGCACCACCTTTTCCTGGCCTTGAGCAGACTTTACATTTCCAAACAGTAACATGGTTTTATAAACCTTAATGTGTGGTTATTTTAGTCTATGCAATATTTTCAAGAAGTGTATGCACTGTTAACATTTGAACAGTTTTTAATGTGGTAAAACTCTTGCGTTGTGTGTTTGGGAGCGAAGTAAAGAACCTCAAATGAGTTTGATTTAAGTAGGTTTATTTATTGTTGGTTAGTAAAATCTAATATCAAATTAACAGAACCCCGAAGCAGATTCACTTAACAGACTGCCGATTGGATATACCGTAATAATTTGTCCATTTTTCCCACAATAATTTAAAAAGAATGTGACCTGATTTCATTAGTTAGGATACTCTTAGAAGTATGACAATCTCTTGAAGAAATTACTATTAGTGTTGGGTCTTCGAGCAGTCCTATGAATGGGGGACTAACGGAAGATATCTTGTATAATTGATGCAGTCAGCAAGCATCAGTACCTCCTGCATGATTTTATGTGTCAAGCAAATTCATCAACGCTGTATTTCTCTGGGGACGGTGATGCAGTGCAATTGCAGGCTGTCCTTTCATCTCCTGGAACTGTGGTTTGAACCTTGTCCACTAAGATGAAATGAATTTCTTACTGGGCACTAAGAGTCCTGGGTGGAACAGTAACTTGACAATTTCTGGTGTGTTCCGATTCCACATTAGGTGCCAAAATCTTAAAATGCTTGCTCAGTAGAAAAATGCCTTCTGAAAAAGCTGTACAGTACATCCCTGTGTTTTATTTTTAGATTTTAACACTACCCATTAATCAAGGTTTTTTAATAAACCATACACCTGGTCATCATCTGCATTCTGTGTTTAAAAACATTTTTATTGGGGGCAATGCTATGTGTTGAAGTATCAATGTGCCGTATCAGGTAGGAACAGAATGGATCTGAAATTGCAGTTGGAGGCTTCTTGCGGGCGAATGCCTCCGATCTGCAAGAAAAGTGCGCACCTACCTGGTGCCTCCGTATCTTAGGACTCTTGCGGTCCTAGGCCTGCAGGCGTACGCCTGCGTAAAGGTCCACGTATCCCAGGGGCCAACCAATCACAAAGGTTTATGTATGGAATCCCCATAAGCATAATAGGAATGACATTTAAAAAAATGTTCGCACAACCTAAATAAAAATTAATCCTCACCTGTTTAAAATTAATTAAAATACAATTTAATTAAACATTTAAAACAAAAATGTAATTTTTGGGGGGGAAATGTAAACCTTTCTAAAGGGGCCAAAAATAACACAAATTAACTTTAAAGGTTTTTGAATGTTTAAATGATTTTTAAAAATTTATTTTAATATTTATTTAAACCCTTACTCTGGTAAAAGAAGGCCCGATGCTTGCTTTTACCAGGTGTAAGAGTTTTGTGGGCATTTTCTGGGCGGTAGTTGGGCAAATAGTCCAACTCTGCACCAGCGAATGTCCATTTCCTGTGCCTGCGGATGATCTGTCAAGCTGAAACTTGACAGATCTCAAGTTCTGGGCTTTTGCGCAGCGCATGCGGAAACCCGGAACTTGCGGGGCACTTATGACCAAGTACGTTGTGCGTCCGCGGTCATAGGCCCTGTAAAATCCGGGCCATAATGTTTCATTCTCTCGTCTGGTCAATTTCCAGTTTAGTTATGCTGCACAGGAAGGTTAGGGGGTTCCAGGGGTGAGGGAAACTTGGATGTACTTGCTGTGGTGTATTATGTGGTCCTTGGATACCCATGAAAGAGAAGCATTGGGTTACCTACCTGTTCTTTCTGGCAATGCAATTGGGCCTGGACCAACTTGTGAAGGAGTGAAAACTGGGTGGGGTGTGGCAAGGAAATCCAAGCGTGTGTTGTCTTTTGTAAGGTAAATCTCTTTATTTGAGATTTTTTACCTCTATGCATGATTTTGTGACCAAAAACACAAGTAACCTGTGCCAGCTTTTGCCAGTGATGCAAAGGAGCTGAGCGCTGGGAGGTCACGGGGTAGGTTGGCTGCTGGGAGGTCACGGGGTAGGTCGGCTGCTGGGAGGTCATGGGGTAGGTCGGCTGCTGGGAGGTCACGGGGTAGGTCGGCTGCTGGGAGGTCACGGGGTAGGTCGGCTGCTGGGAGGTCACGGGGTAGGTCGGCTGCTGGGAGGTCACGGGGTAGGTCGGCTGCTGGGAGGTCACGGGGTAGGTCGGCTGCTGGGAGGTCACGGGGTAGGTCGGCTGCTGGGAGGTCACGGGGTAGGTCGGCTGCTGGGAGGTCACGGGGTAGGTCGGCTGCTGGGAGGTCACGGGGTAGGTCGGCTGCTGGGAGGTCACGGGGTAGGTCGGCTGCTGGGAGGTCACGGGGTAGGTTGGCTGCTGGGAGGTCTGTGAAGATAGGTCAAGCTGAATTTCCCGTCTCTTGAATCTTTTTAATGTTCTCCTGTCTTGCTGTTGGGGAAATGGCTTCCCAATGGCCAGGTTGTCATTATGAAGCCACTGATGGGGTAATTGTGGGCAGAGGCCCTCATTTTACCCCCCTCGTGTTTTTGCATAGCACAGAGCACTTCAAAAATGTGTAATGTAAAATTCAAATGCGATCGTCATTATTAAGTTTGGGTCAAGAATCAAATGTTACTGCATTCCGATCATTGATGATCCATTGTTTTGACCACCTGTGAGAAACCCTAACTTGATAGTTGCATGAAGCGAACAGATTCAGATCAGGAGACAAAATGTATTGAAGGGTGACTGGAAGGGGAATGCAGCTTTAAATACATTACTTCCGGCAGTCTCAAGTCCATGCCCTAATAACTTGATGATAGGACAGTGCATTTAATTTTTATTCTCTGCATCAGGAACACTACTGTGAATTAACAACTGACCGATTTTAACAATCTTATTGAAGTTAAAAATTTATTTAACAAAATTAAAATCTTGGTCGTCTTCAACCCACAAGTTCCAATGTAAATTTATGTTTTCTTCATAGTAACAAGACAGAATGTGTACGATTCAAAGCAAAATTTCCAGCTCTACTTTGGAGCTATCTACTCCAGTTCAATTTTCCTGCTATTTATAGAAATTTTGTTTTAATTAAACCATTAAAAAAAAAGCTTGCAGTATTTTTTGATAATTCAGAGCAATTATTTATTTAAGCAATGAGCAAAAAAAAACTGAAGGGGTCTAATATCGAGCTTCTGTTGTATACAATGAAAACTAGTCCAGGTCCTGTCTAACTTCTTGGTATCAATCAGAATAATGCTAAAATAATTAAGCAAAGCTATCTAATTCACTCCAGAAATGGGATTGTAATTTCTGATCCAAAAACAGTTACTGCAAATAAGCCATTATGAAAAACCATAAATGTTTCCATGTTCAATAAATTAATACCGACTGGGTGGAATGAAAGGAATAAGATTTTGATTTTTTGTTTAAGAACAGTAGTCTTTAATATATATTGCTTTTCCATTTTATTTTAAGTTTTTTTTTTAGAATGTTCATGAATAGTGATAATTTCTCTTGGAAATGTCACCCAGTTTAAAAAGGATGTGTACCTTGGGAATATTCTATTACTTCAAGCACATTAAATTAGATAAGTGAAATATAACAGGCATCGATTTGAAGCAGTCTTCGGGCCTGCTGACAGGCAGTCTCCACCTGATATTGTTAACCTGTCTTTTCTCTTTTCAGATGGTTGGAGACTTGCTATATATTTCAAACATTTTCTGTTTTAATTGCAAAGTTGCATCATTTGCAACTTTTATCTTGCATAAAAGGTAGATTCATGAGTTGTCTGAGTCCCTTGTGAAAACAAAATTGTCTTCCACATCCGACAATGCAGTCCGTATCATCGATAACGAACTGATTTGTCCCTCTTCTCCCCCCGCCCCCCGCCCCCCCCGCCCCCCTCCCGCTGCCACCACCCACTTTTGACCAAATGGAATTTGTCAGAACGCTATCTGACAGTTGGCCTGTTCCTTGCACTCCATCACTCGGGCCAAAGTGAGTAAGTGTGGGCCGACCTAAGGGACTGGATGCTTACCCAAGGTTAAATTGGATGGATAAATCTGAATGCCGCATCTGTCTGTATTTAAAGGAAGTGAATCTAGGGGGGAGGTCTCTAGAATTTAGGAAAAGTACATATTTTTGGCTCTACTATAATTCCCTGAACATGGTGAAGTACAAGACTGGAAAAGACTGGACAATCCCAAAAATGAATAACCTTCAATCACTCATTCTCTTGCAAATCTATCCAATTCTCCCTTAAATTTTTAATGCTAAATTTTAATGAATTATTTCTTTTTGGACTTCTTCCCACCCCCACCCACTAAATACTGCCGAAATGTTCAGGACTGTGATACTATATGTAGAAATATGGTCTAATGTATAATATCACTAATGCCGAAGGAAATGACCCACAAACCTGATGTGATTCCAAAGAGGTCTATTAAGCTTTTTTTTTGGTGGGGGGAGGGGGGGGGGTCTTGTTTAATTTTTACCCATCCCTGTGAATTTTATTTCATGAGAGATTCCTTTAATTTGAAATTCATAGTATCTTGCAGCACAGGAGGAGACCATTTGGCCCATTGTGCCTGTGCCAGCTCTTTGAAGGAGCTATCCAATTAGCCCCACTACCCTGCTCTTTTTGAAAGTTACTATTGAATCTGCTTCACCCAGCCTTTCAGGCATTGCATTCTAGATCTGGGAATGGGAACTGGATCATTTTTGGATGCCCTTGTACAATGACTAAATGTGATGTATGATAAATAGCTTAAGTTGAATAAAGAAGGAAAGACTTGCATTTATGTAGAACCTGTTGACTCTCAACTATCTCAAAACAATTGATTATTTTGAATGCGATGACTGATGATGCAAATGCAGCAGCCATTTTGCATGCTACACGATCTCTCAAACAACAATGAGATGAATGACCCAGTTCATTTGTTTTTGTTGTTGGCATTTGAGGGAGGAATGTTGGCCAGTACACTGGGAGAATTCCATGCTCGTTTTTTTTAAAGTAACATGTTAACTCTAACATTAACTTGAACGGGCAGACCAGTCCTTTGACATCTCATCCAAAAGATGGGCTCTCTGACAATGCAGTACGCCCTCAGTACAGCACTCAACTTTTAACTAAACAAACTTCTGGCGTAAAATTGAACACACAACCTTCTGACTCAGAGGTGAGATTGAGCCAAGAAGATGCAAAACTGGGTATCTCAACTTACCAGGCTTTTGTATTTGTTTTTGCTATAAGGAGGGAAATAACTTGACACTGTAGAACATTTGGTATTCATTACCCAATTGCAAGTTTTTAAACTAAAAAATCTTAAGAAAATGTACAACAGAATAAGAATAGCCATGACTGTCAACTGATCAAGACAGTTTCCCAGCAAGTGGTTCTATTTCTTTTCAAATTGTATATTTAAGTATCACATCATCTTTTTACTTTTGTCTCCATATTCTGTTTTGTTTCCTTGTTATTTGTGTTCAGTATGTAGAAATTTACACATCAAGAAGGATTTGTTTTTACTTTGTGTCTGGTTGTGGCTGAACATTGCTGCGAACTAAGTTTTAGTAAAAATCTAGAAGGTCCCAAGTTTGATTCGTCGCTTGTGCCGTTTCCTGATCTCTTAAAAAGGTGAGAAGTCGCACAACACCAGGTTATAGTCCAACAGTTTTATTTGAAATCACAAGCTTTCGGAGCGCTGCTCCTTCGTCAGGTGACTGCTGACGGAGCGCTGCTCCTTCTTCACCTGACGAAGGAGCAGCGCTCCGAAAGCTTGTGATTTCAAATAAAACTGTTGGACTATAACCTGGTGTTGTGCGACTTCTCACATTTGTCCACCCCAGTCCAACACCGGCATCTCCACATTTTAAAAAGGTAGTATCTGGAGTTCTACGATTGGTCTCCGTGACACTGTGCTTCAGCCAGAGTTCCCATTCCCGATTGCTGTCCATGCTGAAAATTGCATATGCATTTGGCTGTCAGCTGAGAACAGAATCAGGATTTTCTATGTTGCCCCGTATCTTGCTAACGCTCATTATCTAGGCTTGTACATGAGAAAGGATCACCTGTGGGACCATACCCTAGTAAGAGTGGATGCCTCCAGGCAGGGAGAAAATTGCTAACAGCCAGTCCCCAAGAAGATGTTAATACTTTAAGCAAAAATGTGTTTTCAAGTTACCAGAAATTGACGTAACAGGGAGATGATAAAAGTTGCTGATTCTTATTAAAGTGGTGCTGAGGGGGACACTTGCTAAATGTAGAATCAAAAAACAAGGACTTGGGGCAGGGAGAAAGAGAGATTTCAACTACAGATGTTATCACAAATTCCATCATTTTGCTAATTGATGGGAAGTCCTTATTTGGGTTGGAAATAACCCTGTATCTCTTCTTGATTTCCTTCTTCCAGTGAATTATTCCAACAACATGCCCAAGAAATGATTTTCATTACTCAAAGCAAGTAAACAAATGTCTGTCAAGATGGGGCTTGCCCACACACATGCTGGGCTTTGAATTTGCAACCCTGTAGTTGGGAGCTTAAGTGGTTGGATACACTGACCAACTACTTTCAGCATTTAATATTGTCAATTTTTAATTTTTGACACTTTCAGTACTGTAGTCCGATAGCAATGAAATCTTGTTGAGCAGTTCATACATTTGTAACCCAGCATAAATATCATGTACCTTATTAATAAACAGAAGGCAAGCTGCATTTCAGTGCTTAGATTTTGTTGAAATAAAGTAAATAACTTTTTGTAAAAGGGGATTGTTTTTTTAGGCTGCAGATTTGTTAGGGATATGTACAGTATTGCACTCTGCTCCTATCAGCCAAATTGAGCAAATGTTTACTAGCTTAATCTCTGTTGATTGCAATTTTAATTTATTCATGACCAGACCCACAGCAATGTGGTTGACTCTTAACTGCCCTGTGAAATGTCCAAGCCCCACTCAGTTGTATCAAACGGCTAGGAAAACCTTCGCCTCACGACTGCAGCGGTTCAAGAAGGCGGCTCACCACCACCTTCTCGAGGGCAATTAGGGATGGGCAGTAAATGCTGGCAAGAAATGCCCAGATTCCATGAACGAATAAAGAAGAAGCACGGACATAATGTAAACAATTATAGAAGTGTTTGCTGTCTGTTTCTTTGTCTTCCTGTATTGCTGAGTAGGTGGACAAGACCAGAACATTGCACAACATATTCTTGAATAGGAGTCTTGGACTGCAGTAATGTTTTGTAACCTACATGCCGTAACAGAGTAATCTGTTGTGCAGTACAAGCATTTCAAGGCTGATTTCATCCCTCAAAGAATGTCTTTGTTAACTCTCTTGTAGCTATTGTTCAGTCACTATAGATCAAGTCATGCAGTGCAGGAGGTCATAAGCCAGAGGTTTGAACAGTTTAAGGATGGCTTTCTGATTATCTGATCACATCTGATCATTTTCATTGGTTCAGTGATGTCAATCAAAATGACACATTTCAGATGCAGGATTGGGAATTGGAGTTGACTGGCTCTTGTCAAAGGCACACCATTTAACATCAAATTCCATTCCCACCCGCCCCCAATTTTAGGAACAGAAGATTTACAAAAAAATTGATCAAAGTGCAAGAAGGAGCCTTCTACGTGTACATAGAGAGCAATTTTAGTATACAACAGCAAGAAACACAATTGTAAAAATATATTGGGGAGAAAGAGCAAAGAAGGTTGTAGAACTTAGTAGGGTGACGATACCTTCCCGTTTTCCGGGGACAGTTCCAGGATGAGGAACTGTGTCCCCGGCAAACAATGTCCCCGAATACGCGTGGGTTCAAATCAGGAGCCATGTGATCCCGAGCTGCCCTGCGGTCAGTCAATAAAGTGGGCAGGGCTGTGTGGCGGGGCGGGTTACAATTGGTGGGAGGGATGTCAATCTTCTGTTTTCAACCAGTAGAAGGAGTGGACTCACTGAGGGACTTTAATTTATGCAGCGATTGCGCTCTGTGGCCGCTGTATGCATGCTCCGCCCTCCCAACCCCCTTTTTAAGAATCCCTGGATAGTCCTGTGAAATTTGGTTGAAGAGAAATCGGCCCCAGAGCCAAAATGTCTGAGTAATGGGCCGCTGGTAACCGAACTAATGAAAGGTGGCTGGAGATGGGCCGTGTGGCTGTCCCGGGAGCTGGATGCCGGATCAGAGCGCACTCCGCGGCCTCGGATGGTGTGGGTAAATGTCGTGCTGTGAAGAAGGGGATGCTGTGAACAGCGGCTGCATTATTCAGGCGGAAAGTTCTGGCGCTGCTTTTTGCTGATTCAGTTTGCATCAAAATGACACAATTTTGCCTCGCTACACTGTGCAACCTACCATTTTCCATCCTGGCTACTTTGCTGTGCTCCCACCCTGTTTGTCCCCGGATTCAGTTTAGAAAATATGGTCACCCTAACTTCAAGAAAAAGCTGAAAGCAAAATGAAGGGAAATAAAATGGAAAATGATTAATTAGTAAAAGACAGATGATTAAAGTGTGCAGAAACCTGATTAGTAGAAGCTATCCATTTTTATAGAACGGATACAATTTAGTACTAGATGTTAATGGGTTTACGATATATAAGAATCAAATTTAGTGGTGTGTCAGGAAGTGGTACGTAGCGGCCTTGTCCCATTTTATCTTTTTCTCCTCTTATTTCCCCTTCCTGCCTCCAAAAAACACACTGCTGAGTTGCACATCTGAGCTGTGCCACTGTTGGAAGTGTTGAGTGGAGTCTGGGCACTTTTTTTATACTGGGGAAGGAAAACTTGAATAATTTTCCACAGGCTGTAGTCATGCATCTTCCAGTAGCTCTTTCAGGACAGCACTTGTATAAACCTAGGGCAGCACAGATGGTATATCTATTAATATATTTAAAAAAATCTTGCGTCTGCAGACAGTTTTGTCAACTTTTCCACTATAAATTCCTATGTCCACATTTATAATGGAAACTGTCTATGTAAACTTGTCCTGCTATAATTACAGCCTCCCTGGGGTAGAAGTGCAGCGCCTCCACTAGTGGGCAGGTGTGATGAACCTGGCACGGTTGCACGTAGTGCTTACAACAACAACTTGTATTTATATAGTGCTTTTAATCTAATAAAACATCCAAAGTCGCTTCACAGGAGTGTAATAAAACAAAATTTGACACCAAGCCCCACAAGGAGAAATTAGGGCAGAGGTAGGTTTTAAAGAGCGCTTTGAAGGAGGAAAGAGAGTTCGAGAGGTGGAGAGGTTTAGGGAGGGAATTCCAGAGCTTAGGGCCGAGGCAACAGAAGGCACGGCCACCAATGGTTGAGCAATTCTAATCGGATGCTCAAGAGGGCAGAATTAGAGGAGTGCAGATATCTCTGGGTGGGGTGGGGGGCGTTGTAGGACTGGAGGAGATTAGCGATCGGGAGGGGCGAGGCCATGGTGGGATTTGAAAACAAGGATGCAAATTTAAAAATCAAGGCATTGCTTAACCGGGAGCCAATGTAGGTCAGCGAGCACAGAGGTGATGGGTGAACGGGACTTGGTGCGAATTAGGACACGTGCAGCCACGTTTTGGATGCTTCAGGATCAGTGCTTTGCAATATTATAAATTTTTAATTTTATTTAATAAGTACATTTGTCTTGAAAACAAAACTTATAAATATTGACAAGCTAAGCTAAACTAAATGCCATTATAGAAAAAAATGAATACCTTTAGTAACTAAAGCTGAAACTCGTCAAATCCCACAGACAGCAAATACTCAGGAATCTGACAAAATTATTTAAAAAAAAATCTTCATTGTTTTTGTTAAGCTCTACTTGCAGACTGAGATTCTAAAGTTTGCTGATGTTCTAAAGAGGTCCAGTCAAATCACAAGTGTGTTGGGAAGAGTCAACTTCAAACTCATGGATATAACACAATCATTATTTTGGGAGTTTCATTTTTTTAAATCACTTGTATCAATAAGTAATGAAGAGAGCAAAATAGATATTTTTGTTAGTGGTGCAATTGTAAATCAGAAGGCCAAATTGTGTCCTGGGCCCCAGCTATTGGCTCCTCTCTAATTGTCTGTATATTGGCTCCGAACAAACTAACGATTTAAGTATTAAGCGGAAACTAAGACAGTAATAAAATAATCAATTTCACTTCACACAGCATCTGCAACCTTTTGGGGAGCAAATTCCAGATTTCCACTACCCTTTGTCTGGAAAAAGTGCTTCCTGATTTCATTCCTAAATGGCCTGGCTCTAATTTTAAGATTATGCCCCTTTGTTCTGGACTGCCCCATCAGGGGAAGTAGTTTCTCTGTCTACCCTTTATCATTTCAAAGACCTTGATTAGATCAACCCCCAATCTTCTAAACTTGAGGGAATACAAGCCAATTTTATGTCGATTGTCCTCACATTTTAACCCTGGTATCATTCTGGTGATTCTACGCTATACCCCTTCTAAGGCCAATCTATCTTTCCTGAGATTTGGTGCCCAAAACTAAACGCAATACTCCAGATGGAGTCTGACCAAGACTCTGTACAACTCAAGCATCACATCCTCACTTTTGAATTCAAACCCCCTTTTGAGATAAAGGCCAACAATCCATTAACCTTTTTGTATCTCTACACTAGCTTTTAGTGATTTGTGTACATGGACACGTAAATCCTTTTTGCTCCTCCACAGCTCCTCCTAGTCTCTCGCCATTAAGAAAATATTCTGATTTGTCTTTCTCAGATCTAAAGTGGATGATCTCTCATTGAACTCCATCTGCCACCGTTTTTCCAACTACTTAGTCTGTTTGTCGCTTTATAACTTATTGCTCCTCCCATCCACACAACTTACTGTGATGTAATCGGCAGATTTAGAGATATCTCTATTCCTTCATCCAAGTTATTTATATATATATATCTATCTCTCTCTCTCTCTCTCTCTCTCTCTCTCTCTCTCTCTCTCTCTCTCTCTCTCCGACCAACCAGAGAACAAACCCTTTGGGCTCTATTTTAATAGCCCTGAGGAGGCGGGTTTGGAGGCGAAAATCGGGGGGAAAAAATGGCTTCAGACTGCCAACCCACCTCCATCCCGCCCCCACGCGATTTTCTGGAGTGTCGGGTCAGCCACTCCCAAACTGACCCAGCTGGAACCGGTGGGACAGGTACTTAAGGCAGTTAACAGCCTGTTAACTGCCTTGCTAATCCTATTTTGATAGTGGTTTCCCATTTTTGTGCTTCTGGCTCCTGTTTCCCGTCTTGTCAGAAACAGGCCAGCTGCAAGGAGACGAGTTGCTGGAGGACATGATTTGTAGTCATTGGTGGAGCACTTTAAAAGTGCTCCTGAAACATGGCTGACATTCAAATGCAACAACTTTGCTGTTGGAGGTTTGGGATAAGATTTTGCACATCTACTGACCTTGTGACTGTTCAAGCTGACACCCACCTGCAGTGTGACCTGAATGGAATAATTTCAAGCCACTTCAACTATGCGCTTGCAAGCTTCTTGCCTCAAATGAAATCTATAGCAACGGGAAGGGAAACATTTATGTCCTCTCATCCTGGTCCTCATAATCGGAGGAGCAGCAGCCGCGTGGCTCAGCGCAGATCTTCCTCGGAGGAGGAGGAGGATTGGGCGGCGCACCTTGCATGCCCTGTTGTGACCAATGCAGCATCCCTCCAGTTCACTGCTGTCCGTCAAGCAGGGTATGCACACTGCCTTGCCACATTCACATAAGCTTACTCTTCAACCATAGGTGGCTACCATATGGCTCTCTAATTGTAGGTGACATTCCTCCAACATCATACGTCATACATCATCTCTGCTATACCTGGTTATTTCCCATCACTTTCACCATCGGCATTACAAATGCAAGTCGCCCTGAGCCCTCAATGCGCATTTGCCATTTCCCAGACACAAGCCACACAATCAACTGTTTGCCATCATTTATCTTTACAACATGACAAAAGGATCACAAAGCAAGTACAGTCTGAAAAATAATGACAGAACACCCACTTGAGTCCCCTTGTGACTATATGTGCTTAATCTTTCTCTTTCGTGTGTTTCTACATGGTGCTACCCCTGTGGCTTCAGCAGATATAGAGGCACCTTGCTGACTAGGATGCTGCGCCTGCTTAGATGCCTTCGGCGGGTGTTCTCTGGGTTTGGGAGCCTGGGAGGGCTCTTCAACAGTCTGCTCTTCCTGCAGCTGTGCAGGGGCTGAAACGGCCATCTCAGTTGGCTCTGCAAAGTGGGTCTCTGACCAAGGGCTCCGCAGTGGCATGGTCGTGTGAGCACTTGGAGAGGAGCCCATACTTCCTTGTGGCCTGCCACCAACATCCCACTCATGGGTCAGCCACACCTCAGTGCTGGCAAGTGGCTGGAGAGCACCTTGCTGCACATCGGGGGCGGGGGGCGGGGGGGGGGGGGGGGGGGGTGGGTAGAGCCCATGAGGACCTGTATCTGCACTGGCAGTCCTCATCACAAGGACGTCCATGAAGCTCTGGTCTCTCTGCTCGATAGCTGCCCATCTCTCCTCCAGAGATGACAATCTATTTTGAACACTCACCATGTTTTCCTGACTGTGGCGACTTATTTCCTCCATTACGATAGCCAGCCTTTCCATGGAGGTTGCCATCCTATCCATGGAGGTGCGTTCATGCGCCATTGCCTCCACCAAGGCACTGCTGATGTTACAGATGGACTCCTCCATTCTCTCCACACTTGCACTTACCCTGGAGGCAAACCCTTCCAGAGATTCCTGCACTTGTTCCTGTATTTCCCGAACCACTTTTTTTGGATGGCCCCAGAGGCACAGCATCTGCATGCAGCTCAGCAGAGCTAGGAGAGTCCTGCGACGTCTGCCAAGGACTCTTCACTGCTGTCGCTGTCTCCACCATCTGCTGATGCTCGCTTGTGCGCTGTGATAGACCAGGTGGCAACACTACTCTAACTTGCGAGGGCCCCACCGAGGTGTGCGTTGCTGTGCTGGTGTTGGGTGCGCTAAGTCCTGATGATACTGCTCCCTCAGAGGCTACAGGTTCCTCTGAGGAGTCGTCTGGCTCTTCGTCCTGGATCGTGGGGAGGGGAGTGCTCTATGGTCCTGTGGGAGAGTAAAGGCATGAATTGGACATTTGATATTGATGTAGCAGACACATCCTTTAGTGCAGATGATACAAAGAGATTCTCTCTGAACATCATAAGCTATTGCAGTCAATCACTAAATGTCAATGAGAGGGATGAAACTCTATTCTGTCACCCACTTCGTCTAGTGTGCCCATCTCTCCATCGCCCACTTCCAGATCCTCGCCACCTCCGACAATTTCGTGTGCAACCTCCTCAGCACTTGTCAATGTTGCTAGGGTTGGTGTGCCTCCTCCAGTCATTGCTCTCTCCCTCTTATTGTGGGCTATCTTTTCCTGTAGACAAGCGGAGTTTCAACCACAGTGATGGAGGGAGTGTGAAGAATCCCTACCATAGAAGCTTTGAGGGAGACCAAGATGGAGTGAGGTGCCAAGAGGAAGCTAACTCCCAATACGTTGTTAGTTGTTGTCTCTGCATGACGGTGAGAGCGAGTCTAAGGGGTGCATAGGCAGTATGCTGAAATGATCTAGTACAGAGACAGAGATGGATAGGTAAGGGTGCAAGGGAAGTAAGGGTAAGGTGGTATGTGGAGGAGCAGGCTTCCAACACTGAGTTCTGATGATGAGAAGAGCAGGGAAGCAGATTGAAGGTAAGTGTGATGGGATACTCACTTTAGATGATCGCACAAGATCATTAAACCGTTTCCTGCTCTGGATCCAGGTGCATGAACAAATGGACCTTGCGCAGCCAGGCTGCCTTGGTCTGCTGAGGAGGCTTCTTCTGGCCATCCGGAGGGAAGAGAATCTCCCTGAGCCCTCTTACAGCATCAACAAGAGCTTGGAGGGACTCCTCATTAAAGCGTGGAGCTGCCTTGCCTCTGGAAGAACTACTTGTAGTTGTCACAAATTCACAGACCATCAGAATGCAGAAGACAAAGGCTGAGGCTGAATGAGAGCATTAAAAGCAGCTGCTGTGAGGATGTCATCAGAGGCGGCTAGCCGACCCGATTACACTCATTGGACCGGACAGCATGCCCCAATGAAGTCAACAAGGTGAATTAATTAAAATCAGAAATCCACAGCTGATCCCGCCGGAAGCGGCTCCGGAACCCGCCCAACACGCAATCCGATTCCAAGCCGCCTCGGTCATTAAAATCGCGGCCTTTATCTCTACTCTCTGTCTCCTACCTCCGAAAAAGAATAAGTACCCATGCTGCAAGGTTACTTCTAATTCCGTGCACTCTCATGTTTGCTAATAATCTCTTGTGTTGAACTTTATCAAATGCCTTTGGGACATGTATAGAGACAACGTCCATAGATGCTCCCCAATTCGCCATGCCAGTGACCTTCTCAAAACAATTAACTAGATTAGTCAGACATACCCTTTTCACATATGCATGTTGAGTTTCTATGATAAACTGGTACTTGTCCAAGTGCTTAGTCACTGTCTCTGATAGATTCCAGGAACTTCCACACAATTAATGTTTAACTGACTGATCTGTAGTTACCTGGTTTCTCTGTCCCGCCCTTCTTGAATAATAGTGACATTTGCAATTTTCAAAGCCAAAGGCACAATTCTTGGATCTAGAGAGCTTTGGAAAATTATGAGTAATGCATCTGCAATTTCCTCACCCTTTTTTAAACTAAGGTGGAAACCATCAGGCCCTAGAGATTTTTCTACCTTAAGTCTCATTATTTTTTCCATTATCATTTATCATTTTTTAAATTTGTATTAAATACACTAAGTTCCTTCCTTGCATTATTTTTAGATTCACATGTACTGCTGGTATTTTGTCCCTTTCCTCCACTGTGAAAACAGATACAAAATACTCATTTAGCAAGTCTGCCATTTCCTTATTATTCATTATAGTCTTGCCTACATTCATCTTTATTGAACCCACATTCCCCCTTGCCACACTCTTTCCCTTAATGTATTTATAAAAACTATTGCTGTTAGCCTTGATATTCCTTGCAAAGTTTTTTCACATTGCCTTATTGGACCTCTTATTGCCTTCTTTGTGTCACTTTGGTGCTTTCTGTAGCTTTCCCAGTCCACTGGATTTCCACTTTTCCTTGCATTCATGTAAGCTTTTTCTTTTGGCTTGATGCAGTCTCTTATCTCATTTGTATCGTACCAACGACTTCTTCGAATATTTTCCACTTTGACTGTAGGTTTACCCATTAACAATTCAGCAGTGCATCTCATTATTCACTATACCCCGATTTGGTATTGTTTGCAAATTTCGACACCATGCCTCCAATTTCTGAGTCTAAATCAATTATGTATATGGTGAACAACAGTGGTCCCACCGCAGATCCCTGTGGAACACCATTTCCCACTTTCTGCCAGTCCGAGAAACTTCACTTAACTCCTACCCTCTGTTTTCTGTTTTGTAACCACTTTTCAATTCATTCTGCTACCTGAGCGACTCCACACACCCATGACCTTTGTCGTGAGCCTGTTTGTTATGTGGCAACTTATCGAAGGCCTTCTGAAAGTCATGTATACCACATCCACTCGATAAGGTTGGTTAAACATGACATTCCTTTTAGAAATCCATGTTGACTTTTTTATTGTATTTAATTAGCAAAAAAGGACCAAGAGATTGATTAAGAAGGGAAAAATAGAGTATGACAGTAAACTTGCAAGGAACATAAAAGCGGACTGTAAAAGCTTCTACAAGTATGTAAAAAGAAAAAGATTAGTGCAGACAAATGCAGGTCCCTTACAGTCAGAAACGGGAGAATTTATAATGGGGAACAAGGAAATGGCAGAGTAATTAAACAAATACTTTGCTTCTGTCTTCACGGAAGAGGACACAAATAACTTCCCAGAAATGCTAGGGAACCAAGGGTCTAGTGAGGAGGAATTAAAGGAAATTAGTATTAGTAAAAAAATAGTGCTGCAGAAATTAATGGGAATTAAAGCCGATAAATCCCCAGGGCCTGATAATCTGCATCCCAGAGTACTAAAAGAGGTAGCCATGGAAATAGTGGATGCATTGGTTGTCATCTTTCAAAATTCTATAGATTATGGAACAGTTCCTGCAGATTGGAGGGTGGCAAATGTAACCCCACTATTTTAAAAAAGGAGCGAGAAAACAGGAAACTACAGACCGGTTAGCCTAATATCAGTAGTAGGGAAAATGCTAGAGTCTATTATAAAGGATGTGATAACAGGACACTTAGAAAATATCAACGGGATTAGACAAAGTCAACATGGATTTATGAAAGCGAAATAGTGTTTGACAAACCTACTGGAGTTTTTTGAGGATGTAACTGGTAGAATAGATAAGGGAGAACCAGCGGATGTGGTGTATTTGGATTTTCAGAAGGCCTTTGGTAAAGTCTCACATAAGAGGTTAGTGTGCAAAATTAAAGCACATGGGATTGGGGGTAATATACTGGCATGGATTGAAAATTGGTTAATAGACAGGAAACAGAGAGTAGGAATAAATGGGTCTTTTTCGGGGTGGCAGGCGGTGACTAGTGGGGTACCGCAGAGATCAGTGCTTGGGCCCCAGCTATTCACAATATATATCAATGATTTGGATGAGGGAACCAAATGTAATATTTCCAAGTTTGCTGACGACACAAAACTAGGTGGAATTGTGAGTTGTGAGAAGGATGCAAAGAGGCTTCAAGGCGATTTAGACAAGTTGAGTGAGTGGGCAAATACATGGCAGATGCAGTATAGGTAGGAAAAACAGAAAGGCAGAGTATTATTTAAATGGTTATAGATTGGGAAATGTTGATGTACAAAGGGACCTGGGTGTCCTTGTACACCAGTCACTTGTGCAGATTTCTGTATCATATTTGCATTTGATTAGCTGAAATTTTGTATTTCTGAAACAGTGTTGAAACTGTAACTGGGTATAGAATTCACCAATAGCCAAGAATAGAAGAGACGCCAATAATATTCATGTATCTTTTTACATTTTGGTTGCCAATGTTCACAACGCAACACAGACATAAAGGCTATGAAATGTACAAGGAAGTGACTAAACTTACCACTGCAATAGCAGTTTCTCTGTTCAAAATATTTCCAACAATGGTTTCTGTTAGTGGTATGCTTGCTTGAGAAAACCAGTAAGTGGGGAAGGACTTGGGCAGGAAGGATTCTTAAATGGGTCTTGATAGTTTGTCATATTTTGAGTGATTACAGAGCTGCATTTATTTTATTTATTTTTGAACTCCGAAATAAGCAGTGGCATGCTTTAGAAGTACTGTACCATTATTCAAGCTCAGAAGGAGGTCCCTTATTCATGTCCTGAATTTAAGTGCATTTCTTTATGCAAAACCTTTTTATTAAGATATTTAGTGAAAGAAAGATTTAAATTTGTTTTCCCTTTCGTTAAATTAATGTCTTGAACTTTGGTATTAAAAACCCACATTTTATACAGCTGAACAATAAAGGTAAATAAATTATTTATTTATGGAGGGACTTGATCTCCCTGCAATGAGTAAGGAAGATGCCAGGATTTAATTAAAAAGCAGTTACTTCACCATTTCATAGGAGATCTCTTACAAACTTCTTTCGAAGGCTACCCCACTCCTTGCAACAGCATAACCACTGACTCCATGCAAATGCAAACTTATCTTTTAAAAAAAAAAATAAGTAGAAAGACAGTCATCGACCTTGAACCTCAAATTTAGAAGCGGTTATAATTGACCTCTGCAGTTTATAAGTAGCTACAAGTATATGAATTTGCCTAATTAGTAGCTAAATGTCACTGCCATGCTGGAGGATGAGATTACCTTTAAGTAATTTCGTGCAGGTTTGTATTCTTGGGTTAAGAACCGTTTGGTTTTTTTTCCCCCCACTCTTTGTCCATGGCTTGTTTTTTAAAATGTCTTTTGTTTTATTAGTGACTGATGATGACCCCGAGGTAGTTAACCATGCATGGCAGATGATCTAACACGAATAATTGAATTTGCAGAATTGCAGAAATGACTACTGGTTAATGACTTTCTGCTGATACTTGGCACCCTCGTACTGCCTGGCTCAGCAGTTCATCCACATCAGTTTCCCACCGAAGCCATTAACACTCGCTGTTCAAAAAGCAAACCAAGCAGCTGTTAAAAGTTAGAAAGAGTGCAGTAAACAGGGTTACTATTGCTAACATTTGTCAGTGATTTACAAAGCACATGAGACTGAATAATCCATTTATGATTTCATAATTTTAGCTTGGTGTTTTTTCTCTTTTTAAAAAAAAAGTTAAATTTTTTAACATTATTACACTTATTTTGCTTTCACATATTTAAAAAAAAAAAAAAATTGCGTGCTCTGTTTTTAACCTCACTGTCTCGTTCTGTTCTTCATTGCGCAAGAGTATTGGTTGCTGAAATCTCTTGATGAGGCAGTGTTTACTTTATAGCTCTTTCAGTTTGGAAGCAAAGATGTCCAACAGCTGGTATAGTTCATCATTCATTGTGTGTGTCATTAATCCAACTCTGTTCCGTTGCAGCTACTTTTTTTATTGAGCTGAGTGAGGGCAGGGTGACGAGGCTATTTTTTTTTAACCATGCCTCCAAGCCAGCTAGTTCTGTCTCCCTCCAGATCAGCTGGGGTGAGTGATGTGGGACAGTAAGGTTATGTTGTGGGCAATGTTCCCTGTAATTTTTTGGGGGGATGCGCGGCCTGTTCAAAATTCCGCGCATGCGTGGCCTTTGAATTTAAAAACCGACTCGCCAGGTGCGCACAGCTTAAAGGGAACATTGGTTGTGGGTAGGCGACATGAAGCTGCAGTCTGCTTGGCCCTTCCACATTTAGGAACAGGAGTAGGCCGTTCAGCCCCTAGAGCCTGTTCCACCATTCAAATAGATCATGATTGATTATTACCTCAACCCCATTTACCCGCATTTGCTTTATATCCCTTGATACCCTTACCTAACTTTAAAAAATCGATCTCCGTCTTGAAAATTTCAATTGACCCAGCATCCACAACCGTTTGGGGGCGCAAATTCCAAATTTCCGCTCCCCGTTGTGTAAAATGGTGCTGATTTTACTCCAAAATGACCTAGCTTTAATTTTAAGCTGATGCCCCCTTGTTCTGGATTCTCCCATCAGGGGAATATTTCCCTATCTACTCCATTAAATTCTTTATAATTTCAAAGACATTGATTAGATCACCCCTCAACCTTTTAAACTCAAGGGAATACAATGCAAATTTACACAATCTGTTCTCGTCCTTTGAAGCCCGAGTATTCTGGTGAATCTGCTCTGTACCCCTTCCAAGCCAATATATCTTTCCTGAGGTTTGGTGCCCAAAACTGAACACTATTTCAGATGGGGTCTGCCCAAGGCTCTGCAACTGAAGCATCACTTACTCACTTTTGAATTCCCACCCCCTTGTTCCATGAGTCTTTTTAAAAATTACCTTTACGTGCCATTTAGTGATGTGGGTACATGGACACCCAAATTCCTTTGCTCTTCCACAGCTTCTAGTCTAATCCCATTGCTTCCTATAACCTTACAAGCTACTTTACATCTGAAACTAAAAATAAACTGTTTTAAATCAAATTTTGATGTAGTAAATATAGATTCTTTCCATGTTCATTAGTGCTTCACTATTGCTTCCTTATTAATTGAAATAAGTCTTTCAGATGAGACGTTAAACCGAGGCCCCGTCTGCTTTCTCAGTTGGACATAAAAGATCCCATGGCACTATTTCGAAGAGGAGCCGGGGAGTTATCCCCAGTGTCCTGGCCAATATTTATCCCTCAACCAACATCATAAAAAAAATAATTATCTGGTCATGATCACATTGCTATTGGAGGGAGCTTGCTATGCGCATATTGGCTGCCGCGTTTCCTACATTACAACAGTGACTACACTTAAAAAAAAAAAAAGTACTTCATTGGCTGTAAAGCGCTTTGGGATGTCTGGTGGTCATGAAAGGGGCTATATAAATGCTAGTCTTTCTTTTGTTTAAGTTTATCACCCATACTCTACATGACATATATCACCCAATTGCTTTTTGGTACAAGTACATTCATTGGTGCTTGTGTTGAAAGGAAATTTGCAGATTGACCTGAAAATTTACAAGCACCTAAGAATTTGCAAATTTCTCATATTAATAGCAGTTGACTTCAGGACCTATTTACACCACTTCCTGACAGAGTACCTGAGCGGAGACCTTTAAAGGGAAATAAAGAATTTGTATTTACAAAGCACTTTATCATTTCCTCAAAGCATACTTATTTTTGAAATATAGTTTCCGTTATACAGGCACATGTGGCGGCCAATTTGCGCACAGGAAGATCCCATAAATCGTAAATCAGATGAGTCAATACTAAGTTTTATATTTTGGTGCTAGTGGCTGTTGACTATAGAATATTGGCCAGGACACCGAGAACTCCTTGCTAATCTTCGATTAGTACTATGGATATTTTACATCCATTGGAACAGGCCGTTGAGCTTCAGTTTAACATCTCATCTGAAATATGGCACCTCTGACAATGCAGCATCCCTTCAGTACTGCACTGATGTATCAGTCTAGATTATGTGCTGAAGTCCGAGAGTGGAGCTTACACCGATGACCTTCGGACTCGAGAGAATACGATCTCTGAGACACGGTCATTTGGTAGCATTCTCACCTCTGACTCAGTAGATCATGTGTTCAAGTCCCACTCCAGAACTTGCCATAATCTAGGCTGATCTTCGGTGTCAAACTGAGGTTAGCGGCTAAACACTAATAGTGGGCATCAGACTCTAGACAGCTAGCAGTTTTAGAAATTACAGCCCTGTTGTTTTTCCTCTTGATTTGTCTCGATAGGCAAAGGATTTAAGAGCATAATCTAGGCTGACGCTTCATTGTCATACTGCGTTGTCAGAGTTGCCATCTTCCATCACCCGAATAGCCATGGGGGCTATTCAAAGAAAACTGGAGTTCTGCCAGAGTGCTCGTGAATATTTATCCCTTAAACAACAGCACTGAAACAGATTAATCTCATTGCTGTTTGTGGGACCTTGCTGTGTGCAAATTGGGGTAAATTTTTGTCTTCATCTACTGGAACAGAATTCCCACCTATTATAGAACGCGCCTAATTTTCATTCCATTGATTTGAGTGGAATGAAAATCAGATAAATCAATGGAATGAAAATCAGAAGCGATCTATAACAGGCAGCAGATCTGGTCTGCCAGATTACTGCCTGGGTGGTGAAGTCAAAAATTTACACCATTTACTTACACAACAGTGACCACAGCCAATGAATTACTATTGAAGTGTAAAGTGCTTTGAGATTCATCTTTTTCTCTCTTTCCCCCTTCCTCTCATTCGCCCCCCTTTCACCTATATCGATATGTACCTGAATCATCAACTTTTTATTCTGCACCTGTAGCTTTATGGGAAGAGGGCAGTCTGCCGCCACTAGTTAATATATCACCTGCTGTGTTGTGCTTTCTTCCCTTGCTTGTTGCTTTAAATGTAGTATACTAACGAGACATATGCAATCATTTTTTTTCCTCACTGACCTTATCAGCAGTATGTCTTTACATGAACTTTTACCGTGCTGGGTCTAAGTACCACAAAAATCAGATGTTCACTGCAGCCGTGTCTGTTGCTGAGTGCAGGCGGTTAAACAGGTAAAATGCTTTTTAATATTCTGCAGAAAAGTTGGAAATCTGGTTCAGTATCTTGGTGGTTTCAGTTGTATGTCTGTTGTTGTTTTGCCTTAACATTAACTTTAAGGATCCAAAGCTGTCTTGACCATAAGTTTATTCTTGCTGGAACCACTAGAAACTCTCCAAGCATGTTGTTACAAAGTACGCAGCCACTCTGTGTAGGGTAGCTGCTACGGTGTTATGGGGTGGGGAGGGAGGAAGATCTACTTCTGCCCCTTTCCCCCTGCAAAGTAGTTTACTGCATAGAAAATGAGGGTTTGTGTTATACTAACAATGTTCCCCTGTATCTTGTGTTTAAAAGGGAGGTGGGTGTGTGAGTGTGAGTGGCAAACATGTCTACATACAGGAGGTAGATGGGTCATTGGAGGTCAGTGTCACCAGTCATCAAAGTCTCTTGGAGCTTGTTTGATTTGTCCTTGGGGGTTGCGGGGGGGCAGACAAGAATTGTCCCTTACGCTGCCCCCCCCCCCTCCCCCCGCCCCAAAAATGGCCTAAGGCTTTTTACTAATATCTTGCTGCTCCCAGGAGACTGCATGAGGGAGGGAGGGGAAATGCGATCAATGGTGTGTGTAACTTTTATACTGTGGCACAAGACAGGCTTAATAGACCAGCTGGTCATTTCCTGTCCTCTTTGATATTTTCATATCTTTAGTTTAAACCCCATAATTTGTAGTTAAATCCCTGTGATACAGTATCGCTCATCAGATCACATATTTCTACGGGAGCTGCACACCCACTGCTATCTGCCATGACATCCCTGCTTGACAGCAAGTTTAAATTTAAAGTAAGTGTTAATCTTGAGAAGAATAACTCAAACTCTTAACTGTTTTTCCCAGGCAGTAACGCATCTCGGTATTGAAGTCATGTTGATAAATTGCTCAAACTTCACGTGATTTATAACTTGATCTGAGCCTGTGGCCTTCTCTTGCTTCTACCCCCCCCCCCCAAAAAAAAACATTTTGGCCTTGTACCATACTGCGTGGTGTATGCTCGATATTCCATGTAGAATATAGTTAAAACAAATCCAGCGTCATTCCCATTCAGTATGAACTCATTTTAAATGTTAACAAGAGGCTGCCATCCAGCCATTTCTATAACTTTTTTTAAATGGTCTGATTGGCTAACACCTCACTGTATCCAGAGCCACAGTTTTTGGTGTGTGCGTGTTTTTAGATTTGCGCAATGGGTTCGGACAGGTGAACTACCTTTTCAACCACAGAAAATGCTGAAAACACTCAGCAGGCCAGGCAGCATCTGTGGAGAGAGAAACCGTTAACGTTTCAGGTCTGGGACCCTTCTTCAGACCTGAAACGTTCACTCTGTTTCTCTCTCCACGGATGCTGCCTGGCCTGCTGAGTGTTTCCAGCATTTTCTGTTATTATTTCAGAGTTCCAGCATCTGCACTATTTTGCTATTGTATCTTTCAACCAGCCTTGCCATGTTTCACTGTACTTGAAGAACAAATTGCAAATTGGTGACGTTTTGAATACTAGCTGTAGGTAAGGTAAATAATCCTGCTAATGTCCTGTTACGTATGTGAATTGGTAAATACTTTTGCTCCTTTTTATATAGCCAATACTGACTTGATGAGTCATGTAATTTACAAGACAAGATGCACAGTACGCAACGGTTATCCATGCGGACTTGTCACTTGTATCAGATTAAATGTACTTTGTGACTGTACTTCGGTTCATTGATTAGCTGTTACATTGTAGAATAAATTGTGGATTTATTTAATTTTTTAGATACACACACACAAAAATAATAGCAAGACATACTATTGGTTCAGACTATGATGATCTATTGTATTATTCCATACTGTATAATTATGGAGCCTTAACTGGCCATAGCCTCCCAGTTGAAGACTTTAGTATAAGTTGAACACTATTGCTATACCACCAAACATAGAAACATAGAAGATAGGAGCAGGAGTAGGCCATTCGGCCCCTCGAGCCTGTTCCGCCATTTAATGAGATCATGGCTGATCATCCAAATTCAGTACCCTGTCCCTGCCTTCTCCCCATATCCCTTGATCCTTTTAGCCTTAAGAAATATATCTAACTCCTTCTTGAATATATTTAATGAATTGGCCTCAACTGCCTTCTGTGGTAGAGAATTCCACAGGTTCACCACTCTCTGGGTGAAGAAATTCCTCCTCATCTCAGTCCTAAATGGCTTACCCCTTATCCTTAGACTGTGACCCCTGGTTTTGGACTCCCCCGCCATCGGGAACATCCTTCCTGCATCTGGTCTGTCTAGTCCTGTTAGAATTTGATAAGTTTCAATGAGATCCCCTCTCATTCTTCTAAACTCTAGCGAATACAAGCCCAATCGACCCAATCTCTCTTCATACGTCATTCCTGCCATCCCAGGTATCAGTCTGGTGAATCTTCGCTGCACTCCCTCCATGGCAAGAACATCCTTCCTCAGATAAGGCAACCAAAACTGCACACAATAGTCAAGGTGTGGTCTCACCAAGGCCCTGTACAACTGCAGCAAGACATCCTTGCTCCTGTACTCGAATCCTCTTGCTATGAAGGCCAACATACCATTTGCCTTCTTAACCACCTGCATGCTTACCTTCAGCGACTGGTGCACAAGGACACCCAGGTCTCGTTGCACTTCCCCTTTTCCCAATCTATTGCCGTTCAGATATAATCTGTCTTCCTGTTTTTGCCACCAAAGTGGATAACCTCACATTTATCCACATTATACTGCATCTGCCATGCATCTGCCCAATCACCCAACCTGTCCAAATCATACTGGAGTTTCTCTGCATCCTCCTCACAGCACACACGCCCACCCAGCTTTGTGTCGTCTGCAAACTTGGAGATATTACATCTAGTTCCCTCGTCTAGATCATTAATATATATTGTGAATAACTGGGGTCCTAGCACCGATCCCTGCGGTACCCCACTAGTCACTGCCTGCCACTCGGAAAAAGACCCGTTATTCCAACTATTTGCTTCCTGTCTGCCAACCAGTTCTCTATCCAAGTCAGTACCTTACCCCCAATCCCATGTGCTTTAACTTTGCACGCTAATCTCTTATGCGGAACCTTATCGAAAGCCTTCTGAAAGTCCAAATACACCACATCCACTGGTTCTCCCTTATCTATTCTACCAGTTACATCCTCAAAAAATTCCAGTAGATTAGTCAAGCATGATTTAACTTTTGTAAATTCATGTTGACTTTGTCCGATCCTGTCACTGTTTTCCAAGTGCTCTGCTATTATATCTTTTATAATGGACTCTAGCATTTTCCCCACAACCGATGTCCGGCTTACCGGTCTATAATTCTCTGTTTTCTCTCACCCACCTTTTTTAAATAGTGGGGTTACATTAGCTACCCTCCAATCCATGGTAACTGTTCCAGAGTCTATAGAATTTTGATAGATGACCAGCAATGCATCTACTATTTCTAGGGCCACTTCCTTAAGTACTCTAGGATGTAGATTATCAGGCCCTGGGGATTTATCGGCCTTCAATCCCGTCAATTTCCCTAACACCATTTCCCTACAAATACTGATTTCATTCAGTTCCTCCCTCTCATTAGACCCTATGTTCCCCGACATCTCTGGGAGGTTATTTGTGTCCTCCTTTGTGAAGACAGAACCAAAGTATGTATTTAATTGGTCAGCCATTTCTTTGTTCCCCATTATAAATTCCCCTGATTCTGACTGCAAGGGACCTATGCTTGACTTCACCAATCTTTTTCTCTTCACATATCTATAGAAGCTTTTACAGTCAGTTTTTATGTTCCCTGCAAGCTTACTCTCATACTCCATTTTCCCCTCTTAATTAATCCCTTTAAAAGTCACTGAGTTAAATATAGGTTGGCTATGTTGGCTATAACAACAAAAACAACTTGTATTTATATAGCGCCTTTAACGTAGTAAAACGTCCCAAGGCGCTACACTGGAGTATTTTAAGACAAAAAATTTGACACCAAGCCACATAAGGATAAATTAGGACAGGAGACAAAGAGGTAGGTTTTAAGGAGCGTCTTGAAGGAGAAGAGAGAGGTAGTGAGGCGGAGAGGTTTAGGCAGGGAATTCCAGAGCTTGGGGCCGAGGCAACAGAAGGCACGGCCACCAATGGTTGAGCGATTACAATCGGGGATGCTCAAGAGGGCAGAATTAGAGGAGCGCAGATGTCTCGGGGGCAGGGGGGAGGGGCTTGTGGGGCTGAAGAAGATTGCAGAGATAGGAAGGGGCGAGGCCATGGAGGGATTTGAAAACAAGGATGAGAATTTTGAAATCGAGGCGCTGCTTAAGCGGGTCGGAAGCTCATTTCAGGGTCAGATATGACACTATAGGTACATATTCCTGTGGCCTGCCATCCTCTCCCCGCCCCCCCCCCCCCCACCACCCCCACACATCCCAGATAATTAGACGATGACAATTCACTTTCACATTGGTCATTTCAGCTTACAACAACAACATGCATTTATATAACGCCTTTAATGTAGTAAAATGCCCTAAGGCGCTTCACGGGAGTGTAATCAGACAAAAAAGTGACCGCTTATTGAGGAAATGACAACTGGCTCGGTGAGGGGTGTGAAGGGATGCTTTTACATTCCTCGGTTGTACTTCTGTACCTCTTTCAGAGTGGCCCGAGTAGGTGGCCAGCCTGCTCTGCGTCATAGATGCTGCATGGGCTGAAGAAGCAGGAAACAATATCAAAATAAATATACCTGGTTCTGTTCCTTTTTTCCTTGATGTCAACAAATAAACGTTTAGGAGAATGACAATACTGCCATTGGTATTAAATACTGAACCTTTTTCAGGGGTAAAATTGATGTGTTAATACCCTCTACTTAATTGTTAAAGAAAATATTTAGCAGCATATGGCATGTTTTTCAGATTTTCGTACGGCAGCTTTACGTGGTCAGTGGTTTCCTTTTTGTATCAAAGTCAGCGTCTTTTAAACAAAATACCTTTTTTGTATTAAAATATATTTGCGCCTTGGCTGTTCAGTATAACCTCGTCCCTGTAATGAGGAAGTTAAGCATAAAATAATGAGCTTTTGAATTGCCTTTTTGGACTCCTTATGACTATTGCAGGAAGCTGGCAGACTGTCAGATTAGCGTGCAAGGTACCTGTATTTGAACCTTGATTGTTTACTATTTATATAGTGAAGTTGTAGTAAACTATTAAAGATTTGTTGTGGGTTTTTAACGTTGCCTTTGTTAACCCTTTAAATTCTGAATTACTGGCCAAAATACGTGAATGTAAAATCCCAAATAGTACTGTACTGTTTAGTATCATGTTTTCTACTGTTTGCTTCTGCCTATTTTGAGAATAAACCTGCTTAATAGTTGATATCCATCTTCTGAAGAGATGTTTTAGTGGAATCTTATGTACTATCCAGTTGCAAGTTTACAATAAATCCTTCTTCTTAGGCAGGCCCTCCGAACTGAGGATGACTTGCTTCCACATTAAAAATGAGTTCTCAGGTGACTGAGTCCAATGCGGGACCTACAGTCTCTGTCACAGGTGGGGCAGACGGTGGTTGAAGGGGCTGGTGGGTGGGGTGCTTGGGTTGACCTGCGCTCCTTCTGCTGTTTGCGCTTGGCTTCCGCTTGCTCCTGGCGAAGAGACTCGAGGTGTTCGGCGCCTTCCCGGATGTTTCTCCTCCACTTTGTGCGGTCTTGGGCCAGGGATTCCCAGGTGTTGGTGAGGATGTTGCACTTTTTCAAGGAAGCTTTGAGGGTGTCCTTGAAGCATTTCCTCTGCCCACCTGGGGCTCTCTTGCCGTGTTGGAGCTCCGAGTAAAGCGCTTGTTTTGGGAGTCTCGTATCGGGCATGTGGACAATGTGACCCGTCCATCAGAGCTGATCGAGCGTGGTCAAAGCTTCGATGCTGGGGATGTTGGCCTGAGCGAGAACACTGACGTTGGTACGCCTAACCTGCCAATGGATTTGCAGGATCTTGTGGAGGCAGTGTTGGTGGTACCTCTCCAGTGCTTTGAGGTGCCTGCTGTACCTGGTCCATGACTCTGAAGCATACAGGAAGGCAGGTATCACTACTGCTCTGTAGGGTTTGAGGTCCTGGTCTTCAAACACTCTCTCCCTCAGGCGACTGAAGACTGCACTGGCACACTGAAGGTGGTGTTGGACTTCGTCATCGACGTCTGCCCTGGTTGACAGTTGGCTCCCGAGGTATGGAAAGTGGTCCACGTTGTCCAAGGCCTCGTCGTGGATTTTGATAATCAGGGAGCAGTACTGTGTGGCGGGGGCAGGTTGGTATTGGACCTTTGTCTTACGCATGTTTAGTGTAAGGCCCATGCTCTCGTACGCTTCGGTGAAGGTGTTGACAATGGTTTGGAGTTCGACCTCCGAGTGTGTGCAAACGCAAGCGTCGTCTGCATACTGTAATTCAATGACAGAGGATGGGACGACCTTGGATCTGGACTGGAGGTGACGGAGGTTGAACGGTTTCCCGTTCTGTAGATTAGCTCCACTCCAGCGGGGAGCTTACTGAGGGTGAGATGGAGCAATAAATAGGATTATCCCCACCCCCAGCACCCCACCCCACACCCATGTTCTGTATAGTATACAAATAAAGTTAAGTTTCAGATCTAGAGTATAGGTTTGGCTACATAAGCTGTCTTTTGGAGGAAGAACAAGTTTAAAAAGTATTGAGAACAACTTGAATCGCAACAGATCACCAACAAACTGAGGTCTTGGAGAGTCTTTGTTTTATTTGGTATTGAGTCTGAGGAGTTTGTACTATCTGCAAACCAGCAATTGTGAAAGTACCACAGTGAAATGATGGTGTCAGTTACTGTATCTAGGGAGTAAAAACAAATCCCTTTCCCAGGAGAAATACTTCTATACTGATGGCGGAGCTTTCATTTCTCAGCCATTTTCCCTCCAGAAAGAATAAAGTATTCGTGCTCTGCAGGGATTCCCAGGTTAGTAATTCATGAAGTACTCTACTGCAACAGAAAGGAGCAGAATGTTTCTATAGAATTTTCCCAATTAACTTTCTTATGCAGTTGCCCAGAATTATTACGCAAATTTTGATCAAAGCACTGATCGAAGTACAAAACGTGAAAAGTAGTATACCACAAGTGTGTAGAATAAATATCTCTCCTGCAATCATTTGCATAATTTCATTTGCCTGGAGTTTGGGATTACTTTACCATTTCCTCAGTCTTTGCAACTACCACTGAATTAATTATAATAACTTACCACATGCTAGTTTGTATTTGTAGCTTTGTCGGAGTGGATTCATAAATATTTGAAGAAGAAATCCAGATGCATTTTGAAATCTTGCAGTTGCAAGATTATGGCTTGCTTCAGCCCTCGTGCAATATGATGGTTTGGGAAATTAAAGGCATAGTGAATTTTGGCTTGATTGTAGTTTAAATATTTATAATCCAAATAAGAAATTTTTTTAAATGTCAACTAACTATTTGGAAAAACTGGTCTGTTGGGGAATGTACTTGACACTCCCTTCCTTCCTTCCCGCCACCCCCAACCTTAACTTTGATCTTTTTAAAAGATCAACAGTTTGTGGGCCAAACCCATTTTAATAGAAATTAAAACCACCACTTCTAAAGTAATGGGCCGTATTAGTGGTCTTTGCACTTTTGTACATTATTTTTATTTTCTTTACTGAGCTTACCCTCAATAACGATTTGTCTTTTTTATATTGCATTAAACAATTGGTAAATGTTGTTTGCGTTCTGTAAGGATGGGCATCTGTCTAATCAAAAAAAGTCTCCTCTTTCTGTAGTACTGTCAAGTGTATATGTTTTAACTTTCCTGCACACTTGTATGTTTACTTCAGTAAATTTTCTGGTGAAGAGCCTGCATTGAATTCCAGTCTTGAAAGCTGCTCCATTTAATGGGCATGTTTTACCAGTTGTCGACTGAATAGCAAAAATAGAGTATCCTGCAAAAGGTTCTTTATCTTGTAAAAGGAGATAATAAGCCAACCAAAAACTATCCCATCTCATGCAGTGTGCTTCCTCTCAGCCAATACAGAGTGACATTGGTGGTATTTGTGGAGAAGAGTGTAGCAGAATGTTTTCCCTCGTCAGCAGAAGAGGAGCCTTGTATAGACAATGAGGCTGATAATTGGGGGGCGGGGGGTGCGATATTACTGGTGAGCGATCATAAACATTTCCAAACTCTTCCTGTTTCAAAATATTGTGACGCAGTGAGCAGAAGGAAACATCTATACCACGGTGACTTCGAATAGTACTAATTTTCTAGATTTCCATGAATGTTTCCATTCCACCTGGCTTCAAATGAATTAGAAAAAACAGCAGCATTTGTGAATTTGCCAAAACTGATGAGTGTTAAGCTTCAAATCATAAAAGGAATAGAAGGCCAGGTATGCCACAGAATGAATCCAGTTTAGCTGAAGCAGTGCAGCTCCCATTTTACTAATTGATTTTACCCTTAATGCAGTTGTCAGCACATATTCAGCTACAAAACAAAGAAAATTCACCCTTTTATGGGCTCAGAACCATCCACAAATGTTTCTGAAGTGAGCTGAGGTACGGGGAAATTGCACGTAAAAATGAAAAGTGCCGTGTGAACCATTACTTCCCATTTAGTTTGGAATATGTTGATAGACCCATCAGAATACACAGGAAACCGATCTGCAGCTTTCTAGCAGTAACTTTACTGGTAAGCTCTTTTGGGTACGGTAGTGCAGTGGTTATGTTACTGGACTAGTAATCCAGAGAATGTTCAAATCCCGCCATGGCAGTTCGAAAATTTGTATTCAGCTTAAAAAAAAATCTGAGGCCCGATTTTTAACTCCCTGTGCCTGACGAGAACAAGGTATGTGGGGTTAAAATATCGTCAGCTGGGTACTCGCCTTGTCCACGTCACACTCGTGGCCCACACCAATAGGCACATTTTTGGGCAGCACGTGAGGCCCTCGACCCAGGCAGGTGATGGCTTCATTGACGTACAAAAGTTGAGGTCTGATGACCCTGGCGAGATTTTTACATCGCTTTGTGTGTTTGGCACCCACTGCTGGCCTCACCAGTGTAACACTGGGCACCAAGGAGCAGCAGGCCCCAAAAAGGGCAGAGAAGATAAATCAGTTTTTAAGGTTTTCTTGTCGGCTAGAAAAAGCACGAGTGATCCTCCGGGCCCCACAAGAAAACTTTTTAGATTCAAAAAATGGTTACAGCACAGAAGGAGGCCATTCGGCCCATTGAGCCCGTGCCGGCAAGAGCACTTCAGCTAGTCCCACTCCCCCACCCTTTCCCTGTAGCCCTGCAAATTCTTTTTCCTTCAATACTTATCCAACTCCCTTTTGAAAGCTGTGATTGAGTCTGCCTCCACCACCCTTTCAGGCAGTGCATTCCAGATCCTAACCACTTGCTAAGTAAAAAAGTTTTTCCTCATGTTGCCTTTGGTTCTTCTGCCAATCACCTTAAATCTGCGTCCTCTGGTTCTTGACCCTTCCGCCAATGGGAACAGTTTCTCTCTATCTACTCTGTCTAGACCCCTCATGATTTTGAACACCTCTATCAAATCTCCTCTCAACCTTCTCTGTTCTAAGGAGAACAACCCCAGCTTCTCCAGACTATCCATGTAACTGAAGTCCCTCATCCCTGGAACCATTCTTGTAGATCTTTTCTGCACCCTCTTTAAGGCCTTCACATCCTTCCTAAAGTGCAGTGCCCAGAATTGGACACTATACTCCAGTTGAGGACAGACCAGTGTTTTATAAAGGTGGTTCATAAATTCCTTGCTTTTGTACTCTATGCCTCTATTTATGAAGCCCAGGATCCCATATGCTTTTTTAAACGCTTTCTTAACCTACCCTGCCACCTTCAACGATTTGTGCACATGTACCCCCAGGTCTCTCTGTTCATGCACCCCCTTTAGAATTGTACCCTTTAGTTTATGTTGCCTCTCCTCATTCTTCCCACCAAAATGTATCACTTCACACTTTTCTGCGTTAAATTTCATCTGCCACGTGTCCGCCCATTCCACCAGCCTGTCTATGTCCTCTTGAAGTCTATCACTATCCTCCTCACTGTTCACTGTACTTCCAAGTTTTATGTCATCTGCAAATTTTGAAATTGTGCTCTGTACACCCAAGTCTAAGTCATTAACATATATCAAGAAAAGCAGTGGTCCTAGTACCGACCCCTGGGGAACACCACTGTATACCTTCCTCCAGTCCGAAAAACAGCCAATCACCACTACTCTGTTTCCTGTCACTTAGCCAATTTCGTATCCATGCTGCCACTGTCCCTTTTATTCCGTGGGCTTCAACTTTGCTGGCAGGCCTATTATGTGGCACTTTATCAAACACCTTTTGGAAATCCATGTACACCACGTCAACTGCCTTGCCCTCATCAACCCTGTCTGTTACCTCATCAAAAAACTCAATCAAGTTAGTTAAATACGATATGCCTGTAAAAAATCCGTTCTGGCTTTCCTTAATTAATCCATACTTGTCCAAGTGACTGTTAATTTTGTCCCAGATTGTCCCAGATTATCATTTCTAAAAGCTTCCCCACTACAGAGGTTAAGCTGACTGGCCTGTAGTTGCTGGGTTTATCCTTGCACCCTTTTTTGAACAAGGGTGTAACATTTCCAATTCTCCAGTCCTCTGGCACCACCCCCGTATCAAAGGAAGATTATGGCCAGTACCTCTGTAATTTCCACCTTTACTTCCCTCAGCATCCTTGGGTGCATCCCATCCGGTCCTGGTGACTTATCTACTTTAAGTACAGCCAGCCTTTCCAGTGCCCCCTCCTTTGCAAATGTTATCCCAACCAGTATCTCAACTACCTCCTGTTTCACTGACTTTGGCAGCAGCATCTTCCTTAGTAAAGACAGATGCAAAGCACTAATTTAATACCTCTGCCGTGCCCTCTGCCTCCATGCGTAGATCTCCATTTTGGTCCCTAATCAACCCCATACTCTCTCTTTGCCCCTCTTATTTTCTTTTTCACTTCCCCTCTGGACTTTCTATATTTAGCCGTATTTTCAACCAGACATCTGTCATATGCCCCCTTTTTCTGCTTCATCTGACTCTCTCCCTCTTTTGTCATCCAGGGAACTCTGCCTTTGGTTGCCCTACCTTTCCCCCTCGTGGGAATGTACCTTATCTGTACCCGAACCATCTCCTCTTTTAAAGGTTAGATTACAGTTTTGCCTGCCAATCTTTGATTCCAATTTACCCGGGCCAGATCCATTCTCAACCCACTGAAATTGGCTTTCCTCCAATTAAGTATTTTTACTCTAGATTGCCCCCTGTCCTTTTCCATAGCTAATCTAAACCTTATGATACTGTGATCACTATTCCCTAAATGTTCCCCTACTGACATTTGCTCTACTTGAGCCACCACATTCCCCAGAACCAGATCCAGCAGTGTCTCCTTCCATGTTGGGCCGGAAACTTACTGATCCATGCCTTTGTTACCTCTAGACTTGACTATTCCAACGCACTCCTGGATGGCCTCCCACATTCCACCCTACGTAAACTTGAGGTCATCCAAAACTTGGAGCCTGTGTCCTAACTCGCACCAAGTCCCCATCACCCTTGTACTCGCTGACCTACATTGGCTCCCGGTTAAGCAGCGCCTCAATTTCAAAATTCTCATCCTTGTTTTCAAATCCCTCCATGGCCTCGCCCCTCCCTATCTCTAATCTCCTCCAGCCCCACAACCCCCCCCCACCGGAGAAATCTGCGCTCCTCTAATTCTGCCCTCTTCAGCATCCCGGATTATAATCACTCAACCTTTGGTGGCCGTACCTTCTGTTGCCTCGGCCCCAAGCTCTGGAATTCCCTGCCTAAACCTATCTGCCTCACTACCTCTCTTTCCTCCTTTTAAGACGCTCCTTAAAACCTACCTCTTTGACCAAGCTTTTGGTCACCTGCCCTAATTTATCCTTATGTGGCTTGGTGTCAAATTTTTTGTCTTCAAATACTCCTGTGCAGCGCCTTGGGATGTTTTACTACGTTAAAGATGCTATATAAATACAAGTTGTTGTTCTTGTTGATCAAGAAAGTTCTCCTGAACACATTTCAGAAATTCTTCCCCCTCTCTGCCCTTTACACTATTACTATCCCAGTCTGTATTGGCCCGGATATTCCGATCCCTACGGGTGGGTACGCGCTGTGCATATAGTTCCGCTTTTTGGAGACCCTCCGCCCGCAGAAAACCCTTACAATTCTTACGCCTGGTAAAAGCAGGCCTGCTTTTACTAGGATAAGAGTTGAAAAAAGTTTTTTTTTAAAACTGATATATCATTTAAAAATACTTTAAAAAAGGTAAGTTTATTTTTAGCCCTGTAAAATACTTCAATTATTTTTTTCAAAAAATTAAATTTTTGTTTAAAATACTTAATTTATTGTAATTTCAAGTCATTTTAAAAATGTGATTTAAAAAAAAAAATTTATCTAAAGTTTTACTTTGTTTTTTCATTGACCTCCATTCATATATTTGACAGGTCTTCCTGTCAAATGTATGAAGGGAGATTCCCTTCTGTGATTGGCTCCCCATGGCCCACGTGATCCCAGGGACGCTGCGAACTACCTGTGCCTCTGGGATACGTGGGCCCTGCGCACCGGCAGTTTGGTGAGGCCCAGGAGCGGAAGCGTGTGCATCCCGGGAGCCCTCCGGTAAGGGCGCAGATTTTTCCAGATCGCAGGCCTCCGCCCGCGGGAGGCCTGCGATCGGAAAATATGGACCATTGGGATAGTTGAAGTCCCCCATTATCACTACTCTATAGTTCTTGCACCTCTCTGTAATTTCCCTGTAAATTTGCTCCTCTTTCTCCTTCCCACTAGTCGGTGGCGTATAGTATACACCCAGTAGTGTAATGGCACCTCTTGTTTCTCAACTCTAACCAAATAGATTCTGTCCTTGACCCCTCCAGGACATCCTTATTCTCAATCACCACCTTTCTTTCCTTCCGTATCTTTCCTGCACACCTTATACCCAGGAATATTAATACCCAATCCTGCTGTTTTTTGAGCCAGGTCTCCGTTATCACCACAACACCATATTCTCATGTCTATTTGTGCCTGCAGCTCACCAACCTTATTTACCACACTTCGTGCATTCACACACATGCACTGTAAACCTATCTTAGACCTCCTTGTATTGTCTTAGTCTGACCCCACCTAATACTGTACTATTTCTTACTCTGTCTGTCTCTCCCAATCCTTTGTGCACCTTGTTTATCCTTTCTAATGCTACATCCTGGTGCCCATCCCCCTGCCAAATTAATTTACACCCTCCCAACAGCACTTGCATTGGTCAAAGCTCTGTTGAGATGCAACCAACCCGTCCGGCCTGTACAGGTCCCACCTCCCCCAGAACCGGTCTCAATGTCCCAGGATCTAAAGCCCTCCCTCCTGCACCATCTCTCCAGCCATGCATTCATCTGCTCTATCTCCTATTTCTATACTGACTAGCTCGTGGCACCGGGAGTGATCTGGAGATTACTACCTTTTGAGGTCCTGCTTTTTAATCTCTTTCCTAGCTCCCTAAAATCTGTCTGCAGGAACTCTCCCCCCTCTCCCCCCTCCCCCCACCCCCAAGAATATTCTGCAGCTGCCGGTGACATCCTTGACCCTGGCACCAGGGAGGTAGCATACCATCCTGGAATCACATCTGCGGCCGCAGAAATGCCTGTCTGTTCCCCTAACTATCGAATCTCCTATCACTATTGCTTTCCCGATCTTGCTCCTCTTTCCCCCCCCCCCCCCCCCCCCCCCCCCGCCCCAATACAGCTGAACCACCCGTAGTGCCACGGACTTGGCTCTGGCTGTACTCCCCAGAGGATCCATCGCCCTCCCCAGTATCCAGTACTAAATACTGGTTTGAGAACGAGGTGCACTCTGGACTCCTGCACTACCTGCCTGGTCCTCCTTGTCTGTCTGACGGTCACCCATTCCCTCTCTGCCTGCACACTCTTAGGCTGCAGGATGACCATCTCCTGAAACGTGCTATCCACATAGCTCTCCGCCTCATGGCTGCACCGCAATGACGCCAGCTGCTGCTCAAGCTCCGAAATCTGGAGCTTGAGCTCCTCCAACTGACGACACTTCCTGCACATGTGGTTGTCCAGGACACTGGAATTGTCCTGGAGTCCCCACATGGCACAAGATGTGCATTCCACAGGACCGAGGTGCCCTGCCATGCCTCTACTTAATAGACTATTAAGTAATTCAACAGAAATAAACTTAAGCCTTAAAAAAAAAATGACCAACTACTCACCAATCAGCTCCTTCCCTTGCGCTGATGTCACTTACCTCGCTCCCTGACACTCGCGCTCCCTCCGGGCTCATGGGCCTACCTTTATCTGCGGCCGCTCCTCTCGCTCTCCCGCAGGTCTGCTCTCGTGTCTATTAACTTAGATACCTTGGGTTCTGTGACTCCACTCCTCCTTTTCAGTCGGACGTCGCCACTGCCTTCCTCCTCTCCACCGAATTCCTACGCTCACAAAATTCCTCCACTCTGCTTGCGATTCACTCAGTTTGCGATCGGCGAGTTCTGTGCTCAAGCCTCTCTGGCCCTGGACCGTTCCCCAGGTCACCGGCAGCAGCCTCCTGCCATGCTCACCCAGCTCCTGCTCGCTGGTGTCGCGCTATTCCTGCCGGGTTCGAGCCGAGGTCAGGCCTGCACTGTGGCAATGAAGCCCGGGAGTTAAACTGGATTAAGCATTACGCCAGCAAGTCTGAACAGGCAGCAGGCTTGTCTACTGGCCCCATACATGCCTCTTTTTCTCTTTTCCCCCCCCCCGCCCGGGGTCAGGTTAAAATTGGGGCTGTTATCCGTTTTACAACAACTTGTATTTATATAGCGTCTTTAACATAGTAAAACGTCCCAAGGCGCTTCACAGGAGTACTAAAAGACAAAAAATTTAAATTAAACAAAAGTGACGATGAAGCTATTACGTTGTTGTAAAAACCCAACTAGTTAATGCATGTCTTTTATGGAAGGAAGCTGCCCTCTGAAGTGGCCCAGCAAGCCACTCAGTTGTAGCTATTGCTGCCTTGCCAGCGATGCCCGCATCCTGAAAATGAATTTAAAAAAAATACAAAGATTGTGTTTACGCTTGATTTTTTAAAAATATAATGTCCCTGCCCTGGCTAGCTAAATCACAAGCTGAACAGATTTGCTGTTCGCAGTTCTCACAACTTGTGCTCTAATCCTTTCTGTATATTAAATATTAAAACTAGTTCCTAAAATTATTAGTATTGTTAAATCCTTGTAGCTGGTTGTATCTGGGAATAGCTGGTGATACTATAGGTTATGGCTGCTGTATAATTATGTGCCTCCTTTAACCATTTTACTCGTGTTGAATCCTAATGAGCATGTCAAGAAATGTGATGCTTGGATGAGAATTTCTATAAACTGCAGTTAAAAATAGTCAGTTTGTTGATCTTTACACTTTGGTCTATTTAAAATCCATTCAACAGTTCAATCTAAACCAAAATAACAAAACACTGAACAAAAATCATTATTTTCCCAAACAACTTTCTAAAATATTCCTTGGATAGAGCTCTTCAAGTCATTGAGGCACACAAGCCGTTTCATTACACCTCAGTCGCAGTTAAGAAGGAGAAAATATTGGGCTGACTTTTTAAAAAAATGTGGGAATATTAAGCTCAGCTAACTGATGAGCGATTTTCCACCAGTGGAATGAGTGGATGGTGGTTTGGTTCATTCTAAAGTTCTTTGGCTGGGATCAGCTATGTGTTTACCTGGAGCTGACTATTTTTGACTGAGTTCTGTCACATTACAAAACTGATTCTGACATGCATTTCTGCTCTCTCTGTTCTGAATTTGCCGTTTACCTTGCGAGGCAGAATCCAAATTATTAGTTGCGCTGGGAAAACGACTGCAGGCGAAAGTTTGTGCATTCACTGCTTAAAAGTCACGTTTGCTATTTTCGTTTACTGGCCTCTTATCTTCGTTGCATTACTGGCTTGTCCTGGATGGCTGAGAATCTAGTCTGCCTGTGCCAAGAGAAAATGGCAACATGCTGCATCGAGCCGTGGCAGCAGCACCCATTGGCCTCTGCCAACGTGGGACGGGGCAAAACCACTTGCTGAGGTACATCTCCACGAGACGAGTGACACTGGCGGCAACTCGTTCCGTATTCTAGCACTTGTCACTGTTGGGGCTGCCTACGGTGGCAGCGCTATTACATAAACATAATACAAGACTCATTAGAACTACGGATAAGTTATACCAGCACGAATGAAGCTGTGAGCCATCTCTCATTATGGACGTACTTTTGTATGGTTCCAAAGGACTGAGCTTCAACAAAAGAGAAGGAGTGGGGGAAATTCTGGTGCAGTTGGGTTGACCTTTTTTTCTACCTTTTTTACAACTTCACAAAATGCTTTGTGGCTGCTTATCAATTACACAAAAGATAGCTTAAAATCATTAGTTACTTTGTCCAGTGGCACTAACAGGACGGTATGTTCTGTGCCCATTCTGTTGCTTTGTATCTGTTGCTGGACAGATAACTTCAGATTTAACATACTTGTAGTTGATTCAAGGGGTAATGCAGCCGCATGACTAGAAAGGGTCTAAACAACAATTTGGGCAGATTTTTTTTTACATGGGTGTAGAAAAGTGGATTAAATTACCACCTGTTGCAATTGGAATATCTTGACAATTGGTTCATCAGAAATTATGTGCTGCAAGAGGAAATTAAATAACAGCCAGCAGTTGATGGGGAAGAGATGTAGATTGTGTGTTATGCGACTTTTGTTTAAGTAGTATTGCAACAGTGGGAGAAGTGGTGCTGATTACATCCGTGTGGAGTGCTCTAATTGTCTGCTTCAGAGGGGAGTAAATTAGGTGAGCAGATTTTCATAGTTCATACCTACATCCTAACCATTTAATCATGTTATTCATCTGGTGAATTGCATTCTGATGCTGACTTGTTAAGTAAAGTTTGTTTTATGTCTTGTTAATGGGCCAGTTGTTCAGGCCATTGTTGTTCAGGCCACTCTAGCTAGCTCTCGAGTCCAAAGATGTCATACTTCCAGTTTTTGTGCTCGTCACTGCAATTTTGTAGTAGCTGTTCTTAGAACTTCAACATCTTCCTGTGGTAGAAGGCTGTGGGTTCTGAGCACAAATATCTAGTTTGACACTCCAGTGCAGTGCTGAGGGAGCACTGCACTGTCGGAGGTGCTGTCTTTCGGATGAGACGTTAAACCGAGGCCCCATCTGTGCTCTCGGGTGGACGTAAAAGATCCTACGGCACTATTTCGTAGAAGAGCAGGGGAGTTATCACCGGTGTCCCGGCCAATATTTATCCCTCATTTAACATAACAAAAACAGATTATTTGGTCATTGTCACATTGCTGCTTGTGGGAGCTTGCTGTGTGCAAATTGGCTGCCGTGTTTCCTACATTACAACAGTGACTCCACTTCAAAAGTACTTCATTGGCTGTAAAGCGCTTTGGGCTGTCCGGTGGTCCTGAAAGGCGCTATATAAATGCAAGTCTTTCCTTTTTTAATGAAGAATGTGCATTTTTTTTTAAATGCTTAAGTTATCATAATTTGTGACCAGTTCTGTTTGTTTTATTGCATTCTATAGAATTGTAGAAATTGTTTTACTAAGATTTTTTGAAATTATTTTTGAGGTTTTTGAAAGATTTAAATGTTAATTTTTGAACTGAAGTATGTGGTGCATTGTTCATTCTTGTGTGGTTACATCAATAAAACATTTTCTTCACTCCGCTTCTCTGCTCTTTGGAATTGAAAAGAAAAGTATACTAACTGCAGAAATTGATTATTGAACTGTGAATTCCAATAAATTCTGCAAACTTCTGTCTTAGTTCTTATCCACATGCACATGATTTTTGAGCATTACAACAATCCATGTTCAAGTGTGGGAGGGGGATCTTGGTCTTGGAGTGCTCCAGGTTTTATAGTTTTTTTTTGTAGATAGAATTATACTTCAGAGTACATCCATTATTGTAGTTCTTCACCACTACCCATCCCCATCAGGTATACTGAACATTATCTTCTTGGATTCATGTAATCACTTCATCATTGCAAAAAATCATTAACATATGTGGACATTGCTTTAAATAAAAAATAGTTGCGTCCTAACTAAATTGCGGGCAATTGTGATATTTTTTGCTTTAGGTCAATAGACATTTTATAATCTATAAAAGTCAATATGCCAGAAAATCTCAGTTATCTTTGTGAAGAAAAAGAGGTTTTGTGCTCACTTCGATGTTAATAGTTGCTAACAACTGTAACAGGGTAGAAGTTGTAGTGATTGCAGTCATCTGGAGTTGCAGACGAGCAAATGTTTGGGCTCTTTTCTCTGACAAGCTGTCCTCCTCTCTAACCAGAACTCCAGAAGTACCTGACCGCAAAGTGGAAAAGCACTTGTGTTGCCAGAAAATCCCTAGGAAAAACGAGGGCTATGAATTAAACAGGGTTGTAGGACTGTTGGCGGAACAAGAAGGCATCACCAGGCCACGTCTGCAGGTATGTATATAGTTCTATAAATTGTGTAGATGCAAGGGATTACTGGGGAGTTTTCACCTTGAGCCGAGCTTTCTGAACTGGTAAGTTAACTCTGATTTTAGAGGAGCACCTTGCTCTTGCGGTAGCTATATTTGCTAATTTTCTAAATTCTGCCTTTTTGGTGTGGAAATAATTCTACTCACTCCAGTCAACTAGTTGTATGTTGCAGCTGGTGACAGGATAAAGATGTTTGTTTTTTTCCCTTCCTTGATCAGTCTGGACGACACAACAGTATTTGTATTTCATTATCTGTTTGCATCTTCTGATTGGATACGTGTGGATTTTGTTTTTCTCTTTTTTTTACTGTACTGCAATTATAACAATTAGGAATTCTCGTGCATGAAGCAAAATAAATTGGTATTTCTGTAACATATTTGAGAGCAAGGAGCTTCTCGTGCAAGGAAGCTAAAAGGTCTTGGGTTAACCCGAGGTCATGACTTTTTTTTGTTTTTAAGGGCTTTTTATAAAGTAAGTGGAGGTTTGTTTTTGTTTGAAACTACTGTTGGGAGACGGAAAATACTGTAACTGATGTCACTTGCATCATTAGTGTTTCTTGCACTCCTATTTGAGGCATGAGCATGCTATGGAAATGGTATACCACAAGAGCCCTTTAAATAGTACAGAAATCTGAAGTGAAGTTCTTGTACCAGAGTAAGTCCCTTTTTGTTGTTGCCAGAAGTGATCAGACAGCAGTGTGGAAGTGGGGAGATGTGCAGTTAGTGTGCTATATCTGTATGACTCGACTGCAGAGCTCAGACCTGATCGTGTAAATGGGGCAGACCTGTAGTGTAGCCATGGTAAAAGGAGGTGTGTGAAGGAACTAGGCTTTTCGCACTCTTAATTTTCTCACCAATCAACAGCTGTAACCTCAACATCAGTGTGAGCACAGCAACCATCATCGTTAACATGAATGAGTCGGTAAGGAAATGAATAACTTTGCTGTCATTGTTTCGTGTCGGGTTTTGCTGATTTTAGTGGTGGGACTGATTTTCAAATGGGGATTTATTGCTAATTCCATTTTATGTAGAGTTGATACCTCAAGTGCTGCAAACTAACACTCTTGGTCTCTAGCCTGTGATCTTCATTTGAAGATGTGCTTAGGTTCAACTGGAAAACATGCACCAGTCGAAGAAACTCTTCCAGCTGGTGTTTTACACTTTCATATGAGTTTTATGATGTTTTAGGCGAGCTACTATAACATTACTGGTTGGATAAACTTTTTATATATTATTTGAGAATATAATCATCGTTATCAACATGCATCTCTAAAGCAATTTATACTTTAGTCCTGAAATCAAGTTTAACCTTATTCTATTCCTTCTCCAAATTAGGAAAATACTGCATTATTTTATGCTTATAGAATACTAAATAGAGGCACTTTGAGAAGACATTATGTAGAACTCCCCACAATGTGCTGTGATGCAGTTCCATTCTGGTGACTTCATGAACAGAAATGATGGGATTTGTGTATCGGCAGAGCTCTTGCTCCACTGCCTTTACTGCGGTGCAACTTCACATTCCACCAAAAAAATCCAGATTTCATTAACCTTTAATAATGTCTTGCATTGTCCTGTGACTGTCTAAAATTGATAGAGCTTTTTGTGATGCAGGAATTCTAGTGTCACTGATTGCTCCTCTCCTTTTGCTTTCAACTTTTTCCAGGTTTCATGACGAAAATGGACAAAACAATGACTATCGCAAGGTGACATCATTTAAAGTCCAACGAGTACTGCTGTTCGATTCTGGGATTACTTAGTATCTGGACTTGCTATGCGTATCCATTCTGTGCTACGCCATTTAAAAAATCAGTGCGTGATAAATGCTTCATGTAAGCTCGGTTGAAAAAAAACTAGTTATTTCAGTATTGCTCGTTATACTTAGGAACAACTTGGATTTCCTAAGGGGGAAAGAAACACTTGCCATATTTTCTTTTACAGTTTGTCCTTGTAAGGATTTTGTCTTTCAATGATTGATTGCTATTTCATTCCTAATTTGGTAGACTGTGGTCGACCACTTTTGAAAGCAATTAAGAGGAGTAACCTTGATCGTTTTTGTAACTTTAGAGTATATTCAAGATCATGAAGAGACCAAATAAACATCGACAGCTCCAATTCTTCAGCCTCTTCAGCAGGAAACCCAAATCAAAATCAAAGCTGGAGATGTCCACAGTTACAGTTGAGGGAGTACACACAAAAACAGAAAGTGAGGATGAGAAAAAGATGTCCTCCACCAACAGGACAACACAATCGTCCAGTAACGAACAGTTGTTAGGCACTCTGGAGTGCCCACTCTGCCTTCTTAGCCAACCTCGATCCCAGTTCCCAGAGATCATTTCTTGTCACCATCGTTCTTGTCTGGATTGCTTACAGCAATATTTGAAAATTGAAATTACAGAAAGCAGGGTCAATGTCGCCTGTCCAGAATGTTCCGAGTTGTTTCATCCATCAGACATCCGTATGATTCTCAACAATGGCACTTTGATGGAAAAGTATGAAGAATTCATGCTGAGAAGATATCTTGCATCTGATCCAGATGCTCGATGGTGCCCTGCACCTGATTGTAGGTATGTAATACATAGATAATCAGTGTGATTTGTTTTAACTGTGTCTGTCTGTTTTGTTTTCTCTACCTAAATACCATATAAATGGGGGAGTAAGGGGGAACGATGATGATGATACAAGACTAAGCGACTTTAGTGAATGTATTTTGCCTACAGGTAGCGGATAACTACTGAGTGCGCAGGTTAATACAGTCAAATTACAGACCTCACTAATAAGAGACAGCAATACATATGTAAAGTGTTAGTTTATAATCTTTTGCCTTGAGTTCACATCTCGGCTCACACTGAAGATGTAATGGGCCAGCATTTTAGCCATGCTAAACTCTCTGGGAGGAACTGACATCCTACAACAGTGGCTCAGGCTCTGGCCCCACCTTCTCCATCCACCCAGGCTCCACCTGCATGGGCTGGAATGGAAGAAAATAACACTTGATGGTGTACACTGTGTCAGAAGTGAATAAAACTGTGACAAGTGTACCCTGTGGCTTCAGGCTCAAGTGAACAAGAAAACCTAAACAATTCTGTGAGTAACGCCACAGGAGATCATAATACTGTTGGTGAATTTTATTTTTTCTTCACCCACCCTCCATTTTTGAGTTATCTTCCTGTTGAGCTGGCCACAGAAGGTTCAAGGACATATCCAGTGATGACTTGATCCACCAATTGTTTTGAACTTTGTGGTTTTTCCCCCTCTTTTTTCTTCTGAGTTGAAATTTTCAACCTCTGCTCAGCACTTGCCTGGTGGCATGAACTAGGTACAGCGGATAAAAGTACCAATGTGTTATGGTACTATATTACCCTTTATTTGATTGAATTCTCATGAAGAATACCCATACATGAATTTTTAATCTTGTTATATTTAATATGGTGACCCAACGGGGAGAACTACATGGACATGTTAATCTTTACATTTCACCAAATTCTAATGGCACCAAATTCTAGACCTGTCCAAGTGAAGTGCAAAAATATGGCATTTCAATGTATTCACCTCAACATTTCAGGATTTACAGCATTTAATAGATCCTTGCACTGCACAGTATGGATTATAGTGTGGATGGGCATAGGATCATGCTGCATTTGCCTCATAGTAATATCCTGAATAGCTAGGCCGTTGAAATCTTTTCGTATACATTTACACCTTAAGGGAATTTGAAAGTCTTTGCAAACCTATACATTGAAGCACAGATTTATTTTTTAGCTAAGAAGGAGGCCACTCGGCCCTTCTTGCCTGTGCTGTATTTAAGCCCCCCTTGGATGCTGATTTTCCATAGTCTCGTTTTCCTACTTTTCTTATATAGCCATTTATATTCTTTAATTATCCAGTACCTTTTTTAAGTGCTGTAATCGATTTAGCATTGATCGCCACTTGTGGTAAAGCATTCCACATTCTGATAACTGTTTTAAAAAGTTTCTTCTAACCTCATGCTTATCTTAATCATCAGCTTTTGTCTTTGACGTACCTACCAATGGAAATAATCTGTGTTTAATCAGTTGATTCCTTTTATCATTTTGAACACCTCTATCAAATCCCTTCTCAATCTTGGTTCCAGAGAATACAGCCCTAGTTTCTCTAACCTTTCCCTATATTTTGGGCCCCTCATTGCTGGCCCTGAAATCTGTATTGCACTCTCTGTAGGGCTATATATCCCTCCTATTGTGAACATCCCAAAAATGTTCGCAGTATGCCAGATGTGATCTATCACTTTGTATAGCCACATTATAACTGCTTTGCATTTGTATTCAATCCCCCTCAATATAAATCCCATTTGTTTCTTTCCAGTCCGCCCACTTTTAAGGATTTATGTATGTGCAAATCCAGTTTCCTTTGCTTCTCCACTCCATTGAGAAATGTACTGTTTAATGTATATTTCATTCTTTATTCTTGTTCCCAAAATGTATTGCATCACGTTTTTCTGTATTAAATGGCATCTGCCACTTATCTGCCCATTCTCCTAACCTGTTTGTCCTCCTGTAGTCTCCTACATTCTTCTTGGCAGTTTTCTACATTTCCCAGTTTGGTATTGTCATCAAATTTTCATATTGGTTCCTTTATGTCTAAGTGCAGATTACATAAAATGTAGCCCAACACCAAACCCTGGTGCACCTTAGTAGCCACTGTCTGCCAGTCTGAGAGGCCCCTATTTACAGCAACCCTTTGCTGTTTGCCTTTACACAATCTCTCTTCACATCACCACTTTCTCTTATGCCATGGGAATTGTGCCTGATTCCCTCACCCAATTTCTTAGGGCACGTTATCAAGTGGCTCCTGAAAGTCCACATAAACTACATTTACCCCACCCCCTCCACAAGTCTGTACTTTATTATTTCCATTGACTGCATTTTTTAGTCAAACATGACCTATTCTTCACAAATTAATGTTGACTATCTCTGACCAGTTCTAAGTATTTACTTTATCTCTAATTATGGTCTCTAGCAATTCTCCTATACTGATATGAGGCTAACTGATTGACGGTTGCCTAGCTTATCACTGCTCCCTTTTTGCACAGAGGTGTAATATTGCCAGTCCAATCTTTGGCACAGCTACCATCTCCAGTGAATTTGAAAAATGGTGTTTGATCCCTCTGCTGCTTGCTCACTATCCTGCTTGTGCATTCTGGTATACATACAATCTGGTCCCAGGCACTTATGAATTTTTAGCACCTTTAGCCTCTTCAAATCCATTTCTTTATTAATGTTGGTTGTCCTTTTATTACCTCATCCAAAAGTCTTTGAACACTTTCTTCAGTCTCCTCTGTAAATACTGATTCAAGCCATTCATTAAACAACTCGGTCAATTTCTTATCTACCATGATAATCTTGCTGTGCTTATTTTTGACTGGTCCCACACCTTCATAATTGCTTTTTCTAATTTATCTATAAAAATATTGGCTTTTTCCTTTGTTAAAAATTAGGAATGAGCTCTAACGCCAAAAAGCAAGTTTTATTAGAGAAGAGGGAACTTCAGAGGCATGAGAGGAGTTAGCCTGGATAAATTGGAGGGATGAGGTTTTTTTGTGACTTGCCTCTCCGCGCTCGCCTTTTTGTTTCTATTTGTAAATTAGTCTTTCTCATGACTCTCCTTTGTGTTGTTACTAGCTGTAGTTTTGTCTTATGCTGCTAAAGCTTTATTTTTAAATAATATGAATATTCATTAGCTGAGCTCCACTTTCCCCCCCCCATATTGGATTGTTCCCAAGTCTCCTATACCAATATCACACTTAAATATTTCTCACTGCAACACTGTTTTACTAATTAACTCTTCCCTTCAATTTATCCAGACTGACTCCTCTCGCATGCCTCTGTAGTTTTCTCTTCTTTAATAAAACTTGTTTTTTGACTGTCGTCTCTATTTTAGTGTTTGAGCTCATCCCTAATTTTTCTCCTACTTTATGTTGCTGACCTGATCCAATTCATTACCTAGAAACAAATACAGTTTATTGTATTTTTCCTTGTCTGGCTTGTTAAGCACAGACTTACAAAGCAGTCTGGTGCATTCTGTAAATCTCACTATTTAAAACCCCTCCAGATCATTAAAGTCCCCCACTGTTACTGCCCTATTATTTCTGCATACCTTTCTGAACCGTGCAGAATTCCTTTCCAATATTTTTTCTCAAATTCCCTCTGCAAGACCTCTTGTACTCTTTATTTTGCCATGAAATACAACCTCTGGCTGAATGCCCTCTTTTTTCCCCCCAAAAGCACTTCTACCCACTCCATTTATGTACCTGAGCAGCAACATGCCATTTGGGACTATGGTTGCAGCTGCAAAAAAGGCAATCTATCCCCATAACTATGGTGTGCTCCATAACTCCCACTTGCTTGTTCTTCTCTTGAGTGTTACTCTTTCATCTCGGGTAACCACTTGCTCCGTAGTATTGCTTGTGACTGCTCTTCGGTGTGCTGTCTTTGTTTTTCACCTCATGGATATCAAGCACAATATACCTGTTGGACAAATCAAAACTCTGTGGTCCCTTTTGCTGGCTCCCCCTATCTGTCCCTGATTTCTTTGTGGACAGTCTCCCATACTTCTGCTTCCCTATTTAGGTCATACAGGTGATGAACGCGTATTCCTGGAATATTTCTTCCCTTGTATGTTGCAGAGTGTATTCAGCTGATACTCCACCTCGCCGTTCCTCTGCTTGGATTATGTAGCCTTCTGACACTTTTTGTACATGTATATTCCTTTTGGATACTCTATGGATCAGGAATGCCTGCATCACGTCACCATACTTACTGCACTACACACAAGTACTAAAGAATATGTCTCTTAATTGCCAATCCCGGCCCTCTAGCTTCAGGCCAAACGTCTCTAATGCCAGATTGTGAATTGAGCCAAAATACTGTCCCTTAAATGTCTCTCTCATTTGTCATTTACCAAAAATTAAAAAGTAGGTACAGTAGTACGTTTTTTAATTGGTGAGAGGGACAAAAACAATCCAGTATTGGAACGTTCGGGCTATAATGAAGAGAAAGGGTCATGCACTGCAGGCAGCTTCTCATAGTGACACTTAATGCAAATCAGTATTTGGAGTATACATATACAATTGTGTTCAGAATAGTTATTATTGTTCATGTCTGTTGTAACATTATACAGAATGGGCCCGTAATTTGTGGTCAGCAGCGAAGCGATGGTGATCGCTGCTGACCTCTAAGAAAGCTGCCCACAGAGATCTCTCATTCTCTGTGGCGAAAACTTTAGCTTCCTTGATGTGAAATTGATTTTAACACCGTCAAAAGGGGAACTCCATCAAAGAGCAGCAGTGATGTCATCAAGCTGTCTAAGTAGCCAATCACATTGAAAAATTCTCAGATAGCAAACCAGGAAATGAAAAGCACTTGATTATCTGCGTTTTTTTTTAAATGTTAGAGAGCGAGATAAAGATTGGGACATACACATGGGGTTAAAGTAGAAACTGAAATATCATGAACCAACTAAAAATCTAGTAATTTTTATCATAATGGAGAAATTTGACATTTCACAAATATACAGTTAGTTTTTCAGGGTCATAATGGTGGTTTATCCATCAATACTCTGTTAAAACCCCAGTTATGCCTATTCCAACAAGGCTTAACATTTAATGGGGTGTTTAACAGCGATATTAGCGTGGAAAAGCTTAAGTTTTTGTCAGTTCCACTGATTTCAGGCAATGGGGGGGTGGGTCCACAGCGCAGCCTGTGTCGGAGCAGTGAACGACTGACCGCAACTTCAGGATTTCCGCGTTTAGCTCCACATGCGCTAAATCCTGAAGTTACTGTCCGTTTCACAGAGGTCATGACGGCGAACGCTGAAAGTTCACTGCCATTATCCACCGCAAAATCCGGGCCAATGTATTTTAGTCTTTTTATGTTTATTTTGTTTTTTGCATATTGTGCCTTCACTAGCCCTCCATGGAATTGAGCTATTTTTAACGAATTGATTTATTGCACTACGTTCAATTGCAGTATGTATATTAATACACCCACCTGCATTGTAAAGTTCCCTGTTAAGACACTTTCCGATGTAGCTACTGAACTTCAATTTTTTTTTTTCAAAATGCCTCCATTCACTGGGGGATCCCCCTTAAATACTTGGCTCCCAAAGGGAAATGTTCTATTTAGGGTGAGTAGTAAGCTCCGAAAGCTTGTGATTTCAAATAAAACTGTTGGACTATAACCTGGTGTTGTGCGACCTCTCTATTTAGGGTAAGCATACTTTTAATTGCAGTGCACAAAACAAAAATCCAGTAATTTATAAAAGCAATTATGACACTTTGGCCATTAGATTTTAAACCTAGGTAATTTCAACCATGACTTGTTTTCACATTCTTGGTTGTTTTCTTTTTGAACCCGTATGGTTTTAGCTACAGCTTAGTCATGGTGCGGTGGAGTGCAAATTGGCTCATTCCTAAATGTTCCACTACCTGGCCTTGTCAATCATAGCATCACAATATCAATACAGTGCCTTTGTTAAAACATGTTCATGCTAGAGTAGCAACTATCCATAGTCAGGGGCACAATCATGAAGTGAAGCCTCTGGACACTTAATCTTCATGTGTTGACTTTGGATGGGTCATTAATCTAATAATTCAGGAACTTACAGTGAATAAATACAAGTCCTAATGTAGAGTGTATTTGCATTTAATCCAGTGGACCGCTAACATATCTTATTGGCTCAGCAAAGTAAACATATCTTTGTTGAGCAGGCTTATTTTGAAATGCTTCTCTCACCACCAACTAATCTGTGTCATCTAAGGATCAAAGGGCAAGGTTGGATTTGAGTTGTCAGCGGTAAGATTCAAACTTGAAGAAAATATAGACTTACTTCCTTGTAAACCCTTTTTCAATTGTTTTTCATGCCAAATGTAAACCCATGTTAGTAGAAATTTGGCATAAAAATTGAATTTTTATTCCAGCTCATGGGATTTTGGCTTCACTGAAGTGGTGGTTTAGTGGTCCAACAGTTGGAGGCAACACAGCATTCCTCATCATCCTGTGAGTGGTATGAAGTGGATTGAAATTGACCTATATTCTACCTGTTTGTCTGTCTTGGACACCTTGCCTGTAGACCCCTGTTAATAGGTAGCACTATTCAGTGTCCAGCCAAGTATTACTTGCTGGGTGCAACACCTGATGCAGGCCCAAAATGGGTGTTCATGGACAGTGGTGCAAGGAGCAGATTCAAAAGACAAAGTGCTCTGCCCGATGGCTTTTTAACATCAGCCACAGCTGACATTCTCCTTAATGGTTAAAACATAAAGTGTGTTAAAATACATTGCTCCCAAAGAATCCTGAACAAATTCATCAGTGCACATATAGAATACAAGTGATTGGACTCACTATTACACTGTAGTCATTGTTTCTACATTGCAACAGTGACTACACTTCAAAAGTACTACATGCTCTGCCCGATACCTTTTAATATCAGCCACAGATGACATTCAACATAACAGTGGATCAGCACTCGCTGTAATATATAATATCCCCAGTTTTACAGTACGCTATCTGGGAAAACTGTCAATTTAAATTGGACACCAAATTTTTAGTATGGCAAAAAGTGGCAACCTTAGTGCCATGTACAGATATTCAGACCGTCCATTCCAGATCTGATCCTCAGCTACTTTGGCTGGTAGGGGGTAGGTGAATGTGATACAGGTTAACATGCTCCAATTTTCCCTTATTCTAGGAAAAGCCTTTGAATCATGATTGGGGAGGTGGGAAGGTATTACTGGAACTGACTTTTCAATTTTCCATTCTACTACTCTGATAAAATGACTTTTCATAGAAGCTTGTTTTGGCCAGGACTTTGATAACAGTAGAACATATAACATTGCAATTTTGTTGGTAACTACCAGTGAAATTCATCTCCTCCTTATTGAAAGCAAAGGTCCAGAGAGCCGTTTTCTAATGTGGGTAGGTTGAGAATACTGCAGCTGTGTGTTCCTGCATTGTGTCCAGGACAGTTCAGTGTATTGAGACAGACGCAATAACCTCAGTGGATCTGACTGTGACCTTTGCTGTAAAGTTAATTGTGGTTTTTTTTTTAAAAAAAAGTCTCAAATTGACAATTAATATCTGACAGTATTTTATCGAAGCTTCCCACTCGGGCATCTTTCAGCCTCTGGTATTCTGGCAATGCTGGCTTTCATAATGTAATTCGATCCACTAAAAGAAAACAAAAGTGCTTCGAACTCATTTTTCGGTGGTCTTGGTCAATAAACTGCTGCAGTTGACCCATTTGTGTAATGCTTGTGATTTTGGGATCTTAAAATGGTGAATGACAATGTGTAACGTATATCATGTTATCACTACTACGAGATTGTAGTCGCTTACAATTTTCAACTGATCTTTTGTGCACTCTTGACTCTCGACAGTTATGGAGTAATTGCCAGTGGCTGTGCGACCTGCCCAAAGCTGACATGTGAGCGCTCAGGCTGTGCGACTGAATTCTGTTACCACTGCAAACAACTTTGGCACCCAGACCAAACCTGCAGTGAGGCTCGTAAGCAGAGAGATGTGTTCACGGCTGGAATAGAAAAACACTCTACCTCTCTCATTCACAGTGAAGAATCAGACAATGGTAAATATTGCTTTTCTTGGAAGGCAAAAGTTTCATGCAAGTTATTTTCCTTAATGGTTAAGATATAAAGTGTGTTAAAATACATTGCTCCCAAAGAGTCCTTAACAAATTCATCAGTGCACATATAAGGGGAAAAATTCAGTTGCTTTGCGCCTCCCGTTAGCGTCCCCTCGGGGCGCAAAGCACCTAGCGTCCGGGCACGGCGCCGCTGACACCTCCTGCAAAATTCAGCGGGAGGTTAGCGGTGGCAGTAGCCGGCAGCGCCCCGGCCTCAAACTTCGTTCGCGCCCCCTGACCTACCACCGGACGCTATGTCCGACAGGGTCAGGGTGCTGTGTTTGCGGCCGCAGCGGCGCAAATTCAAGGGCAGGGGCCGGGCGGCCACTTTTTTGGGGGCCGCCTGCCAGCACCTGCCCCTTCTCTCCTCCCTCCTGCGAGGTGCCGGCCGCGATTGACCAGCCCGGCACTCCTCTCGAGTGCCGGCCTCTTTTGCCGGCACTCCGCTCCCCAGTGCGCGCTGCGGTAGGCCCCTCCTCTTTAATCAGGGGAGGGAGGCCTGTAGTACCGCAGCGCTACGTGCCGACGCACGTGGCACTGCTGCATGTAGCACTGCGATATTCAATGGAGTGCCCCAAGAGGGTGGGACAGCGCTTCCAGTAGCACCCTGCCTCCTGCTTGAGGCGCTACCATTCAATTTCGGGCACAGGGGCGCTAACTTTTCAGGTGAAGTTAGTGCCCCAAAGGTGGCGCGACCCAATTTTTCCCCCATAGAATACAAGTGATTGGACTCACAATGTAGGAACAATGACTACAATGTAATAGTAACAGTGACTACACTTCAAAAGTACTTCATTGGCTGTAAAGCGCATTGAGATATCCTGAGGTTGTGAACGACACTATAGAAATGCAAGTCTTTCTTTGTTTGTTTCTTTTTACTGTGGTTCTTCAGCAAAGTTAAATATTGATTATTCCAACACATTCCTGGCTGGCCTCCCACGTTCTACCTACGTAAACTTGAGGTGATCCAATACGCGGCTGCCCGTGTCCTAACTCGCACCAAGTCCCGTTCACCCATCACCCTTTTGCTTGCTGACCTACACTGGCTCTCGGTTACTCAATTTCAAAATTCCAAAATTCTCATCCTTGTTTTCAAATCCCTCCATGGTCTCACCCCCTCCCTATCTCTGTAATCTCCTCCAGCCCCACAACCCCCCCAAGATATCTGCACTTCTCATATTCTGCCCTCTTGAACGTCCCTGTTCTTAATCGCTCAACCATTGGTGGCCGTGCCTTCTGTTACCTAGGCACTAAGCTCTGGAATTCCCTCCCTCAAAATCTCTGCCTCTCTAGCCTCCTTTAAGACGCTCCTTAAAACCTACCTCTTTGACCAAGCTTTTGGTCATCTGCCCTAATTTCTCCTTATGTGGCTCGGTGTCAAATTTTTGTATTAACTGAATTGTCGAAGTCAACAATAAATAAGACTTTCATACACTTGTGTAGGTATTCGTTTAGAGGCAAATAGGTTGGCACCGCTCATACTCCTAGATTGTGTGACTTCTTTCCAAAAGCCAGTCGAAGAATCTGGGACTAGAGCAGTTAATATTTTCACTGGGCAGGCAGCGTGTAAATGCGTGTGATTGGAGAGGTCATCATACTGTATTGCAGTCAGGCTAGTCAGTCTTTTATGTTTCTTTTCTGAGACTGATACGCTGTATAGAGACATCCCTCCCCTCCCTGTTCATTGTATCCTTCAACTTCTGTTTCACAATCCGGAACAGTTGTGTCAGACAAATTTTACAAATGTCACACGCAACAAGGAAAGCAAAGATTTTGTGCTCGTAACATTTTTTTCCGCAATATTCAGTGTTTTGTTTCTACCTTGCTTTGCATGAGTATTAGAATAATTGGATAAAATTATTAAGAATGCCAAACACAAATGGCTAAATTCTATTTATGAAATCAGTTGTTACTCTAAACAGGAAAGTTTGATTTGTTTTTGCTCTTCGTATATGAGTTAAGAACTGGAAAAAGATTTGGCTCAGCCCTTTTCTTGTTGATCTCGATGTCTGCTTCTCCCCATATCCCTACGCCCCCTCTTTTTCCTGATGACTATTAAACCTAAAAGTAATAACCTTGCACCCAGATGGATTGTAGTTTACAGATTATCTAATTGATAATTTGGACTGAAAATATTCAGTAATGGAAGCAGATTTAGTAGGCGCAGCACCATGATAAGATCAGGGCTGGATTAAGGCACCTGTGATTCCAATGGTCACTGAGGTCCCCATCTCATGCCACCCACTGTGTATAAGTCTTATGCAGCCCTGATTTATCTTTATAACCTTACTGAGGTGCTAAATAATTCTAACTGCTGCTGGTTGGACTCTTGCTCTCACTGAGACACTGCGCCTTGTTGCCAGACCCAGAACGAATCCTCGCTTGGATGAGTCTCGCAGTGCAGATATTCCATTGTGATTTGGCTGTTATGTTTGTCTCTACCGTGCTGGTAAAGATGTGTTATGTTGTGCACTGGAACAAAAACCAAAAAAATGGAAATAACTAGAATACAGCAATGTACCAGTTCACATATAAATTTCTGAATTTCATAGGGGAGTATGGTCTCCAACTCTTGTTCTCCAACTTGCCTGGAATTATGAACCAACTCTTTCAATGTTGTTCTGGGGAGTGGCCCAAATCTCTTGAGCTAGCCCAAAATCAGACGTTTCACAGCCACTTGAGATAGTCACTCGAGTGTTTCATCAGGTCTACATTCTCAATTATGCAGCAGCATGATTTTTGATTCCCATCTTGCAGCAGGCAAGAATTTGAGTGGAACAAACTGTAGGGTCCCCTCATCCAGAGTGCTAATGTATGAAACAGAAAAATCTTTCTTGGTTACTGATATTCTTCCTCATTTTATCTGTTGTCTTTTTGATATTTGTTAGTAGCTTCTCCACTGCCTGTTACTATTTTTCATCTATAATTAATTGATATGGCAACCATGCATTAAACTTCAAAAATGGCAATATTTGGTAAACAGCTACACTCAAATGTTCTCTTGTCTCGTGGTAACCTGATCTTTATCTCATCAGGTGCTTTAGGCTGTTTTTTTTCTCAATAGGCAGTTTGATTAATGGTTTATGCTGCACTGCCTAGTTACGTACAGTATTTTTATTTTTCTCTGAGGAGACTGGCTATTCCTGTTAAGCAAGTTGATAAAGTGTATTTTTATTTGCTGAAATCTGTAATAATTTTAAAATGGTATCAAGATATTAGATTTCAGAAAAAAACGTAAACTGAGGAATTCCTATGCAGGCAGGATGGGCTTCTTGCACCGTTCTTTTTCTATTATTTTCCAATACAGTATTGTTGGTACCACATGCGTGGGGCAGCAGATCATTTACGGGAAATCTCCTGATCTGAGTGAATTGAGTTCAACCCAACAAGAAAAATGCTTATGAATGTTGTCTTTCGGGATGCATTATCACCGAGATAACAGATCTTTTGTTTTGTTCAGACTGCGTTACTATAAAGAAAGAAAGTCTGTGGAAGGGAAGACTTGAGGGGTGGTCTATGAACAGAAAATGGAAAGCTAGGGGCTTTACTTTTGAAACTGAATCAATGGCAAAGTACAGGAGAAGTAAATATAAGGCAATTAAACTAACAAATATTTTTTGGAACATAAACCAATTATATGTAACATAGAAAATTGAAATAAAGATGATGCAAAGAACTCCAAAATTGGGGACTGTTCTAAATTGTTAGTTATTTAACATGTTGAAACAGTTAACTTGATTGAAATATGGTGAATTATTAGATTTTGTGCTTGATGTATTCCTATTGATCGAGAATCATACAGCACAGAAGGGGACCATTTGACCCATTGTGCCTGTGCCGGCTCTTTGAAAGAGCTATCCAATTGATCCCACTCCCCTGCTCTTTCCCAGAGCCCTGCAAATGTTTCCTTTTCAAGTATTTACCCAAATCCCTTTTGAAAGTTACTATTGAATCTGCTTCCACCTCCCTTCCAGGCAGTGCATTCCAGATCACAACAACTCATTGGCCCTGAATTTGCAGTAGGAAGCTTCCCGCGGGGAAATGCCTCCGATCCGCAAATAAAATCCGTGCCGACCTGGTGGTCCGGGAGGTGCGGAGACTCGTGGTCCTGGGCCTCTCCGGGTACCCGCGGGCAGAGGGCCACGTATCTGATGGCGCAGGCGGATTGTGAGCGCCCCTGGGATCACGTGGGCCAGCCCAACGAATGAAAAGGGAATCCCCATTCATGCTTATGGGCACTCCGTATGTACAGACACCCCAAAAGCATGAATGTGTGTACCCCAAAAAATACAACTAGGCATCAAATAAATAAAAATAAAAAAATCACATTCAATAATTTTTTTTTTGCATGTTTTAAAGGAGCTAAAAATATACTTGCCTTATTTAACAAGTTTTTAAATGTATACATTATTGAAAACATTTTATTTTTCTGTTTCATAAAACTCTTGCGCTGGTAAAAGCAGGCCTTATGCCTGCTTTGACCAGGCGTAAGAATTTCACGGGCATTCGCTGGGCAGAAGTTGCACAAATAGTGCAACTCTCTGCCTGGGGGTGCGGATGATCTGTCAAGATTCTTGACAGATCGCAACTTCCGGGTTTTAGCGCATGCACAGCGCATGCCCAAACCTGGAACTTGCGCGGCTTTTCTGGGCGTGTATGCACCCGTAGGGGCAGCAAATTACGGCCCACTGAGTTTATAAAAAAAAAATTTAAATTCTCATTCCCCTCTAGTTTTTTTGCCAATTACCATAAATCTCAGTCCTCTGGTTACCAACCCTCCTGCCAGTGGAAACAGTTTCTCTGTAATTAGTCTATCAAAACACTTCATAATTTTCAACATGTCTATTAAATCTCCCCATAACCATCTGTGCTCTAAGGAGAACAATTTCAGCTTCTCTAGTCCCTCCACATAACTGAAGTCCTGCATCCCAGATAACCATTTTAGTAACTCTCCTCTGCACCCTCTCCATCTCTTTCTATGTTTTATGCACTTTTGTAGTAATTCACTAGGTACAAGTAAGATTGTCTTCAGACATAAATTGAAACTTGCTGCAGGCATGTCCTCCATTTAATTAGCTCATATTTCCACCTCCTCCCCTTCCTCTTTCTCCCCCCGCCCCCACTAAAGCTGGGGAATATGGTGGGACATTGTCTACTGACCAGAGGTATGCTTGCTTGCTTGCGGATGTTATTTCCTGTCCAGGCATGGCTGTTTGAACAACTCACTCGGCAAAGTAGATCCCAATCGTGAGTAACATGGGCTTGATTTTATGCATATGCGGTTCCAAAGCCAACACAACTGCTGTTTGTCTACCTGGCCAGTCCACCTGCCATTATAGAAATTACCCTGGAGGTAATTGTTGGAAATTGAAGAAAAATGTATTCGGTATAGTTGAATCTTGATGCATATAATTCTGTGTCGTGCAAATTAATACCCCAAAATCCATCTGCAGTAGGTGTTAAATACTTATGATACTGAACTGCATTCAACCATAGACATTGAGAAAGGGAACCGTACCAATGAGAAATATTGGTTTACAAAATATTTTATAATATCTGGAAATTGTTTGCTTTTTATATTTTTTTTTTTTTCCAAATTCTCTCCTCACCTGACTTATTGAGGTATAGTTTCACTGGTGGCAGTCACCCTCTAGTATCTTGCCCAAGATGTGTGAGCCTTGATGGGCAGGCTTATCTGACTCTGGCAGATATCAACGCAGAGTTCAAACCTGTCCTCAGCCAGAGTCTACGTCTGGCAATTTCCCTTCCATTAACTAGGGGTACTGCATCCAATTGTGGGGCCTGTACCATTGTCCTAATTTAAGATCAGCTAACTCAGCTCGGATTCAAGATCAAACTTTGGAACCTTCACACCTGGGCTTGGCGATTGAGCTCCTGCCTGTGACTGACTGATGAAGCCTTGGAATGAAGTCATTAAACGGGCACATTTAACATAAAAAGTGCGTGATGAACCTTTTATTCTTTGGAAGGAAAAAGAGCTGCATTTTTGATTTCTGATATCACTTGCAAGTAACATATGTTTTGTTGCAGTTGACACTGTTTTGTACATATCACAAATTATCAAAATGTATACAGAATATTTTTTTTAGATGGTGATTTTTGTGTTTTGTATGACCGAACAAGGCAAAGCTTAATATTGCGGTTCGGCTGAATAACGGCCCGCTGGAACTCTCCACTTTCAGTTGTTCAACCTACCTTCAATTTTCTGTCCATTGAGTCAACTGTAGTGTAGGTAGGACGCGTATTCTTTGGCTATTTAAATAAATATTTTACTTTAACTTTCAAATTTTACTTCTTAAGACATTTTAAAGAAAAGGGACAGGAAAGTGTAATTGCAGAATGTCAATTTTAACAATGTATTCACATTTTAGTAGCTCATTATCAAGAGAAAATACATTGATCATATTCTGTCTGTACAGTGGCAATTTTGGACATGCTTGATGTACTCTTTAAAAATTCTAGACAGTTGCACAGCAATCATCTAGGTTTATTCAACAGAGGCTGCTGCTGTAACAATACGCATGATCCATTTGCTGATGAAGGGTCCCGTTCATTGCATATCTTTTGTTTTTGCATTAATGGTATGATACTGAGGTAGAGTGTGAAAATCTATGGCTTCTTTTTAAGTCTGGGCACCACAATTTTATATCTTGCACAGTAATCGTGGTAACTGATATTTATTATTGCTTTTTCCTTATACTGCTTAAAATACAGACTTCTGTATTTTATTCAAGCATGCACATATATTTTATAATTCTTTCTCATTTGTTTCCCTCCACAAACGTTCGTAATGTTCCAACTTGTTAGCAGGCTTAAAACATCGACAGACCTGGGAGACAGTGTACCTGTGCTGCCAAATGGGGACCGAGAATTGAATAGCTCAGGAAAGGGACGAATTGAGCAAGTGACATTCATCAAAAGGTTCTCATGATATTCCCAGCTCCCGAATGGACTCCCTTTCTCCTGTTACAGCTCAGGCTAGACTACAGTTTCCTTGAGCACAACTAATTTCTTGTGACCAGAAACCTGCATGTTTAGTCTCTGCCAAGTATGGGTTAGCATAGGCCATGTCTAATGTTTAAACCCTGCATCATGCTAAGTGATTTACTGGAACATATGTGGGATGCTCCCCATGTTCTCCTGTCACCTTGTAAGATGGAAAATAACACCTGCCTAGCCCACTAAGTACAGGCTACGACTAATTGTCTAGAGTTACTTCAGATAGAATTCATATGAAGAAGCAGAAGGACAGCAATATACTAACAGTGCCATAAGCAAACCTCCATTTTATACAAGCGGGGGTGACTGTTTAAAGCAAAGATCAGATCACACCTGTAATTCTTGCAGGTCCTCTCAGTAAGTTATTTAAAACACTGTCTCTACTGGTAAATACCTATAATTATTTCTTAATTCCTGTTATCTCATGTATGTATAGAGACCTGGTGAGTAGAAGACTGAAGCAATCAAGAGGATCCCTGGATTATAAGAGTAACTTTTCCTTTTAAAGTTCAAACACAATTCTTGATGATATCACCCGTCTGCTTTGATTTCATTCAGCGGCAAATAAACAATGATGCCTCACTCGGACAATGATGCTAATCCTAAATCACACATTACAATAATTGTCAACTTTTTAGCACTCTTGAGCAGTAAATTTGCAATCGTTGAAGCATCACAGAAATTGCATCTCTATTGACGAGCTGTACATGTGGACGCCTTTTAAATCTTTTGTGCTAACCATCAAAAGTATCTTTGTCTTAATTGATTTCTGAACAAATGGCATTTGTTCTTTTTGTAAATTGTCTCCTTCCTTCCATTTTGAAACTTGGTTGGGGGATGGTGGGGAGGGAAAGAGAGCAGCCTCCATTTTGACCTTAGCTATTTTAAAATCGTATAAAATAACCCTTCTTCTCCTTCCAACTTCTGTGGTAGGGTTCCAGAGGCAGATGCTCTCCAGGACCTTGCCTGTGTGCCCATGAACCCAGAGAGTAGGTTTTAGTAAGCTATTCAACCCCAGGGAGTGTTGCAGCTGAGCATGGCGCTCTTCTCATTTGATGCCTACGTGTGAATTGGTTGATGCCAGTCAGGAGGTGGATCCTTGGTTGAACTCCCCCTCAGCCTTTGGGTACTGCCCTGCGAGATCCACTGGGCTCAGCTGAGACCAGGGAATTCCCAGTATGTATACATGTTCCCTGTCTCTCATCACATGATGCATCGAGTAGCTGAGCTCAATATTTGTACCAGTTTTGAACCCATAATATTTTGCATGTTAGGTAAATGTGACGACCATGCTACTATGGAATTATGTCCTTAGTGATTTGTCCTATTGTGTTAAGTTTTCCCTTCCTTTGGCGAGTTAGGTCAACTCCGATATAAAAGAATGAAGATGCTCGTGCTGGGGAGTGGGGGGAGGTGGTAAATCAGTGTATTTTTGTCATTGACATTTTCTTTTCATTGTGATTTGCGATTTGTTATTTGTAGAGTAAGACTCTGTTTCCTCCTCCCAATCCCTCCCTTTTGTAGCTGAAGAGATCAAGCCTTGTCCACGTTGTGGTGCTTTTATCCTGAAGATGAATGATGGAAGCTGCAACAGGATGACGTGTGCTGTGTGTGGTTGCCAGTTCTGCTGGCTGTGCATGAAGGAGATTACAGACCTGCACTACCTCAGGTATGGCAGCTTCGAGTCACAACAATATTTATAACTGCTACTAAACTTGTTTTCACCTCTGTAACCTACAAATGGGATCTGTCAACATTCTGTGCTAATGCAGGTCATGGAAGTAAAAGGGCAGTTATCCGTAGCTACGTACAGCCCTGCTTCTTTGACTGGGAAAATAGGAGAAAAGTTGTAGTCTGTTTCTGTTGTGTCTTCCTGCCCCTGCATCATTCCTGGGTAGTGGGGCAGGGAAAACAACAACAACAACTTGTATTTATATAGCAAGTACCACATAGAAGGCTGGTTAACAAAATTGAGGCTCATGGAATAGGTGGGTCAGTGGCAACTTGGATAAGGAATTGGCTTAAGGACAGAAAACAGCGAGTTGTGGTAAATGGCTGTTTTTCAGACTGGAGGATGGTCGACAGCGGTGTTCCCTAAGGGTCAGTGCTGGGGCCACTGCTTTTTTTGATATATATAAATGACCTGGATATTGGAATAGTGTAGAATTTCTAAATTTGCTGCTGACACCAAACTTGGGGGTGTGGCAAACAGTGAGGATGATACCAATCAACTGTAACAGGACATAGAAAGGCTAGCAGAATGGGCAGACAAGTGGCAGATGGAATTTAATACAGAGAAGTGTGAGGTGATGCATTTTGGCAGAAGGAACAGGAAGAGGCAATATACACTTAATGGCAGTTTTAAAGAGTGTGCAGGGACAGAGGGACTTGGGAGTTAATGTGCATAGGTCTCTGAAGGTGGCAGGGCATATTGAGAGAGTGGTTAGCAAAGCATATGCGATCTTGGGCTTCATAAATAGAGGTATTGAGTACAAAAGTAGAGATGTTATGCTGAACCTTTATAAAGCGCTGGTTAGGCCACAACTGGAGTATTGCGTCCAGTTCTGGTCACCATACTTTAGGAAGGATGTGAAGGCCCTTGAGAGGGTGCAGAGGAGATTTACCAGAATGGTTCCGGGGATGGGGGATCTTGGCTACAAGGACAAGTTGGAGAAGCTGGATTTGTTTTCATTAGCGCAAAGGAGGTTGAGGGGTGATTTGATAGAGGTGTACAAGATTATGATCGGTGTGGATAGGCTAGACAGGGAAAGGCTGTTCCCACTAGTTGATGGTACAAGGACTAGGGGACACAGATTTAAGGTTTTGGGCAAGAGATGCAGGGGGGATGTGAGGAAAAACTTTTTTACGCAGCGAGTGGTGAGGCACCTGGAACTCGCTGCCAACGGAAATGGTGGAAGCGAACACACTCAATGTTTTCAAGGGGAGACTGGATAGGCACTTGGAAATAAACTTGCAGGCCTACGGGGATAGAGCGGGGGAATGGGACTGACTGGATTGCTCTACAGAGAGCCGGCACGGACTCGATGGGCCGACTGGCCTCCTTCTGTGCCATTATGACTCTGACCTTTAACGTAGTAAAACGTCACAAGGCGCTTCACAGGAGTGTCATAAAACAAAATTTGACACCGAGCCACAGAAGGAGAAATTAGGGCAAATGACCAAAAGCTAGGTCAAAAAGGTAAGTTTTAAGGAGCGTCTTAAAGGAGGGTAGAGAGGTGGAGAGATTTAGGGAGGGAATTCCAGAGTTTAGGGCCGAGGCAGCTGAAGGCGCCATGGCCCCCCAGTGGTTGAGTGATTAATCAGGGATGTTCAAGAGACCCGAATTAGAGGAGCACAGATATCTTGTGGAGTGGGGGGGGGGGAGGGGTTGTGGAGGAGATTACAAAGATAGGGAGGGGCAAGGCCATGGAGGGATTTGAAAACAAGGATGAGGATTTTAAAATCGTGGCGTTGCTTAATCGGGAGCCAATGTAGGTCAACGAGCACAGGGGTGATGGGTGAGCAGGACTTAGTGTGAGTTGGGACAAGGGCAGCCAAGTTTTGGATGACCTCAAGTTTATGTAGGGTAGAACATGGGAGGCCAGCTAGGAATGCATTGGAATAGTCAAGTCAAAGGTAACAAAGGCCTGGATGAGGGTTTCAGCAGCAGATATGCTGAGGCAGGGGTGGAGACGGGCGATGTTACGGAGGTAGAAATAAGCGGTCTTAGATATGGTGCAGGTATGTGGTCGGAAGCTCCTTTCACGGTCAAATATGACACCCAGGTTGCGAACAGTGTGGTTCAGCCTCAGACAGATGTTAGGGAGAGGGGTGGAGTCAGTGGCTAGGCAACGGCATTTGTGGTGGGCACCGAAGACAATGACTTCGGTCTTCCCAATATTTAATTGGAGGAAATTTCTACTCATCCAGTACTGGATGTCGGACAAGCAGTCTGACAATTTTAGAGACAGTGGAGGGGTCGAGAGAAGTGGTGGTGAGGTAGAGCTGGGTGTCGTCCGCGTACATGTGGAAACAGAAGCTGTGTTTTCGGATGATGTTGCCAAGGGCAGCATGTAGATGAGAAATAGGAGGGGCTAAGGATAGATCCTTGGGGGACTCCAGAGGTAACGGTGCGGGAGCGGGAAGAGGAGCCATTGCAGGTGATTCTTTGGCTACGATTAGATAGATAAGAATGGAACCAGGCGAGTGCAGTCCCACCCAGCTGGACGACGATGGAGAGGCGTTGGAGGAGGATGGAGTGGTCAACCGCGTCAAAGGCTGCAGACAAGTCAAGAAGGACGAGGAGGGAAATTTACCTTTGTCACAGTCACATGGGATGTCATTTGTGACTTCGCGAAGAGCCATTTTGGTACTGGTGGCTAGGGCGGAAACCTGATTGGAGGGATTCAAACATGGAGTTCCTGGAAAGATGGGCACGGATTTGGGAGGCAACAACATGTTCAAGGACTTTGGAGAGGAAAAGGAGGTTGGAGATGGGGCGGTAGTTGCAAGGACGGAGGGGTCAAGGGTTGGTTTTTTGAGGAGAGAGGTGATGACAGCAGATTTGAAGGAGAGGGGGACAGTACCTGAGGAGAGAACACCGTTAACAATATTGGCTAACATGGGAGCCAGAAAAGGAAATTGGTTGGTCAGCAGTTTAGTGGGAATAGGGTCGAGGGAGCAGCAAGTGGGTCTCATGGACAAAATGAGCGCGGAGAGGTCGTGAGGGGAGAGCGGAGAGAAACTGGAGTAAGATGAGAGTTCAGGACTAGGGCAGGGGGGAACCTTAGAGGAAGTTTGGCCCGTTGGGCTAGGGGAAGGAAGGGAAGTGGCAGAGGCAGCTGATTGGATGGTCTCAATCTTCGAGACAAAGAAGCCCACGAGCTCCTCACTTGTTATTGCAAGTGAGGGTGGAGTAGACAGGGGAGGGGGTTTAAGAAGATAATTTGCAGTAAAGAAAAGAAGCCGGGGGTTATCTTTGCATTCCAGAATGATCCTGGAATAGTGAGCAGTTTTGGCAGACAAGAACCGGGCCCGATGATCCTTTGTGGTCCAACCAGATCTGGCGGGGAATGGCTAAACCAGTTGTCCACTATATCCGTTCAAGTCTCCTGATGGCCTACATCCTAGGGTTCTAAAAGAGGTGCTGCAGAGATAGTGGCTGCATTGGTTTTGATCTTCCAAAATTCCCTAGATTCTAGAATGGTCCCAGCGGATTGGAAGGTAGCAAATGCAAATATTTAAGAAAGGAAGGAGAGAGAAAACCGGGAACTACAGGTCAGTTAGCCTGACATCAGTCGTTGGTAAAATGATGGAATCCATTGTTAAGGAAGTGGTATCAGGGCACTTAAATCATTACATGATTAGGCAGAGTTTACATGGTTTTATGAAAGGGAAATAGTGTTTGACAAATTTATTAGTGTTTTGAGGATCTAACTAGCAGGGTAGCTGAAGGGGAACCAGTGGATGTAGTATATTTGGATTTCCAAAAGGCATTTCGATAAGGTGCCACATAAAAGGTTATTACTCAAGCTAAGAGCTCATGGGGTTGGGAGTAATGTAGTAGAGGATTGGTTAACAGACAGAAAACAGAGAGTAGGGATAAACGGATCTTTTTCAGGTTAGCAGGCTGTAACTAGTGGGGTGCCGCAAGGATCGGTGTTGGGGCCTCAGCTATTTACAATCTATATTAATGACCTAGATGAAGGGACCGAGTGTAATGTATCCACGTTTGCTGATGATACATAGCTAGGTGGAACAGTAAGCTGTGAGGAGAACGCAGAGTCTGCAAAGGGATATAGATAGACCAAGTGAGTGGGCAGTAAGGTGTCAGATGGAGTATAATGTAGGGAAATGTGAGGTTATTCACTTTGGTGGTAAGAATAGAAAAACAGGATATCTTCAAATGGTGAGAAACTTTTCAATGTTGGTGTTCCAGAGAGATTTGGGTGTCCTTGTGCAAGAAACACCGAAAGCTAGCATGCCGGTACAGCAAGCAGTAAGGAAGGCAAATGGCATGTTGGCCTTTATTGCAAGGGGGTTGGAGTATATGAGTAAGGAAGTCTTGCTACAATTGTACAGGGCCTTGGTGAAACCACACCTGGAGTACTGTGCACAGTTTTGGTCTCCTTATCTAAGGAAGGATATACTTGCCTTGAAGGTGGTGCAACGAAGGTTCACTAGATTGATTCCTGGGATGAGAGGGCTGTCCTATGATGAGAGATTGTGTAGAATGGGCTTATACTCTCTGGAGTTTAGAAGAATGAGAGGTGATCTCATTGAAACATACAAGATTCTGAAGGGGATTGACAAGGTAGATTCTGAGAGGTTGTTTCCCCTGTCTGGAGTGTCTAGACAAGGGGGCATAGTCTCAGGATAAGGGGTAGGCCATTTAAGACTGAGATGAGGAGGAATTTCTTCACTCCGAGGATTGTGAATCTTTGGAATTCTCTGCCCCAGAGGGCTATGGATGCTGAGTCTTTGAGTATATTCAAGGCTGAGGTCGATAAATTTTTGGACTCTAGGGGAATCAAGAGATATGGAGATCGGGTGGGAAAGTGGAGTTGGGGTCGATCAACCATGATCTTATTGAATGGCGGAGCAGGCTCGAGGAGCCATATGGGCTGCTCCTATTTCTTATGTTCTTAAGTCTGCGTCCCTTGGACTTAAGCGAGCGAAGGCAAGGGCCGTACTTGGGGAATAGCCAGGGTCGGAGAGGAATGGTTTTAATGGGGACTAAGGCATCAAACGTGGTGGTGAAGATGTGGTTGATCAGATCAGTAGCTGCAGAAATGTGGTGAATGGACGGCTAAAGGCTGGACAGTTGGGATTTCATAAGTGCCATTGTAACAGAGTTGGGAGAGTTTTTTTTCAGGGGAGGACCCAGAAGGAAGTAGGGTTGTGGAGGGGGCGGGGAGAAGGGGGATGCAGGTGGAGAGCGATACAAGGAAATGGTCAGAGATGGCCTTATCTGTGATTAACACGATGGGAGTAGCGAGGCCATGAGAGATGGCAAGATCAATGGAGTGGTCGTGAATGAGTTGGGAGTTTATGTGGATGGAGAGATTAAGGGAGGATAGAAGGGTAGTGAACTCAGAGGAGAGAGAGCATGATGAATTGAGATGGAGGTTGACATCGCCGAGGATGAGAAGTCGTTGAGTGCTGAGGGAGGAAAGCAATGAAGATATCTCTAATATTTTTATAGTACTTGAGTGGGCAGTAGAGAACGAGAATTTTAAATGAGGCGAGAGGGATGGAACAAGGTCAGATGCTCAAAGGAGGAGAAAGTGCCAGCAGAGTAGGGGGACAGACCAAGGTGTGATTTGGTGACGAGAGCCACGGCGGTCTGAGCGGGATAAGTGGTGGAAGGTATAGCCAGGCGGGGAGGCTTCATTTAGGGTTAAGATGTCATCACCCCTCAACCAGGTTTCCGTCAAGGCCATGATGTCGATGCAATCATCCACGATAAACTAATGGATGGCAAGGGCCTTGTTCGGAAGTGAACCGACATTCTGGAGGGAGATGCGGAGAGGGTCGATGATGGCTGATCCACTGCCAGAGTCCACAGGGTTAGCTTTGGGAGGGATGAGTTAGACGGGGAGGAGATTACCAAGATTAGCTTCCAGCGGGCGCGCTGGGCGGGAAGGTCGGCGAGAGAGTCGGATGGAACAGTTGGGGTTGCTGCTCCTGTGGAGGCAGCGACGAGTGCCTCGATGGACCCTTCGGAGGATGCTAAGAGAGGCACAGAGCGAAGTTGTAGGCTTATCTAAGAGGGAGTCAAGTCTGGGACGGCGGCAGGAGAGTAGGATGGTCGAAGAGTAATGAAGGGTTGGGGTAGGGATTTGGGAGGGCAGAGTACCCGAGAGAGGAGAAATGAAAGGAGGCATGATGCAGGAGAGAGTGGTCAAGGAGGGGTAGAGAGAAAAGAAAAAGGGGGAGAAAAAAGTGGGAATAGAAGTGATCGACTCGGGTCCGGTGTGGCAGCCAAAGTGCGCACGTGAATGGACACAGGGAAAAGCTCAGGTTACATAGGCTTGGTTATGTAGCAATTATTGGGATACATATTTCCTGGTAGTAACAAGGAATAGATGGGATACAATAGGAGGGAGTCCAGAGTTAAAGTCAGAGGTCCCATGGGGTGGAGTCGGCATGGAGCATCGACGAACTGTTGTCCAAGTTCAGAGACAGGTGTAGCGGGTGAGTGAAATCCAGAAGCTATTTGAAGGGTAGAGAATTGGAAGATGGAGGTTATTTCCATGGGAATGAGGAGCCAGGCGATGTGCAGAATTGGTTGCGGAACCGAAAAATGATGGCGAAGTTGGAGGTCCTCGTAGATCAGAAGGTTATCTCGTTCAGTTAAATACTTTCCACGAATATGTCTTCTTGCATTTGATTTTCTCCTCATCCACCTCCTCTCCTTGGCCAGCAATATGAAACCCATTTCTAGATCTCTTCACTACTAAAGTACCTCCCCGTATAATATGTTTGTCATTAAAACTGACGATTATCAGTTGTAGTTATTGAACACCTGATCAAGCAAGTATCTGGTGAGTCTGGCATTGAATTGCATCTCATTCTGACTGCAAGAATATGGATAAAAATATTGGTTAATAGTTGCTAAACGATAGTTGAAAAGTATGCAGACTGTGTATGAACAAGCATATATGATAAGGAAGTTACTGTGGCAGTGTCAACATTGCACGAATCTGAACTGATCTGTTGCTGATCTAAAATTTTTCTTAATTTTTTTTTTCTCATTCTATTAAAAAATACTTATTTGGCCCGGAATTTGTGGTAGGTACTGACAGCAAACTAACAGCGTTTGCCGTCATTACCCCTCTGAAACTGACCGCAACTTCAGGATTTAGCGCATGCACATCTAACGCAGAAATCCTGAAGTTACGGTCAGTCATTCACTGCTCCGACTCTGGCTGTGTTGTGGGAAAAAAAAAAGTAGATAAACTTAATTTCAAACTGAGAATAACTTGCCCACGCTCACTGAGCTTTTTGAATTTAGCGTTGAGCACCTATTAAACTGTCATTCACTAATGTTTTCTTTGGGACAATTAAGGGTATTAATTTCCTGATGGACACTACATAGAGATCACTTAATTCAGGTGACTTAAAGAAAGCTGAGGTCAATTTTAGTAATATTAACATATTTTCTGCCATCCAGTGGCCACCATGGTGCCTTGCTGTGCAGATACCAGGATGTCTGTTTAGCAGGCGGCTCTAGAAGGAGAAGTGCATGTGAAAACCCAACCAGCAGAAGGAAATGCCTAAAATATGAGGTAAATGAGAAGGTTTGAGGATTCCAAGGTTTGGCAATAGTTCAACAATTAAATTGTAACCTTTAGACTAGACCATAGCAAGCATCTAAATATTTCACAGCCAAGCCATAGTCTGTATATAATTTGCCTATCCCACTCCACTCGTAGTTTGCACAAGAAAATGCTGTGAACTCCAGAATAGGCCCCACATTCAATCACTGATATTGCACAATTAAGAAGTTTTACCAGTTCACTAGCAGAACTAAGCAACCACACATTGGTGGAAACAATTATTTTGTTCTCGAGAGTGATTCTGAAGTATTTGTAGTAATTGTGAAGCCTTGAACTACGGTATAGTCTCGCACTCCTTGAACGCACATAGGCACGCACACACACAGAGACACTCCTCGCCTGAAGTGGGCATGTGGCCCTTTGCCTATGCTGATGCCTGTTTGAGACCCCCTTCCTGCAATTGGGCTGTCCTGAGTGCAGCCGGCACCAGGCCTGCTGTGTTCAGGATAACCATGTCTACATGCAGCCGGCTCCCCAGAAGTCCCAACCATGATTGTGGACGCCCATTTGATGTCCGCAGCTCACCAGCAATATGCCGATGCCCAATTTCAGGTGAGCCTCGGGCCTCCGGCTTCTGCCGCACTCCCAGAGCGCCACCTATTTCAGACTCTCAAAATGCTCCAAAATGAATTTCCACCCCAACATTTTTAATTCTCTGCTTGGCATCCTTCCTGTCTTCTGCTTTGAGCCTGTTTTAACTTCTAAGTGTAAGGATGCACCTTCAGTACCTTTTGCACGTTATGTGCCATTTTATTTCCTTTTTAAGCAGGTTAGTTTGCTACAGCGCAGTGGGCATGTAGCTGGGTGTGAAAATGCAGTGTACTTGTGTCAGTTATTTTTGTACATTCAAAAGCCTCTTCAGATGTTTGAGATTCGTTCACACAAATGCTTCCTGCATTCATGGTTTGTGGAAGTCACAAGGCTTTGTTTCCAAAGGGAGATGATCCCATATTGACTTTAGTTGATTTCCTTATGTTTACAGTCCGTCTGGTTGCACTTTCTGGGGCAAAAAACCCTGGAGCCGGAAGAAGAAGATTCTTTGGCAAGTGGGCATGTTGGTTGGTGCTCCAGTTGGAATTACGTTGATTGCTGGCATTGCTGTTCCAGTTATGATGGTTGGGCTCCCCATCTATGTAGGCCGAAAGGTAAGCAGAACATCAAATTAAGTAAACCCGGGGCCTTTATCCGTGCCCTTTAGACTTGGCAAAATTTCTGTAAGATTATATTGGAGTACCTTCCTTTTGCTTTGGTGGGATGGCAGTCTTGCATTTCACTCTGGACTTGCGACTGCTGCCACAGTGGGGAGAAAGCATCAATGTCTTTGCTGCATTTGTTTTACTGCTGATGGCAAAATAGAAGGAGCGAGGGAAACCTGCAAATTTTGATAGCAGCATACTCTTTGTCTCTTTCTCATCCCTACACTGCCTCCCTCCCCTCCCACATCCACTCCAAGTAGAAAATAGGCTCCCACAAAGCTGGAATTCTACCACTTCCCCTCCACCTCCCCTCATTGAGAATCATTTGGGCCATTTGTCTGGTTCTCTCCCTGCCCATTCAGCAGCTTCGCCTCTTACTCCAACTGAGTAGCATTTCAGCATGAAATAGAAACAAAACAATGCTGGAAACACTCAGCAGGTGAGGCAGCATCTGTGGAGAGTGAAACCTAGAGTTAACAATAATTGTGTTCCTTTTCTCCCAGATCTCATTTTGTCCTTCATTTACCATTATTCTTTAAAGCAGCTTTCTGATTTTCTACATGTAGTTTGTTTCTTGTACTTCCTATGCAGCACAGCTAGCTAGTTCCTGATGTGCTTAATGTACTTGATTGTAGTAATCTAATTTCACTAAAAGGATTCCAGTGTACCTGTTCTGTTCTCTTAAATGGGGTGTTACCAGTCTGATTTTATAAGGGACTTCATAATTATTATGTGGTACTTTGCTCAGAGTAAATTTGAAACAATGTGAATTTCTTAAGATCATTTAAAACTAATATAATTAAAGTTCATTCTTGAACTTTTTTACAGATTTACAGCCGTTGTGAAAGTAATAAGATATCAAAACATAGACGGAGACTTGCTGTAGCTGGAGGAGTGGTTCTGTCCATTATTGTGTCTCCTGTGTTAGCTGCAGTGACAGTCGGTAAGGTTAAACTTCAGGACAATAATATTGCATTAGTTCTTCAACTAGATTCATTGGCAGGTGATGGGAGATAGATTTTGCTTTTTTTTAAATGAGGAAAAATGTTATGAGGATCCTTATCTTGAATACTTGGTGATACACGCGCATAAAACCTCCTCCTCAGATTGCCATGCACCCAATTGCATCGCAAGTAACATCAGTGAAAGGTTTTGCCCTACTTTATTTAAATAAGTTGTCTGTCCATGTATATCACTGTTAACAGGCTTACTTGTTGAAGTTACTTCTTGCAGCAAAATATTTCAATTAATTTTTGTATTCATTTTAAGGTATTGGGGTACCTATAATGCTTGCATATGTTTACGGTGTTGTCCCAGTGTCACTATGTCGCAGCGATTGGTGTGGAGTTACGACTGGAAATGGAAAAGGAGTAAAGATTGAAATAGATGAAGATGCTGCTTCTGGTAAGTGTGGCTAACATTTATTTAAGTAAAGTTGCCCAGTTAGTATTCTATATGCATTACAAGTATTTAGCTGCCTTACTTGGTAATAAATGCTGTCAGGTGTCAAAGGTGGCTGGAAAGCTATCACAAGTGGGAATCCTCGCACCTTGGCCATACTCATCGCCATAAGTAACTTCGGTGTTCTGCAACGTCTGTGTTGCTAATGATAGTATTGCAGGCTGCAGAAAAAAACTGTACCGTCTAAAAGCCATACAGAGAAGTGTACATCATGAGGATGGGCTACTCCATTCCATGCTCTACATAAAAGAAAGATAATCAACTTGTCAGGCCCAAAAAGGCAGTCCCTCTTTCACAGATCAACCTACCTACCATCTCGCCATATTGTTCAATCCCCTCTCTCCAGAAACCTCTAAATTATCTTTTGAATGCATTTATATTTTCAATTCGGTTGCCTTCGCAGATAAATTATTCCACAAGTCTGTTGCCCTTCAGGTGGAGAAGTTCTGCCTGGCCCACCACCTTGTTCCCAAATTACGTGGTTACCAGTACTAAATAACTGTTGCATGAACTAGATGTCCTTGGGGTAATATTTGCTAAGGCAGTTTGGGAGGATTTAAACTAATATGGCAGGGGAATGGGAACCTATGTAGCGAAACAGGGGGAAGTAATATGCAGTCAGAAACAAATGTTAGAAGGGTGAGAAACAATAAGGGAAATCAGAGTAAACAAAGGCAAGAAACACAAAGGGCCATACTAAATCATAAGTCTAAAAGGACAAAGGGTGTTAATAAAACAAGCCTAAAGGCTCTGTGTCTTAATGCAAGGAGTATCCGTAATAAGGTGGATGAATTGACTGTGCAAATTGATGTGAAACATAGAAACATAGAATCTAGGAGCAGGAGTAGGCCATTCGGCCCGTCGAGCCTGCTCCACCATTCAATACGATCATGGCTGATCATCCAAATCCAGTACCCTGTCCCTGCTTTTATCCCCACAGTACACATATCCCACCCTACCCCCGTAACCCCACGTATTTCATTCCCCCTAACATATCCCATCCTATCCCCATAACCCCACATATTTAATCCCCCCCTAACACTAAGGGTCAATTTATCATAGCCAAATCAACCTAACCCGCACATTTTTGGACTGTGGGAGGAAACCGGAGCACCCGGAGGAAACCCACGCAGACACGGATGTTAACGGATATGATGTGATTGGGATTACAGAGACGTGGCTCCAGAACAATCAAGGCTGGGAACTGAATATCCAGGGGTATTCAACATTCAGGAAGGATAGAATAAAAGGAAAAGGGGGTGGGGTAGCATTGCTGGTTAAAAAGGAGATTAATGCAATAGCTAGGAAGGACATTAGCTTGGAGGATGTGGAATCAATATGGGTTGAGCTGCAGAAAACATTAGTGGGGGTTGTGTACAGACCTCCAAACAGTAGTAGTGAGGTGGGGGAGGGTATGAAACAGGAAATCAGAGGTGCATGCAAAAAAGGCGCAGCAGTTATCATGGGTGACTTTAATATGCATATAGATTGGGCTACTCAAACTGGAAGCAATACGGTGGAGGAGGATTTTCTGGAGTGTTTAAGGGATGGTTTCCTAAACCAATATGTTGAGGAACCAACTAGAGGGGAGGCCATCCTGGACTGGGTGTTGTGTAATGAGGAAGGACTAATCAGCAATCTTGTGGTGCGAGGCCCCTTGGGGAAGAGTGACCATAGTATGGTGGAGTTCTACATTAGGATGGAGAAGGAAACAGTTAATTCAGAGACCATGGTCCAGAACTTAAATAAGGGCAACTTTGAGGGTATGAGGCGTGAATTGGCGAGGTTAGATTGGCAAGCGATATTTAAGGGGTTGTCAGTGGAAGGGCAATGGCAGACATTTAGAGATCGCATGGATGAACTACAGCAATTGTACATCCCTGTCTGGCGTAAAAATAAAAAAGGGAAGGTGGCTCAACCATGGCTAACAAGGGAAATCAGGGATAGTATTAAAAGCAAGGAAGTGGCATACAAATTGGCCAGAAGTAGCAGCAAACCCGGGGACTGGGAGAACTTTAAAACTCAGCAGAGGAGGACGAAGGGTTTGATTAGGGCAGGGAAAATAAAATATGAAAGGAAGCTTGCGGAGAACATTAAAACGGACTGCAAAAGCTTCTATAAATATGTAAAAAGAAAGAGGTTAGTAAAAACAAACGTAGGTCCCCTGCAGTCAGAAACAGGGGAAGTCATAATGGGGAACAAAGAAATGGCAGATCAATTGAACAAGTACTTTGGTTCGGTGTTTACTGTGGAGGACACAAACCACCTTCTGGAAATAAAAGAGATCAAAGGATCTGGTAAGAGGGAGGAGCTGAGGGAAATCCTTATCAGTCGGGAAAAGGTGTTGGGGAAATTGATGGGACTGAAGGCTGATAAATCCCCAGGGCCTGATGGTCTGCATCCCAGAGTACTTAAGGAGGTGGCCTTGGAAATAGTGGATGCATTGACGATCATTTTCCAACATTCCTTAGACTTTGGATCAGTTCCGAAGGAGTGGAGGGTGGCTAATGTAACCCCTCTTTTTAAAAAAGGAGGGAGGGAGAAAGCAGGGAATTATAGACCAGTCAGCCTGACATCGGTGGTGGGTAAAATGATGGAATCAATTATTAAAGATGTCATAACAGACCATTTGGAAAGTGGCGACATGATAGGTCCAAGTCAGCATGGATTTGTGATAGGGAAATCATGCTTGACAAATCTTCTGGAATTTTTTGAGGATGTTTCCAATAGGGTGGACGGGGGGGAACCAGTAGATGTGGTGTATTTGGACTTTCAGAAGGCCTTCGACAAGGTCCCACACAAGAGATTGGTGTGCAAAGTTAAAGCACATGGGACTGGGGGTAATGTGTTGACGTGGATTGAGAACTGGTTGGCACACAGGAAACAAAGAGTAGGAGTAAATGGGTACTTTTCAGAATGGCAGGCAGTGACCAGCGGGGTACCGCAGGGTTCGGTGCTGGGGCCCCAGCTGTTTACATTATATATTAATGATTTGGACGAAGGGATTAATTGTAATATCTCCAAATTTGCGGATGACACTAAATTGGGAGGCAGTGTGAACAATGAGGAGGATGCTAGGAGGCTACAGAGTGACTTGGACAGGTTGGGTGAATGGGCAAATGTATGGCAGATGAAGTACAATGTGGATAAATGTGAGGTTATCCACTTTGGTGGTAAAAATAGGGAGGCAGACTATTACCTGAATGGTGGCAGATTAGGGAAAGGGGAGGTGCAACGAGACCTGGGCGTCATGGTACATCAGTCACTGAAGGTGGGAAGGCAAGTGCAGCAGGCAGTCAAGAAAGCAAATGGCATGATGGCCTTCATAGCAAGGGGATTTGAGTACAGGAGTAGGGAGGTGATGCTACAGTTGTACAGGGCCTTGGTGAGGCCACACCTGGAGTATTGTGTGCAGTTTTGGTCTCCTAACTTGAGGAAGGACATTCTTGCTATTGAGGGAGTGCAACGAAGGTTCACTAGATTGATTCCTGGGATGGCCAGACTGACATATCAAGAAAGACTGGATCAACTGAACTTGTATCCTCTGGAGTTCAGAAGAATGAGGGGGGATCTTATAGAGACGTTTAAAATCCTGACTGGTTTAGACAAATTAGATGCGGGCAGAATGTTTCCAATGTTAGGGAAAACTAAAACCAGGGGTCACAGTCTAAGGATAAAGGGGAAGCCATTTAAGACTGAGATGAGGAGGAACTTCTTCACCCAGAGAGTGGTGAATCTGTGGAATTCTCTACCACAGAAGGTTGTTGAGGCCAGTTCGCTAAATATATTCAAAAGGGAGTTAGATATAATACTCATAACTAGGGGGATCAAGGGGTATGGCGAGAAAGCAGGAATGGGGTACTGAGGTAGCATGTTCAGCCATGAACGCATTGAATGGCGGTGCAGGCTCGAAGGACCGAATGGTCTACTCCTGCACCTATTTTCTATGTTTCTATGTTTCTAGCTGCAGGAGACAGAAATAGCTGTGTACCTATCAAGTAAATCATCAAAATCAGTCAAATATTTCAAATCTTTCACCTCCCTTAGTCCTTTCTCTACTTGGGGATGCATTTTTATCGGCCAAGTGGAGAACAATGCTTCCTTTTAAACCCATCTCCTTTCCAAAGGAACTTTCAAGGTATACCTCTCTTCCATCAAAGTTCTACTTATGAGGGTAAAACAAACCACCAGCTGACTTCCACATGTAATGTGGACAAACTCCCATGGTCCCTCAACATTGCCCTGTCTGACAAAATCTTGCTTTGCCTGAATATATATTGGGACCTGATCCTCAGGGGACACTATTTGTCACTGCTCACTGATTCAAGAATGTCCCTTTTATCCCAACTTTTTGCTTCCTGTTTCCTACCTCCCAATCAGTTTCCTATGAATGCCATGAGTCTATCTTCAATTCCATGTGCTTCAATATTGGCTCCTTGTGCAGGACCTTGCCACCTCTGTCAATTGCTTCTGAAGAAGTTTATTTTGTCTTTGCCCTGGAACTGAGTCTTAAGCAACAGAAAATCCTATCTGGCCGATTGCTGCTAACTCAAAAGGAGGCAAATTGCTTCAGTTTATTATTGCCTATAAGTAAACATAAGCTGACTAGTGCAAAAGCAAAATACTGCGGATGCTGGAAATCTGAAATAAAAACAGAAAATGCTGGAAATACTCAGCAGGTCAGGCAGCATCTGTGGAGAGAGAGAAACAGAGTTAACGTTTCAGGTCGATACTGACTATTTCCAGCGAAGGGTCATCGACCCGAAACGTTAACTCTGTTTCTCTCTCTCCACAGATGCTGCCTGACCTGCTGAGTATTTCCAGCTTTTTCTGTTTTAATCTGACTAGTACTCCAGCTTGTGAAATAATGTGGGTGAGGTTGCCTTTGGGAAAATAAATTTGTGATTGCCACACAATTAAAAGGCGTCATGCAAGATAGAAATAAGACCTAGTAAACATCTCTCCACATCCCCACCTACTTTGGTGATGGAAATAATTAGCTTGGCCTACATGGTCTGACCATATGGTGTTTTCTGCCTATAAAACATCTGTCGGGAACACACAGTGCATATCTACGTATTATTCTGGTATGAGCTATCTCAGTAAAATAATAGTTGTTAATCCAGTGGCATGATAACTCATTTATTCCAATTAAGGATATAAATTTCAGTTCATGGGAAGAGGCTCTGTAAACTGCTTTGTTACTGTGAGCACAATAAAATGTGTGGAGAAAGGGTGCTACAAATTCAGGCTATTTCCAACTTGAAACGTTACCATTTATGTGCACTTTAACTGTACAGTGAAAGTATTTTGGGGCACTGTGGAGACCCTAGTAGTACTTCAGTTGACTTTGACTGGAAGAAATACCTATTTTTCATCTACATTGTTTCTTGTAGGTATTTTAAGGGATGTCCTGAAACGTCGGGTTTAGTATTGCAGCTGAGAAATATCAAATTTCATAACATTTTTCAGCTATTACAGGTATTAAATTAAACACATTTGGCTGATCTACAGCTGGAAACACTGCAACGCCATGAAGTTGCACGTGTTCTTCAGGGCAGCATCGTGGCCCAACTATCCTCAACTGTCAGGAAGAGGGGCTGTTCACTGATGATTTCAGTGTTCAGTTCCATTCACAGCTCCTCTAATGAAGCAGCCTATGTCAGCCTACCAAAGGACCAGGCTTGGGCTGATAAATGATGGATAACATTCACACCACAAGTGCTGGGCAATAACCATCTTCAACAAAGAAAAGTTCAACCACCTCCCCCCTGACCTTCAATGGCAACATTGTCACTAAGTCCCACACAATCAACATTGTGGGGGTCACCATTGACCCAAAGCTTAACTAGACCAGCCGTATCAACACCGTGGTTACAAGAGCAGGGTAGAGGTGGGATACTCTATGACGTACGACTCACCTCCTGACCTTAGAAAAGCATGTCTTCTTTATGCAAAATACTGCGGATGCTGGAAATTTGAACTAAAAACAGAAAATGCTGGAAATACGCCACAGGTCAGGCAGCATCTGTGGAGAGAGAAACACAGAGTTAACGTTTCAGGTTGATGACCTTTCGTCAGAACTAGCGGCAGCCGATCGGGTGAAATTCCCATTGTTAGTTTTTTCTTGCGTGACTTTATTTCCTTCCTGCACACTTCCCCGATTACCAGCCTTTTTAAAGCTGTGTATAGCATTAGTTCTGACGAAATGTCATTGACTTGAAACATTAACTCTGTTTCTCTTTCCACAGATGCTGCCTGACCTGCTGAGTATTTCCACCATTTTCTGTTTTTATTCCTGTCGTCTTTCATTTCTAACACATCTTCTGTATATTTCCAGCATTTTCTCTCTTTGTTTATTTCAGATTTTCTTTTAATTTATAATGAATTTACACTGGGAATTTTCTTAGGGATTCTACTGATTGGTTATTGCAATCTCAGCGGTGCATCAGTGGAAACCCTAGATATTCGAGGATGAGGTTTCCGCCAACGTTCCAGCGGCCGATCGGTGAAATTCCCAGCGTTTAGTTTTCTCTTTCGTGACTTCATTTCCTTCCTGCACACTTTGCCGATTACCAGCCTTTTTAAAGCTGTGGTATAGCATTCCGATGTGCGAGGGAGAGCCAGTCACCTTGTCCATTTGTATTTTATTACCCCCCCCCCCCCCCCCGCCCCGTATTTCTGAGAAGCATTTTAACGAGGCATCATTATGTAAGTGAGATACTTGCATTAGGGCAAACTCTCTTGGTTGGTCTATAAAATTTCAAAGTCAGTAGCAAACTTCATAACTTGCAGAATTGACCATCTACAGATTTTTTTCCCACCTTCTCTCCCAGTCTGGGACTGGAACATGGCCATGGTGTAAATATGTCCCATCTTGCATCATATTATTTCCATTCAGTTCAGATTTGACCCCTTTTAACGTTGAGTTAAGAAATCAACCATCTGGCCGTTCCTCATTCTCCTGCTTGTCATACACACATGTTGAAAATAGCGTACTGATGTGTCCTTTTTTGGTTGCAGGGCAACTGTTCTACGATTTCTTTCGTGTGGCCTTGCACTTTTTTTAATGTTGACATTAAATAGAATGGTAAAGCGGGCTCATGTTGTAAATTGCACATTTAGTTGATGAAATCATTTAGTTAGTCCTATTTTAAAGCATGCTGTTTCTTGGAAAATGTAGGCTTCCCTTTATCAGTGTTCCGACTGTATTAAGTGTTGATCCCTTAAACTTTCTGCAGTTAACGAGCCACGGCCCAGACTACATAACCACAGCATCAGCGGGAGCAGTGTGCAAGAGGTGACCAGTGGCCTGAGTGCAAGCGGAAGCAATCTAGACAGAGCAGGTGTCAAACTAGAAAATGATCAGTCAGCAAGTACTGTAGCACTAGCTGGAAGCATGCTGAGTGCAGAACAGGATTCTTCAAACAGGTGAATGTATACAAAAGTCGTTTGAAATGCTTTTATAAATTGACCTGGGTAAATGACCCTACTCGCATGTTTCTGGTGAGCCTGGAATCGCAGACAGCATTTAATGGCTTTGTTCTGAGCTTCGATTATATGAATTATTTCTAATCATTGCTTTTATTAATGAATTGATTTGTCAATTGCAAGACTGATTGTCAAAGCCAATGATGTTTGCTGTTTTATTTTTAATAAACTGGACCAGAGCTCTGCCAAATCTATCCAACAAATTTCAGTTCGAATCCCAGAACCCACCCCAATGACAACGAAGGAAAGAGGTTATTCCACCCCTTTCATTTCTGTTCTTTTCTCCCCAGACAACATAACGCGAATGTTTTCTTTTAATGTAACTGGCACTGCATCTGATCTAAGAGTGCTGTGTGTGTTACTAGGATGCAAAATACCATAGTACTGCCAAGCCTACATTTTTTAATGTATAGAAAATGCTGGCAATGCGCAACAAGCCCAGCAGTGTACAAAAAGAAAAAGGAACTTTTTGTCTGGAGGCAGACACTCCGTTCTGACTATCTGCCTTTTATTTCCTTTTCGAGATGCTGATTGACCTGATGTATACTGTCAGCATTTTTCTGGGGGGTTTTAAAAAAATTTATTTCAGATTTCCAGCATCTGCATTTTTTAAAAATCTCTTGCTCTTGGCTTTTCTGTTGTGTGTATTTAATGATGCAGCAATGCATTGTGGTTTTGACAACCTACTAAATGCTGCTTTTGTTTTAGGGAAGGAAAGAACATAGAGGTCCACGTGGATATTGAAACCGAGCCTGGCGGTGTGAAAGACCGCAGCAGCAGTAGCTACCTGTCTGTTCACAGCTTGTCTATGGAGTCACCGCACTGCTCAAGAGAACTGTTGTGCGGCACTAGCCCAAATACCGAACGGATTTCCATTCAGACCTGTGTGTGAAAGAGTTTAAACTGTGTTCTTTTTCAGATGCAGTCATTTTTACCCCCATAAATTTAAAATTAAACTAAAACTAATATGTGGAATTGCTGAGTTTTTACAGCTGTAAACCCTGATTAATATCTCGACACACCAAGTTCCAAAACTACTCCCTCTGGTGCCCACATACGTGCAGCATACATCTTAAGCTTCCTCATTTTCAATTTTTAATTTTTTCCTTTTCATAAAAAAAACCACATTCTTGAATTTTAATAATATTGCTTATCTTTTTTTTTTGTCTGAATGTTTTGCAGACTTCCAGCCCACGTGATTTCTAGAAATCTTGTGATGCTTTTGTCCTGCCTGTTGCACTTTGATTTTTGTACACCACTTTCAGCTGCATTAGAGGCGGCATTGAGTGTGATTTCTACTGTTTACCCCCATCTCCACTCTAGTAACATGCTAACCCAAGTACAAATATGTATATTTAAACTTTCACAGAAAAATTAGTAAGAAACTATTATCTGTATCAATTTAAAAATAAGTTTGATTTGCTACTCCATTAAAACAGCAGACAAAGTAATGTTATGAACCTGTTGAGCACTTATTGGCTGATACTGGATATATTAATTTCTAGGATGGATAAATTATAATTGAGGAAAAAATCTTTGATCAATTCTTTTCTCTCCCGCCACCATTATTATTCTGATAGCATTCATCTTCCCTGATTTTATTTTTCTGAATTTAGTGGAGGGGTTTTAAAACCTGAAACACCTAGGAACTATAAAAAGTGAAAATTAAAACCCTTCTTGCATTAAATGCAGACTTTAGTTTCCACCCCCTCTCCCACCAGAGTTCTTTTTTAATTTTGTTGCTACTGGTTGCTTTGATTTGGGTATATAGGATATAAACTGAGGTGGCCAGTGGAATTGGAGAGTATCTCACTGTTCTCACTTTGACAGTTTTATTCCAGAGTGTGATGAGACTTTCAACAATATTTTTTAACAAAAGTAATTGGTTCAAAACAATTAAAGAAAAAACATTTTTTTAAATTCAATCTGTATATTTCTATTATAAATGGGATACTTCATGCTGAAACCTTTGATGCAGATTTTGTACATGATTTGCATAGTGTCATGCAGTCATAGAGTGAAAATCCTGACATATGCTTCAAATAGCAGTTTAATCAGTCGTGTGTTATGATCCAGTACATCTCATGCGGGCTCTTCCAATCTCCTACCAGAACCCCAAAGAAATAACCGTTTTTAGTCTCTTGCACTGCTTCTGGTGGTATTCAGCCTGTCTTCCAGCTGAGTTACAGTGGGAAATTGGCATTAACCCCACTGAATTTACCCATTTTGTTCTCTCTCTCTCTCTCTCTCTCTCTCTCTCTCTCACACACACACACACACACACACACACACACACACACACACACACACTCTTCTATCACAAGGTACCTGCCATTTGCAGTTGGCAATGGTTCTCAGTTGGTACACTAGTTATAACTCTTGCATTAGAAGATCTGATGTTTTGTATGCATCAGTTATACATTGCAGAAGCTCGGTGATGTTAACTTGTGCCCATTGGGGCTTGGATCCCAGATGGATTACTTTTAAGAATTCAATAATAAAACCAGATATTCTATCCCCTATCAGCCTGGTTTAAAACTCAGGTCTTTGAGGGCAAATGACTGTTCCAGCACACTACATGTCCTAGGTGAAACTTTGCCCATCTTGCCAACAACAAATGTGCTTCCCTTCACAAAGAATGGAACAACATTGTCAATAGGTCTAAGGAACACTACTGATCTTGAAAAAGACAAGAGTTTATTGATGTAAAAACTCAGGCTTAAACTTCAGTATATTCTTTCCAAAGTCTCAGTGATCTTTTCTGATCGTGACCACTGGAGGGGGTGGTTGTTCATTAAAGTACTGCATTACTTCAGCTGCAGAAGTAACAGTGATTTTCTGATTTTCTTCAGGATTGAATGTGCCACCACATCTGGCTGTGGCTCAGTGAAAATCCACTTTAACCTCTGCTCAATTTCAAACCTTGACAACAGTGTGCCGACATTTTAATTCCGATGCTGTGACATTTGTGCAATGAGAAGGAGACTGAAACACACAAACATACAGTTTCACTACTGGCCGACTCTGGAATTGTATGAGCAGTCTAATTTTTTGCCAATTTTAAAGGCCAACTTGCTGCAAAGTATTGCTGTTGTGTAACCAGAAGTACCGAATCGGAGTGAGCACAGCCTTTCCTTACAGTGTCAGATTGCAGTTCTCTGTTGTAAATCCAGAGACCACAAAGTGCCAGAAATGTTTGTTTTGGTATCTGGAATTCTTGTAGAGAAACTGAATAGAATCAACTTTAAAAAGACTTAAATCGTTACAGGAATGTACACCGATTAAATTGAATGCTTCAAAATGCTCAGCAGACAACATTAACCTGCAAGAGTTTGGAACAGCATGTTTAATATCTCAAATGTGCGTATAGCAGCAAATAAGTTACTGGGTGTTATTGTCAAATTAAATGCGTCAGCTTTAGCCTTGTATCAGCTAGGAGAAAGTGTTATTTCGGTGGTTAACCCCGATTCTGGGAGCTACATAATCAGATGGTCCCCTGATAATCTTTGTATAATAATTGGCACATTACAATCTCTATAATCTAAATTATAAAACATTTTGGCTGCAGAACATTTTGAGCATGTCTCGCCAGAGTGGAGGTCCCTTATTCTGCTGCCATATTGGATTGTGCACCAAAGATTGACTGGTTCCATCTGCAAGAAACTGGTTCCATATCTTAAAGGAGCATTCCTTCACAAACCGGACACCAAGCACTCGTGTTGCTAGTATCATACAGTGAAAGTAATTCTCTAGAATTTCAGTAGTGTTGCTGGTCTTAGAAACTGCAAAATTTCTAAGAAAACAAATGAATTGCAGAACTTCAAACCCAACATTGCCACGTCTCCATTGTGTCATGTCCTCACACCTGACATTGCTGGTGCCTTCATCTGTGAGGATTATGTTAGGGCCACTTGTGTGTGACTTTGCAACCTGGTAAAGCCTGATGAAAATTGTGGATTCTTGAATTAAGGATGCCTTGCATTAGATGTTTTTTTAATACAAATCTTTTCTTCATGACCATTCATAAACCACTGTGAATATTTTGCAGTATTTTAAATGTGTTTTGTAAAGTCTGTTGTCAAGGAATGCTCCTCATAAAGTGCATGATTTGCTTAATCTCCATTCTCATGACTATTAAAACATAATCCAATTTTTAAAGCATATATTGTCACTATTCATTGTAACTTCTGCTTTGCTGTGGTATGAGCATAACCAATGTGCACATGTCAATATGGCAGCTGAGATGTTAAACATATTTGTCATTAAACCTGGTATAATTCGGATTTCCAGCATCTGCAGTATTTTGCTATCAATAATTGTAAGCTGCTCCTTGACGTATGTTAAGATAATATAAGGACTATATGTACCTATAATTCTCTAGGCTGCACACTTTTGAGAGTGGTGGATGCAGTCATAAAAGGATAGTGCAGTGTCAATCTCTGCCATAAGACACAGTAGATTATGTAATATATAAAGTCTGAAATGGAAATGCCTTTAATGTAAACAAACTTGAGTGAGAAAAGTTTTGAATGTATGTCCTCATAGCTATAGCATCTCAAAGAAATATAATGGTGGCTTTGTTCTGGTGAGGACTTTAAAACTACTCAGTGTTACAATGCCTGTACTCTTTAATTGATGCAGTTGCAATGAATTCTATACTTTTCCTAAATTTTAATTGTGCATCTGTAAGGATAATTCATGTCAAATATCCAAAAGTATGAATTGAGAAGAAAACTTGTATTCTAAGTGATGCCTTTTAGAAACTTGAATAACTATGTATTAGCATCAGTGGATTTTCATTTCCTGAGACTTGGGTGAAAATCCAGCTCCAAAGGATAGTCTGTTGTCACTGAACTGTACAAGATTGCAAATGTGCTTGCTCAGTTTAGTCAGTCGTCATGCAGTTACTCCTCAGATTCAACACAAATTCAACTTGCTCCAACATATTATTCAGAAATTGAAGTTGAACTGTCTGGCAGTTTGAATGGAAGAATTTAGAATCTAAACAATGCTATAGCTGATCTGGAGGTGATTGATGTTACTAGTTATAAAGTTTTTAATAAGTGTATCTCCTGCTTTCCCTCATCCTGAAGAAGTTATGAACACAAAACGGGTATCCCCTATTGTATTCACAGTAAATTGATTTTTCACACTCAAGTTTGTTAAATTTCTCTTTCCTCATCTGGGAGATAAATCTATCTAAAGATAATGTCTGTCTATGAACATTAATTCATCACTAATTTTTAAATGCTTCACTTGATTTTTAATGATTCGTGTTGTCCTCTCATCAACAATAGGGTTCCTTTCAAGACTGGAAATGTGGTTTCCATCCATTCAACTGGTTTTGATCTCAAACTTGTTACATGCATTTTTGTTTTTAAAATTCCACTTCAGATTTTAACTTGAGGGTTGCTTCGTACTTGCTCTGTTCGCTTTGCGAACAGACATGCTAGAAATTGTTGAATACCCATAGATAGAGCTTTTTTTTTGTTCTGTTTTTAATTTTTTATCATCAATAAATTCCTTGATTTAAACGTTATTACTTGTTAGTTTTTCTCTTGAAAATTGAAGAGACTTATCAACCTGTGCAACTTCCCAAAATGTTTCTATTTTTGAGAATTTCAAGAGATTTCATTCTGTGTGCCTTGTTTGTCTTGCATGGTCATAGGAACGGCAGTAGGCCATTCAGCCCCTCTAGCCTGTTCTGCCATTCAATCAGATCATGGCTGATCTGTAACTCAATTCCATTAACCATATCCTATTCTTGGACACCCTTACCTAACAAAAATCTTTCAATCTCAGACTTAAATTTCAATTAACTCCGCATCCACAGCCTTTTGGGGAAGAGAGTTCCAGAGTTCCACTACCCTTTGTGTGGAAAAAGTGCTTCCTGATTTCACTCCTGAATGGCCTAGCTCTATTTTTAAGATTATGCCCCCTTGTTCTGAATGCCCTCCTACCCTATTGAATCACTTTATCATTTTAAACACCTCAATTAGATAATCTCTCACCCTTCTAAACGGAAGGGAGTACTGTCTCTAGCATTTTCTCATCTTCCACTATATGCTAAAAATTATTTGTATAATTTACCTAAAGTAAAACCAGAGAAAAGTATTTTTTAACCAAACTGAATAGGGGAAGAAGCAATGTGGGGTGAGGAACATGGGGGTCTTTCTAGATGAATGAATTAAGATAGGCTGAATGGTCTTCCTCGTCTTTTTAATTGTCTTCTCAGAAGATTTACAGCAAAAGCATAAATACGTTCATTCTATTTCAAACCTTAATCATTTTGTTACGAATAGCAAACAGTAGGTATCTTCCTCCACAGTCGATCAAAAAGACCAACCAAAGCTACATATTTTGTTGAGCGAACATTGAATTACTCCCTTTCCACAATTTTCATCTGGAAATGTAATTATTTTACCTGGATTATTTTTTTCCAATGAAAATTAGGAGCCTTATCTGTAACCTATCTATCGACATTCTGATTGCACAAGTAGCTTAAACGCTTTATCAATCTTTCTCCCAATTCAACAGGGTTCTTCACCTCTTTTGGACTTTTGTTCCTTTTTAGAGGTTAGGCAAACTAGAAACCATGGATAATTTTATAGGACCATAAGTGACTTATGCCCTCCATAACTTACTGTTCTTCATTTTAAAACAACATTTTGCAAGTGTTTTGTATTTTTAATTGCCATGGTAGGAACTTTTCATTTATGTTAATGTATTTACTAATCCAGCCTTGGAAGTACCGTGCTAAGTTAGAGCAATGGCAGAAATGCTTCCAAATGCACAAAATGGTGCACTAGTACAAACTCGTCTTGCATCAGAATACCACTAAACTAGATCCATTCTTTTGCTCGTTGCTTGGGTAAACTGTCTTTTAGTTTGAAATGATATTTGCATGTCTGCCTTTTTTTCACATTACAAATCAATTCATTTTTGAATGATTTGACAGCTCATGTTACCAGGATTTTTTTTTTTAGCACTACTTTTTTTATTTAAAACTTTTTAGTATACTTTCAAAAATGTTTTTCATGGAAGATGCTTTCTCTGTCTTTGGGAGGGTGGGGGAGAGAGGATATTATACAGGTATAAATCTATGTAAAAATGTCCCATTGAAGTTGAACATTTAACTATATATATATTTTTTCAAATTTGTTCATTAAAGTAAAAAGAGAGCTCCTGAATACTACAGTAATAAGTGCTTGAATTTGTATGGATGGTCTATTGGCAAAGATGAATTGCGAATGCAGTGTGTAAACTCCTGATTGTGTAGCTGGATTCTTTTTGTTACTTTCCTTAAGTTGCAGCATGGCACATCACAGTTTAGAAATACATTTGGCAGTGCCGCTATTCACTTCTGATCTGTGTAAAATCTAAATGTGAAGCTCATGATTAGAAAATAAGGTGCCTGGATTAATTGGGGACTGGTAGACATTACGATCTCAATATTGATTTTAAGAATTTTTTTTATATCTAAAATGTTTGACTTTGAGTTGAGTTCTGACACTGCATTGGTATTCAAGTTGTAGTTGCTGCAATTTTATATAGGGCCTTTGTGAGACCACATCTGGATACTGTGTACAGTCTTGGGGGGAGAAATTCAGTATCGTCCCATTTGGGGCGCAATTATCCGCCAGGCGCAAAGATTAGTGCCTGGCGCTAATTATCGCCTCCGTCTGCAAACTTGACTTTTATCGCCCCTGGAGGGGATTGGGAGCGCTAAATCAGGCGCTACACATCTGTCTTAAGGCGCAAAGGCCGAGGAGCGAGGCGCTACCTCAGAGCGCTGGCGAAGCTCATGTGATGTCAGTCAGCAATGGAACACAGACACAATGGCGCCGGCCAGTTCTTAAAGGAGAGGGTTGATCTTGCTTTCCATCCACATCCTGCTCATTGCAGCCTTGAATCTGGGCCTGGAGAGACCTGTACATCAAATCTGCTGGAAAGAACAATGGAGAGAACCAGGGAAAGAGCTCAGAGTGCAACCCCAACAGTCTCTTCTAAATCGATACAAGGAAGGGCAAATCAAAATGAACCTGCAAAGTGCTGCTCAGTACCCAAAACTCCTTCACACAGTGTTGAATCGCTCCAGAAGCTGTCTGTCTGTGTCTGTCTGTCTGTCTCTCTCTCAATGCGTGGTTCAAAAATGTCACCAACAAAAAAAGGCAGGAAGTGATCGCCTTTAAATAGCGCTCCCCCAGTCCCTTCCTCACTGCAAAACGCTCCCCTCAACCTGTCGTTGCTAGCGGCAGGCGGTAAGGCAGGGGGCGCCACTCAATATCCGCTCCGGGGCGTTGCGCACTCGACTGACGTCACGATCTGCCAGCGCAGGAGATCGTAGCGGTAGTGTTTAGCGCCGCTGCAAAATGTCTAGTTAATTGCGCGAGCGGCGCAAACATCGCCGCGCCTGGGTGCTAGTTGCTTTGCGCCCTCTTAAGGCGCTAACGGGAGGCGCAACCAACTGAATTTTTCCCCTTTGGTCTCCTTACCAAAGGAAGGTTATACTTGCCTTAGAGGGAGTGCAACGAAGGTTCACCAGACTGATTCCTGGGATGGGGGATTGTCCTATGGGGAGAGATTGAGGAGATTAGACCGATATTCTCTAGAATTTAGAAGAATGAGAGGTCATCTCCGTGAAACATATAAAATTCTTACAGGGCTTGACAGGGTAGATGCAGGGAGGATGTTTCCCCTGGTTGGAGAGTCTAGAACCAGGGGTCACAGTCTCAGAATAAGGGGTCAGCCATTTAGGACTGAGATGAAGAGAAATTTCTTCACTCAAAGGGTTGTGAATCTTTGGAATTCTCTACCCCAGAGGGCTGTGGATGCTCAGTCATTGAGTATAATCAAGGCTGAGATCGATAGAATTTTGGATATTATGGGTATCAAGGGATATGGGGATAGTGTGGGAAGGTGGAGTTGAGGTAGAAGATCAGCCATGATCATCTTGAATGGCGGCGCAGGCTCAAAGGGCCGAATGGCCTATGTCTGCTATTTCTTATGTTCTTGCTCTCATTGATCGATCTCGGTTGAAATTGGGAGGGGGATACACTAGGAGTTCAAGTTTAAAATAGCTATAGCACTGATGGTGTAATAGGATTTTGTTTTGTGCACAACTGTATACTTTTCAGTCCGAGTATGTGCTTGTGATGGTGCACTCTGCTCCTTTATTGGTAGCAGTAATATTGGTGGAAAGTGACCCCTCAAACTGGAGATTGTTCATGGGCATGGTAGAAGGATCAGAGACACGCCAGGATGCTGGTGCATCAGGACATAGGCCTTGAATGGTTGTTGCGTAGGGTGCTGCCTCGCAGTAAGACACCATATGAAATGTGGCCAGGGTTGCATGACATTGGGACAAGCAGCTGGCAAGAGTTCCAATGTCATTCCTCTTGGTGCTCTACTTGGGTTACTGGTGGTGGGCCTCATCTCGGGGGCCACCGCTAATCTGAGTGGACAAAAGAATGTGCATCTGTAAAATGAAACAAACCTTCCCTTATGGGTAGCCATGTCCTTTTTCAAAGATTATCTAGGCCTAACTGCAGGCTGCCTTGAACAGTGCATATCATCTCAAATAGCAGTATTCTACATATTATGGACCAATGTCTTTATGTTGTTTAGTCCATTGTTTTCCAATACATTGGCCACTAGCCACACGAGGGTAATTGGGAATCTAGATGTGGCTAATTGGATTTTGATTAGTATATAAAAAATGGATAATAGACACTGTCATTGGGCACGTGATCTGAATACTCATATTCGCATGGTTTATGCATGTGTAGTTTAAACTTTTTGTGTGTTAGTTGTAAAATGGTAAAAAGAAAAGCAGAGTGTGCGAGTGGCTTTTGATCAATGTGTGTGTAGGGGGTGGTGTTTTTGTGTCAGCTTCTCCTCTGACTTCTGAGCGGTTCGAATCGCTCCCACTCCCTTGGTTCTAGACCTTGGACTTATTTGGGGGTTGTGACAAAAAGTGCAGCAGACAACTGGTTTTGATGCAAGAACTTTGATCTTTATTCAAGAAAGTAAAACACAACACAAACACTCTTAACACTCTTAAAGTGGGGAACACTTCGGTACAAGCGAGGGAAATAACATTAGGAGAATACGTCACCCCTCCCAATCCCACTTCACTAGCTAGGTTGGACTCTGGAGAACCAGGGATAATGCTCACCAAACGAATCCTTGACAGTTGAGAGTTAGGGTTTAGAGTCTTTTGAGTAAAAGGTTTTGTAAGGCCCTTGTTGCCACGAGGTGTCTGATGGTCACTGAGGCGGTCGCTCTGGTCTCTTCTTGTGTGTCGGCCTACATCTGGAGCTGTTGGCCTTCTTTGTTGAACTTCTTTCTGTTGCACCCTCGTCTTGTTGAACTGTCTTCTTCAGAGCTGTGGAACTGCCTTCTTGCAGAACTGTGGAACTGCCTTCTGCCGGACTGCTTGCTGAACTCCCTGCTGTCCTGTCTGTGTGCCTGCTGTGCTTCTACTGTCCTGCTTGTTGCTTGAACTTGAGAAAAGCAGGCCTTCAATTATACTAATTGAAGCCTCCTTTGTTGCGCGCCAAATCAAATCCCGGTCAGTGTAAGATTTTGGAGGGCTCGTTAACGGTAACTGGTTTGTAAATGTGTGAAGTGGTTTCGGGATAGCCCCCATCCTGTCGATTTGCCACTTAATCGGAGTTTGATTGTTATGTTTTGGGTTTTCTTGGCTGGGCCTATGATTTCTATAGAGTATCTGTTTTATGCATGTCTTTAATGGGCTCTAAATTTGGGTGGAGACTGTTTTCCTCGGGTTTATTGTTAGGATGCTAATGTCTGATAGGGGCCGATTTACACTCCCAGCGAGATCATGCGGTTCCCCAGACAGTTCCCATTAGCTCCAATACCCAAACTGTTTTTACAGAGGTTGACCCCACCTTCCTTCACAGCCTTTTTTTCTCCCTTACAAGCCCAGACATGTTTTAAAAGTACCAAATCTTGGTTTTTGCTCAAAAGGTTCTTCGGTTAGGCCCAATGCACTTCACCACCCTGTAATACCTAGAAAAGAGTCCAAAGTCCTTTTCCTTAGGGTTTCCTTCGAGTTAGGGGGATCTGTGAATTTTGAGAATCTTACAGTATGCTTTACTTCCTTGGTTACTGCTTATTGGTTATCTGCTAAAATGGTGTGTAACATCGGTGAAAACACCAACACTAGGAACATTGTAAGGAGAGGGGAGTTGTCATCATGGTCAACTTGACCAATGCCAGTAGAAGAAAGCAAGCCCAGCCAATAACCAGTAGCTCCAACAGGGTATGTTGTGACAAAGGATAAGCAGCATCCAACTGCATTCTGGATGGAGAGCAAGGGTGGGTCTGGTGTGTCCTGTTGTGCGAGTCAACATTCTCAGCAATCACTCTGATGAAAACGTTGGGGGTCACCAATCTTCACTGACTTAACAGAGCTTGCTGTGTGCAAATTAGCTGCCGCGTTTCCTACATTACAACAGTGACTACACTTCAAAATGTACTTAATTGGCTGTAAAGCGCTTTGGGATGTCCGGTGGTTGTGAAAGATGCTATATAAATGTAAGTCTTTTTTTCATTGTTGGCAGAGCCTTCAGCTGCCTGGATTTGTTGTATAAAATTTCCTCCCTAAATCTTTCCATCTCCTTTTATTTAAAAACAATATCCTCAAAACTCATCTCGTCTACCAAGCATTCGGTCACCCCTCCTTTTCCTGGCTTTTCCATTTTTCATATGCCTACCTGTGAAGGCTTTAGGGCTTTATTTATGTTAAAGGCACTATAAAAATGCAAATTGTTCAGGATACACTGGATTTTGTTTACTTAATAGTATAAAGTCTCTTGACTGTACAACAGCACCTTGCATTTATATAGCGCCTTTAAAGTAGTAAAATACCCCAAGGTGCTTCACAGGAGTGTTATTAAACAAAATTTGAGACCGATCCACATGAGATATTGGGACAGGTGACCAAAAGCTTGGTCGAAGAGGTAGAAGGTAGAGAGGCAGAAAGGTTTAGGGAGGGAATTCCAGACCGTAAAGCCAATGGTGGAGTGCTGAAAATCAGACTTGTGCAAGAGGCCAGAATTGGAGTGCAGAGATCTGAGGGCTGTAGGGCTGGAGGAGCTTTGAGATGGGGAGAGTCAAGGCCATGGAGGGATTTGAAAACAAGGATGTGAATTTTAAAATCAAGGTGTTGCCGGACCGGGAGTCAATAAGTCAGAGAGCACAGAGGTTTCTAAACTATGGTGTTTGTAAAGATCTTCATGACTGGCATTAGCTTTATGGGTATTAATATTTTTAATCAATTTGTAATACTTAATTTCTTTCTTAAAACGTGATCTCACAATGTCAACATTATAGTGTCCCTTTTAGTTAAATGGTCTCTGACTAAATAACACAGCTCCTCCCTACACCAGAGTGTAATTTGAAAGAGAATATGCATTTACTTATTTTCAGCTTCTACATTTAACATTATAGCTGTTTACCAGGCATGGACATTAAACCGAGGCTCCGTCTGCTCTCTCAGTTGGACGTAAAAGATCCCATGGCACTATCTTGAAGAGCAGAGGAGTTATTGGAGGAGCACAGAGATTTGAAAACCAGGATGAGAAATTTAAAATCTCAACATTGCCAGACTGGGGGCCAATGTAGGTCAGCAAGCACAGGGGTGATGGATGAATGGGACTTGGTGCAAATTAGGTTATGGACAGCAGAGTTTTGGATGAGCTCAAATTCACAAGATGTTGCGGAGGTGGATGTCGGCGGTCTAGGTGATGGAGATGGGGTCGGAAGCTCAATTCAGGGTCAAATAGGACACCAGGGTTGCGAACGGTCTGGTTCAGCTTCAGACAATAGCCAGGAAGAGGGATAGAGTCGGAGGCTAGGTAACAGAGTTTGTGGAGGGGACCGAAAACAATGGCTTCGGTCTTCCCAATATTTATTTGAAGCAAATTTCTGGATGTCGGGCAAACAGCATGATAAATCAGAAGCAGTGAGGCAGACAGTTTAGCAGAGACCAGACGAGAGCAAAGGTCGTCAAGACAGTTCGCATAGGAAGATGGTGTTGGAAGGAGATCATGTGTGCTGCATCAGACACAATTTCACTTTGCCCTGTAATGAGTTTTGGATTGTGGCTGGGCAATTAGGGGAAGGCCCCTGATAAGGGGTGTTGCTCCTTACAGCAGTCAGAATATATAGGGGGCATAGTTTCAGAATAAGAGGTCGCCCATTTAAAACGGAGATGAGGAGGAATTTCCTCTGAGGGTCGTGAATCTCTGGAATTCTCTACCCCAGAGAGCTGTGGAGGCTGGGTCATTGAATATATTTAAGGTGGAGAGAGACAGATTTTTGAACGATAAGAGAGTCGAGGGTTATGGGGAGCGGGCAGGGAAGTGGAGTTGAGGCCAAGATCAGATCAGTCATGATCTTATTGAATGGCGGAGCAGGCTCGAGGGGCCAAATGGCCTACTCCTGCTTCTATTTCTTATGTTCTTATATGGTGCTCAGCAGTTTTTGCTATATCCTTAACCCTCCCTGAGCTAACCTTTCACACCTTGGCCTTTTTCAGAAAACAATATCCTAAAATCTGGTCTAACTGACAAATGTAGCCCTGTGTCTTTTGATTAAATTTACTCCATGAAAGCAGATACAATACTAATACCATAAAGCACTCAGTCGCGTGATGACATGCTGCATCAGTCACAATTTCACTTTGCCCTGTAATGAGTTTTGGATTGTGGTTAGGCAATTAGGGGAAGGCCCCAAAATGCAGCAATGTATTTCCCACGTAGGAAAGACAATCCAAGCCAGCCCGCACTGGTCTGGTGTGGTATGCTGTAGAGGTGCAAGGACCTTTACCTTGAGCCACCAATACTGAGCAGCACAGAAGTGGGAGAATAGATTTTCCCGGTTCAATCAGTTTGTGCTCTGAGCTGTGCCAAATGGAGAGCCAGCTTTTTGCGGGGGGGGGGGAATCATTCCTAAGTGGTCCTTATGCCCCCAAACAAACACATAAGAGGCATGGCATTGGGGGGGGGGGGGGGAGGGGGGGGGTGGGGGGGGGTGGGGTGTGTTGGGTGAAGGTCTGGGAAAATGCTACTTACCCTCCTGACAGGGCAGAGGGCTGACTCCATGGACACTGAAGAAATACCGAGGATAACTTGCATGAAGAAAATTATATAAAAACACCACTATGTGCATCATTAGGTTAGTGCTTCTTTTTGGTCTCCCTTGGTTATCTGGGAACTTTTACCTGGATTTACTGCAAATTTCTCTACCCTCTGCAATTATTAGCACACTCTGAGACCTCCCCCCCCCCCCCCCCCCCCAGCAACTATTAACCCACTCTCTGGGACCCCCAGCAACTATTAACCCACTCTTGGGGACCCGCAGCAACTATTAACCCACTCTTGGGGACCCGCAGCAACTATTAACCCACTCTCTGGGACCCCCAGCAACTATTAACCCACTCTTGGGGACCCGCAGCAACTATTAACCCACTCTCGGGGACCCGCAGCAACTATTAACCCACTCTCGGAGACCCCCAGCAACTATTAACCCACTCTTGGGGACCCGCAGCAACTATTAACCCACTCTCTAGGACCCCCAGCAACTATTAACCCACTGTCGGGGACCCCCAGCAACTATTAACCCACTCTCGGGGACCCGCAGCAACTATTAACCCACTCTCGGGGACCCGCAGCAACTATTAACCCACTCTCGGGGACCCGCAGCAATTATTAACCCACTCTCGGGGACCCCCAGCAACTGTTAACCCACTCTCGGGGACCCGCAGCAACTATTAACCCACTCTCGGGGACCCGCAGCAACTATTAACCCACTCTCGGAGACCCCAGCAACTATTAACACACTCTTGGGGACCCCCAGCAACTATTAACCCACTCTCTAGGACCCCCAGCAACTATTAACCCACTCTCGGAGACCCCAGCAACTATTAACCCACTCTCGGAGACCCCAGCAACTATTAACCCACTGTCGGGGACCCCCAGCAACTATTAATCCACTCTCTAGGACCCCCAGCAACTATTAACCCACTCTCGGAGACCCGCAGCAATTATTAACCCACTCTCGAGAAAGTAAGCCAATATAAAGAGAAAATTCCCTGTTAAAACAATAATACCTTCTAATTCATTGAGTCACGCTTTTTTAAAAAAAAAGTCAGCCTAACTTCTAATTGACCTGATGATCTGTCGAAGAACAATTAACGTCTAATTACTTAAGAAGGCACTACAAGTTGTATCTAGTGGCATTAAAGGGACATGCCATATTGCACATAGTTGTACTTTAGGAGGCAATCAATACAAAGTGTGTTATACGGTATAATGCTCCTCTACCTTACAACTGCATATATATCCTCTGATCTACTGTGAGCAATGACATAGAATCATAGAATGGTTAGAGCACAGAAGGAGGCCATTCAGCCCATTGTGCCATGGGACATCTTCTAGTAGAAAGAAATCTTTGAGGTATTAAAAAGAAATTGAAAAATCTCAACAAACTAAATAGAATATTTCCTAAGAAATTATGACAAACACTGAATCATTTTCAGAAATAAAGGGCTCTCAGAAATGTTTTTAAAAAGTTAAACTCTAACAACCAGATAGCTACATTTATTTTTCCTTCGAAGGCACTTGTAAAATCCACAACTGCGGGGGATCCCTGGTGCACAGCCTGTCGGTTAATGCTGGTGTATTGTGAAACAAAGACACACACCCACACAGATTTTACACCTAGCCAGGGTGTGATTCACACTGAGTACAGCTGACTGTCAATCAGCCTCTTAATCTCCCACTTTCTCTCCTTATCGCCTCACTTTGCTTGGGCGTGTTTCACATGGACTGCATGCACATCACTTTGACCTGAATCTGTGAGGCAATGATGTTGCCGCAGCTGTGTCAGCGGGTTGCAACGCAGTGCTTCGGGTACAGAAGGAGAGGGCATTTAGAAGACTTCGGATCAGCAATAGCTCTCTGAACTAATGAGCACAGTATTTCAGTGCAAGTTTGATGTGCCCTCACCTCCTACTAACAAATTTGTGTTTTATATTAAAAATGGCAGATGGGTCACTATGTTCTATTAATATGCTTCGCTGATTTGTATTCCTTCACTTTACCTGATGAAGGAGCAGCGCTCCGAAAGCTCGTGATTTCAAATAAAACTGTTGGACTATAACCTGGTGTTGTGCGACTTCTATTTCAACATGCATGAGATTTGTAAGTGCTGTGGATTCCCCATAACCCACTGGCATCCCTTCTTAGCCCTCACCTCCACAAGAAAATCATTTCCTTAACCCCTCTGGGTGTTGCTGTTCCGATAACCCTTCCCCATATCTAGACCCCTGTTGAGTGTCCTTATGGCCCCGCAGCCTGTGTCCTCACGGCTGCACCCTTACCAAATCCCTTTGAGGCCATTGGTTACCCATACAGATGGAACCTCAACCCAAGCCCCAACCCGCCCTGTATCTGTTTCAGCTCCAAATAGCGATCCCTACTTCCACTGCTGTTCATGCATGAGGCCCTGCCAACAATCCCAAGCTGGCCTCCTTCACCCTCAAACATTTTCTGTTGCCTTCCTGAACCTGATCTTCAACTGTCTTCTACCCACCTCCTCCCCACCTCCGTCCACTGAGAGTCTTTGGGGCCCTGCCGATTTTGTACCTGATTCTCAGCCAGCCATCCTCCCACCAGCAATCGGATCCCTGGAATCCAAACCCCCACCACAACAACAACTTGCATTTAGCGCCTTTAATGTAGTAAGATGTCCCAAGGCACTTCACAGGAGCGCTTTCAAACAAAATTTGACACCGAGCTACGCAAGGGGATATTAGGGCTGGTCAAAGAGGTAGGCTTTAAGGAGTGTCTTAAAGGAGAAGAGAGAGGTAGAGAGGCGGACAGATTTAGGGAGGGAATCCCAGAGTTTAGGGCCTTGGCAGCTGAAGACACAGCTACCGAAAGTGAGCGATTAAAATCGGGGATGCGCAAGAGTCCAGAATTATTGGAGTTCAGATATCTCGGAGGGTTGTAGGATAGGAGGAGGTTACAGAGGTAGGGAGGGGCGAGGAATTTGAAAACAAGGATGAGAAATTTAAAATCGAGGCATTGCTTAACTAGCAGCCAATGTAAGTCAGCGAGCACAGGGGTGATGGGTGAATGGTACTTGGTTCGAGTTAGGATACAGGCAGCAGAGTTTTGGATGACCTCAGGTTTATGGAGGGTGGAAGATGGGAGGCCGGCCAGGAGAGCATTGGAATAGTCAAGTCTAGATATACAAAGGCATAGATGAGGGCTTCAGCAGCAGATGAGCCGAAGCAGGAGCAGAGTCGGGTGATGTTACGGAGGTGGAAATAGGCGGTCTTGGTGATGCTGCGGATATGTGGTCAGAAGCTCATCTCGGGGTCAAATACGACACCAAAGTTGTGAACAGTCTGGTTTAGCCTCAGACAGTTGCCAGGGAGAGGGATGGAGTCGGTGACTATGGAATGGAGTACTCCCTCCTATTTAAAAAAAAAAAATCCTGAGTCAAATAAATAATGAAAAAAATATCCTAGGAAATTAAGATGAATATTGAATCAATTGCAGAAATAAGGAGCTTTTGGAAATTTACTAAAACGGAAAATTCTGGACAATCACTGAAATGGAAAAGTCCAAGGGAAACAATGAACTAAACATCTAAGTTTGATTCACCTTCCCTGACCCAAACTAATTCTGTGCACGCTAGGATGATCTTGTGGTGATTTTAACACAAAATTGGTACAACAATGCCCTATGCTATTAGATAACCGTTTTCCTGTACAATCTCTGCACAGCGAATGCTTGATCTCAAAGGGAAATTCAGAGGATGAGGCAACTAGTGCTTTTCATATACATCTCTCAATGCATTTGTAGAGAATCATTTTTAGAGGCCTGAGAGCAGGATATCTATCCAATATCCACTAAAGTACAAGAGGAGAAACTAAAAGACAAGAGTTTAACAAAGTAATTTAAAATGGAGAAAATTAAAATACAAAAAGTAAGAATTTTATTGACCTTTTTTATGCAGTATGTGATATTGACAAGGTGCTACAACCAGATAGAACTATAATAAGGACAGAACTTCTCTTTAGGGCAGAGAAGGCTCAGAGGAGATTTGATAGAGGTATTTGAATACATGAAGGGTTTAGATAGAGTAAATAAAGAGAAACTGTTTCCAGTGACCGAAGGGTAAGCAAAATCTCAGCCACTGTCTCTGGGAAAGTGTTCCACTCCTGGAAGAAGTTGTATGTGAAGCTTCACTGCTGGTATTCTGTGCAGAATTTTGGGATTTATGCAAAACGTTGAGCTGAAGCTGCAGTTGTTTTCATGCTCATGCTGGAAACATGGAATAAACGGTTTTTTTTCCGAGCGGCAGGCAGTGACTAGTGGGGTTCCGCAGGGATCGGTCCTAGGACCCCAGCTATTCACTATATATATTAATGATCTAGACAAGGGAACTAGATGTAATATCTCCAAGTTTGCAGATGACACAAAGCTGGGTGGGCGTGTGTGCTGCGAGGAGGATGCTGAGAAACTCCAGTATGATTTGGACAGGTTGGGTGATTGGGCAGAAGCATGGCAGATGCAGTATAATGTGGATAAATGCGAGGTTATCCACTTTGGTGGCAAAAACAGAAAGGCAGATTATTATCTGAACGGCAATAGATTGGGAGAAGGGGAAGTGCAACGAGACCTGGGCGTCCTTGTGCACCAGTCGCTGAAGGTAAGCATGCAGGTACAGCAGGCGGTTAAGAAGGCAAATGGTATGTTGGCCTTCGTAGCGAGAGGGTTTGAGTACAGGAGCAAGGATGTCTTGCTGCAGCTGTACAGGGCCTTGGTGAGACCACACCTTGAGTATTGTGTGCAGTTTTAGTCGCCTTATCTGAGGAAGGATGTTCTTGCCATGGAGGGTGTGCAGCGAAGATTCACCAGACTGATACCTGGGATGGCAGGAATGACGTACGAGGAGAGATTGGGTCGATTGGGCTTATACTCGCTGGAGTTTAGAAGAATGAGAGGAGATCTCATTGAAACTTATAAAATTCTAACAGGGCTAGACAGACTGGATGCAGGAAGGATGTTCCCGATGGCGGGTGAGTCCAGAACAAGAGGTCACAGTCTAAAGATAAGGGGTAAGCCATTTAGGACAGAGATGAGGATGAATTTCTTCACCCAGAGAGTGGTGAACCTGTGGAATTCTCTACTACAGAAGGCAGTTGAGGCCAAGTCAGTAAATATATTCAAGAAGAGTTAGATATATTTCTTAAGGCTAAAGGTATCAAGGGATATGGGGAGAAGGCAGGGACAGGGTACTGAATTTGGATGATCAGCTATGATCTCATCGAATGGCAGAGCAGGCTCGAGGGGCCGAATGGCCTACTCCTGCTCCTATCTTCTATGTTTCTATGAAATCTGGCTTAATACTACTCCATTTATAATGTTGTAGAGGTCTGACACATGTCTGATTTTGTAAGGGGTGTATGGAGTAGGTGATCCATAATACTGCACTGGCAACATGGGCTTAGACTGTACCTAGTGCAGGAGCAAGAGATAGTTTTGTCTCTGCAGTCTGCTGAACAGGGCACTCATATTCAATTTCTTGGTGGATATAGGAGTCACATAAGTTGAAGCAGCTACCTATATCTAGAATTATGTTGAAAATTTTACATCTGCACGCATTCCCCATCTACAAACCTTACGTCTTGTTATTTTGTAGTCGAACTTTTATGTCACCTTTTCCCATTTAGTTCTCCTATCTTAACTGGCACCTGTCAAGATGCGGTTAGATGCTCTGGCCAATGGAGCAAATTTCAGAACTTTATCCTCGGCTTGTTTTTGTTTCCATGGATTTTCCTCTCGTATACTCATTTTAAATGTTTGAATGTAATATTTTTCATTTTTCATTTTATATATTAATGTTCTAAATAATCAATATAATAAATAATCTAATATTATATAAATGTATTAGATAATATAATCTAATATAAATAAATCTAAATAATGAATATAAATGAATCTTGTATGAATACTTTACATATATACAGTCACTTGACAAAATTTAAGTCTGAAAAGTAAATATGTTTAATTTCTTTTGGATGTTTTATTCAGAGCTTTCATCTCATTTAATTTTTCATTTAAAAATCGAACCTACGAGCTTTCCCTATAATTTTTGCTGGCTTTCCCCACTACTGCATAAACTAATTAAAAATATTCCCAACCCACTCCAGCCTGCTGCATAATTAATTTAATAAGTATTATATTTATATCCTTAATATATTTTAGGAAAGCCATTTTATATTTGTTCCCTTTATTTCATTAATAAATCCTCTTGGGCTAAATGTCTGTTCCTTTTATTTAATTATAACGTTTTTCAGGAACTGCTTTTTATTTCTTCCTTTTGAGAATCCTGTTTGATTAAGTGGCTGCTGCTTTTACTTAAATTATACATTTGTGCAAATGTATGGATTAAATTGCAAATCCCATCACTATCAAATGGCCACTGCTTTTATTTCATTAATTTTTTTTCACTAAACCGATTCCATTAAATGGCCACAGCTTCCATTTAATTCAGAAATTCTGTTAAATGCCTGATGTTTTTATTTAAATACTACATTTTCAGGGGTACAGCTCTCGTCATCTTCTCACAACTTCCTGTCAGCTAAGGGATAGGAGATCCACTTAAATGGTTTAAGATTTCAAATTCCAAAAGTTCAGCCAGCCAATTGTGGCCGACGACTGGAAAACTGATTAGTGTTAGGTATTGACCCTAATGCTGTCAAAGAGGTAAATTAATATCATCAGAGACACAGTTACTAAGCCAGTTATTTTAACCATAATACATTAATTCATCACTTACACAGTTTGGTTCCATTAGTCCTCCAAGTAAGCTTCTCTGATGATTTTAGCAGCATTTACTGTTCTTCAAAATGCTGCATTTATATAACACTCCTCATGTAAAGGAATGTCTCAGAGCTCCTCACAAGGAAAGGGGTTGTAAGACGTTCTGATTGTCTGACAGTTTATAGAGTTCAGACCCGTGGAACAGACAACTCGAGACAAAGATTTCAGGGTAAACTAAACTATTCTTTACTTAAAAATCAGCAAGAGGTTACAAGTAAGTACCAAATACAAACTGTACTAATCCATGTATTTATTACAAGTAAGCATGCACGGAGTATACAAAAAATACAATTTGCACTCAATTCATTTACTTATTACAAGCAAGCATCTAAAATCATTTACTTTAAGCTCAGGTGATCATAAGCAACACCACATACGTACTAACACCAGTGAGAGGGCAATTCAACGATGACTAGATGTATGACTTTAACTGGCAACTGACCAGGTCGCCCACGACTGCGGCCACGAATGTCAGTCTACAACATCCCTTATACCCCAAAACTTGGCAACTCGCCCACAGCATTCGTGTCCCAAACTGTGTGACTAATGTTGTTTTTCTCTCTCTCTCTCTCTATCTGTTTTGACGTTTAGTTTACCAAGGCCAGACATTCAAGGGTTGGAGAGAGTTGTTGTTTTCACATCTGCAGGTTGTTGACTCACGGTTCTCACAGAATTTTCAAGATCTTATCTTTTGAAGGAAAAATACCAGCACATCACTTATTTTATAAATGTTTTAGCCAAGCAGTCTCTTGCCCTCAAAGCTTGTTGGTACATTTGGTCACTTTTAGATTCAGTCAAGTTTACCATGGACAGTATTACAATATCCACCCTCAAGCATCTGTTCCTGAATTTAAGGTCACAGACACTTATATGTTGTGGTCCTCTTTTTTCTGGGTCTTCTGTAACAGCTTGACCAATGCTTGCTGCTTGCGGCGTCTGTTGACTCGACAAGTTATCATCAATAAGTATAACACAATCACCAACTGAACAACGACTAAAACATGGGAGGTAATTCTTATCCAGGGGTGAACCTCGATATTCATACCGATATCCCCCAAGACAAATCATCCCCAATCTTAGATATTTCTCTGCGCAGGTTCCGTTTTTTCTGGGCCAAGGTATAAAAGTGCTTTTGAGACTGACTAACTCGTTGCATTAACTCGACCAGGTGTTCTGGTAGAGGTGGAATGTTATAGCCGAATCGAGTCACATACTGATGTAATTGCTCTTTTAACTCATCTTCTACAGTGATATCTACTTGCCTATGTGAATAAATGCTTAATAAAACCCAAGTTTTACAGGTTGGACTGGGGTAAAGCAAAAAGTTCCCGCCGCAATGGGACAAGTCAGGTTGTTACCGTACTGGTATTCCCGGTGTATGGTGGTGACACAATACTCACCTTTCCCGCGGTACGCAGATTATACAGGGGAATGCTTTCCTGCAACTACTCTCATGGTGCAGTTCCATTCTATCCCATCCCAATCAAATCTGCACACAGGTGCTGCGTGTTCTATCACGTCATAAGGGCAGATGAATGCGTCCCGAGCTTGAGCGCACCCGGTAAGATCTGGAGCCACCCATGTGGTCCCATCTGCCCGGGTCACATACTGCGGGGGTTCGTCATACCTTACTAAGTGGTCTCCTTGACGTATTCCTATATTCTCCACGCGGAATAGAGGATTTGGGGTTGCCTTTTCGTGCAGGATGGGATAATACAATACCATCCCTAACAAGGTGATGTTGATCTGTTCCTGCAAATAGCATTCATGTTTCACCGGGTGCACCTGTGCCAACCCCCTGACTTGGCACATAGTTATGGTAAATTGATAAGTGGACATTGCCCTCAGGTGTCGATCAGTCACCTACAAGGGAAGCTTCCCCTCAGCAATGCGCTGCAGGTTTTCACGGGCTTGTTCCACTAACCAGGATCCATACATTACACAAACATCATTTTGCGTGGCCTCACTAGAGGCATTCCAGTCCTCCTTTAAAATTTGGTTTATCTTATTAGCAGGCGATTCTAAATAGTTAACCACGTCCTGCAGATGAATGGTCGTAATTTGGTCCTCCTTCAATTCCTCTTGTTCCAGACCATTCATTTTATTCAGAATTTCCCTTAGACAATTTCTAACTGCCTTTACGGATTGATCCAAATCAGCCAAATCAAGGCTATTAACAAGGGAGGTTCCGGTATTAAAAACAGTGGCTGCATCATTTATCAGACCCCGTCGCCTTCTGATATGGTCCCCTTTAACCCCGTAACCGACGTTGTTTCCTTCAGTGATCTCAGTATTTTCCCCAAAGTTATTGTTAAATCCATTATCATCTCCTGAGCCCTTGCGATATAATGGCTCTAATTCCGATTCCCCCAAAGTTGTGCTGGCTCTTTCCCAAAATCCATCTATTAATTCCCGCACCATTCTCCCATATAACTGCGCTGTTTCTGGTTTGCACCAGTTTGGCAGTCCCACCTCGGTCAGATTTAATATCACCGGTACCACTTCATGATGCACATCATGGTAGAATATCATCCAAGTTGGGATTACCACTAACCCATTTGTCGGCCCCGGAGTGTGTTTGGGACAGACAACCCGGGTTTCCTGTTGATCTTCCTGCGGTTGTGTTTTATTCGTGGGGGGGGGAAGTTTAGTACAGACTTTCAATTCCACCATGTGTATTATTCCGTTTTCACATTCCTGCACATGATAATGTCTGCAACCCTTCGAACCCCTACACGGCCTTCCCTCCCTGCCCACGGACCATTGGTAGGGACTGTCATCTATTCCATACACTTGGATAATTTCCCGCCTATCCAGTGGACGGGAGCTCCACAAAGCGGCTCTGTGGGTACAGAACTATGGTTTGATAGCGTCCCCGAAGGGTTTATGCATCCGTAGATTCCCTCACGCTCCTGCCACCACCGTGGCCAACATAACAGAGTGTCTCCCGCTGCTTGGGATTGGGTCGGGCTTCCTACATTCCCCCGAGGGTTCCCTATCTGATAATGCCTTGAATAGTCACCTGGTTCTGCTTGTAAAAACCACACCCTTGGCCCGGTGGGGTGATCTTTGCATTTTATGCATACCCTCCCTACCTTCCTGAACCTCATGAGTGGTAACCCATACTGTCCCTGAACACGCGGTTTCGCAATCACCCTTGATGTACTGGAGGGTAATGTTTCGAGTGGCGTCGCCGGGGTGGTGTCTCCGGGGCAACTGTAATCGAACTATTATCGGGAAAATAGTTAGTGTTGTTCCAGTATGCCGAATAGGCTAACATGGAAACTTCGAGATAGAGCAGAATCCCGATCATTGGCCAGAATAATTCCTTCATTTTATACAGTTCAGGCTCTCAATACTGTTGTATTTTTTAAAAACAAAACAAAACAGAACTTCCTACTTTTCTTTTTCTGTCTCGGGCAATTTTCTCACCCCTACCACTGACGATACTTCAAGAGTGCCTTTTTATTTCTTTTACTACATCGTGGGGTAGGAGGGGTCTGTTGGACTCGTCTGTGGACAGGAGGTGGTTCCGGACCTGGGGTGAGGAGGTTTCTACAGCTCCCATGTCCTGTCCACCTTCATTTGGATCATACTGTACCTGTGGAGGCACCACTTCAGGCAAGGGCCTCTTTGGGTGGGAGTGTCCCATTAGGCACCCCTTCATCATCCCATTGGAGCGGATGATTCAGTCTCACCATGCTCATGATCGTGGCTTGTTGTCTTCTTGACCTGCTTGTGGGCTGAAAAAGCATCATCTGGTTAATGTGAAACCATTTGATTTTCTTCGGTAACTGAACTGTGTATACCATGGGACAAGCTTTGTCAACAATGTTATACGGCCCCTTGTAGAGGGGTTCGAAAACTCCCAGCCTCGCATAGTTTCATACCATTACCTGGCTCTCTACTTCCCACTCCTGGGGTTTACTCAGAGTCAGGTGTAGTCGATTACGTTGGTGTGCCTTCCCAATGTTGTGGGCGGCCCTCAAGTTTAGTTCTTTCAAAGTTCCCCACTGGTCGCTCAGGAATTTGTCCCGAGTGACTTCTTTCATTTGTTTATCAGTCAGATTGGGGACCAACAGATGTGTGGGGGTTTGCATGGGTCTCCCCGTTACCAATTCATGAGGGGAGTGACCTTTGGATTTGTTACTATGTATTCCCATAAGGATTAGGGGAAGTACCTCATCCCACTTAGTGTGTTGTTCGTTTAATTCCTTTCGCAGGGCCAACTTCAATGCATGGTTTATTCTTTCCACAATTCCCGATGACTGTGGGTTGTGGGTCACATGTCATTTCCCTTCAATTCCAAGCAATTTCACAGTGGCTTGCATTACCTGACCTGTAAAATGACTTCCCTGGCCTGACTCTACCACATCTGCAGAACACCTCTCTAACTAGGGTCTTGGCCATCCATGAGGCTGTGGCCGACTTGCACGGGAAGACTTCTACCCACCTGGTAATCTTGCACCATCAACACTCATCAGGCCCCCTGCTTAAAAGAAAAAACAGATAATCCATTGTGGCTTTCCTATGAGCCCAATGGGTTAATTCGTCAATTCTCGATTCTCTTCTGTCACTGTGGGAAAATATTCACATAAAATTAAGAAACTTAAATTTAATAATGTCCAATATCTTTAAATTTCATTCAGCAATAAAAAGCTGCTGTGTGGTGAATTTAAAAAAAACAGCTGTCAGTGGAAAGGATTAACTCCTTTGCAGGTTTGTAAGAAGGCGGAGCAAATTGTCAGACGCACGCAATTGCGTCACTTCACCTAAATCTTAAAAAAACTTTCACAATCGAGAAAAAGACAGTTTGGTTTTCACAATTTAATAGATTAGTTAACTTTTTTTCAAAAGAAGACAAACCCAGATACCATCAATCAATGTCAACTTGTGTCACACAGCTTCTTGCAGCTATCAGCTAAATTTAAAACTCGCCAATAAAAAACTATTACTTTTGCAAAATCTTTGTGCCTTTAAAATCAGTAACACCACTACAAACATTTTGTAAAACAACTCCACACACAACAATAGCATTTCTATTTTTTCCCCCCTGGTCAGACATACTCGGAATTGGTCAGAAATTTCAAAAATACCAATTGTTGATGTGATTGCCTCATGTCCGGAACTAGAGGCTTTCACACAATTTACACCAACCAGAATTTCACCGTGGCCACAATAAAAGTCTGGTTTAAACAGGTTAATTAACCTCAATAACTCCAATTCAATTCAAACCACTATCTCAAACTAACCAGCACCGCTTGGAAAAGAGGGAGAAGCTTCCCTCAGCTTGTAGCTTCGAAACATTCATACAAGTTCTTTTTCCAGACATCACTACACTGAAAGTAGAAAAGGGACAGAACTTTTCCTTTTCCCCTGTCTTTATTTCACCATACTTGTCAAAAACTTAGAAAGTGGGCGTCTCGGACTTGCAGTAACTAAAGTAAGAAGACAGTGCTTTGTAAACATTCAAATTGATTTAAAATAAAATCAAACAATAGCAATTTTTTGTAATCCAATTAAAACAAAATACTTTCAAAAAGTCCAAATTCATTTTCTACCAGACATGATTAGAAACCATGGCAACCGTAACTTCAAGGCTGAAGCTTATCTATTGTAAAACAAACTGCCTCTACACTTTGCTGTACAAGCCGTCCCAGTCAAAATATATCCACAGCAGTGTCTTTAACTTAAAAAAATGCAAATCACAAAGTTTCTCCTACTTCTAGGTGCACAATCTTAAATTGAAATGAACATCCACACTCTTAAAACTTCCAACATCCAACAGAGGGTTAAACGGCTTTAGCTCCATGCACAGAAAAGTGGATGGAGCTAAAACAAACACAACAGACATTTTCTTTCAAAGACAGACTTTCAGACAAAAGGAATACTGTAACTTCTTAAAATTCATAGTCAGGAAAACTTTCACACTTTAACACACACTTTCACACAAACTGAAATTCCAGCATCCTTGAAGGTTCCTTTCACTCAGCAGATCTTGTGTTTTATTTGTCTCGGCACAGACGCTGATAGCTTCCATGTCGGTAAAACTTTAAATTTCCTTTTTTCCTTCTTTTAAATCGTCGTCTCAGCAGCTTTTTCCAGCTTCCCAAATCCCTGTTTTTTTCCTTCCTTTGCTGAGTTTTCAGATTGGTTAGCCTGCAACTTAGATCTTTTCCCCTCTTTATCTCCCACTCTTTATGCTTCTTACATTCAGTGTGGTTCCGATGACCCTCTAGAGCCCATTTCTGGGTGACCCTAAACCCAACATTCAGGTCCTCATTGACCTTTTCTGCCTGACCTGCCCGATTTCTCTGTTTGGATAGTTCTTTCGACAAGGCTTCGCACTAATTCTGATTATTTATACACTGGCTCTCGAGTTGTTGTTCTTTATTACACCACCTCTCCTCCTGTTCTAACTTTTCCTCGAGCCTGTTTCTATGTTGCCTTTCTTCTTCTGTTTCTTTCCTTAACTTGATCTTTACCCTTTCATCAGATTTAACCTGCCTCTGATAGGCCAATAAACAAACGGATTTCCTTAACCTTTGCTGACACATGGACCCTTGGGTCCACTGTTCAGCCTCCAATACAGGATCATCACTGTCTATAATGACCCGTACCCATCCCTCTTTGAGGGGTAATTTCGCTGTCACATATTTCGTGACTAACGCTTCCATCGTCTTTGCCATTGTTTGTTCCGAACAGGTCCCTGTTCGGGCGTCAGAATCTGTAAGACGTTCTGATTGTCTGACAGTTTATAGAGTTCAGACCCGTGGAACAGACAACTCGAGACAAAGATTTCAGGGTAAACTAAACTATTCTTTACTTAAAAATCAGCAAGAGGTTACAAGTAAGTACCAAATACAAACCGTACTAATCCATGTACTTATTACAAGTAAGCATGCACGGAGTATACAAAAAATACAATTTGCACTCAATTCATTTACTTATTACAAGCAAGCATCTAAAATCATTTACTTTAAGCTCAGGTGATCATAAGCAACACCACATACGTACTAACACCAGTGAGAGGGCAATTCAACGATGACTAGATGTATGACTTTAACTGGCAACTGACCAGGTCGCCCACGACTGCAGCCACAAATGTCAGACTACAACATCCCTTATACCCCAAAACTTGGCAACTCGCCCATAGCATTCGTGTCCCAAACTGTGTGATTAATGTTGTTTCTCTCTCTCTTTCTATCTGTTTTGACGTTTAGTTTACCAAGGCCAGACATTCAAGGGTTGGAGAGAGTTGTTGTTTTCACATCTGCAGGTTGTTGACTCACGGTTCTCACAGAATTTTCAAGATCTTATCTTTTGAAGGAAAAATACCAGCACATCACTTATTTTACAAATGTTTTAGCCAAGCAGTCTCTTGCCCTCAAAGCTTGTTGGTACATTTGGTCACTTTTAGATTCATTCAAGTTTACCATGGCGAATGCGAGTAAGCAGTATGGAATTTGTGGATGGGAATACTGAAAGCTTGGTTAAGAAGATAGTTTTTAAGGAGCTCTTGAAGGCAGGGAGGGAGATATAAGGATACGTAGTTTTGTAAGAGAATTCATGTGGGGAGGAGCATAATGGCTTAAAGATCAGCTTCCAGTAACGGAGTGGAGGGAGTGAGTCGAATGGAAGGTATAGGCCGGGCCTTATAGCTAGAGTAGATTTTTCAAATTGATTGGGTAAGGTTCTGGAGGGCTTTGAAATAAAGAATAAAGATCACAAAGTTAATCTAGTTGGGCACAGGGAGCCAGTGAAGCTGGGCTAAGATGAGTGCGTGGGATTTTGTGTGGGAGAGTACCTGCGACATGGAGTTTTGGATTAGCTGAAGTTTATGAAGGGTGGAGCTGGAGAGGCTGGCAAGGAGAGCATTGGAAACATTGATGTTTGAGCTGATGAAAGTGTGAATTGGACTTTCACCAGCAGAGGAGGTGAGAATGATCTGGAGATGGAAGAAAACAATCCTGGTGATGGACCCGGTGTGAGGTAGAAAGTTCAGCTCATGGTAAAAAGAACACCAAGGTTGTGAACTCCTTGGCTCAGCTTAATCAAGCAGTTAAAGAGGTTGTTGGAATTGCTTTCAGGGGCATATGGGTGCTATAGAGAGCTGAATAGATGGCTTGAGTTTTGCCAGCAATAAGCTGTAGGATGTTTTCACTCAACCAGGACTTGATGCTAGACAGGCAATCAGGTAGTACAGCACTGAAGTTAATAGAGGTGGGAGAGGGATGGAGTAGGGTAGTAGGGTGTCATTATGTATATGTGGAAGCAGAACTTGTACTTGTGATGAATAGAAGGGGATCCAGATGGAAACTTGGGACATATCGTGGGTGATTATGTAAGCACAGGAGCAGATTTGAGGAAATGTATTCACTTCGTTGGGACAGGTAAGAATGGAACCGCAGGAGAGATGGTCAATGGAGGAGAATGAAGTGGTTAATAGTATCAAATGGGGTGGAGAACTTAAGAAGAGCATGATGCCCTGGTTACACAGGATGCCACTGGTGGCATTGACCAGGTGGTCTATGCTGTGGGTTAGTCAGAAACTGAATCGAAAAAAAATGGAACACAAAGGAATGGTGAGCATGTCATTGGATGGCATTGATGTTTTCAAAGACTTGGACAGAAAGGGAAGGTAAGAGATAAGACAATAGCTTATCAGGATAGAGAGGCTGAGGGTGGCTCTTTAAGGAGAAGGGGTGATGCCCCCAGTTTTAAAAGGGCTCACAACATTGCTTGCAGAAAAGGAGAAGTTGATAACACCAATATGCATGGAAACAAGAAAGGGAAGTTTGGTGGTCAGAGTCTGGGTTGGAAGGGAAATGATGATGGGCTTGATGGAGGATGAGAGTCGGATGAGAGCTGGATGGAGATGAAGAGAATTTGTTAGGGAAAGGGAGCTCAGCTGGTAGGGGGGTTAGGGGAAGTGGAGGATGGGAAAGTGTGTTTGCAGGAGATAGAGATGGCCAAATATTTGGTCTCAATTTCTCAAACAACACAAGTCCATGAAGTCCTCACATCCACATCTTAGGTAAAAAAGGGTGAGGGGAAGGGAGGTTGGAGGAACCAGGTCGTGGTGGGGGCAAAATGGAAGTGAGTGTTAGTTCTCGCTCCATCTTCAAAACTTTTTCAAAACCCTTCTCTTTAACTAAGCTTTCAGTTACCTCCACTACTCACTGTCCATTTTCTTCCATGTAAAGTGCCGTGGAAAGTTTAAAACATTAAGGGGTAAAAATTCACTTGGTTGCGCCACCCGTTAGCGCCTTAAGAGGGCGCTAATGGGGCGCAAAGCCGCTAACGCCCGGGCGCAGCGATGTTTGCGCCGCTCGAGAACTTAACTTGAGATTGTGCGGCGGCGCTAAAACTTACCGCTGCGACCACCTGCGCGCGCAGATTGTGACGTAATTCCATGGTGCAACGCCCTTGGGGCGCCCCGTAGTGGAAATTGAGTGGCGCCCCCTGCCTTACCGCCTGGCGCTTCCAACGACCAGAAGACTGGAACGCTATCAATCGCTGTGGGGCTGGGGGGGGGCGCTATTTAAAGGGGGCCTCTTCCTGTCTTTTATTGTTGGTGGCATTTTTGAACTACGCATTCTGAGAGAGAGAGGGAGAGACTTCTGGAGAGATTCAACGTTGTGTGAAGGAGTTTTGGGTACTGAGCAGCACTTTGCAGGTTCATTTTGATTTGCCATTCCTTGTATCGATTTAGCAGAGACCGTGGGAGCTGCACTCTGAGCTCTTTGCCTGGTGCTCTCCATTGTTCTTTCCAGCACATTTGATGTGCAAGTCTCTCCAGGCCGAGATTCAAGGCAGCAATGAACAGGATGTGGATGGAAAGCAAGATTAACCATCCCCTTTAAGAACTGGCCCGTGCCATTGTGTGTGTGTTCCATTGCTGACTGACATTACATGAGCTTCGCCAGCGCTCCGAGTTAGCGCCTCACTGCTCGGCCTTTGCGCCTTAAGAGAGGTGTGCAGCGCCTGCTTTAGCGCTCCACTCACCTCCCGGGGCGGTAAAAGTGAAGTTTCCCGTCAGTGCCGATAATTAGCGCCAGGCGCTAATATTTGCGTCCGGACGATATTTGCGCCCCAAATGGGGCGCGACCTAATTTCTACCCCTAAGTGCTATATGAATGCAAGTTGTTATTGTTATTCAGTAAAGTGGAACTGCAAACAGAGCTTTACACTAGATGTCAGCGTAACACTACACTGACACCATCTGCCTCAACAAAGCTTTCACAACCCTTGCAGGAAGCATGCTTCAGAACACTAGCTCTGATTAAAGTACTGGGCAAAATTAAACATGGCAGTAAACCTTAAGGGTACAGGAGAATTTCTCCACTAAGTGATTTGACTTGGTTACCATTTTTTTCAATTTATATTCAGAGAATATTAAGACTAAACAAGAAGCCCAAGCTAGCAGATAATTTACTGAAAACATTTTCTCAACTGATTATATGACAGAAAGCATGATCGTTTTAAAAACTGCAAAAGTAAATTGAGGTCTTATAAAGTAATGTTAGTGAATTCATCAATGATACAAAAGTTAGCCCCTCTTTATCACACCCTGTGGTCCTAGATTCCCCTGGGAGCCCCATATAAATACTGAACTTAGTGCAGATACCTGATTGGCATAGATCATCAGCTCCAGCCCAGGACTCCTGACCTCAAGCAATCGTGCAGTCTCAGCCTGCGAGTAGCCGGACAACAGGCTTTAGCAAACTTTTCACAAGTATATACTTCACATATCTCTTCAGTTGGAGGACTTAATGATTCTATGGCTGTGTGTGCTATTTGTGAACATTAATATTTACAAATAATTTTTCAAAAGAGAATTTGGAACACATATCTTTAACATAAATGAAATGCATATGAAAGTGTCAAATGAAATTCCATTCTTTTTATAAAATGGTTCTCATAGTGTTGCTCACAGTACGTCAGAGGACATAATAAATGATAACAATAGGACTACTATACCATGGAACACACAATGTATTCTTATGTAACATACCTCATGGTATGTTGGACGATACGCAGTTTTATTCAGGGATGCAACTTTCATTTCCTGCATGTTGTCTTGGTGATTAGTGAATACAAGATCACAATGAGCACTGCCTGTCACATGTCATGGACACACTGAGTCACGAAGCAGTGAAGCATTACATTTGCCAACTCTGACTCTAAAGTGTTTGGGTTTTCCCAGTTTATGTGTGGTTGTTTGAAGGCGCCCATTAAAATACCGTTCCTGTTCTCACATACGCTTTTCATTTACATAGAATTACATTCTATCCTCCTGGGTGTCAGCCGTGGCTCAGTTGGTAGCACTCCTGCCTGAATCAGAAGGTTGTGGGTTCAAGCCCCACTCGAGAGACTTGAGCACATAATCCAGGCTGACACTCCAGTGCAGTGCTGAGGGAGTGCTGCACTGTCGGAGGTGCTGTCTTTCGGATGAGACGTTAAACCGAGGCCCCATCTGCTCTCTCAGGTGGACATAAAAGATCCCACGGCACTATTTTGAAGAAGAGCAGGGGAGTTATCCCCAGTGTCCTGGCCAATATTCATCCCTCTACCAATATCCCTAAAATGCAAATTATCTGGTCATTACATCATTGCTGTTTGTGGGAGCTTGCTGTGCGCAAATTGGCTGCCACGTTTCCCACATTACAAAAGTGCTTCATTGGCTGTAAAAGTTGTGAAAGGCACGATAAAAATGCAAGTCTTTTTCTGGTCTGGAAGCCTTCTGCCTGCTGCTTTTGGACAGCAGTAGAAGGCCCGAGAGCCCGTGGCCATAATTCCTTCTCATCCCCGCAGCTGCAATTGCCTATTTTTTACATTTACAGGGGCAAACTCCTCATCTGCTACAAGAAGCCAGTTTAAAAATATGTCATTACCTAAGTTTTGCCCTTATTCTTAATCCAAAATGTTGTTATATCTAAGGATACATGCTGGCCCCAGTCTGCACTCTATATGATCTATAAGAAAGTTTTCACTGACTATCCAAAGAAAGAGATCTTTAGCCTGTGTGGTTTGAATAATCTCTCTGCTTCCGGCTATATAAATATACTATAGACTGATGTGTACCTATTCTTTCTCCCTTTCTTTATATATGTCCATACCCTGCTTGACCTCGTTCTCACCAATCTACCTGACGCAGATGCATCTGTCGATGACAGTATTGGTGGAAGTGACCACCGCACAGTCCTTGTGGAGACGGAGTCCCATCTTCACACTGAGGACACCCTCCATCGTGTTGTGTGCCACTACCACAGTGCTAAATGGGATAGATTCAGAACATTTCTGGCAGCTCAAAACTGGGCATCAATGAGGCGCTGGGGCCATCAGCAGCAGAAGAATTGTACTCCACCACAATCTGTAACCTCATGGCTCGGCCTATCCTTCACTCTACCATTACCATCAAGCTAGGGGATCAACCCTGGTTCAATGAGGCATATAGAAGAGCATGCCAGGAGCAGCACCAGGCATACCAAAAAATGAGGTGCCAACCTGGTGAAGCTACAAAACAGGACTACATGCATGCTAAGCAGCAGAAGCGATCCCACAACCAACCAATCGGATCAAAGCTCTGCAGTCCTGTCACATCTAGTCATGAATGGTGATGGACAACTAAACAACTAACGGCAGGAGGAGGCTCCATGAACATCCCCATCCTCAATGATGGCAGAGCCCAGCACATGAGTGCAAAGACAAGGCTGAAGCATTTGCAACCATCTTCAGCCAGAAGTGCCAAGTGGATGATCCATCTCGGCCTCTTCCTGAGGTCCCCACTATCACAGAATCCAGTCTTCAGCCAATTCGATTCACTCCACATGATATCAAGAAATGGCTGAGCACAATGGATACAGCAAAGGCTATGGGCCCCAACAACATGTTGACTGTAGAGCCAAAGACTTGTTCTCCAGAACTAGCCCAGCTGTTCCAGTACAGCTACAACACTGGCATCTACCCAACAATGTGGAAAATTGCCCAGGTATGTCCTGTCTACAAAAAGCAGGACAAATCCAATCCGGCCAATTACCACTCCATCAGTCTACTCTCAATCATCAGCAAAGTGATGGATGGTGTCGTCGATAGTGCTATCAAGCAGCACTTACTCGCCAATAACCTGCTCACCGATGCTTACTTTGGGTTCCTCCAGGACCACTTGGCTCCAGATCTTATTACAGCCTTGGCCCAAACATGGACAAAAGAGCTGAGTTCCAGAGGTGAGGTGAGAGTGACTGCCCTTGACATCAAGGCAGCATTTGATCGAGTCCTAGTAAAATTGAAGTCAATGAGAATCAGGGGGAAAACTCTCCACTGGCTGGAGTCATACCTAGCACAAAGGAAGATAGTTGTGGTTGTTGGAGACCAATCATCTCAGCCCCAGGACATCGCTGCAGGAGTTCCTCAGGGCAGTGTCCTAGGCCCAACCATCTTCAGCTGCTTCATCAATGATCTTCCCTCCATCATAAGGTCACAAGTGGGGATGTTCGCTGATGATTGCACAGTGTTTAGTTCCATTCGCAACTCCTCAGATAATGAAGCAGTCCATGCCCGCATGCAGCAAGGCCTGGACAACATTCAGGCTTGGGCTAATACATGGCAATTAACATTCGCGCCACTATCTCCAACAAAAGAGAGTCTAACCACCTCCCCTTGACATTCAACGGCATTACCATCGCCGAATCCCCCACAATCAACATCCTGGGGGTCAGCATTGACCAGAAATGTAACTGGACCAGCCACATATATACTGTGGTAACAAGAGCAGGTCAGAGGCTGGGTATTCTACAACGAGTAACTCACCTCCTGACTCCCCAAAGCCTTTCCACCATCTACAAGGCACAAGTAAGGCATGTGATGGAATACTCTCCACTTGCCTGGATGAGTGCAGCTCCAACAACACTCAAGAAGCTCAACACCATCCAGGACAAAGCAGTCCGCTTGATTGGCACCCCATCCACCAACTTAAGCATTCACTCCCTCCACCACTGGTGCACTGTGGCTGCAGTATGTACCATCTACAAGATGCACTGCAGCATCTTGTCAAGGCTTCTTTGACAGCACCTCCCAAACCTGCGATCTCTACCACCTAGAAGGACAAGGGCAGCAGGCGCATGGGAACACCACCACCTCCAATTTCCCCTCCAAGTCACAAACCATCCTGACTTGGAAATATTTCGCCGTTCCTTCATCGTCACTGGGTCAAAATTCTGGAACTCCCTACCTAACAGCACTGTGGAAGAACCTTCACCACAATGACTGCAGCGGTTCAAGAAGACGGCTCACCAGCTCCTTCTCAAGGGCAATTTGGGATGGGCAATAAATGCTGGCCTTGCCAGCGATGCCCACATCCCGTGAATGAATAAAAAATAACACAACCACAGTTCAGGTTATTCATTGTCTCTTGGTAAATATCTTTTGAGTGCATATTTGATTTGTTTAATTGCTGAACATTTAAAAGAAGGACCTATGAAAAACTGGGCAAAAACCAAGAACCAGCTATGATAAATGAAGTGATTAGAATCATAGAATCATACAACACAGAAGGTGGCCATTCGGCCCATCATGTCTGTGCCGACTCTTTGAACTATTTAATTATACTACATGTAGGGACAAAGTCCTTGTTACAAATGTAAGACTCCACCTTCTGTAACATTAACTGAATGCCCTTTATATATTGAAGAAATTAATCTTTTTGACTCAAAAAGCCTACTTAAGGGGCCAAGACCCGTAGTACAAGGCCAATGTTGAAAAGAGTAAGAAAAGCAATCAGGCAAATCGAGAAGTAATGGTTAGATTCTGCCCAGATTTTTACCTTTAAAGGAATTTCACCCTTAAAAGTCAAATTCAAAATAATTCTAATTAATATATTACCAGTCTTTTTTTATGTACAGTAAAATTCTATGGTCTTACTTGATCTAGGGGTGTCCTGTAATATAGTCCTGCTAATACAGAAAATCAGTCAACGGAGACAATGTTGAACTAGATACCCAAACAGAAAAATACAGGTCAGAGGCAGTTGTGATCAAACTGTACAGTGCTCTGGTCAGACCATACCTTGAATATTGCGCCCAGTTCAGGCCGGTGAGAAACAAGGGAGATATTCAAGCATTAGTGGCAGTGAGCCACTTGGCTGACTCTCAATGTCTGGGTTCTGAGTTGTAAGGAAAGACTGGAAACACTTTGGGCTTTTCAACCTCAGGGAGGCATCTGAAAAATGTTCCTTTCGAGATAATTAAGGGAATGGAAAAGCTAAGTCTGGAATTTCACTTTAAAGCAAATTGCAAGAGTAGGACAAGGAGACACAGGTTAAAAACTAGCAAAAGGTAAATCTGTTACTTTCATATTTCTGAGAATTCCCCATGGAAATTTTCTTTTATGTTTTTCTTATGATATATCTCATAGTGCTGGTTTTACGCACGGAATAGTTGTGGTAAAATAGGTGACCTAAATTTTTCGATGTACAATCCCTTTTGGTGCCAAGCTGTCTTCATGTCTGGACCATATGAAAATGATGTTTGTCTCTTACAGATAGGCAGTATACCGAAGTATGCACATTAAAAAGAACAAAGGCAAAGATCCAAATAATGTAACAGAGATGCGAACGAACCCAAGGATTAAAATTGTCTCTTCAGTTTTGGGTTACCTGCCCTTGAAGCTCTATAAATTTGATTTTGTCTGGCATAGCATAAGATGGTATAAGATGACAATAAGTAACCCCACCCATAGGTTCCTGTGGGGGGCACAATATGGTGGCATTCCAATGCGGATTTTCAGTTAGAAGCAATTATATGTTTTGTAGTCTATAATGTCTGCTTGAAACCGGTCAGTACAGTCTAACATCAGTTGATGCAAGCTTCTAGACCATGAAGCTAAATTTTAGGTATTAAATCAGGTGGTCAGTTGAACTGTTTTTGAGTTTCTTGTGGTAGAAAAGAACTGACTATTCCATTAGCTCTTTTCTAAAATTGGATATTTTGTCATTGGTCAGTGACCAGTGAACAGAGTGCTCTGTATTTAAACCTGCATGCTCGGAACACTGTTTTCCACAGCTTAAGAGCAATGCAAGGAAACTGCTAACCAGGGATGCCCCCTGGTAACACCTCTCAACAACATAAATGAGGCAAGAAATATCATTCTTAGAAAACTGACAGCGACTTTTACCGAGACTTCTCATTGTCACTAGCAACAAAAAACACAGGGGAATAAATGGTGGAATCTCAACTCAAATAAAAACTAAAACATGGATTTTACAAGCAGCTGATTTACTGTAGAAGGTTGGCAGATTCATTCGATGCCACTGAATGACAGAGAAGGGTGTCCAGTGACTTTTTAAGTGACGCATCATACATCGCAAAAATGTTTCTTGATTCATTTGAGGAGAGTGTTTGGCTGTTTCACATAGTCTGTGGTCTTTTTTTAAGCAGTATCAATTGGTAGTATTAAAACCCTGGTGCTTTCCAGTATTTAGTGCTAATTATGGGAACTTTAATAGTAAAACAGGTTTCACTCTGTTCAGAAGCAAAATACTGCGGATGCTGGAAATCTGAAATAAAAACAGAAAATGCTGGAAATACGCAGCAGGTCAGGCAGCATCGACCTGAAACGTGTTCTATTTCCCGCACTTCTGCTCTCACCCCTTCCACATCCTCCCGGAACAACGATTGGGTTCCCCTTGTCCTCACCTTTCACCCCACCAGCCTTCACATTCAACGGATCATCCTCCGCCATTTCCGCCACCTCCAGCGTGATCCCACCACCAAACACATCTTCCCCTCACCTCCCCTTTCAGCATTCCGAAGGGACTGCTCCCTCCACGACACCCTGGTCCACTCCTCTATCACCCCCAACACCCCTTCCCCTTCGCCCGGCACCTTCACGTGCAAGCGCAGGAGATGCAACACATGCCCTTTTACCTCCTCCCTTCCCACTGTCCAGGGCCCCAAACACTCCTTCCAGGTGAAACAGCGACTTACTTGTACTTCTTGCAATTTAGTATACTGTATTCGCTGCTCACGATGCGGTCTCCTCTACATAGGGGAGACCAAACGCAGATTGGGTGACCGCTTTGCGGAACACCTCGTTCAGTCCGTAAGGGTGACCCCGAGCTTCCGGTCGCCTGTCACTTTAATTCTCCGCTCCACTCCCACTCTGACCTCTCCGTCCTCGGCCTCTTACACTGTTCCAATGAAGCTCAATGTAAGCTCGAGGAACAGCACCTCATCTTTCGATTAGGCACTTTACAGCCTTCTGAACTCAACATTGAGTTCAACAATTTCAGACCATAACCTCTGCCCCTATCTTTTAAAAAAAAATATTTCTCTCTCTCTCTCACATGGCAGCTGTCGATTATTCTGCCGTTGCCATTTACACTTCATCTAGAGTCATCTTTTGTTTCTTAACTTGTCCCATTACCATCTCCTTTTGCCTTGCACCATCATCCCTTTTGTCTCTTAATCTCTCCTGCCTTCCATCCTATCACAGACCTTCCTTTTTGTTCTTTCCTCCCCTCCCCCCTTTCCCTGCCCCTACACTTGCTTAAAAACCTGTTCCATCTCCAATTTTTTCCAGTTCTGACGAAGGGTCATTGACCTGAAACGTTAACTCTGTTTCTCTCTCCACAGATGCTGCCTGACCTGCTGAGTATTTCCAGCATTTTCTGTTTTTATTTCACTCTGTTCATCCTTCAGCTTACCTACTTGCGAGAAAATCATAGGTTACAAGAGCTTTCCAATACAAGAGCCGCTATCAAAATTAAGATGCTTTAACATGGCTGAATGTACACAGCATTAGAGACAGGTGAGTCATAAATTCCAGAATCAATCCATTCCACAGTTATTTATTCAATACTATGAATTTTGCCTACTTCAAATCATATTTGGAACAACATGTGCCTTTAAAAGTCAATGGCACTACTCATAAGCAGAGGAGCAAAATATCATCTGCACCATTTTGCACATCCTCCAGTTCTTTCCCAGCTCTCATAGTTTAAAAAAAATTGTTCTTGGGATAAAGGCGGGTATTTATTAGCCATCCCTAATTGGACCTGGGAAGGTGGTGGAGGGCCTTCTTCTTGAACCACGGCAGTAGCAGTTTGGTTTGCTGGTCACTTCAGGGGTAAGTTAAAAGTCAACCACGTTGGTATGGGACTGGAGTCATACATAGGCCAGACCAGGTAAGGATAGCAGGTTTCCTTCCCAAAAAGACACTGGTGAACCAGCTGGGTTTTTACAACAATCCAACAGCTTCATGGTCACTTTTACTAATATCAGCTTTTGTTTCTAGATTTTTTTTAAACTGAATTCAAATTCTCAAGCTGCCATGAACATAAAAACATAAGAAATAGGAGCAGGAGTAGGCCATTTGGCCCTTCGAGCCTGCTCCGCCATTCAATAAGATTATGGCTGATCTTCTACCTCATCTCCACCTTCCTGCCCTATCTCCATATCCCTTAATTCCCTTAGTTCCCAAAAATTGATCGACATCTGTCTTGAATATACTCAACGACTGAGCATCCACAGCTCTCTGGGGTAGAGAATTCCAAAGATTCATAGCCCTTTGAGTGAAGAAATTTCTCCTCATCTCAGTCCTAAATGAGACTGTGACCCCGTGTTCTAGATTTCCCAGCCAGGGGAAACATTTTCCCAGCATTAACCCTGTCAAGCCCCTTAAGAATTTTATATGTTTCAATTAGATCACCTCTCATTCTTCTAAACTCTAGAGAATATAGGCCTAGTCTACTCAATCTCTTCTCATAGGACAATCCCCTCATCCCAGGAACCAGTCTAGTGAACCTTCGTTGCACTCCCTCTAAGGCAAGTTTGTCTTTCCTTAAGTAAGGAGACCAGAACTGAACACAGTACTCCAGGTGTGGCCTCACCAATGCCCTGTATAATTGTAGTAAGACTTCTTTACTCTTATACTCTAATCCCTTTGTAACAAAAGCTAACATACCATTTGCTTTCTGAATTGCTTGCTGCACCTGCATGTTAACTTTCTGTGATTCATGTACAAGGACACCCAGGTCCTTCTGAATGCAAACATTTCCCAGTCTCTCACCATTCAAAAAATATTCTGCTTTTTTGTTTTTCTTACCAAAGTGGATAACTTCACACTTCCCCACATTGTATTCCATTTGCCATGTTCTTGCCCACTCAGCCAACCTGTCTATATCTCTCTGCAGCCTCTTTGCATCTTCCTCACAGATTACTTTCCCACCTAACTTTGTATCATCAGCAAACTTGGATATGTTACACTCAGTCCCTTCATCTAAGTCATTAATATAGATTGCAAATAGCTGAGGCCCAAGCACTGATCCTTGTGGTACCCCGCTAGTTACAGCCTGCCAAGCTGAAAATGTCCTTTTTATTCCTATCTGTTTTCTGTCCATTAACCAATCCTCAATCCATGCTAATATATTGCCCCCATCCTATGAGTCCTAATTTTGTGTAATAACCTCTTGTGTGGCACCTTATCGAATGCTTTTTGAAAATCCAAACACACTACATCCACAGGTTCCCCCTTATCCATCCTACTAGTTACATCTTCAAAAAACTCTAATAGGTCTTTCAAACACGATTTCTCTTTCATAAAACCATGTTGACTCTGCCTAATCATATTATGATTTTCTAAGTGCCCTGTTACCACGTCCCTAATAATAGATTCTAGCATTTTGCCTACTACTGAGGTCACGCTAACTGGCCTATAGTTTCCCATTTTTTCTCTTCCTCCTTTCTTAAATAGTGGGGTTATGTTTGCTACCTTCCAATCCTTGGGGACTGTTCTAGAATCTAGGGAATTCTGGAAGATTAATACCAGTGCATCCACTATCTCCGCAGCTACCTCTTTTAAAATGATGCAGGTTGTCAGGTCCAGGGGATTTGTCGCCACATAGTCCCATTAATTTCTCCAGTACTACATCTTTACTTATACTGATTTCTTTAAGTTCCTCATTCTCTCTAGACCCTTGGTTCCCCATTATTTCCAGAATGTTTTTTGTGTCTTCTACTCTGAAGACAGATACAAAGTATTTGTTTAATGTCTCTGCCATTTCCTTATTGCCCATTATAATTTCTCCTGTCTCTGCCTCTGGTGAGATTTAAACATTTAAACTTGCGTTCTCTGGATTACTAGCCCTGGCCTCTGGATTACTATTCCAGTGAAGGGCTGGTGTCTGTGTTACATTAATGTATGAGACGCATGTACAGGCTCGCTGGGATCAAATTTTCTGATCCACTTTACAAATGTTGAAATATAAGACCACAAAGATGAATTGAAAAGAAACCCAAATTCTCAGACATATCTAATCATTCAAATATAGTCAGAGTACTTTAAATCGAATCTTTCTAGAATTCTGGATGGAAGTTTTGATAAAGTCCCACATAAGAGGTTAGTGTGCAAAATTAAAGTACATGGGATTGGGGGTAATATACTGGCATGGATTGACAATTGGTTAACAGACAAGAAACAGAGAGTAGGAATAAATGGGTCTTTTTCGGGGTGGCAGGCGGTGACTAGTGGGGTACCGCAGGGATCAGTGCTTGGGCCCCAGCTATTCAAAATATATATCAATGATTTGGATGAGGGAACCAAATGTAATATTTCCAAGTTTGCTGACGACACGAAACTAGGTGGGATTGTGAGTTGTGAGGAGGATGCAAAGAGGCTTCAAGGCGATTTAGACAAGTTGAGTGAGTGGGCAAATACATGGCAGATGCAGTATAACGTGGATAAATGTGAAGTTATCCACTTCGGTAGGAAAAACAGAAAGGCAGAGTATTATTTAAATGGTGATAGATTGGGAAATGCTGATGTACAGAGGGACCTGGGTGTCCTTGTACACCAGTCACTGAAAGCAAACATGCAGGTGCAGCAAGCAGTTAGGAAGGCAAATGTTATGTTGGCCTTCATTGCAAGAGGATTTGAGTACAGGAGCAAGGATGTCTTATTACAGTTGTGAGAAGTCGCACAACACCAGGTTATAGTCCAACAGATTTATTTAAAATTACAAGCTTTCGGAGCTATCCTGCCCCTTCTTCAGGTAAAGTTACTGTGAGACCACACCAGGAGTACTGTGTGCAGTTTTGGTCTCCTTACCTAAGAAAGGATATACTTGCCATAGAGGGAGTGCAGCGAAGGTTCACCAGACTGATTCCTGGGATGGCAGGACTGTCGTATGAAGAGAGATTGGGTTGACTAGGCCTGCATTCACTAGAGTTTAGAAGAATGAGAGGGGATCTCATTGAAACGTATAAAATTCTGACAGGGCTAGACAGACTGGATGTAGGGAGGATGTTTCCCCTGGCTTGGGGGTCTAGAACGAGGGGTCACAGTCTCAGGATAAGGGGTAGGACATTTAGGACTGAGATGAGGAGAAATGTCTTCACTCAGAGGGTGGTGAACCTATGGAATTCTTTACCACAGAAGGCTGTGGAAGCCAAGCCACTGAATATATTTAAGAAGGTGATAGATAGATTTCTAGACACAAAAGGCATCAAGGGGTATGGGGAGAGAGCAGGAATATGGTATTGAGATAGAGGATCAGCCATGATCATATTGAATGGTGGACCAGGCTCGAATGGCCTACTCCTGCTCCTACTTTTTTTTATGTTAAGGGCTTCCATTCAGATGTTTTAACAAGACTTAAGAGAGGCTGATTCACGTGTGCCCACTGGGTCCAAGTAATCATCAAGTTACACTCACTGAGTGGTAAGACTGTCATTATGGTTTGATGGATTGCAGCCAGGGTGATAACGTACATGTCTCTATAAATTAAAGATAATTTATAACCTCTGATTCGCCACTTCACAATTTTTTTTTTCTTGTGATACGAAGGAATTTTGATATTTGAGACACGTAAAACTTGAAGTAAGTGAAGTCTGATTGTTTTTTTTTATCCTTCTCTTTTGCTCACCCCCAAACGCCTGGTGGAAAAGGTGAGGCTCCTCCTAGAGTCTCTTGAGCTGGCCAGCAGGATGTGCATGAGAGCAGACCAAGATGCTGTCACATAACTAGATATCGGGTGGTATGAGTGAACTCCCAAACATAAGAAATGTGGAGTCCACTTACGGGAGTGAGCAATGCCACTAACCTGAGAGAATATCTAAAGCGGACCCAATATTTATAACAAGCTCCAGTGGGATTCATTAGCATCAAAACTATTGTGTTGGAAAGTGAGGCTCCTGGGCTCGACAGACGAACTCTTCAAAAGAGGAAGGCATCATTTTAAAACCTACCCTCATTTACATATATACAAGGACAAGTATCACAAACTCAATATTAATGCCCCCTTCAAAATGTTGCTTAATGAAGCGTTAAAAATATTCTTCTAAGTAAGCTTCAAAAGGATAAAGCGAGACCAAACTAAGAGTTGACAGGATGTTGTCTCACGAAACTATAAATTATTTAATTCTGCTGTGTATTGTAAATCAAAGCCAGACTAAAAAAAAGTTAAAAGTGAAATGGCTAATTGGATAGTGAAAAGAAACAGTGGTCAATACTACTTCAGAGCCACGTGATCAGAGCAGAAACCCAAACCTCGTGGATAAGATGCATCAGTCTTTGTTAATAGAACTGACTCAATGGAATGCTCACCTCGGCAAATATTTGCCACACTTCATTGCAGCTCTTTTAAATATTTGATGTGTACATCAAGTGCATGAGACTCATGTGACAGTGTGACTGTGAACTCACATCCTGTTGTATGCTAATTAAACTGTGGGCTTCCCTGGTCTCTTCACGTAAATTAACCTAGAAGCATGTGAATAAATTTGTCACAAATCCACAGCCCGCACTATCCCCTGAGCATGACCACCCTCAATAACTTCTGATCTAATCACAAACCCACTGCAAATAATAACCACTGAGAAAGGTTAAGGCACCTAAATTCAAATCCAGCTCAGAGCAATCAGATGAAAATTTGCTTTCTCAATCCAATTCCTAGTGGGAAGACGGTGTGGGAAATGGAAAAGCACCTTGGGCTGGAGGAGGTTACAGAGATAGGATAGGGTGAGGCCATGGAGGGATTTAAACATGAGGATGAGAATTTAAAATCGGAGACTTTGGGGAACTGGGAGTCTATGTAGGTCAGTGAGGACAGGTGAATAGGATTTGGTGTGGGATAGGATACGCATCGCAGTGTTTTAGATTAACTGAAATTTACAGAGGGAGGAGGATGGGAGGTCAGTCAGAAGAGCATTGAAATAGTGGAGTCTGGAGGTGACAAAGGCATGGATAAGGGTTTCAGCGGCAGATGGGCAAAGGTAGGAGCAGAGGTAGGCAATGTTACGGAGGTTGAAATAGGCAGTCTTTATGATGGAGGGAATATGGGGTTGGCAGCTCAGCTCAGGATCAAATAGGATGTCGAGGTTGTGAATAGTCTGGTTCAGCCTGAGACAGTGGCTGGGGAGAGGAATGTAATCAGTGGCAATGCCATAGAGTTTGTGCTGGGCAACAAACATGATGACTTTGGTTTTCCCAATGTTTAGCTGGAAGAAACTCCAGCTTATCCAAGACTGGATGTCGGACAAGAATAAAGGAGCATCCTAATAGCAAACTACAATCAAAACCTATAATTTGACACCAAGCCACATAAGGAGAGATTGCAGAGGTGACCAAAAGCTTGGTCAAAGAGGTAGGTTTTAAGCATAGTCTTAAAGGAGAGAGAGATGGAGAGGCAGAGAGTTTTTGGGAAGGAATTCCACAGATGAAGGTCTAGGTGGCTGTAGGTACGGCCGCCAATGGTGGGGAAAGGAAGTGGGGGATGCACAAGAGACCAGAGTTGGAGGAACGTAGAGTTCTCTGTGGGTTGTAGGGCTGGATGAGTTTAGAGGTAGGGAAGGGCGAGGCCATGGAGGGATTTGAACACGAGGATGAGAATTTTAAAATCAAGGTGTTGATGGACCGGGAGCCAGTGTAGGTGAGCAAGCACAGGGGTAATGGGTGAACGAGTTAGGATATAGGCAGCAGAGTTGTGGATGAGCTCAAGTTTATGGAAGGTGGAAGATAGGAGGCCGGCCAGGAGAGCTTTGGAATAGTCCAAGTCTGGAGATAATAAAAGCATGGATGAGGTTTTCGCAAACTGATGGTCAGCTAGGGTCTGACACATGGAAACCCATCACCATGTTTCAGGGTCTTCAAAACAAGCTACTGGGAAATCTACGCCCACCTGTAGAGTTTTGTTTGCCCAATATAATTGCACACCCTCTCCTTACAGGGACACATCTCACTCACCCGTCCAGAGTGTTTATGTGCATACTAGCTGAGCCAAGGCTTAGGGACCATCAAGCATGTGTAGGGGTACTGCTTGCATTTAACCAACTAAAACCACGCAGCTTACCAGAGCTGCTTCCCATTGCTTATCCAGCTAGGGCCACCCCTACCCGTTGAAGTATTGGCTTGCAGGGTTATCTGTAACTGAGTGGGAAGATAAGATTAGATCTAATCCCTCCACATTCCATTAGTAAACCAGGCTGGCTGGTCAATCATTAACACATTTATGGAGAACTGCAGACCTGCGTGGCTCAGGTAACAGGTTACCGAGTCTACCACAGAGTGCTAATTTCATTCCAAGCTTCCATCACCAGGCATGTCATCTCAGAGTCATCTAGACCCCACTTACCTCTCCCCCCAAGGAGGTTAGTCAGCAGTTGGACCTCAGGCAACTGGCAGTAAGTACCAGGAGCTTCTCACAAGTGGCATGGTGAGCAACACAACTTACCATAAAATGTTTGATTGTAACACCACCATCCTCCTGAATACACACCATGTCCCATTAAGAAGCAGGAACAGCTGCTTTCTGTCTTCAGACAGAGGACACAAATTAAAGATAATTGGCAAAAAATCTAGGGGGAAGTGATAATTTTTTTACGCAGCAAGTTGTTACGATATGAAATACACTACCTGAAAGGGTGGTGGAAGCAGATTCAATAGTAACTTTCAAAGGGGAATTGAATATATACTTGAAAAGGAGAAATTTGCAGGGCTATGGGGAAAGAGCGGGGAGTGAGACTAATTGGATGTCTCTTTCAAAGAGCTGGCACAGACACGATGGGCCGAATGGCCTCCTTCTGTGCTATATGATTCTATGATTCTATTCCATGATACGTGGTAGGCACTGAGCCCTGGACAAATGAGTGGGTGTTCTCGAACCTAGCCTGCAGGTGACAGCTTTCAGCAGCTGTCATCCCAAGTCATCATCTATATGATGGGAATCTCCTGTCAGTGTGGTGGAAGGATCTTCACAGGGCAGCTTCTGTCGTGCCAGCCACCTTGAAGTTGTAGACCTCCAAGTCCAGTGTTACTCATTACCATCTGTTTAATTCAGACCCTTAGGTGAGGGGCTATAGTAAAGACCAAGGCTGACCCCTCGCCAGGGTGCTCAATGATTGGTTGATGTAGGCCAGAGCACGCCCATCCTGCAGCCTCTTCCCCTTTTACTACAAACCCACCTCACTGCTTGGTCCTGGATCTTGCACTTGGGCTGTAGGAAGCCCTTCCATTATATAATCTAAGAATTTCATTCTGATGTGATGAAAGTGTCTACTGGCTGTTTGGAAAGACTCAAGCCAGTTCCTACAGTGCAAAACTTCCCCTAATTTGGTATGAATTGGCAATGTTGCTCTGATAGGCCTAAGGATGCTTGGTGTAGGAAACAGAAAAAGTGGCACTCCAGTGCAGTAGAGGTTGGAACAGAGTCAATGATGCTTTGATCTGCATTTGGATATGCAAAACCTGACCTGGGAGTGCTTGATGCTGACACTGGATGCCTGAAATAAAGTGTGGTCCCCAACACTCCTGCGATATGAGAGCACAAAAATTAAAAGAGTGGGCTATGACATAAAAGACTTCTCATTGGCATGAGTCACAGCCCGAGCCACTCAACTTTAGTTCAGTTCTGAATAGACATTTAGACCCTGGGATTTGGGCAGGGATTTCTCATTACCCACACACAACATTATATCGCCAGGATCCAGAAATATGGTTTCATCCAAGAATTTTGTCACATAATGAACTGTGCAAAACATTTACCCTAGAAAAGGACATTTTAACCCTTTGTTGACTAATTCTTTATTGTTTTAGCTATTGTAATTTTAATTTCCTACAGTGTCTTACTGTTTCTGTATAATATACTGTCAATAAAGTTGACTATTAGTTTTAGCCCATATGCAATAGTCTGCCAGCGTGGTATTGAAGCCTTTTGGAGAAGATGGTAGGATGTGGTGGGCAATCCACATGATGTCTGGTAGCTGATATCACAATAAAAGGATATTTATTAATGTTGGGTGTGCTTTTTTACAAGGAAACAGGTTTCAGTTCATAGGATACGGGCCTACTTATGGAAACTGTCTTTTTGCAGTATACACAAGATAAAAGTGTTGGGAGAAAACCTGAGCAGTTACAAGGAGGTAGATCTTGACTTTGTGCGATAGTAGTGTAATATGGGTCTTAGCGAGTTGGCAGCCCGTTTTACATCTCTCACAATTTTTATTTCCATAGAAGTTATCAGAAATAAAAATTGGGAGAGATGTAAAACGAGCTGTCGATTTACACTATCGCACAAAGTCAAGATCTACTCCAAGGAGTTCCATGGCTTTGAGGTCCTAGGAAATAATGAGGAGACTGTGCAATGTGTCTTGATTTCGGGGTGCGGAAGTAGGGAGGTCAAAGAGTGCAAAAGACTGAAGAGTTGGAGATTAAAAGGAACAAGAGAGAGAAGTTCAAAGGTGCATTGATCATAAAGGATGTTACGGAGAGAATGAGCTTGGTGGTTAGAAGTGAGACAGGGATCACATATCAGATGACAACCTTTTTTTTATATATCCTGTCCAGAAATGCAAGAATGGTGCAGAAGAGACTTGAGTTTTAAGAGTTGTTGAGGAGAAAATAAATTTTGGTACAATAGATGAAACCAAACTTTACTTACTAAAGTAGCTTTAACAATGGAAGGCAAAAATGCTGGAAATATGTAGCAGGTTTCTCCTGTTGCTGAGAGCATACAGTTAGTTTATTCTCAAGTCTCTACCAATGCTGATGGCTAACCAACTGCTAAAAAGATCTAAAGAGCTGCTCACCAATTTTTCCTCCCCACTTTCAGGGAAAACACTTACACTGCATTCGCTGATAGCTTAACCAGCATTGGTAACTTTCTGGGTGGGATATTGCAGGTTCGTACCTGTATCTTATGTTTGATTGCTGGGGGCAGGATGTTGTTACTCCAGCACGCTGCCCTACTTTGCAGCAAACTATACATTATTTTTGTAAAATTTTGCAAATTCAAGATAAAATCTCAATCAAGGTATCAGACTCCATGCAATGAACACAACTTCATACTTTTGCTTGAATCTTTCCTGGTTTTGATACAAATGTAGTGAACGTTTATCCTTTTAACTACAACTAGGTACATAGCCCATTTTATATTTCCCTTATTTGGTACAACTCTACCAAAAATACTTTTTAATTGCGTCATTTATTTCCCCAGAGCTGTTTTAGTTCAAAGCAAGTTTTAGGAATTCCCCTACCATTCTCAAGCAGTTAATTAGCTACACGTTGCTTCCTTTACCAGACTCGTTTAGGTTACATTTGTCTTTTGTGGTTTTTCTTCCTTTAGTAGCTAAGGTTAATATTTCATAATTATTACATGATGTATGCCTGCTGGCTTCTCAAAAGTATGTGAAGATTCATTTCTTCATGTTCTTTCTACAAACTTTCCTCTATCCCTGGAACTTTTTTCCTTGATGCCAGCTGGAATCTGTTTCCAATATGTTTCAACAGAAAGCACCTCAACCAGTGAAAACTTGCAATCAGTATTGTGGCACGGGGAAAAACATTTATAATCCATGGCAGTACCAGGCTCTACATGTACAGTTTTGGAATGTGTGGTTGCACATAGGTCTATTGTCTGAATAATATGGCAACAGTAGGGTTGCCAGGTTTTCTCAAGTACAAACAGCTTGAGGCCATTGAGAGGTGAGATTGTGTTTTGAATTGTGAGGTTTCCTTTGCTGCTGATGAAAATTGATTGAAAACCTTAAAATCCTTACTAGCTAAAGGCACCGTAACATAAAACACAGAAGTGTGTAGAAGGATGGACTTCTATTTAAAAAAATAAATTTCCAGACAGCCCTTTCAAAAGCAGGCTGTCTGGTCCATAGCCAGACAGGTAGTGATCCGATAATTAAAGTGTTGGCAATAGAATTTAGCATGAGCAGCATGTTCATTTCTACAATGCAACACTCTCTCAGTGTCAACCTAAGTGATCAACTCAAGTCCTAGACTGGGAGTTGAAGGCACAACCTTAGGAACAGGAGTAGGCCATTCAGCCCCTCGAACCTGCTCCGCCATTCAATCAGATCATGGCTAATCTGCACCTCAACTCCATTTACCCACCTTTGCTCCATATCACATGATGCCCTTACCTTAAAAAAAAAATCTATTGATCTCAGTCTTGAAAGCTTCAATTGTCCCAGCATCCACAGCCATTTAAGGGAGAGATTTCCAGATTTCTACTACCCTTTTGTGTGAAAAGGTGCTTCCTGATTTCACTCCTGAATGGCCTAGCTCTAATTTTAAGATTATGGCCCAGATTTTGCTCTCAGCAGCAAAGGAACGGCGCTTGCCGTTTACCTCGCTGACAGCTGCACACAGATTTACGCAGGCTTGTCAGTGGAGATTTCCTCTAATCCGGCATCTTTTCCAGTACAGCGTCCTCTAAAGGTGATATGTGGCATGTATGAGCAGAGCAAGCATCAGCGAGGATCTTCAACCAATCAGATTGAAGAATCCTCACGGAGACCTGCAGAGTCCTAACCAGGAAATATAAAGCAGGAAATATAAATTAGATTTAAATGATGCACAGAAAGCGAAATAAAGATTGGAAAATACAGATGGGATGAATGGAGAGAGATAAAAGAGACAGACAGAAAAAGTACAAAAAGAAATTATTTTAATTTAAAAAAAAATCTCCAACACTCATTCTCTTGAGGGAATGAGACTCCACACTTGTAAAATTAATTTTTCAAGACCAGAGAAGTTGTTCAGCAGTAATTATCACTTATCACGTCGTTAAAAGCTCACTTATTCCTAAAGGCGCCAGCCCTAACTTTTTCAGCCATTTTTAGTGCACAACTAGTGGGTAAGTACAACAAGTTCACGCCGTTGCAGTCATTTCAATGCCAAGTCTATCGACAAGGACTGTAACAACGCACCCTGTGGAGGAGCCGTGTATCTCTGACAGCAACTTCCGGATTTCCACGTTTAACTGCACATATGCGTACTCCAGAAGTTGTTGTCAGATTTCCTCCATTATAATGGTGAGCGCTGACAACCTCACTATTATTCTCAGCACATATTCCGGGCCTAAATCTTCATGTTCTTGATTCCTCCACCAGAGGAAATAGTTTCTCTGTATCTACCCTATCGAATCCTTGTAAGATTTTAAATACCTCGATCAGGTCACCCCTCAATCTTCTAACCTGTCCTCATAATTTAACCCTCTAAAGCTTCTACTTTCCCTCAGTACTGCACTGATGTGTCAGGCTAGAGTATGGGAATCGAGCAGGAGAGTGCGATTAAACTAGATGGTTCATGAAGTGAAAAACACCATCACAGACTTGATGGGCCAAGTGATCTGCTTCTATACTGTAACATATTTTACAACTTGAGGCATCTTAATATATCAGTTAACATATCCTTTGAAATGCCCTTCAATACAACTACCTCCATTGAACCAAGGTCAGATAACTAACAAAAGATGAAGAGATAAATTTTTAAAGTCAGCGAAACCAAAACTGTGAGATTCCTAACAACAATACTATCTATCACAGATGTACAGTACAGCAATATAACAACATAACCAAGCGGAAGCAGTGCGATACTAAAATTGCATCACATAAAAAATCAACAAATTCTGCCCAAAACAAATGAAAGAATAAATAAAATGTCTATACCGCCAATTCCAAACATTAATACATCCCTAAACATAAACATATTAAAATATTCCCAACAATAGGTGAAATATTTGCTAAATAGAGAAAACCACTTATAGGTTTCTTTAACCATTCTACTTTAACTTGGTTTAGTTAGCATCACTCTTACCTCTGAGTTGGAATGTTGTGGGTTCAAGTCCCAACTCCCAGAAGTTAAGCAGACGGTCTAGGTTAACACTTCAGTGAGGAGTGCTGCAAATGGAGCATATTAGGGAAGACAGTGGGGGAAGTGGAGCAATGCTGATGATGGAGACAGTGGATGGGTTAAAATAGAAAGAAGTGGAAATAGATGTAAGAAGGGCAGGATTAAGGCACAGGTATGCCACGGGCAACCATCCATATTTTCTATATTAAAGGCAAGTTGTTGCTTCATACAGACAGTCATGGTTCTGAGATTAATATCTGCTTGTCCATATTTGTGGCTGAAAATAAGTAAGGTTCCTGGCTCCTTTCTGATGCTGCTGCTGCAGGGATCGAATACTGCTGTGTACAGGAATTCTCACCTATAGCTTCTTCCGGATCAGCACCTTTAGGTAGTAGTCGAGGGTGGCAGCTGGTCTCCCCAATACAGAGGAGGCTTTACTGTAAGTAATGGATACTAAATTGGAGGAAGTGCATGCAAATTCCTGTCTCCAGTGAAAGGAGTGTTTAGGAGCCTGGAAGAGGTGAATGGGGAGGGGCTTGAATCTGATTCAGTTGTATGGAGAAGTGGCAGCGAAAGGTGAATGGATAGAGAAAATGGAATGGATGGAGGATTAAGGTTGAGGTGAGAGGAACAAGGAGGTGGGTGGGGTGGGGGAGGGAAGGATACAGGGTTTGAGTGGGTAGTTCAAAGGAAAAGAGGTATGGCTAGTGATAGGAGTGAGTTGGTGGTAGGAAGGGAAGGAGATGGTGAGAAGGTGGTGGGATAGGGGACATCATGGGAGCAAGCTGATAGGGAGAAGCATGAATGATTGGCAGCACGATGGGAAAGGAGTTGCTGGAGGCTGCATTTTCCACGCAACCCCTACCTCATATGTGGCCTGCAGGCAATGTTCTTTCTTTCCCCTCTCACCCACCATGTCGTACCACCCAGCAAACATGACAGAGAGAAGCAAAAAGAAGGTTTCGGGAGAGAGAGACTAAAAAGAAGAAAAAGGAGACAGAGGTAGAAGATACGAGAGGCGGAAACAACAGCACAAAGACAGCAGAGATAGCTGAGAGAGAGCCAATCACCCTGATTTTAACCTAACACGCCAAGCGAGATAGGAGTGGGTTTGAGTTAGCCACTCATTTTACATCCCGCCCGATGGACAGTATAATCAGACAACGTGTTAAATGGGCATCCGAACCTAACCTGCCCCGTTCCCGCTGGGTGGTTTGAGTTAATATCGTGGCTATTATTCTCCAACATACCATGTGCAGCACCACAGGACATCAACTGGGTATAATTTTAAGGTCCATGCAGGGGGAGTCCCACGGTGGGAGGAGCCAACTGGCTCGAAGAGGTGCAGGTAAATTTTAAATCTTTGCCTGTCTTTGAACTCCTTGTGGGCCAAGAGTTGCAGGAGTGCTTCCTGCCCGCCCCCCTCCCCCCACTGCCATGCCCCTCAAGGGGTCCTTGGGCCTCCCGCGCCCTGGAATCCCCACAATCTTCGGGGAATCCCCAGCCCCAACATTCCCCCGATCTTGGATGAAAGGAAACCCCGGCCTGCCCCCTCCCACTGTGTTGCGAGGGAATCTCCTCCACCCACTGACTACCGGGGCCTGTTTTCACAGGTCCCGGGCTGCGGCCTACTGCCACCAGATTCCCACTCCCAACCGCCGGCCAGGTAGTCAATCTGGCTGGGTGACAGGCGGGACTCTGCAAATATTTATTTAAATGAGGCCCTGCCATTAAGATCGGCAGGACCTCCACGCCCTCGATCTTGGCATGTTCATCGCCCACTAGCGGGCTCCCGCACACCCTTCTCGCCCCCCTGTAAAAATCTGCAAGGCCCTTGCTATTAACACTGGTTGTCGGAAAGGGAAAGTGCTTAATTCCCCAGCACTAATGTCCCTCTCGTTGACGAATGCAAATTTATCAGTTAAAATTCTTATGTATCAATATAAATAACATTTATGAAGATCATGAGGTATAATGTTTGTTTTACAGCTGTTCAGAATGTATCCTCCACCTACACTTCTGATCTAACAATGAATAGTAAAACATAAATGGAAAACAATTAATTTGGCTAATTTTAGGACATGGAGGTTGAAGAGTCTGGCAGCAAGTCAGAATTACTCAGTCCAGTCTTACCACAGATATAGCTGAATATGTGAAGCGCACAGCCGAGAGAGTTCCACCACACAGCTTGTTTTGTGTTGTGTAGTGATCCAGCTTGAACCAAGGGTTGCCACCACCTGTGCTGTGGTGTCATACTCCAGCATGAGTCACTGACTTCAAGAGGAAAGGAAAAAGGAAGAACGTGCATTTATGTTGTGCCTTTCACAACCTCAGGACGTCCCAAAGCGCTTTACAGCCACTTCAGTACTTTTGAAGCGTAGTCACTGTTGTAGTGTGCGGAAACGTGGCAGCCAATTTGCACACAGCAAGATCCCAGAAACAGCAATTAAATAAATGACAAGACCATCTGCTTTTTTAGGTGTTGGTTGAGGGATAAGTATTGGCCTGGACACCTGGGAAAACTCCTCTGCCCTTCTTCGAATAGTGCCATGGGATCTTTTACATCCACCTGAGGGGCCAGACGGGGCCTCGGTTTAATGTCTCATTTGAACGACAGCACCTCTGACAGTGGAGCACTCACTCAGCATTGCACTGGAGTGTCAGGCTGAATTTTGTGCTCAAGTCTCTGGAGAAGGACTTGAACCCACAATCTTCTGAGTAAAATATGGTGGAGGGAGTGGAGAAAGGGAGTGAGCCAGGTTGGGGTATGTGGACAGTATCTTTAACTGCATCAAAAGTACTTGCTTCTGCAACAATTAGGTAGGCAGGCTGAGTATCTGCGCTCAAACATCTGGGTATAGCTTTCAGTAAGCACAGCTCTGGAGGATTTCACGAAACAAGGCTTTTGTTACTACCCATGGGGAAAGTATCCCCCACCTCCATCCATTGTTCTTGAAATCAAAAACAGAAACCACCTTCAGACAAAGGCAAATTCATTTGTGTTTTCTCTTTAGAAGCAGTGTGGTAAATGCCACACTTCCTTCCCCCCCTACACACACAATACCCCACCCCCACCAAGCTATGTTAGTCGGCCCATTTGCCCGGTGACACTGATTTTCCTTTCAAATGATTCAGCTTGGAGGTAGGGGGGCTGAATGTCATTATAGAATTTTGGCATTTTACTAACTACCAACCACACTTTAGTCTCTGCAAACAGTCATAAGATGTATATTGCTCTATTTTAGTTAAATCTCAGTGACTCAATCATTAACTATAACTTTAGGGTTACACGAATCATATTTGGAGAGGGCGCAGAGGAGATTTACCAGAATGATACCAGGAATGAGGCACTTCAGTTGTGTGGAAAGACTAGAGAAGCTGGGAATGTTTTCCTTAGAGCAGAGAAGGTTAGGGGGAGAATTAATAGAGGGGTTCAAAATGATGAAGTGTTTTGATAGAGTAAATAAGGAAAAACTATTTCCACTGGCGGGAGAATCGACAACCAGAGGACACAGACTTAAGATAATTGGCAAAAGAACCAGAGGTGAGATGAGGAGCTTTTTTTTTTATGCAGCGAGTTATGATCTGGAATGCACTGCTTGGAAAGGTGGTGGAAGCAGATTCAATAGTAACTTTCAAAAGGGAATTGGATAAATACTTCAAAAGGAAAAATTTGCAGGGCTCTGAGGGAAAAGAGCAGGAGAGTGGTTCTAACTGGACAGCTTACAAAGAGCAGGCACGGGCACAATGGGCTGAATGGCCTCCTTCTGTACTGTAAAATTCTATGATTTTTACTGGTGGTGCTTGTGTGTCTTGGGCATCACAAATACCAGATTTAACAGAATAGCAGATCAATAAAATTGAACCTACAAACAATTAAGCATAAGTAGCAGGAATGTCACTTTATTTATATTTTTAATTGGATTCCGGATGCCAATATGTTGTGCCATGTTATCTCAACACAGCCACTCAGTTTCAAATACAGTTAGAAAAACATTTCAAAAATTAGACTATCTGGCTGCAATAAACTATGTGCTGAATTATTTGAATGCAATAGCTAAACACGTGGCAATAACTCTTCAATTATTACACTTCCAAGTATTTTTGATAGTCTAATTTTAAAATTTACTCTTAAACTCAGTTAATTGCGCCAAAATCAATAACGTTCTTCTGAATAATTCCAATGGGGTAAAAAAGGCTTTCCATCCTTTTTTGTCATTTTAGAAATATTACGTAGGGCTGGATTTTGATACTGGGGTGGGTTGGGGTCGTGTCATCTGCATTTCGTGTTATCCACCCGACTGCAATTGGATGTGGGAGATTGATGCAATTTTCACCAAATTGGGCAATTGAGTTCCAGCATGTGGGAACCCATGACCCAATTAGTGGTTTCAGTCTGAAAGTTGCCTCTGATGATGTCATCATTGCTGCTGCATTGCAGGCCAGAGACTGCCTGGTCTCAGAGACTGCCTGACCTTTGCTGTGAGAGGACCTGGATGCAAAATGAGCAGCATCAGAGAGAGAAAGAGAGAATTTTTTTTGCATCCAGGTCCTCTCACAGCAAGGCCAGGCAGTCTCTGAAGACATTCAATGCAGCAGCATCAGAGGCGACTTTCAGACCTAATACTACTACTACCTTCATCACATCTCCATTGTAATAGTGGACCTGCAGCTGATAGTCAGCTATCCACTTGTGCTCCCGCCAGGTTTCACTGGCGTGTTTCACATCAGGCGTGTTTCACGTCGGAAAAGGGTTAAACTAGCTAAAACGTTTCAAAATGGCATTACAGAGCCAATTTAGGGCTTGTTAAGGGCTTTAATGGCCTCTCCCGCCTCTTGGAGGCGGGACGGAGTCAGGAACACTGCGACCGATTTTATCAAAATTGCGTGGAGGCGGAATGGAGTCCGCCCACCACTTTTTGCTATTTTAACCCCCCACACACCTCCAAACCCGACTCCACGGGTCATTGAAAATCCAGCCCATAGAGTCTACAACACAGAAACAGGCCTTTATGCTCCACACGAGCTTCCTCCTACTCCTCTTCATCGAACTCTATCATCATAAGCTATTCCTTTCTCCCTCATTGCTTATGTAGCTTTCCCTTAAATGCATCTATACTACTCACCTCAACTACTCCTTAAGTAGTAGCTGTGTGGTTTTATTAAGTGCTGTATCATGCACATTTAAGGTGGCTTTGGCCAACTTACAGGGACTTCTTCGATTTGAATATATCAAATGATATTACAGGAAAGTGAAAACGCGTCCTTTCTTATTAGTGTGTGAACAGAGTAATTGAACGGATCGAGACACCCACCAACGATGATGTGGTTATTAAACAACCTACTCTTTCAGTAACTACCGCATGAGGGAGATACATTTTACAATCTCTATATTAGAATATTTCACTACATGGATGATTGAAAGTCGCTTCTTCTGCTCGGGACATGTACCTGTTTTAAAGATAGTTTATTAATTTGGGCCTTTTATTAAACTTAAAAAAAAGCATATTTTTCTAAAATTCTGACCAACAATATACCCGATTTTAATTCATTTATGTGTCAAGCATTTCACTAGGCATGTGCATACAAATTATTTTCATAGTATCTAATTTTCTTTGATAAACTTGTATTGAAAATATAAGCACTCTGCTGCAAGGCTGGGACAGGTTCAGAAGGATAGTGTGCATATCCTGTTTTACATTCTTACCACTCTTTGGGTAAAGAAGTTTCTCCTGAATCCCCTATTGAATTTATTAGTGACTATCTTATATTTATGACCTCTAGCTTTGGACTCCCCACAATTTGAAACATTTTCTTTATGTCTACCCCATCAAAAACATGACCTTCCATTTTGAAATCCGTGCTATTATATTTTCAGAGGCGATTTTCTCAGCCCTGAGGAGGCAGGTATGGAGGCAGGACTGCCGGGAAAATGGCAGAATTTGGGGACAGGTGGCAAACCCACCCCCAACCCGCCACCATGCCATCTTCCCAGGAGGCGGGTTGCCGTCCTGCACCGGGTCCCGTCTCCTTGGAGGCGGGAAGGGATTAAAGCCTATTAATTGCCTGTTAACAGGTAGTTAACAGGCAGAAAATAGGATTATTCCGTTTTTGCCCTCACAAGTGCGGGCTTCCCGAAGGCTCCGAAACCCGTCAGCTCAGCTAGGCGAGTAGGGGGGTCTGCAGGGTGAAAAAGTGTGGTGTGAAGGTAAGTGATGGGTGCAAGAGTGTAGAGGTGAGTATCTGAAGTAAGTGCAAAGTGTTTTTAAAAGTGTACTTACCTTTGTTTCTTCCTGCAGGCTTCAGTCGGTTTCTATGCGGAGAGTCTTGCACCTCCGTGTTGCAGATGAGAGATGTCCGTTGCATTCTCATATGCAACAAACATCTAATTTCTGTAAAAGGTTGATGAGGTCTTGTATGCAAGACCTCATCAAACTGCAGAGATTCTCACTGTTTAACAGCTTCACAGCTGTCAAACGATGACAATTCATCTGTCAAAATTTTTTGACAGATGACATGTCATATGTTGATATGCTCTGCAACCGGCTTTCCCTTAATTGGTCTGCTAAGCCCGCTGGGCGGGCTTAACAAGGTCAATCAAGAGAAAATAGCGAGGGTTGGCCACAAATCGATGGCAGGCAGGACTAAAACCCGACAAGCAGCAGTCCCGCCTCCATTCACAAAATCGCCCCCTCAGTTTCTAGATGCTTTTCTATTACATCTTTGAGTAAATATTCCATCATCTTTCCTACTACCAATGTTAAGCTAACAGGTCTATAATTCCCTGGACTTATTCTTTCTCCCTTTTTAAACATATTAAGAACATTAATTGTCCACCAGTCCAAAGTTTGAAATCCAAAGTTTGATTAATGTTAAAATTACTTTGTTGGATGTTGTTGTTCTCTGTATCACTCATGCCAAGCAATACCCATCTTGGTGAATGTTGATACTTAAGGCAAAGTGTGCTGGGAATGAAACAGAACACTTCTCCACTTTGTGCATCTAGCGTCATAAAATTACATAGAGATTACAACACAGAAACAGGCCATTTGACGCAACTAGTCCACGTAGATGTTTATCCTCCATGAGCTCCAGTATCGGGCACTCCCAGAATGTGTAGAACAAGTTAAATGTAAAGTAAAGCTTATAATACTCCACCCTAACAACGTGCCTTAACCTCACTTTGGAAGCGTATCCCAACTGAACCAAGGTTTATTTGCTCCTTGTATCCTTTCTTGGCAAGATTGTCAATTTAGTGCTGAATTATGGGGAGTTCTGTGCTGTGGTCTAGCATCCACTAGGGACTGGGCTGAGACCGTCCAAATGCATTTGATGTAGGATCTCTATAGCTGGAAGGAGCAAGAAGTTTTTGTCGGTCAGTCTGGTCTGGATTCAAGCCTGGATTCCCAGAGTGACAGTGATTTAACCCACTGTAAACCCAGTCTCTTTGCAACTGAGCACTAACGAAATTGGAGTATCAACAAATAAACTAACGGGGCCGGGGTTCAATTGCCCACTCCTCCAGTTCCTGTTCTCAGCAGTGGTAAAGTAGAGAACAACAACAAATAGCAGTTGGAGAATCATCTCCCCGGCAGTTCTTGCACACTTGGGGACCAATTTAAAGCAGCAAAGGTCTACGAGCAGACTGGCGCTTGGTTTGGTCAGACCAGGAATCATGGGAGTGGACTTTAAAATGGGAAATTTAGAGCATAGGTCACCGACGCTGGATTTTTTTTGGTGCTGTGATTTCTAAACTAAGAGCTAAGTGGCTAAAGTAAATTTCAGTGTTGAAAATAATAAAGAGCAACTGCAAATGACCACCCATTAGATTTCAATATTGAATGGTACGATCTGAAAGTAACATTGGATTTTGGCACAAGAGCTGTGAGGCAATGGGACAAAGACCCACTTTTAATTTCTACTCATTAACCCCTTGAGTGCCAAATTACTTTGCAGCTTTCAAAATACATTTATGCCAATTTCTGAAACAGAACTTTATAAAGTGAAATTACAGAAGCATATAGAATGGCTAATTCAAAGCACTGAAGAAGTTAAGAACATAATAGGAGCAGGAGTAGGCCAATCGGCCCCTCGAGCCTGCTCCGCCATTCAATAAGATCATGGCTGATCTGATACTAACCTCAAATCTAAAGAACACAAGAAGTAGGAGCAGGACCAGGCCACTCGGCCCCTGGGCCCACTCTGCCACCCACAGGGCCTTGACCGATCCGAACTCAGCCTCATGTCCAATTTCCTGCCCGCTCCCCGTAACCCCTAATTCCCTTTACTTCTAGGAAACTGTCTATTTCTGTTTTAAATTTATTTAATGATGTAGCTTCCACAGCTTCCTGGGGCAGCAAATTCCACAGACCTACTACCCTCTGAGTGAAGAAGTTTCTCCTCATCTCAGTTTTGAAAGAGCAGCCCCTTATTCTAAGATTATGCCCCCTAGTTCTAGTTTCACCCATCCTTGGGAACATCCTTACCGCATCCACCCGATCAAGCCCCTTCACAATCTTATATGTTTCAATAAGATCGCCACTCATTCTTCTGAACTCCAATGAGTAGAGTCCCAATCTACTCAACCTCTCCTCATATGTCCACCCCCTCATCCCCGGGATTAACCGAGTGAACCTTCTTTGTACTGCCTCGAGAGCAAGTATGTCTTTTCTTAAGTATGGACACCAAAACTGTATGCAGTATTCCAGGTGCGGTCTCACCAATACCTTATATAACTGCAGCAATACCTCCCTGTTTTTATAATCTATCCCCCTAGCAATAAAAGCCAACATTCTGTTGGCCTTCTTGATCACCTGCTGCACCTGCATACTAACTTTTTGATTTTCTTGCACTAGGACCCCCAGATCCCTTTGTACTGCAGTACTTTCCAGTTTCTCGCCATTAAGATAATAACTTGCTCTCTGATTTTTTCTGCCAAAGTGCATAACCTCACATTTTCCAATATTATATTGCATCTGCCAAATCTCCGCCCACTCACCCAGCCTGTCGATATCCCCTTGTAGGTTTTTTATGTCCTCCTCACTTTCTACTTTCCCTCCCATCTTTGTATCATCTGCAAACTTTGATATGTTACACTCGGTCCCCTCCTCCAAATCGTTAATATAGATTGTAAAGAGTTGGGGACCCAGCACCGACCCCTGCGGAACACCACTGGCTACTGGTTGCCAGTCCAAGAATGAACCATTTATCCCAACTCTCTGCTTCCTGTTAGATAACCAATCCTCCACCCATGCCAGAATATTACCCCCAATCCAGTGATTTTTTATCTTGAGCAATAATCTTATGTGGCACCTTGTCGAATGCCTTCTGGAAGTCTAAATACACTACGTCCACTGGTTCCCCTTTATCCACCCTGTACGTTATGTCCTCAAAGAACTCAAGCAAATTTGTCAGACATGACTTCCCCTTCATAAAGCCATGCTGACTTTGTCCTATTAAATTATGTTTATCTAAATGTTCCGTTACTGTCTCCTTAATAATAGACTCCAAAATTTTACCCACCACAGATGTTAGGCTAACTGGTCTATAATTTTCAGCCTTCTGCCTACTACCCTTTTTAAATAAGGGTGTTACATTAGCAGTTTTCCAATCTGCCAGGACCTTTGCTGAGTCCAGGGAATTTTGGAAAATTATTACCAAAGCATCCACAATCCCAACTGCCACTTCCCTCAAGACCCTAGGATGTAAGCCATCAGGTCCAGGGGATTTATCCGCCTTGAGTCCCATTATTTTACTGAGTACCAATTCCTTAGTGATTTTAATCGTATTTAGCTCCTCTCCCCCTAGAGCCCCCTGTTTGTCCAGTGTTGGGATATTCTTAGTGTCCTCTACCGTAAAGACTGAAACAAAATATTTGTTCAGCATTTTTGCTATCTCCATGTTTCCCACCATTAATTTCCCGGTCAAATCCCTAATATTTCCTCTTCTCCTGGAAAAAAAAAATTAAACGTTTTCCTTCAGTGCTCAAAGAACAAGCAAATATTTCCTAATTTATACACAGACCTGTATGTTTTTGATTTCATACCCTAATGTAAGCCAAGATATTCAGACAATACAAATAGTTCCTCTCATACAAATTCACAATGACGCTTTCAAAATTAAGCCACGAGATTCAATCATTCTGGTAAACATATTTGGATTGGTTCGCTGCCGAAACGGATTGTGAAAAGTGAATGGTGCAGCTTCAGAGTGTTGTGACCTTTTGGGATATTCTGTGGCAACATCTCCTCATAGCCTCGTATGAGAAAATATACACTACTGAAACATCAAAACTGTACAATAAGTTTGCTTATGCTTTGTGCGTTTTGTAAATAATTTATTAGAAGGTTGTTTTTCCCTTGCACAACCATTATTAGAGTTATAATCAAGACATCCATTCTATTTACTATAAAGTACAGAGACATGAAGGCTAGTTTTATGGTTTTCCAAACAGTACAATTGTAAAACAAACAAGTTATGAATATAATAAATATGTCAATTTACAAATCAAACATTTATAGGAAATCTTTACAAAAGCCTTAAGTTCTGTACTGGACTATCCATATGAGGATTGAGGGCCTACCCTTTGAGAGTGGCATCGAAAACAGTGCATCCTCTTGCACAAAAAAATCCTTTGTCTCTGTTATTTGCACTGAAATCTATTTTCTCCCAGAAGTGGAAATGAAAACATAGCACTCATTGCAGTACCCGTTGCATTTATTATTACCAAAATGGTCGCAGCCTGTGGTATGGCAACGCTGCTTTGGTGGATGATTTGAGGCTGGATCCCGGGCGCTGCCATGACCGTTTTGTCGGCATTCTAAGCAAAGTTCATCGTCGCTGGATGTTATATAGTTATTACAATAGTTCCTTGCACATTTAATCCTCTGGCTCCTCAACTCATTGCGGTCAGAATGTCGATGTTGCGCTGCACTCTACAAAGATACAAGTTAAGGAAACCATCATTTCAGTTTGAACTCTGCAACAAGTGCACGAAAACAAATAGATCTTACATTTTTTTGTATATTTTCTCCCCGTCCCTCACCCAGGTCTCCCCACAAAAAATCTCCGAGCTAAAAGAATTAGCTAGTCCCAATTTTTGATATATGGGAGTGTACATCTTCCATTTGTTGTACAGATTCATTTTTCCTTCCTCAATGGTGATGACCTCTGTGCATTAAAGTCACAGATGACACAGACCAAGCACAACGCTGTACATCGCGGCAATGCCTCAATAACTGAATGGGCTGCCTTCCCACCTCCCTCTATTCCTCGGAGATTCTAAAAAAAAATGCTGCTTCTGACCAGCAGTTTCTAACAAAGGGAAGATTGTGAAATGCCATTAACTGTAGACTGTCATAACATTTAAGATTGTGTGGCAATTCACTTCATTATTCTGCCCCTCTTATGCTAATATTTTTGAATTCTTTATAATATTTACACTACAACGTAAAACCATATTAAAGGTTGCAATTTACTCAGAAAATACTGAATTTCTCAAGCCTTATTGTACACACGTCTCGAGCTTTAGTGTACAACCAGCGTAGAAGTGTGTCTAGTATTATTCTCTCTTGATAATCACCAAATTCTTAAAAGAAAACAAATTCTGTGTAGGCGAGGCACATCGGAGGTTAACTGAGGTAGGACATAAATGTCCACAATTTTCCATACAGTGAGTTGTAAACTCAGCTGTGCCATGGATGGACCATCAAACCAGAGCAACATTGGGACAGGCCTAGAAGTAGATTGTCTACTGGCCTGCTCCTTTGGCTCAGAGATGTTTTGTGGGGCGACCTGATGAGGGACGGGGAGAAAATATACGAAAAAAAAGTACAATTGTGATCTGGGAGTGTACATCTTCATTAAAAGTATAGATTAAAATTCTACATCCAATTGTATACATCACAAACTACTTACAGTGCTGGGATGGCCTCTGGCTCCTGTTGCTTCATTGTACCTTTGATACTGTGTATCTATGAAACATTTTTGGCAGTATCCTTCAAAGTGACTGTTTCCAAATGTGCTGCAGTCTTGACCCCGACATCTAGCCATGTTCTGGAACCTGGGATCAGTCTGAGACGGTCGCTGAGAAGGCTGTGCATTCCTTTGTAGTCGGTTCTGATTAACTGCAGAGGCTTCACCTTCAGAGACAAGGGGAAAAAAAAAATTAAACATAGTTTCAACTTTTCTACTTTAAAAAAAAGCCACAAAAATTGCAGCATTGCACCACACATAGTTACGGAAAAAATTAAACTATATACATTCTGAACAAATAAGGCCCCTAATCTGTCATCTGGTGCAGATATTATTGCTTTTGTATATAGTTTCTGGGAGATGTTAAGGCAGCAAGCTCTGCAGGGTATAACTGCAGAACTGATATCCACAGATAATACAGCGGGCCACTTGTAAACAAATATAATACAGTGAATGAAGCCCAAGACAATGAGCACAGACCTTTCCTTTTGTATTGAAGTACTTTTTTGACCAGAATCTGATAGTGTATTTAGACTGAAGACATTCAGCACCAACAATCCTCTTACCAAAAAACAGAAGTCCCCGCCCCCCATAATTAGAAACCAAATAATCAAAATTACAGATTATTCTTGCTATTTTTTCTTAGAGGAAGAATTTTAGGATCCATGCCATTTATTAAAACGTAAACCCATGTGCTACTGAGACCAGATAAACTCATCTCATGTAAGAACAACATTCAGTGTAGGATCAAAGTGAGGGATATTAGTGTGTTTTTGGAGTTTGTACTGGAGACAGTGGAATGAACTAAACAGAGCAGACAGAAATTCATGTTGCTGCTATGAAATATGCAAATAGCACCGGAATGGTAGAAAGGCACAGCAGATATTAGGCATTCTATCTGGGCCCAACTCTTTCAGACAGCCAAAATGGGAATTGATTTTACTTAAAACAAACCTTTTCTGTTAAAAGACCTGACTACAACAGGGATAAACTAATACATTTTAAACAAGTGATCAGATTTTTTCACAGGGCTATTCCAGAACTGGTCAAGGTAACTAAATAATTTCCAGCCAGCTGGTGAACTTGGTTATCAAATGTTTGTTACAGAAAATATCTTGAATCATTTGCTTAAACAAGAGTATACAACTTACCTAGGTTTTCTCTATACTCAATAAAGCAGATGGTGCAGTATCCCTGATGCGCCTTTGTTCCAAAATAGTTGCATCCAGAATTCTTGCATGGTTGGAAACCTTCTTTCGGCTCCTCGGGCATGTAGGTTGCTCGGCTCTGCTGTGGGGTGTCAGAAACATGTTGCCCACTGGTGGAAGCCCATACATTAGAGGTCTGGTGTTGATCAGTGGCTGACGGGTGACCCATATTCCTTATAATTTGGCTTGGGTCTGAATGTGACCTCTCGTGGCCTGAACGTAGGGAGCTAGAGTCCTCGTGTGAGGATGAAGTGATTCCCTGAAATGTCCTCAACAAGCACATATTACACAATCCGTTAATTGTCGTTAGTGTGTCCTGATGACATCTACTACACTGGGTGCGCTCTTGATGTAATGGGTTATTTGCACCTTGTCTAGTCCTTGTATTCTCCTGGGGTGAACCCAACCTCTCTGAACTGGACTCTCTGTGAAAGGGCTTCTGAGCTGCGAATGCCCTATTATCAGAAATGTTGCCTGGCACGACTGTCCTCGTTTTAAAGCAGCGCTCACATAATCCATTGTGCTGCACATTTAACGTAAAGGGGCAATTGGGAATCTTGCATTTCATGGCGTTTGTTTCGCTGAAGAGAGAAAGACTAGGAGCCGTTGGCGGTGCCGAGCGAGGCCGAGATGATCGTTCTGGTTCTGCGGGCGTCACAGTGATGACCAACTCAGTCCGAGGAGGACAGCATCCTTTCTTTTTCTGCTGCTCATGAGCTTTCGGTTTGCTTTCAGTCTTTGTGCCCTTTGCCTGCTCAAAACACTCATGGCAAAATGGCTTTGTCTCTACAGAACAGTAGAAAGGGCATCCATATGTGGCGCATTTTTCTTCTATAAGTGACCCTTGATATGTGGCAGCATTCATTTGGGTCCGGTTGTGAATGGGCCTATTTGTCTCAGCCTGACTCTGCTGCCACCTCTTGTACTCGTGATTCACCAGCTGATAGTAATCCTCCACTAAATTCAAGTCTTCTGGAAGGTTGCCTTCATCCAACCTGAAACCACCAACACAGTACAAGGTTTAAAATCTGCACCATGTTTACTTCATAAAAAAATAAATGCACACTATCTGTAGAAATGTTTCTAATGTGGACCAAGCTACATTGTGGAAATACTGGGCACCAACAGCAGTATTCCCTGAATAACATTTCATTAACTCCAGAAAAGCTGAAGTTGCTCAAAGAATTGGAAAAGTAAAAATGCATTGAGTAAAGCCGTGATGGAAAAAGCTTCAACATTCGATTGAAGTCTGCTCTACAACTCTGAGCAAGGTGCACAGCATTACACAATGCTTTGGCATGCACATCACTAAGAGCCTGAGGCACGACATTTAAAGTCAGAAATGAGTTTCAAAAGTTTGAAACTACATTGCAGGAAAAAGATTTTTGCAACAGAAATTTCTATGCAGTTCTTTCCATTCCTGTAGTTCAGATTGAAGCAACTGCACATAAAAAGAAACTAACCATATTACTAGAGACCACAGCAGACATTTAATCTTTCACTTTTGTTTTTGTCTGACTGGAAGTGATGGAACCGATTACACCATTCTAACAAATGTGCAATTTTGCTTCACACAATGCAGTCACAAGCAAAAATGAAGTGTACTTCTAATCAACAAGTAGCACTGACAGGAAACAAGGTGCGATCAATCAATAAGACAACTACTTTACCTAGCAGCTTTAATTAAGTGAGTTGTACCAAACTCCGGACCCTGGACTGGTATTTCAACCAGACTGAAGTACTCCTCCAACAGCTTGTCTTTATTTTCCTCTTCTTTTTGTATCAAAAAGTGCACCTTGAAATCTTCAAATCGCCTTCTTGCATTGTGGACCAATGGAATAGCACGGATTTCTGTGAGCACAACAGTTTACATTAAACAATATGTTCTGAGTACCTTCCTGTGGAACAAAGATTCATATTGTGCAGATTGGTGGAAACTACAGGTCAGAGTTATACTCTGTGGAAGCAACAAATGAGTAATGGATTACCCACAGTAATGGATTTTACGAACAGGTGTTTAGAACCAATAAAACAGGATGGATCAATTATGCTTACTCTGCATTGCTGTTTAGGAGATGGAAGGTTTTTAAAAAACAAACAGGAAATGGCAAAACCTTTGGTAAGAGGCTCAAACAACCATTTTATCCCTGGGTCAGCTCTATCTGGCTTAGATTGTGAAATTATGCACATAGCTTAATAGGTTTTAAAATGAAGGCATCAGCTGATAGAAATCGAAGCCCTGAAATCTCTCGGCCTCCTGGGTGGGTGGGGTCAGAATCTTGGGTTGGATCTGGTTACACCAAGACCCCCACCCCTTTTTCCACCTGACAGACATTCTAGCCACCATTACGTATTTTCCTCCGTTTGCATCACAGCAACAACGGGGTGTTTGTGAAACCCTGGCATCAGCATTACTGCATACCATCAGAGACAACTTAACATTTTAAATGGCCAGTTCTGGCAATACAATTGATCGCTTGCATTTCCAAACCAGGCAAAACTAGGAAGCAGGCATTTTAAACTTTTTATTTTAAATCTGTGTAGTTACTGAACTAGTAATCCAGAGGCCTGGACTAATACTCCAGAGACCATGGGTTCAAATCCCACCACGGTAATTTGAGAATTTTAATTCAGTTAAAAGCAAAAGCTCGAAATAAAATAAAAAGCTTGCATCGGTCAAAGAAAAACCGGATTGCTTTAAAAAAAACACACCCACTGGCTCACTCGTGTCCTTTTGGGAAGGAAACCTGCCGTCCTTACCCGGTCTGACCTAAATGTGACTCCAGACCCACACTAATCGGGCTGACTCTTAACTGCCCCCTGCACTTGGCCATCTCCAAGTAGAACAGCAGTGGCAGAGGAGCAGCTTGTCGGCCCGAACCCCTCAGCTGAGATATTGGTATCTGGATGGAGGAGTAAAAAGGTGGGGGAGGAAAAATAAAACACTAAAATGCAGTTATACCAACTAAAGAATAAAGTGAATTTGAAATGCTGAGGGGCCTGCTGCGTATTGCCAGCATTGTGTGTTTTTGTTAATCTTCCCAGCGTTTCAGGGTTTCCCTTTTAATTTCTACATGTGAACACAAATAATACAGCAAGAACTGAACAGCTTTGGTAAATGAGGAACTAACTTAAATTGATCTAAGAAAAATAAAACATTAGATACCTGGACTCCTTTCATCGATGGCAACAAGTGGAGAAAAGTGCTGTGTGTCGTAGCCCAGTACGATGGGATATTTGTAGCATTCTTGTGCTGGCCAATGCAGTGGCAGGTAAATTCCTCCAAAGTGCAAGGGAGCCAAACTTGTGTTATTGCTGAAGCTTCTCAGTACTCTGTCTGTTGAAAGGAATGGTTGCGCATTAAAGACAACCTTGTAAGAGAAGCGTTTCACTCTGTAGAAACCATTTAAACTTTAAAAACACAAAAGTTCTTAAGATTTCAAGTGAAACCTCAAAAGGGGGTGATCCACATAACCCTCCCAACACTGCCAAATCGGGGCTGGTGTGAATCCAACATTTTTTGCATGTTGGTGAAAACCTTGGAGATCGTAAATTTGGACCTCACAGTTGTGTTACATTCTACACACGAATGGATTATGTCGGAATGAACTTGGTGACACCGCGGCGGGACTCCACCCCGAACACAAACCAGGTTCAACAACATTTTTGTTTGCAACCCCCCCCCCCCCCCCCTCCTTTCCTGGAGGCCAGTTGTCACGCTGATGAATGATTCTACGGGTACCAGCAGCCCTCCAGTTGCTTTCCCACGTGAGCACTGGGCTATTTAATCACAGAGAGTTTCACATCCATCCCAATCTGGTCTTCATCTGATCCCCGCATATTGTGCACTTTCCAACAGGAGTCACTTAATAATGATCAGGAGCAGCCATTCTGGATGATGCTTTTTGCCTCTCCCTAGTCCAGGGATACTCGGCTAACTGCAGCAGCGTTACCAGAGGAGCTGACAACCAATTTTTTTTTGAAGGGAGGCCGATATCACAGAATCGGTCCTGACATTTGTGTCTGATGTGTAGGGAGTGCACATAACACGACTACCTAAAGTCCAAAAACTGACATTGTAGGTTAAAGCACAACTGACAGTTTGCTTTAACCTATAATGTAAACATCAAAAACAATCCTAAGTCATTGTCAGGACAATGACTTTAGATCCAGTCCCAATGTAAGCAACGTGCAAGTCAAGCACTTTAGTTGTCATCTCTTGCAGGCTTCCATTTATTCTAATGAAAATGGAGAACAGGCTGCTATGTAAATACAATCAGTAAAGAGTTCGCCCAGTACTGTTTGCCATGTAAGGAAAGAACATTTGTATCCGGCGAAGGATCAGATTACTTTCAAACTTCTCATACATGTCCAAAGTTCACAGTTTTTATTTTTGTTAAACACTCACCGGCAATAACAATTATTGGTCTTCTAAGAATATTGGCAAGAACAAATATATGGATTTCCTCCAGTGAATCGTATGGCAGTCCAGGCTGGCCTAAATGTGAAGCTACAGATGACATTTCTACCACCTTCTCCCATTCTTCATCCCAATTCTGCAGAAGAAATGAGTTAATGTCAGATATGGAGATATTTCATGGAGTAAAATCACTGTGATGGTTGACACTCAAGACTTTAATTGCATCCTTCGTCACAGTATTTCAGCACCGATCAATAAACGAGCATCATAAAAGGTATGAACATTACTCCAAGCAATACTGACCCATTCGGTGCAAATAAATTAACTATATTTTTTCCAAAAGCATTACTCCAAGCAATACTGACCCATTCGGTGCAAATAAATTAACTATATTTTTTCCAAAAGCATTACCACCAAACAAATTAAGCGTGTGCTAGATGATTTTGAAGCAAATACTGAAAATTCCTTGCTCACCTTGGTGTCATAACGGAGGCCTGTGGCTTCAAACTCTTGTGATCGGACACATTCAAGCTGCCACCGTAATTTGAAGTTTCTTGTGTCAGTTTCTTTCAGAGCTTCCCATAGTGTTTTGCGAAGGGTAAGGTCGATGTCCTGAACTCCCCACATAAACTGGGATGTGGCATGCAGCAGGCAGTTTCCATCACCTGATATAGAAACAGAAAAGGGGAGAACTCAAATTAACCCAAGTTTTAGATTCAAATCAGAAAGCAGTATGTTACTAACAAATGTTTGTAACCATTAAGTGAAAAAACCAAATTAATAAGTTGCTCGACTTTAATTAGAAAAAAGGTAACGTGGCCTCTTGGTACAGTAGGCAGAATTTGTTTAATATCAGAGAGCCCATTCAAAAGTAGTTTGCTTTTCATTATTGTATGGGCCAGCCCAAAGAAGTGTTGTTTCACCTATGTGCAAACTAAAATCATTATTTCACAGCAGTGTACAAAGCCCCAGAATTCATTTGACCGCGGAATAAAAATAACACTCAACACAAGTTGCTCCAGGAACTTTCCCACTATCCTACGCAACAGATTGTAATAACTCACTCATCCCTGCAGTGCTTGTAAGTTGCAGGTCATTCATTCTGATGGATGAAGGGGAGATGACAAATCCATTCTGGGGAAAATAAAGCAATAGGAAGCCTACTGCATCTATCACTGTCCTATGTGTTACCTGAGAATTTGAGCCACACTTCAAATTACTCTATTCATCCCACCCATGAGCAAAAACTCAGAAGTTCCAAGCAGGGTGGTGGGAGTGTTCACCCACTTTAAAAAACTGGTGGTGGCATGATTGTACCATTTGCAATTCTACCCCCAAAGACAAATTAAGGCACAGAACCCTTTTAATGACAGACACAGAGTTGAAAATGTAAAAGCCTAAACTAACTGATTACCAATATATGATGTAGCTTAATGCAAAATATTAACTGTACTTCTGGTGTATAAGTTACACCTTCCTGTTAAATACAAGATATGACTTGTAGGCAACAGTCTATACACAACTTACACCAAAGGCTGGTAATAATCAGACATAACATTTATCATCACTTGAGGTAGAGTCAATATTTTTGGATGGATGGCTTGGTAGATTGCATCCATGTTAAATTAGCAGTCTCAGTCAGAGGGAACACTGGTGCGTCTTGTGTGGGGAAACAGAAATACGGGGGTAGATTTCCCACCGTGTGGTTTTCGAGCAGCCGACGGCAGGGCATGCCGACCAACTGCCCAATAGTGCTGGCAGGGGCCGGGTCCATTTTAAAGACCGGGCTTCATTAACATACTGCTGATGGTCTGCGGGCAGAAAACGAGCACCCCGGGACCAATGTTCCTCCTCATTTTTGTGTGCGCACGGTCCCTGCTGCGTGGCCGCACGCAGTAACTTTTCCAGCGGCAACAGCTGGTGAGTGGCCTGCGCAGGACCTCCCGATCGATGTGCGGCCGCGTGCCCTTGCACCTTGGTGGGGGAGGGGGGGTGAAATGTTGCCCGGGACAGCCTGCCATATCTGGGCCGCCACAAAATCAGGCAGCCCAGCCTGCCTCCGGGCCCGGAAAAAGGAAAAGTATGAGGGATTTGGTGGGGGGGGGGGGGGGGGGGGGGGGGTAGGTAACATTCAGACCATGTAAGTGTCAGATACTTTTTGTCTGATTATGCTCCTGTGAAGCACCTTGGGATGTTTCACTACATTAAAAGGTGCTATATAAATGCAAGCTGTAGTTGTTGTTATAGTCATCTTGAACAAGAGAAAGCCTGGCCACCTCCCCATGACCTTTAGTGGCACCACCATTGGTGAGTCCCCCACGATGCTGGAGGTGACCACTGACCAAAAGTTGAACTGGACCAGCATGATCAACACCATGACTGAAAGAGCAGGAGAGAGACTGGGTACTATCTGACAAGTGGCTCACCTCCTGACCCCCCCAACGCCTCTCTGACATCTATAAGGCTCAAGTCAGGAGTGTGGTGGAATACTCACCTGGATGGGTATAGCTACAGTAACACTTAAGCAGCTCAATATTATCCAGCATGAAGCTGGATTGTGCCCATGCCACTGGACTCAATATCTACTCCCTCCACCATAAACATGGCTGCAATATGTCCAGTCTACAGGATGGAATGTAGTAACTCACCATAATTACTTAAACAGCATCTGCCTCCCTTGCAACTGCTACCACCAGGTACAAGAGCAGCAATGTTGTGGGAACACCATCAACTCCAAGTTACACACCATCCTAACTTGTACATACATTGCTGTTCCTTCACTATCACTGGGTCAGAATCCTGGAATTCTCTACCTAACACCATTGAGGGGGCTCCATCGCAACAAGGACTGTGCGGTTCAAGAAGAAGCCCCATCACCACCTTCTCAGGGCAAGTGGGGAGGGGCAATAAATACTGGCCTTGCCCACGTCACCCACAACCCAAGAAAAATAAACTTATAAAACTGAGATTAAGATGCATCTAACCTTGCTATACCTGTTTGACTCTGACTGTGGGTGCAAAATACAGAACAATTCCATTCTCCAGTACAGGCACCACCCACTTTAATGAGAACAAAATTAGGTAATATCCAGCTTAGTCAAATAAACCCTTATTCTAACAAGGAAATCATTTATCAAGTATGGTGTTCATCTAACAGAGAACTTGAAATTCACAGGGCATCCTCCGTTGAAATAATAGTTTTGATATTTTTCAGATTCACTAATTGTGTCACAAGTGTGATCAACAAGATCCCGTAGTAGAAGTTCAAGTATAGCTTAATGTAATGCTACCATTCAGACAGACAGACAGACTGATGGACAGTACCTCGATATACCCGGTTTGCAAGACAAAGTAAAACCTGGTTGGTTGATAAGCCAACCTCGTTCATCTCAGAGTCTCCAACTTCTCTCTCTCCAAAATCACAATCTATAATCTCCCATGGTAAATCAGATGATGCACTATTTTACAGGGACAGGAGTTTTATACCATGTAATGCACAATGTATTATTACCGCCTCTGTCCCTTTAATGCAACAATGTCTAATAGTTAAATAAACACAAGCTCAGAACACCCGGCATTTAATTGTTGTTCAGTCACAGAACTTGGCAAACTGTAAAGAGCTTGTCAGTTTCCGCTCCAGATTTGAAAAACTCAGCATTAAAGAACTAAAATTGTTCGGTGTCTGTAACAAAATTTGGTATTTGCAGTGTGACATCGGTGCACAGTGACATATGTATTTATATTATAAATGAACTTTTCCCTCTTATTCCTTCTAAACTGCAAAGATACTGTCCTACATGCTCGTGCTCCTCCATACACTCCCATTGTGTTGAACTCAACACTTACTCGGACATAACTCATTCTTTCCCGGGACCTGAAAATTATGGAATTTCTACTTTGTTCAGTCTCCTTTTAAAACCCAAAGCTGGAGTTACCCAATTACTACTTCCTGAGTTACATCATCATAGTCTTTTCAACCTTGGTCATCCGCTGCACTCTGTACCATGGTCCTTCACTTGGTTTCTCAACTTAAAAAAATGAAAGCAACACAGGCTGTATTCTGAGCATTGTTAAACTAGACACCAGTCTGCTGCCATCAAGAAAACAGACCCTTCTCAAAAGAGGGTTTCATGACACAGAGCGAGCCTTTAGCTCAGTGGCAGCAATCCACCACTGGGTCAGAAGGTGCAGGGTTCGAACCCCATTCCAGAGAGTCCTAGTGAGTGGAGACAGCAGCTCCGCCTCTGAATCTTGGGTTGACATCCAGCGAGGTACTCACATCCAGTGGGTGTGAGTGACTCCCCCCAAATCTTATAGGTTGTGAGAGGCCATAAAACCCTACTGCTGTATAGGACTAACCACCTTATTGGCTAGTATAAAGTGTTTACGGCCATGGCAGGCGCGTTCACATCGCACGGCCTGTTAATCAGCCTGGGAATCGTTCCACTACATCACAATATTCTCCAAAGTATGAAGATACGAAAACAACAGGACACAATATAAAAGAGGCCCAAATACAAACCACCTTCATCTGTTGGCAAATGTTTGTTTCAGACATGTGCCAACACACAATGGGTCAAACTGTACCTCCAGTTCAGACATCATCCATCCACAACAATAGGTTCTCCACTGGGAAATGCAATACCCAATCGGAAACCAGAATTTAATGTCACGCAGAGTTAGTTTAAGCAAACTACATGACTGCACAGAAATTATTTATAATTTTGCTAATTCAGAATGTAAAATTTACAGCACTTGTAGGTTTTGGTAACCATTAATTATAAAAGCCCATTTTGGTCTAGTTGGTAGCACTTTTGCCTGAGTCAGAAGGTTGTGGGCTGAAGCCCCATTACACATTTGAGCACATAATCTAGGCTGACACTCCAGTGCAGTACTGAGGGCGTGTTGCATTATCAAAAGGTGCTTTCAGATGAGACATTTAAAAGATTCCATGGTATCATTTGAAGAGAGCAGGGAGTTTTCCCAGTGTTCTGGCCAACATTTTTCTCTCAACCAATAATACTGATTATCTGGTCATTCATTCATTTACTGTTTGTGGTATCTTGTGTGAAAATTAGCAGCTGTGTTTGCCTACATGACAACAGTGACTGCACTTCAAAAGTAATTTCAAGTTCTTTCTTGATTTGAACAAAAACTTAGTCTATTATTCTGCACAGATTAGCATTATTTTTCTACTGCGATTATCAACAATTATTCCTCATATTACAGGGAGAGCATTGCAAGCATTATAGAGAAGGGAGATTTGTCCAAACTGACCTTCTTAAAAAAAAAAGTTGAATGGAATATAACAAAGATTTAAATTACAAATTGGAAATTAGTGCAGTACACATCTAGTGAACTCGCACGTAGTGCATACAGTACCCAAGATCATCCAGACACATACAAAAGACCTGAATGTGGATTTATGTGGTTTACCGAATGGATTTATGCTGGTCCAGATATAGAGGTGCACAGGCTAGTACCAATGTTCCTTTTAAGCTGCGCAGCCCTATGGAGGTCCCGTGCAGCCGGCTCTCCGGCTTTTAAAAAAGGGAAAAAACACACGGCCCCATTAAAGGGGCTGCGCGGCCCAAAATAAAATTAGAGGGAACATTGGCTGGTACCCCATTTTTAAATTTCAATATGTGAGTTTAAATCTTGAGACTGGAGTTTATGAAATTACTGACCCTCTTGCACAGTAAAGCTTGTTATTGTTTTACCACAAGAACCAAAACATAATAGTCAAGTATTTTATCAAGAATACAAATGTTAAGTAATGTTTACATTGCCATACTTAAATGATTTTCATAAGGTTGCCCTCATAAAAAACTTAATGGCAGCCAAATAGCATTTGGCTTCCGATCGAATAACACGTGGACCAATTCGCAACAGAAATTTGCAGCTCGGGTCTGCACGTTGCTTACATGCAAAATCTGCACTCATTACAGCAATAATTACATATCAATGAACTAGCTTCCTGGTTGATTCATTTATAATTTTTTTGTGGGGCGGGGTTGGAAAGGGGGGAGAAAGAGAAAGGAAAAATAAAATTAAGGCGGGTGTTACAACCAGATCTAACCTACTTAGATATGGAACCTCACTAAAAGGGCACTAAAATGAATCAGCTAGGGAATGCACAGAGTTCAATGTTCAGACTTCCTTTTTAAGAATGGGCCTTGTAAAATTCCCTGTGTAATCTATGGAATTTCCAAATGAGTAGCAGTTTGACTAATACTGCATGTAGTCAGTCGCCATTACTCTTTTGTAATGTGTAGCTGTCTGAGCCCTATTTTATGAAGTGGAATTTCCAAGTGGGTGTGGTTGGGGAGTTTGGGTACTTGGAATGTTTATGCAATACACAAGTAAAATTTGATTCAACCAATAGCTGTTGGGACTTTTAGGGGAAGTTTCAATTTTAACAGACACCTACACTCTTCCCCATTTACTATATTTTCACATCCCCAGACACGTCAGCACTGAATCACCGAAAATACCTAAATTTCTGAATGTAGTCTGTGCACACTCTGTTGGCAAATAGCTTATGGAAAAAAAGTAAACATCAATTCAAAAAGAATTTTGGTCTGCACATTGTCGCTATGTGGCTGTAAATGTTTATGAAAAATACTTTGCTTGCAGTGCTTAAACTGTCTTGACGAGTCCTTTGCAGCTTTTACTACTTAGCCTCTTAAACTGAAAATGAAACTCTGCATAAAAGATAGCTCTAGAAAGTTTCAGAATTAATTTCAAATTTCTTTCAGAAACTGCATCTTTCATTAGCATCATGTAGAACTGACTGTCCTATTATGAGTCCACAATTAGGGAACAATGCACTTAAGATTCAGCTGCTGAGCTGATTTTTAATATCATATTGTGAAATGGGTTTATTGTAAACTTTATTGTTCGAGGGAATGTTCAAATTTCAATACACAACATTTAATGGCCAACACCCATTGAAACACCTTTTCAAACAATCCCAGGCATACAGTCAATGAGACAATTTAACTTTGAGCGGAGTTCCCATTTTGTGTGCTTCTAAACATACGATCTCGAAATAACATTTTCAAAGAAAGAGCAACAAAATTGAAAACTATACACTATTGTAGATTTTATTTAAATCAGACTGAATTACTATAAAAGATCATAATGCAAACTTGACTGTACTGATATGAAATGAATTCGCAAAATCATCCAATACTTGGCTCCTGCAGCAATCTGCCTGCTCATTCGTTTGAAAATCAAAATATTACTTACACCAGAAAATATGCCCATATTGAGAATATCAGATATTAGATTTTGAATGAAAAATGAAAACATCATACCAGCTTTTTGTTCATTGCACAGCTAACAAGACTTTCACATTATGGTGGATATATCCACTATAATTATAATGGATTTAAACACCATGTGTAGACATAGTATGATATCACTAATTTTGATGTTACATTTTTAATAACCAAAAATGATATGTGGGACAATACTCAGTCCCTTTCATTTAATAATATGGAGGTGCTAATGACTAGGCATCCTTATTCCCATGGGCAGATAATGGTCATTTAACTCTATTTACTTCATTCTGCATCAGGTATTTTGTTTATGTAATAAAATACAAGCCGTTAGTCCAAAAGGGCAATGTGCAATCAAAACCCGAAAGTCCTAGTATTTTTAAAGGAGTAATATATTATCAAGACATGCCTCTGTACTTTTAAAGTTGACATATTCGGAAAATGTGCTTTAACTCTTACCGTTTGTCTTCAAAGGCACACATTTCTTGACCTCTCGGCACCAGTTGAGGTTCCTGTTTTGCTGGAGGGCAGCCTGTTGGGCCCTGTCGAGCAGAGCCTCTTGGATTCTAGTCCTGAACTGAGGGCTGAAGTGACTCAGGCGGAACAGCTCCACCGTGTACCTGTGGAGGCTCCTGAAATGGTGAATCAGACCATTGGTGCAGTCCGGCTTGACCAGGTCACTGGGGATCCTCTCCCGGACTCTCACCGTCTTCGTCAAGTTACTGGCGAAGAGAAACTGAGGCAACAGACTGGCCTCAGCTGCCATCTTCAGCACACCCTGCAGCCAATGGTAAAAGTCAATGAGTGAGTGGCTCTGCTCTTACAGTGAGAGACATCTGGCACACAGGCGCTTTAGTGAAAGAGGCAACTCACACCATTAAAACATGTTGCAAAAAAAAACCCCGACACAAACCACAGGAGAACAGGCAGTTATAAAGTACCTGCCCTTTGCAAATCATAAATACCATTTACCGGTTGAGTTGGGTTCAGCCCTTTCGCTTTGACTGGCTGGAAGTGCCCGAGCCCCCGGCTCGGAGTCTCTGCAAGAAGCGGGTTCACTGGAAAGCTGCTCCGGGCTCCGCCACTCACTCGCATCACAATGAGCTCGAGTGCAGACACTCTGTTTCTTCTCCTTGGCGAAAGTCAGAAGACAGAAACAAGCTGAGGAGGGAAAACACGCCGGGACTTTCCAGCGGGGATTTCCACCCCGAGCGCTGACAGGCCGACAGGGGGAGCAGCGGAGCCCTCGGCTCAGCGGCCACAGACTGCGTGAGTCACTCGCAGCCAGGGCTGTGCATCAAGGACCCGAAAATAGCTGGTGACCCCTTCCTCTTCCAACTCCACCTCGACGCCTCTCCCTTCTGCACAAAGTCTCATGCTAGAGTGTTAATCTCTTTTCGACCCACAGGGCTGTCTAATGCTCCAAAGCACCGATTTCAGGGAGCAGTGTTGCTGCTGGGTGGGTGCACAGTCACGATTAATGGTTCTTGAGTTGAATAAAACAAGGTACTTTTAAGCACATGCATGCAGGCCCCCAGTTCAGTAAAATGTCTAATCATATAATACAGACAATCAAATACATTCGGCCCAATTCTGCTCATCCCTCTAGAGGAAACTTTAGTTGCCTCATCACAGCACTGAATTACTTTAAGGTTTTCGCTGCCACAACGATACCTGGCAGCCTATTCCAATTGTTGATCCCTTTGTGTGAAGACATTCTTCCTGACATCAGACTTAAATTCAGCTTTCACCAATTTAAACCTATGCTCCCTTGTCCTAGTGTCATGGTGTATCTTGAAGTAATACTCCAGATTTACCCTACATCATTTAATATCTTGATCACTTTTATAAGATGCATTCTGTGTCACCTTCTTTCAAGAATAAAGATCTTCCCTCATAGCTCAATCCTTTGACACTGGGAGTTAACCTTTGGCTCTTCTATGCACATCTCATAGAAACATAGAAACATAGAATCTAGGAGCAGGAGTAGGCCATTCGGCCCGTCGAGCCTGCTCCGCCATTCAATACGATCATGGCTGATCATCCAAATCCAGTACCCTGTCCCTGCTTTAATCCCCACAGTACACATATCCCACCCTACCCCCGTAACCCCACGTATTTAATTCCCCCTAACATATCCCCTCCTATCCCCATAACCCCACATATTTAATCCCCCCTAACACTAAGGGTCAATTTATCATAGCCAAATCAACCTAACCCACACATTTTTGGACTGTGGGAGGAAACCGGAGCACCCGGAGGAAACCCACGCAGACACGGGGAGAATGTGCAAACTCCACACAGACAGTCACCTGAGGTCAGATTCGAACCCGGGTCTCTGGCGCTGTGAGGCACCAGTGCTAACCACTATGCCACCATGTTGCCCTTGGCAGTCTGACCAGGGTACTATAAAATTTCAGTATAACATCACTGAATTGGAATCTATCGGTTTGACATTATAGTTCTGTTTGCTTTATTGAGTGCCGCTCAAGTGTGATTTGACATGTTCATTCCCTCCCTGAACCCTTATGTCTTTCCACATCCCTCTCCTTTAAGACCATCCTTAAAAGCCACGTCTCTCACCAAGTTTGTGGTCACCATATATCCTATGTTCGAGGTCCATTTTTTTTGACTACACTTTGTGAACCGTCATGGGACATTATTTATGTGAAAGATGCCATATAAATAAGGCTGCATTTATGGGCAATGTCGGGTCTGCTAGTGTAACTTGATCCAGGCAGTGGCAGTTAGGATGGAGGCAGGCAGTGCAGCCTTCAAGCTCTATGCTAACACTCCCGAGTTCAGACAACACACAACATTAACACTCCCCAAAGTTCAGACCACGCACAACACGAACAGTCCCGAGTTCAGGCAAAGCACAAAACACAGCATTGACACTCCCGAGTTCCCATTCCCATTCTCTAGAGCCCGACTTTAATCTATATATCATCTGTTTCCCATTTAAGTTTACAATTTAGATTTAATTTTTATTGAATTATTTTCCTAATGTGTAGTATAAATTCCCTGCCTGGATAACCTTTTTTCTTCCTGTTAGGTAGATTTTTTTTCGACACTCGACACGGTGACGTGTATCTCTGGGCCAGTTAAAGTGCACATTTTTCAATGATGCAAGTTTCACATCAATGCAAACTGTGTATCCTAAATTGGGCCACCTAAATTGAATCTTGCCAAGCACAGTGAAACCACCTTAGGAGGTAGTCTCTCACTCCTGTGGCCTCACATGCAGCATGCAATGAGCTGCAGTAGAACTCCCGCCAGTGTGCAGCATACTTTAAAAAGTTCCTAAATGGTCCAACTAATCATCTGTGAACTTTTCAAACTTCATTACCTGGTGTTTTAATGTCAGCAAAGATCTGTCTTATCAACTCTTCTGAACAACTTAGCTCATATGTGCTAGATACCTATTTTTTCTGGCTAGACAATAATATGGAGCTGCCAGTATAACTCGAGTCTCCCTGACCTATATCACCTGAAACAATGCTTGGAAACTCCCACATTTGGCTTCAGATGATATTACCTATGTGGTGAAATGTTTGATTAGAATTTTTTATTATAATTCTCACAAATCTATCTGCAGCCCTAAACCTTTTAAAGTGCTAAATGCATAATCTAAGTATCCACCAAACTTTTGAACTGAATTGGCAAGACACTTTCAATTATGATGGTGGTGACTTCAGGCGGTGATTGAGTAGGATCTTCCACTTAGCACCTTTGGCTGAAAACACTTTCAAACACTTCAACCTTGCCTCTTGCACTTGTGTTGGGCTCCACTATGGTCGAGGATGGGGATGTTCATGGAGCTTCGTGCTCCCATTAATTGCGCCTTTGTTCACCACCATTCTCAAATTGATGTGATAGGGCTAGAGAGATTTGCTCTGATCCATTTATTATGGGACTGCTTAGCTCTGTCTATAGCCTGTTGCTTTTGGTAGCCCTATGTTGTAGTTTCACTATATTGGTCCCTCATTCTAAGTTATGGCTGGTGTTACTCCCGGCACACCTTTCCTCATTCTGCTCTGTTGGTCTCATGATTTGATGGCGAGGGTACTATCGACCAGTCAGCTTAACATCGGTGGTAGGAAAAATAATGGAATCCCTACTAAAGGAGAAAATAAAAGAACATCTAGAAGCCAAAAATATAATAATGAATAGTCAGCATGGATTTCAAAAGGGAAAATCTTGCTTGACCAACCTCATTGAATTTTTTGAAAAGGTAACAGAGAGAATGGACAAGGGTAATTTAGTAGATGTAATTTATCTAGATTTTCAAAAGGCCTTCGATACGGTACCACATAATAAACTAATGAATAAGGTCAGAGAATGCCAAGTCAGGAGACAAATAGCAGATTGGATTGCTAGCTGGTTTCAAGACAGAAAGCAGAGAGTAGGGGCAAAGAGTAGCGATTCACAGTGGCAGAAGGTGGGTAGTGGTGTTCTGCAAGGATCAGTGCTGGGACCACTGTTGCTCACAATTTATATTAACGATTTAGACTTTAGAATCAAAAACACAATTTCTAAATTTGTGGATGATACCAAATTGGGGGGGACTGCAACAAATTACAGGAAGACATTAATAAATGTGGGAGTACCTTCACCACACGGACTGCAGCGGTTCAAGAAGGCAGCTCACCACCACCTTCTCAAGGGCAATTAGGGATGGGCAATAAATGCTGGTCTTGCCAGCGACGCCCACATTCCATGAATGAATAAAATAAAACCTTGCAGAATGGGCATATAATTGGCAAATGAAATTCAACACAGATAAATGTGAGGTATTACATTTTGATAGGAAGAATAGGGAAGTTACTTATTACTTAGAGGGTGCGAGTCTAGGTGGGGTAGAGGATCAAAGGGATCTCGGAGTACAAATACACAAATCACTAAAAGTAGTGACACAGGTTAGCAAGGCCATAAAAAAGCAAACCAGACACTAGGGTTTATTTCTAGAGGGATAGAATTGAAAAGTAGTGAAGTTATGCTGAACTTGTATCGAACCTTGGTTAGACCACACTAGGAGTACTGCGTACAATTCTGGTCGCCATATTATAAAAAGAATATAGAGGCACTGGAGAGGGTGCAGAGAAGATTTACAAGAATGATACCAGAAATGCAAGGGTATAGCTATCAGAAAAGGATGAACAGGCTCGGTCTCTTTTCGCTTGAAAAGAGAAGGCTGAGGGGTGACCTAATTGAGGTCTTTAAAATTATGAAAGGTTTTGATAGAGTAGCTACAGAGAGAGTGTTTCCACTTGTGAGGAAGAGCATAACTAGAGGCCATCAATATAAGATAGTCACCAAGAAATCAAATCGGGAATTCAGGAGAAACTTCTTTACCCAGAAATTGGTGAGAATGTGGAACTCACTACCACAGGGAGTAGTTGAGGCAAATAGTATAGATGCATTTATAGGGAGGCTAGATAAGCATATGATGGAGAAGGGAATAGAGGGTTATGCTGATAGAGTTAGCTGAGGAAAGACGGGAGGAGGCTCGAGTGGACCATAAACGCCGGCATGGACTGGTTGGGCTAAATGGCCTGTTTCTGTGCTGTATATCCTATTTAATCCTATGATTAACATAAGAACTTAAGAAATAGGAGCAGCAGTAAGCCATTTGGCCCCTCAAGCCTGCTCCGCCATTCAATATGATGATGGCTGATCTTCTACCTCATCTCCACTTTCCTGAACTATCCCCATATCCCTTGATTCCCTTAATATCTAAAAATCTATCGATCTCTGTCTTGAATATACTCAACGACTGAGCCTCCACAGCCCTCTTGGGTAGAGAATTCCAAAGATTCACCACCCTCTGAGTGAAGAAATTTCTCCTTATCTCAGTCCTAAATGTCTGACCCCTTATTCTGAGACTGTGACCCCTGGTTCTAGACTCCCCAGCCAGGGGAAATCTCCTCCCTGCATCTACCCTGTCAAGCCCTGTAAGAATTTTGTATGTTTCAATGAGATCACCTCTCATTCTTCTAAACTCCAGAGAATATAGGCCTAGTCTACTCAATCGCTCCTCATAGGACAATCCCTCAATCCCAGGAATCAGTCTGGTGAACCTTTGTTGCACTCCCTCTATGGCAAGTATATCCTTCCTTAGGTAAGGAGACCAAAACTGTACACAATACTCCAGGTGTGGTCTCCCCACGGCCCTATATAATTGCAGTAAGACGTCTTTACTCTTATACTCAAATCCTCTTGTAATAAAGGCCAACATACCATTTGCTTTCCTAATTGCTTGCTGTACCTGCATGTTAACTTTCAGTGATTCATGTACAAGGGCACCCAGGTGTTGAAGGAGTGAGGGACGTTCTGGGCCATGAGGTTACATATTGTGGTGGTATACAATTCTGCTGTTGCTGATGGCCCACAGTGCCTCGTGGATGCCCAGCTTTGGGCTTAGATGATTGTTTAGTCTGTTGCCTTAGCACAGTGGTAGTGCCACACAGCATGATGGAGGCTGTTCTCATGGTGTTCAGGAGACTTTGGCCTAGAAATTCAATCGCTCTACTTCTGTTTTCTGGGCAGAAAACAGGTGCATAGAGGTCGAATTTAGGGGGCCAACGTCCCGCACAAGATTATTGTTGGAGACACATCTGGCGCCATATTGTATCGGGCGCTATAGAGGCTTCTCTGGCAGCCATGTAAAACAGGCATTAGGTCCCTTGAATAGGGACCCAATGCCTGTTTTAGAACCTAAATTGTAAAAATGGTTTGCACCTAACGCAGCAGACGTTGGACCTGCTGCATTCAGGATTGCCAGGTCTATGTGCGGCCTAACCAGCGCCTTAAAGGTACCCCATCAAAAAGGTAAGTTTTTAAACAAATACTTACCCGAATGTGTAGCCGAGAGGAGCTGCAGTGCTCCTCCCAGCTCCACATCTACTGCTGGCCATCGCTCGCACCCCTTCCCAATTGCCTCCTCCCCTCCCCGACTCACCTTGGGTTCTCAGCTGGTGTCACAGACGGCCAATCTTGCTGTCCCACCACGATCAGGGAGCTGTCTCTGGGGCTGCAACTGGCCAGTAGTAAACAAATGAGTCCGGTGGAACAATTTGGCGTGGTCCGGCCGCCAGCCTCTTTAGGTGCGTATAGGGTGCACTGCATCCGCATCGCACTCCGATTCGGGTGGAGTCCAATTTCTAGGGCATTGTCATCACAAGGACTGTGCAGTGGTCGCTTGTATCAATGCTATTGTGGACAGGTACATTGGTGAGGACAAGGTCAAGTAAGTGTCTTCTTCATGTTGGTTCCGCATCACATGATGCAGGCCTAGTCTAGCAACTATGTCCTTCAGGACTCAGTCAGCATGGTAAAAAATATTGTCCAACCTAAAAAACACAAGAACAAACATTGTGCTTCAAGAAGAACCAAATCAACTTAGCTTTCTTACAGAAGACCCAGCTTTCCAATGAGAAGCATTAGAAACTGGGCAGGTGATGAATTGTTTTTGATTCACATCCTTGAGCAAAGAAGAGATGTGTTGCTATATTGGGTCTCAAATATCTACCTTTTAAAGTAAAACATACAGAAGTGAGATAAAGCACAGGTATATGCTGCTGAAGAGTAAACTGGAGGCTGAGAACATCACCCTGCTCAAGATGTATGCTTCAAATACCGATTCCCCAACATTTATGGCCGTGTTGCGCTTAGTTCCCTGCTCTGTGAATCTCGCCATAGTAGTGAGAGGGAATTTTAATTGGAATCTGCTCTTGAATGACAGTCCGTGATGTGAACTCCTGAGGGTAGGATAATTCCTTGAGGCTAGTTAACCTCAGGCAATTAGATTATTTCTTTGGTTCAAACTCGCATAGAGCTACTCCTGAATAGATTAAGAGCTTGATTTTGGCGATACAGCACTGAAAAGGTCTAGGGTCATCAGATATTCATGGAAGGCTCCCAGCGGGATTCTTACCAGCAAGTGGGAGCCCACCAATGGCCTTCAAGGAAAATCAAGGCAGGACCTGAAGAGGCGGGAGCCACATGAAACAGGACCACCGAGCCTTGAAGAACGGAGCAGCAGAGTGACTGAAGGTCGCGGCCGAGACCACGGTCTTCATCAGATAAGCAATAGGAGGGGGAGGAAGACTCTAATAGGTCCTCTCCCTCCATTTGCCATATGTGGGGCTATTGCTGCTGCTTCTGCAGGCCTACCACCAGGCTTTACCTGGTGGGGCTGGGAGCCATGGGAACAGAGGTGGACATGAGAGTTAGGGCTAGGGTGGGGTGGGGGGAGGACTATCCATTGGCAGTCCCAGTGGGAATGGAGGAAAGAAAATTTAGGTTTTAGGCCTCACCACCTTATTTCTTCTCCTTTTCCACAACTATCCCTCCCGAGTTCAGGCAGGATGGCAGAGGAAAATTCAGCCCTATATCTGAAAATCTCACCCACTGATGCAAGTATGCTGGAATATAAAGCAGTACAAAGAGACTATCAAACTATGCCTAACAGCAGAAACTGCCCCAGTAATTGCTGATCTGAACTTCCTTGTTGGCTGCAATTATTGATTTGAGTTTGTGCCCAACTAGGGCCAATAACCAATTACTCGTGATTTTCTCTATTGTAGACACGTGAAGAGGAAACATTATTTAATTTACAACAGAGAGAGAAAAAAGTGCGAACAAACCAAAAAACACTAGAAGGGAAATTTGTAAGAGTGAAACAGCAACATAAACAGACCGGGTTCCTGTACAGTAAGCAAGAACTAGTCCAAAACAAAAATGAGAAGTCGCACAACACCAGGTTATAGTCCAACAGTTTTATTTAAAATTACGAGCTTTTGGAGCGCTGCTCCTTCTTCAGGTACAAGTACAAGGGAATACAAATCGGCAGTATATATACACAGAGAGCAATTTGTCTGCAGAGATACAATCTGTTAGGAAGGCATTACATCAAAGACACATCAGAGTACAGCTAAGACAATGAGGTGGGTCACAGGGGGTCCAACGTGTCAAATGTTGCCGTCTGCAGTTGAGCTTTTAACTTTTTTGGGGGGGTTTTTTGGGTTGTTTTTTTTGTGTTTTTTTTAAACTGGAAAGACAGACAATGACGTTGAGTCTTTGATGTAATGCCTTCCTAACAGATTGGATCTCTGCAGACAAATTGCTCCCTGTGTATATATACTGCCGATTTGTATTCCCTTGTACTTGTACCTGAAGAAGGAGCAGCGCGCCGAAAGCTCGTAATTTTAAATAAAACTGTTGGACTATAACCTGGTGTTGTGTGACTTCTCATTTTTGTCCACCCCAGTCCAACACCGGCATCTCCGCATCATAGTCCAAAACAGAGAACATTGGTCACCTTCCCAACTGGCCTGTTTTGGAATTTCTCCAGGAGGAGTCTGGCATTCCCCCAACCCCCTCCCAATTTCTGGCCTTCCCCCTCTAGGCAGCTCCTGAGATGTGCTCCGAGTGGTGTAGGTGACCACTCAGAATATTTAGATTGTTAAGATCTCGGCAAGGTATTCATTGGGGGGTTCTATGAGGCCTTCACAGTTTGGAAGCTCTTTATTATTGCTTGGATCTCCTTGGCTGAGACATGGGAGTCCAGTGTTTGTTCTTCCTTGTGGGTGAGTTGGGAGAGGGGGAGATTGGCATGGTAGTGGTCTGTTTCCTGTGAGCTGGCTTAGGATTTTGAGATGTATAGCAAGGCCTGGAAGTTTGCAGATTCACTGTTGATCTCAGTGGGGTTTGAACTTAGCGTGAATTCTGCTTTCCTAATTAAAGCAACTATTGTGTTGAGCACTTTTTATTGTAGGGTTTAGAGGATAAATATTACACGTGGCACTCCTGGAGCATATATCAGGGACTTGCATATGTGCAGCCCATAATTTTCACTCCAAAATTTAACCTTAGGAGATTCCACAGTTGTCACCTGCCTGCTCAGAATATTTATCTCCAGTATATTAGAGGAGTTTTCCTGTTCTTGTTGACAGTTTAGTTCCCTTGTGATTTGTATCAGGGCTCATTGTTTGTTCTCCAGTCAGCATCCTTTATACTGGGCTGGTGGTTCTGCTTTTGTTTGTTTCAAAACTCCTTTCTGGATTTGCATTACTCTGGGGCTTTTGGCATAAGAGGGCAAAAATATGGCCTCCAAGCACCACCTTAGTGGTTTCCCTGGGGTAGTGTCAAGTTTCCCACGCTCAGATGTACAGTGGGTTAGTTCCACCTGCAGAGGATGAGGTCACCAAGGAGCATGGGAGCCCAGATGAGGCCTTGGGTGAGGTGAAGGAGAGGAAGAGAGCAGAGTTTTCTGAGTCATAGCTTGAGATTGCAAGGGGAATTTAATAGCTTTCTAGCCACTTCTTCTGGGACCATGGTACGAGGAGGCTGCATCATCCATTTGTTGCTGGCTTCCTGACCTCTTCAGGGACAATTTCAGCCAGGAATTTGTGTTGGCACCTAGGGATATTACCTTAGGCAGCAACGCAGGTCAGTCATAGTGCCACTCGAAGGCATGTTTTGACTTTCTGATAAAACTGAATGTTAAATACTTCCACTTCAGTCATTCCTGCTTGGTTTGTGGAAGAGGGTTTTGTGATCTTAGTGTGAGACTGCAAGAATAGGCATGCTTATCTATCTGTTTTTTTCAATCCCAGCTGACAAAACATTTCTATCGACAACTATAATCTGTTTTCTATACCGCAAGGAACCAGGGAATTTTTTTTCAATTACTTGTTGCCAATCTTTTCCTTTCTATCACAAAAAACATAATAGTCTGACAGTGTATTAATCCCATGCAACATTGCACAATTTCTGATACCCTGAATGGCTGTTGTGATAATGGAGAGTGGGGTGTTGAGGTCTTCAGAACAGAGCTGCACTAATTTCACAGTGAGCTGTCACTTGTCCCCTTCTGTGGCTAGTCTAGTTGTGGTACCAACGGCTGAAATACTTGCACTGGTATCCAATCAGCGTACGCTAGAAGTTAGTGTGGCTAACATAGAATCATTACAGCACAGAAGGAGGCCATTCGGCCCATCAGGCCGTGCCGGCTCTCTGCAAGAGTACTTCAGCTAGTCCCACTCCCCCACCCTTTCCCCGTAGCCCTACAATTTTTTTTCCTTCAGGTACTTATCCAATTCCCTTTTGAAAGCCGTGACTGAGTCTGCCTCCACCACCCTTTCAGGCAGTGCATTCCAGATCCTAACCACTCACTTGCGTAAAAAAGTTTTTCCTCATGTCGCCTTTGGTGCTTCTGCCAATCACCTTAAATCTGTGCCCTCTGCTTCTCGACCCTTCCGCCAATGGGAACAGTTTCTCTCTATCTACTCTGTCTAGACCCCTCATGATTTTGAATACCTCTATCAAATCTCCTCTCAACTTTTTCTGCTCCAAGGAGAACAACCCCAGCTTCTCCAGTCTATCCATGTAACTGAAATCCCTCATCCCTGGAACCATTCTCGTAAATCTTTTCTGCACCCTCTCTAAGGCCTTCACATCCTTCCTAAAGTGCGGTGCCCAGAATTGGACACAATACTCCAGTTGAAGCCGGACCAGTGTTTTATAAAGGTTCATTGTAACTTCCTTGCTTTTGTACTCTATGGGGGAGAAATTCGGTATCGCCCCGTTTGGGGTGCAATTATCAGCCAGGCGCAAAGTTTAGCGCCTGCCGCTAATTATTGCCTCCGACTGCAATCTTGGCTTCTATCGCCCCTGGAGGTGATTGGAGTGCTAAATCAGGCGCTATACACCTCTCTTAAGGCGCTAACGCCGAGGAGCGAGGCGCTACCTCAGAGTGCTGGCGAAGCTCATGTGATGTCATTCAGCAATGGAACACAGACACAATGGCGCCGGCCAGTTCTTAAAGGGGAAGCTCAATCTTGCTCTCCATCCACACCCTGTTCATTGCAGCCTTGAATCTCGGCCTGGAGAGACCTGTACATCAAATCTGCTGGAAAGAACAATGGAGAGGCCCAGGGAAAGAGCTCAGAGTGCAGCCCTCATAGTCTCTTCTAAATCGATGCAAGGAAGGTCAAATCAAAATGAACCTGCAAAGTGCTGCTCAGTACCCAAAACGCCTTCACACAGCGTTGAATCACTCCAGAAGTCTCTCTCTCTCTCTCTCTCTCTCTCTCTCAGAATGCATGGTGCAAAAATGTCGCCGACAAAAAAAGGCAGGAAGCAGGTCGCCTTTAAATAGCGCTCCCCCAGTCCCTTCCCGACTGCAAAATGTTTCCCTCAACCTGTCGTTGCTAGCGGTAGGTGGAAAGGCAGGGGGTGCCATTCAATATCCGGTCCGGGGTGCTACACGCTCGACTGATGTCACGATCTGCGGGCGCAGGAGATCGTGGCGGTAGTGTTTAGCGCCGCCGCAAAATGTCTGGTCAATTTCGCGAGCGGCGCAAACATCACCGCGCCCGGGCACTAGTTGCTTAGGGTGCTAACAGGAGACGCAAAGCAACCGACTTTTTCCCCCTATGCCTCTATTTATGAAAATGAGAAGTCGCACAACACCAGGTTATAGTCCAACAGATTTATTTAATTTTACAAGCTTTCGAAGCAGTTCGCTCCTTCGTCAGGTAAGTCAGCAATGAGAGAATCTCCCAGAATTCACAATTTAAACCCAGACAAAATCTATTCACATTATTCGCTACAACAAAGAGCACAGCCAAGACAATGAGATGTGTCCCAGGGGGTCCAACGTGTCAAACCACCTGCTGGCTGCATATCCTGTCAATTTGTGTTCTTGTGTTAGCCTTTTTTTAAAAAAAAACAAAAAAAACAAAAAAAAAAAAAAAACACCTGGGAAGACCGGCCATGATGTCAAGTCACGTTCTGTATCGTGACATGAACCCGATATCGCGATTGAGGCCATCCTCATGAGTGCGGAACTTGGCTATCAGTTTCTGCTCTATGATTTTGCGCTGTCGTGTATCTCGAAGGCCGCCTTGGAGAACGCTTACCCGCAGATCCGAGGCTGAATGCCCCTGGCTGCTGAAGTGTTCCCCGACTGGGAGGCAACCCTCCTGCCTGGCGATTGTTGCGCGGTGTCCGTTCATACGTTGTCTCAGTGTCTGCATGGTCTCGCCGATGTACCATGCTCTGGAGCATCCTTTACTGCAACGTATCAGGTAGACAACGTTGGCCGAGTCACATGAGTATGTACCGTGTACCTGGTGGGTAGTGTCCTCACGTGTAATGATGGTATCTGTGTCCATGATTTGGCATGTCTTGCAGAGGTTGCCGTGGCAGGGTTGTGTGGTGTCTTGGTGCGGAAAAACTACGCCATGTTCTTCGCAGCCTTCAACATGTCATCGATGACGACGAACACCTTGCTAAGGCCATCCCCACGCCTCCACTACTCGCCTTCAAGCAGCCGCCTAACCTCAAAAGTACCATCGTTCGCAGCAGATTACCCATCTTTCAGGAGAACAGCAACCAAGACACCACACAACCCTGCCACGGCAACCTCTGCAAGACATGCCAAATCATGGACACAGATACCATCATTACACGTGAGGACACTACCCACCAGGTACACGGTACATACTCATGTGACTCGGCCAACGTTGTCTACCTGATACGTTGCAGTAAAGGATGCTCCAGAGCATGGTACATCGGCGAGACCATGCAGACACTGAGACAACGTATGAACGGACACCGCGCAACAATCGCCAGGCAGGAGGGTTGCTTCCCAGTCGGGGAACACTTCAGCAGCCAGGGGCATTCAGCCTCGGATCTGCGGGTAAGCGTTCTCCAAGGCGGCCTTCGAGATACACGACAGCGCAAAATCATAGAGCAGAAACTGATAGCCAAGTTCCGCACTCATGAGGATGGCCTCAATCGCGATATCGGGTTCATGTCACGATACAGAACGTGACTTGACATCATGGCCGGTCTTCCCAGGTGTTTTTTTTTGTTTTTTTTTTTTTGTTTTTTTTTTAAAAAAGGCTAACACAAGAACACAAATTGACAGGATATGCAGCCAGCAGGTGGTTTGACACGTTGGACCCCCTGGGACACATCTCATTGTCTTGGCTGTGCTCTTTGTTGTAGCGAATAATGTGAATAGATTTTGTCTGGGTTTAAATTGTGAATTCTGGGAGATTCTCTCATTGCTGACTTACCTGACGAAGGAGCGAACTGCTTCGAAAGCTTGTAAAATTAAATAAATCTGTTGGACTATAACCTGGTGTTGTGCGACTTCTCATTTTTGTCCACCCCAGTCCAACGCCGGCATCTCCACATCATGACCTCTATTTATGAAGCCCAGGATCCCGTATGCTTTTTTAACCGCTTTTTCAACCTGTCCTGCCACCTTCAACGATTTGAGCACATATACCCCCAGGTCTTTCTGTTCATGCACCCCCTTCAGAATTGTACCCTTTAGTTTATATTGCCTCTCCTCGTTCTTCCTACCAAAATATATCACTTCGCACTTTTCTGCGTTAAATTTCATCTGCCAAATGTCCGCCCATTCCACCAGCCTGTCTATGTCCCCTTGAAGTCTATCACGATCCTCCTCACTGTTCACTATACTTCCAAGTTTTGTGTCATCTGCAAATTTTGAAATTGTGCCCTGTACACCCAAGTCCAAGTCATTGATGTATATCAAGAAAAGCAGTGGTCCTAGTACCGACCCCTGGGGAACACCACTGTGTACCTTCCTCCAGTCCGAAAAGCAACCGTTCACCACTACTCTCTGTTCCCTGTCACTGAGCTAATTTCGTATCCATGCTGCCACTGTCCCTTTTATTCCATGGGCTTCAACTTTGCTGGCGAGCCTATTATGTGGGACTTTATCAAACGCCTTTTGGAAGTCCATGTACACCACGTCAACTCTCTCTGTTACCTCATCAAAAAAACTCAATCAAGTTAGTTAAACACGATTTGCCTTTAACAAATTTGTGCTGGCTTTCCTTAATTAATCCATACTTGTCCAAGTGACTGTTAATTTTGTCCCGGATTATCGTTTCTAAAAGCTTCCCCACTACCGAGGTTAAACTGACTGGCCTGTAGTTGCTGGGTTTATCCTTACACCCTTTTTTAAACAAGGGTGTAACATTCGCAATTCTCCAGTCCTCTAGCACCAACCCTGTATCTAAGGAGGATTGGAAGATTATGGCCAGTACCTCCGTAATTTCCACCTTTACGTCTTAGCATCCTAGGATGCATCCCATCCCTGGTTATTTATCTACTTTAAGTACAGCCAGCCTTTCTAGTACCTCCTCTTTATCAATTTTTATCCCATCCAGTATCTCAACTACCTCCTCTTTCACTATGACTTTGGCAGCATTTTCTTCCTTGTTAAAGACAGATGCAAAGTACTCATTAGTACCTCATCCATGCCCTCTGCTTCCATGCTTAGGTCTCCTTTTTGGTCCTTAGTCAGCCCCACCCCTCCTCTTACTACCCGTTTATTATTTACATGCCTATAGAAGACTTTTGGATTCCCTTTTAGGTTAGCTGCCAATCTATTCTCATACTCTCCCTTTGTCCCTCTTATTTCCATTTTCACTTCCCCTCTGAACTTTCTATATTCAGTCTGGTTCTCACTTGTATTCTCAATCCGACATCTGTCATACACCCCCTTTTTCTGCTTCATCTTACTCTCTACCTCTTTCGTCATCCAGGGAACTCTGACTTTTGTTGCCCTACCTTTCCCCCTCGTGGGACTGTACCTCGACTATACCCGAACCATCTCCTCTTTAAGCAGCCCATTGTTCGATTACAGTTTTGCCTGCCAATCTTTGATTCCAATTTACCTGGGCCAGATCCGTTCTCAACCCACTGAAATTGGCCCTCCTCCAATTAAGTATTTTTACTCTAGATTGCTCCTTGTCCTTTTCCATAGCTAATCTAAACCTTATGATATTGTAATCACTGTTCCCTAAATGTTCCCATCCCCCTGCCAAATTAGTTTAAACCCTCCCCAACAGCACTTTCAACCCCCCCCCCCCCCCACCCACCCTCCGCCGTGGCAAGGACATTGGTCCCGGCTCTGTTGAGGTGCAACCCGTCCAGCTTGTACAGGTCCCACTTCCCCCAGAACCAGTCTCAATGTTCCAGGAATCTAAAGCCTTTCCTCCTGCACCATCTCTCCAGCCATACATTCATCTGCTCTATCCTCCTATTTCTATACTCACTAGCTCGTGGCACCGGGAGTAATCCGGAGATTACTACTTTTGAGGTCCTGCTTTATAATTTCTTTCCTAGCGCTCTAAAAATCTGCCTGCAGGACCTCATACCTCTTTCTACCTATGTTGTTGATACCGATATGGACCATGACCTCTGGCTGTTCTCTCTCCCCCCTCAGAATGTCCTGCAGCCACTCAGTGACATCCTTGACCCTGGCACCAGGGAGGCAGCATACCATCCTGGAATCACGTCTGCGGCCACAGAAACGCCTGTCTGTTCCCCTAACTATCGAACCCCCTATCACTATTGCTCTCCCGATCTTCCTCCTCCCCCTCTGTACAGCTGAGCCACCCGTGGTGCCATGGACTGAATACCGGTTAGAGAGTGAGATGCACTCAGGGGACTCCTGCACTACCTGCCTGGTCCCCCTTGTCTGTCTGGCGGTCACCCATTCTCTCTCTGCCTGCACACTCCTACGCTGCAGGTGACCACCTCCGAAACCCAGAGCTTGAGCTCCTCCAGCTGACAACACTTCCTGCACACGTAGTTGCCCAAGACACAGGAAGCGTACTGGAGTTCCCACATGGCTCAAGATGTGCATTCCATGGGACCGAGGTGCCCTGCCATGCCTCTATTTAAGAGACTGTTAACTAACTTAACATAAATAAACTCAAGACTTAAAAAAAAATATCATCAGCTACTCACCAATCAGCTCCTTCCCTTGTGCTAACTTCACTTTAGGTTTTTTTTTGTCTCAGTCCCTGAAGCTTGCGCTCCCTCTGGGCTCCGGGCTCTTGGGCCTACCTTTATCTCCAGCTGCTCCTCTTGCTCTCCCGCAGGTCCGCTCTCGGTCCTATTAGCTTAGAGTCCTTGGGTTCTGTGGTTCCACTCCTCGTTTTCAGTCAGACGTCTCACCTGTCTTCCTCCTCTCCACTGACTCCTGCGCTCACCAAATTCTTCCACTCTGCCTGCGATCCAGTCTGATTGCGTTCACCCAGTTCTGTCTCCAAGGTCTGTGCTCAAGATGAATTCTTAATGTTTGTATGATACAACAACAACAAAAACTTGTATTTATACAGCGTCTTTAACATAGTAAAACATCCCAAGACACTTCACAGGAGTGTTATCAAACAAAATTTCACACCAAGCCACACTGTCAGCTGTGGCTCAGTTGTCAGTACTCTTGCCTCTGAGTCAGAAGGTTGTGGGTTCAAGTCTCACTCCATGAGACTTGAGCACAAAAATCTAGGCTGACACTCCAGTGCAGTACTGAGGGAGTGCTGCATTGTCGGTGGTGCTGTCTTTCGGATAAGATGTTAAACTGGAGCCCCGTCTGCCCTCTCAGGTGGACGTAAAAGATGCTATGGCACTATTTTGAAGAATAGCAGGGGAGTTATCCCTGGTGTCCTGGCCAATGTTTATCATCCACATTTAAAAAACAGATTATCTGGTCATTATCACATTGCTGTTTCCTATGTTACAACAATGACTATATTTCAAACAGTACTTCATAGGCTGCAAAGTGCTTTGGGATGTCCGGTGGTCATGAAAGGTGCTATATAAATGCAAGACTTTCTTCCTTTTATAAGGAGATAGTAGGACAGAGTCAAAGAGGTAAGTTTTAAGGAACGCCTTGAAGGAGGAAAGAGAGGCGGAGAGGCCTAGGGAGGGAATTCCAGAGCTCAGGGCCTCGGCTCCTGAAGGCACGGCCACCAATGGTGGATTAAAATCGGGAATGCGCAAGAGGCCAGAACTGGAGGAGCGCAGATATCTTGGAGAGTTGTAGGGCTGGAGGAGGTTACAGAGATTGCGAAGAGCGAGGCCTTAGAAGGATTTGAAAACAAGGATGAGAATTTTAAAATCATGGCATTGTGTAACCGGGAGTCAATGTCGGTCAGCAAGTACGGGGTGATGGGTGAACGGGACTTGGTGCGAGTTAGGATACAGGCAGCAGAGTTTTGGAACCCTAATTTTATGAAGGGTGGAAGATGGGAGGCCGGCCAGGAGTGCATTGGAATAGTCAAGTCTAAAGGTAACAAAGGCATGGATGAGGGTTTCAGCAGTAGATGAGCTGAGGCAGGGGTGGAGTCAGGCGAAGTTACGAGGTGGAAATAGGCAGTATTAGTGATGGCGCGCATATGTGGTCGGAAGTTCATTTCGGGGTCAAATACGACACCAATGTTGCGAACAGTCTGGTTCAACCTTGGATAGTTGCCAGGGAGAGAGATGGAGTCGGTGGCTAGGAAACAGATAGAGAGTGTGATTTATTATTTTGCCAATGTTTTGGGGAGAGAAGTGAGATTGAGTTGAATAAATTGAATTGTTTTGGCTCTGTATGTCTGTGAAATAAAGTAACTTATCGTTTGTCTCCAGCCTCGACTCGCCAATTGTTTCAGTCTACTTTTGAAAAGATTGGAGAGACACAAGAGGGCACATGTGAAACACATTGGCATAGATCGTCCCTCTGTGCAGCTCTCAGGTGGCTGTCCGACGGAACACACCAACCGGCCGCCCAATCGGCTGTGGGCTAAAAACAAGCACCCCGGGCTAGCCCGCTCGCCTCCAGGCGGAAGAAGGTAGGTCGGCTGGGGGGACCCAATGTATCAGCGGCCCAGGTTAGTTTTGTGGAGTCTTCCTGCCGCCACAAAAATAAAGAAGTACTTACCTTTGGGCTCCTCTTCGGCTGGACTGCCAGCTAATACTAGGCGGAACGTGGAGACTCTGCCCCATCAAGTCCTAAAATTGCAGTGGGGGTCCCATTGACATCATAGGAACCCGATTTAAATGCTTAAATTAGCTGTGCACTTCCTTCAGGCAGCCACCCATTCGGAGGACCCTGACAAAATAGCAACAGCCACAGTGACAGCAGGAACGGGGCACTAAATTCTGCTCCACGACTCTTGGAGTACTATCTCCCCATTTCTACCGAGCAAGAGGCCTCCAAATCTCCCCCATGATAATTGAGTTCAGATCACAAGTGCGTCCTATTGTTACACCTCCGGGTTAAGCTATGGTCTAATTAGATATTGGGCAGTACCACCACACACCTGAATTGGAGCGCTTACAGGAATGAGTACCACATCTGTACCAGAGAAAATATCTAAGGCAGACTTGTATCAATACAGTTATCTGGTGAAGGATTGTAAATTAATTTTATTAGCAGATCAATGAAAGTGGACTGAATGACCTTTCCCATCTCTATTTATCTTGTGATATTGTGATCAGTCTTTGTTACAGTTATCTGTGGCTGCTCCCTGTTAAGCAAAATAAAAGGAAGCAAGATTCTGCTGCTTGGAAGTGTATTTGGAAGTGTATTGCAGGCTGTAACTCAATCACTGGTAAGATATGAAATGCATTTACGCCAATCTCAAAGCTTGTTACATCTTTGGAACACCTAGAAGCATGTTATTAGTTTGGAACAAAGGATTACTTAGGATATACGGCACAGAACCAGGCCATTCGGCTCAACCAGTCCATGCCGGCGCTTATGCTCCACTCGAGCCTCCACCCGTCTTTCCTCATCTAAATCTATCAGCGTAGCCCTCCATTCTCTCTTCCCTCATATGCTTATCTAGCCTCAGCTTAAATGCATCTATACATAAGAACATAAGAAATAGGAGCAGGAGTAGGCCATTTGGCTATCGAGCCTGCTCCGCCATTCAAGAAGATCATGGCTGATCTTCTACCTCAACTCCACTTTCCTGCACTATCCCCATATCCCTTGATTCCCTTAATATTCAAAAATCTATCGATCTCTGTCTTGAATATACACGACGACTGAGCCTCCACAGCCCTCTGGGGTAGAGAATTCCAAAGAGTCACCACCCTCTGAGTGAAGAAATTTCTCCTCATCTCAGTCCTAAATGGCCGACCCCTTATTCTGAGACTGTGACCCCTGGTTCTAGACTCCCCAGCCAGGGGAAATATCCTCCCTGCATCTACCCTGTCAAGCCCTGTAAGAATGTTGTATGTTTCAATGAGATCACCTCTCATTCTTCTAAACTCCAGAGAATATAGGCCTAGTCTACGCAATCTCTCCTCATAGGACAATCCCCCATCCCAGGAACCAGTCTGGTGAACCTTCGTTGCACTCCCTCTATGGCAAGTATATCCTTCCTTAGGTAAGGAGACCAAAACTGTACACAATACTCCAGGTGTGGTCTCACCAGGGCCCTATATAATTGCAGTAAGACATCTTTACTCTTATATTCAAATCCTCTTGTAATAAAGGCCAACATACCAATTGCTTTCCTAACTGCTTGCTGTACCTGCATGTTAACTTTCAGTGATTCGTGTACAAGGACACCCAGATCCCTCTGAACATCAACATTTCCCAAACTCTCACCATTTAAAAAATACTCTGCTTTTCAATTTTTCCGATCAAAGTGGATTAACTTCACATTTCTCCACATTATGTTCCATTTTGCCATGTTCTTGCCCACTCACTTAGCTTGTCTATATCCCCTTGAAGCCTCTTTGCATCCTCCTCACAACTTACATTCCTACCTACATTTGTATCAGCAGCAAACTTGGATATATTACATTTGGTCCCCTCATCCAAATCATTGATATAGATTGTGAAAGCTGAGGCCCAAGAACAGATCCTTCCGGTACCCCACTAGTTACAACCTGCTAACCCGAAAATGACCTGTTTATTCTTACTCTCTGTTTTCTGTCCGTTAAACAATCCTCAATCCATGCTAGTATATTACCCCCCAATCCCATGAGCCCTAATTTTGTTTAATAACCTCTTGTGTGGCATCTTATTGAATGCCTTCTGAAAATCCAAATACACCACATCCACTGGTTCCCCCTTATCTATTCTGCTAGTTACAACCTCAAAAAACTCGAACAGATTTGTCAAACACGATTTCCCTTTCATAAATTCGTGTTGAATCCTATTATTATTTTCTAAGTGCCCTGTTACCACGTCCTTAATAATAGATTCCAGCATTTTCCCTACTACTGATGTCAGGCTCACTGGTCTGTAGTTCCCCTTTTTCTCTCTCCCTCATTTCTTAAATAGTGGGGTTACATTTGCTACCTTCCAATCCACGGGAACCGTTCTAGAATCTAGGGAATTTTGGAAAATGACAACCAATGCATCCACTATCTCCATAGCCACCTCTTTCAAAACCCTAGGATGTAGGTCATCAGGCCCAGGGGATTTTTCGGCTTTCAGTCCCATTAATTTCTCCAGTACTATTTTTTTACGAATACAAATTTCTTTCAGTTCCTCATTCTCGCTAGACCCTTGGTTCTCCACTATTTCCGGGTAGTCTTTTGTGTCTTCTTCCATGAAGACAGACACAAAGGGCTCGATTTTGCCATTGTGGGCGGGCTGGGGCATGTCAGGTGGCATTCGTGTCAGGACCCCGACTCTGAAGTGAAGTGGGGAAAAAGTGCGATTTTCCCCTAATTGGGCACTTGATTTCCAGCGTGTGGGAACCCCTGGCCCAATGAGTCTTTTCATCCAGAAAGTCGCCTCCAATGATGTCATCAATGCTGCTGGATTTAAGGCCTGCTAGCAGCCTTGCTTCTTCTGGGGACTGCAAACTTTATGGTCATTGTAGTAAGCACTTCATTGATCGACTATGTCTAGCAGTAGGCCAAAGTGTGCTCCACGCTTCGATGAGCCCTCCCTCCAAGCTCTAGTGGAGGGAGCAAGATCCAATAAGGAGGTGCTCTTTCCTTCCTCAGGGAGAAAAAAGCCACCCCAGCAGACTAAAGCTGTGTGGCTGCAAGTGGCCCAGGAGGTCAACTCCATCTCGATGAGCCGCAGAACCTGACTGCACTGCAGGAAGAGGTTTTATGACCTTCTCCGCACAGGAAAAGTGAGTATGACTTTCCCATCACCCTCAATCTGATCCCCATCGCCTCTCCTCACCAGCACTCTGCTTTGCCAACCTCTTCCTCCACGTCCCACGTGACACTTACATCCCTGCACCCTTACCCATTCCCTCTCTCTCTATGGTCACATTCACTTAACTATTCGACCATGCAGCCCTCACACTCCCTATCACTGTGATGCAACGACAACAACTTACAACACACAGGGAGGGTCCTTTGTCTCCTTCTAAGCATCTATGCTATGGATTCTCTACACTCACTCCTTCATTCTCACTCAAACTCCACTTGTGTCCCTCATTCCAGGAAAAGAGAGCCCACAATAAGAGGGAAAGAGCCATGACAGGAGGAGGGCCACCCTCAGTAGCTCAGCTCACCGCCTGGGAGGAGGCGGCCCTGGAAATCGCTGGGATCGAGGACGATTCCCAAGTGGGGGACGGACAAACAGGTGCATCACAGCAAGCTGGTGACAGAATAGTTTGGCATCTCTCTCACTGAGAGGTCGCACAACACCAGGTTATAGTCCAACAGTTTTATTTGAAATCACAAGCTTTCGGAGCTATCGATTGCTCCTTCCTCAGGTGAAGTGACATTGCATGACATTGCATGAGTCACTGATAATGATTCTGATGCTCTAACAGATTGACTTATGATCATCTGCACTATTCAATGTGCATGTAACCTTGACCTCACATCTCTAACTCTTTCCTTTACTCCCCCACAGACACTAACACCTCAGTGGGACCTTAAGGGCCTATCCCGCCTCTTGGAGGCGGGATGGAAACGGGGTCTGAAAACACGAATGTGGGAAAATTACTCGGAGGCGGGATCGGGCCCGGTCGCCATTTTTTGAGATTTTGACAACTCACACACCTCTAAACCCGCCTCCTCGGGCCTGGTAAAATTGAGCCCAAAGTATTTGTTTAATTTCTCTGCCATTTCCTTATTCCCCATTATAATTTCTCCTTTCTCAGCCTGTAAGGGATCCACATTTACTTTCGCTAATATTTTCCTTTTTACATACCTATAGAAGCTTTTACAGTCTGTTTTTATGGGCCAAAAATTCGGCTCTTGTCAGGTGAGTACGCGCTGTGTACTCACCCGTAAGGCCACCTGAAGTGCCGGTTTCCTGCATGCACTGCGCATGCGCGGGAAACCGGAACTTCTGTTCCCCTGAAGGGAGGGGTTCAGAAGTCGAACGCGTGCGCGGGAGAGGCTGCGCGCACGCAGCGAACTTCGGTTTTTTTTCAGGTTTCTCCGGGAGGGTAAGTATGGAGAAGCTGCACTTTTAAAAAGGAGGCACAAGGCCTGTTTTTAACAAGGTAAGTGGTTAATTAAGTACAATTTAAACATTTTTTCAACAGGTTTATCTTTTTTAGATACTTTAAAGAAAGGTAAGTTTATTTTTAGCACCGTTAAAAAGTAAAATTAATTTTTTCAAAAATTTAAATTTTTGTTTAAAGTAGTTAATTTATGTAACTTATAGTTATTTTAAAAATGTGATGTTTTAAAAAAAATTATTTGAAGTTTAAGTATGGTTTTGGGGCCGATCTCTATTCATAGATTTGACAGGTCTTCCTGTCAAATCTATGAATGAAAATGCCCTGTTAGGATTGGCTCTCCATGGCCCATGTGATCCCAGAGGACGCTTCGAACTAACTGCGCCCCTGCTGGAGGAGGCCCAGGAGCCGAAGTCCTCGTGGGCCCGAAGCACAACGGCCGGCGCGGTAGGCAAGTACGCGCGTGATGCTTGCACCTGCAGGAAGCCGGAAAGCCGAATTTCTGGCCCTATGTCTCTCGCTAGTTTACTCTCATTTTATTTTCCCTTTCTTTATCAATTTCTTGGTCCTCCTTTGCTGAATTCTAAAATCCTCCCAATCCTCAGGCTTACTACTCTTTTTGGCAACACTATAAGCCTCTTCCTTTGATCTAATACTATCTTTAACTTCTCTTGTTAGCCACGGTTGGACCACTTTTCCTGTGGGGTTTTTGTGCCTTAAAGGAATGTATATTTGTTGTAAATTATGTATTAATTCTTTAAATGCTAGCTATTGCTTCTCTACCGTTATACCTTTTAATGTAGTTTCCCAATCTACCGTAGCCAACTTGCCCCTCATACCTACGTAGTTTGTTTTGTTTAGATTTATGACCCTAGTTTCAGATTTAACTAAATCACTTTCAAACTCAATATAAAATTCTATCATGTTATGGTTACTCTTCCCTAAAGGCCCCTTTAGTACAAGTTTATTAATTAACCTTTTCTCGTTGCACAATACTAGATCTAAAATAGCAAGTTCCCTAGTTGATTCCTCAACATACTGATCGAGAAAACTATCTTGCATACATTTCATGAATTCATCCTCCACACTTTTACTGCAAATTTGGTTTGCCCAGTCTATATGTAGATTAAAGTCCCCCATGATTACTGTATTACCCTTGTTACATGTGCCTCTAATTTCCTGATTTATACTCTGCCCTACATTACAACTACTGTTTGGGGGCCTATAAACAACTCCCACCAATGTTTTCTGCCCCTTGCTGTTTCTTAGCTCCACCCAAACTGATTCTACTTCTTGATTTTCGGAACTAAGATCCTTTCTCTCTACTGTCTTTATCCCATCTTTTATTGTGGAGATGCCGGCGTTGGACTGGGGTGGACAAAAATGAGAAGTCGCACAACACCAGGTTATAGTCCAACAGATTTATTTAATTTTACAAGCTTTCGGAGCAGTTCGCTCCTTCGTCAGGTAAGTTTAGCAGTGAGAGAATCTCCCAGAATTCACAATTTAAACACAGACAAAATATATTCAAATCTTTCCCACATCAAAGAGCATAGCCAAGACTTGGCTATGCTCTTTGATGTGGGAAAGATTTGAATATATTTTGTCTGTGTTTAAATTGTGAATTCTGGGAGATTCTCTCACTGCTAAACTTACCTGACGAAGGAGCGAACTGCTCCGAAAGCTTGTAAAATTAAATAAATCTGTTGGACTATAACCTGGTGTTGTGCGACTTCTCATTTTTGTCCATCTTTTATTATCAGGGCTACCCCTCCTCCTTTTCCATTTGGCTATCTCTTCTAAAAGTTAAGTATCCTGGAATATTTAGTTCCCAACCATGGCCACATTGCAACCACATCTCCGTAATGGCTATTAGATCAAACCTATTAATTTCTATCTGCGCTATTAATTCATCTATTTTGTTGTGAATGCTTCACGCATTCAGATATAGTGCCTTTAGCTTTGACTTTTTTCTATTTTTCCCTGATGTCACCTTAGTCACTGATGCCCGATTACCTTTGTTACTCTCTCTCTCCCTTCCTGACCCACTCTGCTTATTTTTACCCAAAACTCTACTCTGCTCTAGAGCCTTGACATTTCTCTCGCTGCTTTTAAATTTACTCTTTCCTGAATCCTCCCACCACCCCCCCTTCATTAGTTTAAAGCCCTGTCTACTGCCCTAGTTATTCGGTTTGCCAGGACACTGGTTTAAGTGGAGCCCGTCCCAACGCAACAGCTCCCTCTTCCCCAGTACTGGTGCCAGTGCCCCATGAACTGAAACCCCTTCCTCCCACACCACTCTTTGAGCCACGCATTTAAACCTCTAATCTGTTTGTCCCTATGCCAATTTGCGCGTAGCTGAGGTAACAATCCAGAGATTATTACCTTTGAGGTTCTGCTTTTTAATTTAGATCCTAGCTGCTCAAACTCTCTCAGCAGAACCTCATTCCTAGTTCTACCTATGTCGTTGGTTCCTACGTGGACCATGACAACTGGATCCTCCCCTTCCCACTCCAAGTTCTCCTCCAGCCGCGAGGAGATGTCTTTAACCCTGGCACTGGGCAGGCAACACAACCTTCGGAACTCTCAGTCGCAGCTGCAGAGAACAGTATCTATCCCCCTGACTATACTATCCCCTACCACAACTACATTCCCTTTCACTTCCCCCACTTGAATGGCCTCCTGCACCATGGTCAGCTTGCTCATCCATCCTACAGGCTTTTCCCTCATCCACACAGGCAGCAAGAACCTCATACCTGTTGGACAAGAGCAAAGGCTGAGGCTCCTCCAGCACTGCACCTGGGGTCCCCTTACCTGCCTGATTTGCAGTCACACCCTCCTGTCCCTGACCACTAACCAGACCTGTACCACTACCTCACCTCAGGGGTGTGACTGCCTCCTGGATCAAAGGGCTGGATTTTGATACTGGGGCGGGTTGGGGTCGTGTTATCCACTTTTTGTGTTATCCACCCGACTGCAATTGGATGTGGGAGATTGATGCGATTTTCACCTAATTGGGCAATTGAGTTCCAGCATGTGGGAACCCATGACCCAATTAGTGTTTTCAGTCTGAAAGTCGCCTCTGATGATGTCATCATTGCTGCTGCATTGAAGGTCTGCAAAGACTGCCTGGCCTTTGCTGAGAGGGGACCTGGATGCAAAATGAGCAGCAGCAGCCCTAAGTCTGCTCCCAGATATTTTTGCACCACCACTCCCAGCTATGTCTCCCATTCACCACCACTCCCAGATCGATCAGCCAGCCATCCAGCGTCAGCTATCCAAATGTGCTCCCGCCAGGTTTCACATTCATGGTTCAGAACAGGTGTGCTTCACGTAGAAAAAGGGTTAAAATCACAAAGGCCTTTCAAAATGGCATTATAGAGGCAATTTAGTGCTTGTTAAGGGCCTTAACAGCCTATCCCGCCTCTTAGAGGCGGGACGGAGTCGGGACCAGCAGACACGATTTAATGAAAATTGCGTGGAGACGGAATGGAGGCGGGCTTGTGCCCTCCCGCCAGTTTTTCGCAATTTTAACGCCCCACACGCCTCCAAACCCACCTCCACGGGTCAATGAAAATCCAGCCCAAGGTGTCCAGGTAACTCTCCCCCTCCCTGATGCCCCACAATGTCTGCACCTCAGACTCCAGCTCAAAAACTCTGAGCTGAAGTTCCTCAAGATGCAGGCACTTACTGCAAACGTGGTTGTCCGGGATCACAATGCTCTCCACAAACTCCCACATGCTGCAGTTGTGGCACACCACCTGCACTGCCATCCCTATATGACCTTGTTCTATTTAATTAAATTTGTAATTAGGTAACTTAGATTAGTGTAGTTTCTTGACTACTTACTTGATCTAGATAATAATGAGAAGTCGCACAACACCAGGTTATAGTCCAACAGATTTATTTAAAATTACAAGCTTTCGGAGCTGTTGCCCCTTCGTCAGGTAAAGTTGTAACTCATTGTAACTTTACCTGACGAAGGGGCAACAGCTCCGAAAGCTTGTAATTTTAAATAAATCTGTTGGACTATAACCTGGTGTTGTGCGACTTCTCATTTTTGTCCACCCCAGTCCAACACCGGCATCTCCACATCATGATCTAGATAATGTTATGGGTACTGAAATTAAATATCTCCCTGTAACACAAAGCACTACAAGTAGTGTAGGCAAAAAGCAGCAACTCCTTACCCAATCCTTACCAGAAATTCCCACTCGTCCAAATTCCCAAATAAAACACTCTGTTTAAGTGCACTCCATTTAATCCCGTTCTCTGCAGACTGCTCTCTATTATTCACTTCATCTACTCCCTGTGGTAGCGAGTTCTACATTCTCACCACTCTCTGGGTAAAGAAGTTTCTCCTGAATTCCCGATTTGATTTCTTGGTGACTATTTTATATTAATGGCCTCTAGTTTTGCTCTTCTCCACAAGTGGAAACACTCTCTCTCTATCTACTCTATCAAAACCTTTCATAATTTTAAAGACCTTTATTAGGTCACCCCTCAGCCTTCTCTTTTCAAGAGAAAAGAGACCCAGCCTGTTCATCCTTTCCTGATAGGTATACCCTCGCATTTCTTGTATCATCCTTGTAAATCTTTTTTGCTCCTTCTCCAGTGCCTCTATATCCTTTTTATAATATGGCAACCAGAATTGTACGCAGTACTCCAAGTATGGTCTAACCAAAGTTCGATACAAGTTTTGCATAACTTCTCTACTTTTCAATTCAGTCCCTCTAGAAATAAACCCTAGTGCTTGGTTTGCTTTTTTTATGATGCGGAGATGCCGGTGTTGGACTGGGGTGGACAAAAGTGAGAAGTCGCACAACACCAGGTTATAGTCCAACAGCTTTATTTGAAATCACAAGCTTTCGGAGCGGTTGCTCCTTCATCAGGTGACGAAGGAGCAGCCGCTCCGAAAGCTTGTGATTTCAAATAAAGCTGTTGGACTATAACCTGGTGTTGTGCGACTTCTTGCTTTTTTTATGGCCTTGCTAACCTGTGTTGCTAATTTTAGTGATTTGTGTATTTGTACTCCGAGATCCCTTTGCTCTTTTAGATTCGTATTTTCCAAGTAATATGTGCCCTCCCTGTTTTTTTACCAAAATGTAATACCTCACATTTTTGTGTGTTGAAATTCATTTGCCAATTATATGCCCATTCTGCAAGTTTATTTATATCTTCTTGTAATTTGTTGCAGTCCTCCTGAGTATTGACTATCCCCCCCAATTTGGTGTCATCTGCAAATTTTAGAAACTTAGCAACATAATCACAACAGTTCACCTTTTCCTTCTCTCTGGATCCTACTGTTCTTCCGATGCACTAATTTGGTAAACAGCAGTCAGCATGGTGTCAGAAGGGGAACATCCGCCGAGATATTTTTTGAGGAAGTGATGACCCAAGTGCACTGCGGAAAACCCTACAATGTGCTATACCTAGAACTCTAAAAGGAATTTGATAAAGTTCCAAATTGATAGGCTATTAGTCAAGCTCAAAGATCTGGGGTAAATCCTGGGAATAGATAAGAACTTCGTCAAAGGGCGGAAAAGAAAGGGGACTTATGGAGGAGTTATGCCAGGCAGTGGGGTCGGGGGGGGGGGGGGGGGGGGGGGTGGGGGGAGGAGGGGGATACTGAGTGAGGTGGCTCAGGGCTTAATGTTAGAAATACTACTGTTTCTAATTCATAACAATGACTTGGATTCAGAAACTCAATGTAAATTAGGGAACTTTGCTGATGATACCAAACTAGGATAGGCAATGCAATCTCAGGAGGCAGCTCAGAAATTATAGATGTATATATATGTAGGCAGAAATATGGTAGATAAAATTTAGTGCACACAAATGTCAAGTACTGTACATAGGAAAGAAAAATGGGTGACACGTGTTCTCCATTAATGGTGCTAAAATAACTAAAGATGAGGTTGACAGAGACCTAGTAGACTCAATACTTAACAAGTCCAACCAATGCAGAGCAGCAATCTACCAAACCAATAGAATGTTGATCTACATTGCTAAAACAGTAGAATATAAGTCAGAGGAGATTGTGCTTAAGTTGTAAAGTGCATCCAGTTATGGTCACTGAGAAACAAGGAAGATATTCAGTTGGTAGAGAAGAGCCTTGAGGCTAATCCTTAGTGTAAAAGATCTGAGTTATGAGGATAGACTGGAGAGACTTGAGTTTTTTAGCCTGGAAAAGGATGCCCAAGAGGTGATTTTATAGAGGCATATAAGACTGTGAATTTTATGCTGAATGTATATCCAGAATACTACTTCAAATTAAATCGGGAGAGTAGGACAAGGGCATACAGGAGCCAATTAGTAAAAGGTAATTTTCGTACTGAAATCAAAAAGTTCTTCCCACAGAGGTGGTAATTTTAATCTAATCGGCCCAGCGAAAAATTGACGGGATCGGAGCGGCCGTTGCTTTACACCCCACTTGATTTTACTTTCCATTTACATAAACAATTTGGGGTCGGGAATTGGAAGTACAATTTCAAAATTTGTGGACGACACCAAATTGGGAGGAATATTTAATACAGAGGAGGACTGTGACAAAATACAGGAAGACATTAATAAACTCGCAGAATGGGCGTGTAATTGGCAAATGAACTTCAATATAGATAAGTGTGAGGTGGTACATTTAGGTAAGGCGGCCACATACTACTTGGAAAATAAGTGTCTAAATGTGGTACAGGAGCAGTGGGATCTGAGGGTACAGATACACAAATCACTAAAAGTAGCAACACAGGTTAATAAGGCCATAAAAAAGCAAACAAAGAAGTGGCATTCATTTCTAGAGGGATTGAATTGAAAAACAGAGAAGTTATGTTGAACTTGTATTGAACCTTGGGTTAGACCAAACTTGGAGTACTGTGAACAGTTCTGGTCTCCATATTATAAAAAGGATATAGAGGCACTGGAGAAGGTGCAAAAAAGATTTACTAGGATGATATTAGAACTGAGAGGTTATACCTATCAGGAAAGATTGAACAGGTTGGGGCTCTTTTCTCTAGAAAAGAGAAGACTGAAGGTGACCTGATCAAGGTCTTTAAGATTATGAGAGGGTTTGATAGGGTAGACATAGAGAAGATGTTTCCACTTGAGAGGCAGGCCAGAACTAGGGCCCATAAATATAAGATAGTCACTAATAAATCCAATAGGGAATTCAGGAGAAACCTCTTTATCCAGAGAGTGGTTAGATTGTGGAATTCGCTACCACAAGGAGTAGTTGAGGCGACTAGCATTGATGCATTTAAGGGGAAGCTAGATAAACACATGAAGGAGAAAGGAATAGAAGCATACGTTGATGGGGTTAAATGAAGAAATGTGGGAGGAGGCTCGTGTGGAGCATAAACCTGGAGCATGGACCTGTTGGGCCGAATGGCCAGTTTCTGTGCTGTAAATACTGTGTAAAACAGGCGGCGAATCCAATCACGTCAGTTTCCCGTCGGGTGGTTAGGTTAAAATTACCCCAGAGAGTGCTCAATACAGGGAATGGACTTTCAGATATAGTAGTGGAGATCAAATTATTGGATTCATTTAAAAAAAATTTGGATATTACAATGTGGTGTCTTCTTGGTTTGATGAGCTAAGATGGACCAAATAGCCTTCCTTATCTGTAATTATTGTGTGATCCAAGTGACCATGGGGTTGACAACCAGCTACACCTCCTTTTCACAGATTATCAAAAGGTCAGCAGGTATTTGAGTCACTATAGGTGCATCGTGGGCACCTGCCTGCCCCGAGCTGCCAGCGACCTTGAGTTTACTGCCAGGTCTCGTGGGTGTGTCAGGGCCCCCAACCGAAACACTGAAAATCAGCCCCATAACAAAACCCTTTGCTCGTGGCATCACCCTCTCTGATGTAGGTGTTCTTCTAAGGAGCAGATGGAGGTTCCATCTCTTAAAAGGCCCTTTGTTAAGGGGGCTGTTTTAAGAAAAGCTGAAAATTAGACTGCCTAGCTGTAAGTCTTTGGATGTCCAGGCTGCTTCCCTGGCCTGTCCTATTTCTCTCCTGAAGTTTGAGAGTTGCCTTGCTTTATATTACAGCATATTTATGAATATATTAGTAAGTGCTCGAGCATTCCAAGCAGCACTCTTGCGTCCAGATCACTTCCTCTACATGCCAAGCCTTGTCAAATAAGCTTACATGGTGTTTTTCGTGTCAATACCATTTGAAGTGCTGTGTGTGTAGTATCAGAGTTCCCCCCCCCACTGCAAATGTGCTTTGCAGGTTATCTCCATCATGGCACGGTAGATGAACATTTACATTGTATCTATGCATTCCTACAATTAGTCTGACACTTGAGGGAAGGAAAAGACAAACTAATAAAAAACAGATACTCCTAGCACAGAGCGGAAGTATTGCTTTATCTGCTGCTGTCTGAAGCTTTGCCAGGTTTTCAAAAAAAAAGATTAGCCCAAAAATTCAGCTCCTTCTAGGGGCAGAATTCAGGTGCAGACTTGGTGCAGGCACTGGAATTTGCGACAGGACCCAGGTTAGCTGGGTTTCTGCGCGATTCATAGAACAACATGGAATCCTGATCGAGCAATTCAGCTGCTCACCCACCTATGTCCTGACAGCAGATTACAGGATGTCAAGAGGCTTTCCCAAGATACCTCAGGAATTCAGCCAGTTCGGCCAAACATGGCGCCTACGTATGCAGCAAGCAGGTGTAGTTGGCATTCTGTGTTGCCCATGGGCCACACAATGAAGGATCCTATTGCTGTTTAATTCAGGGGCTGCCAACATGGGGGCAGAGCAGGAGCACCTACAATGTCCTAATACCATCAGCCCAACTGGCCTGCAGCTTTCCCCTTCAAAGCAGCTTGGTGTGCTCCAAGATTCCTCTGTCTACACTGAGTACTGTTATTGCGCTGATACAGGCATGGGTTCCTGTGCTCAATAACCCTGGGATATGGGACGGGTCAGGGGATGGCCAAATTGGGAGGTGGAATTTCTGCCCCACCACATTTTTAGCAGTGCCAGAATTCTATTGCCATGATCCCATTCTTCTGCACGGTGTAATTTCCATCCGCATATTCCAAGAACTTGTGCAGCCCTTCGGCATGACTATCAATTTGCCAATGGAATATTCTAGCATGCTCTATACTGGAGTTAAAGAATATGGCTGTGCTTTATGCTTTAATCAGCATTTTCCATACAAACACATGCTGTTACATTACAACCATGTGAATTCAAATATAGTTTGAAAAAATAAAAGGAACCAAGACAGAAGAATTCAGTGCAGGGAATTAAAAGGATTAACTACTTCTTCACGAAGACAAATGAGTTTCAAACTTCCTTTCCCAACATAGATGAATTGATTAAAAAAAAGAGATGTCAATGTGATTAGATATAGGAGAGATTTTCTTGTAACTCCTAGAACTTGTTTGGAACATCGTGTTCCACTTTACCTTGTTTGTCGAACGATTGTTATTCCAGCTGTCCTCCCTCCCCCATGGCCCAAGACAATGTCTGCTTCTGACAGGGCTGGTGCTCCGCTGAACAAAAGGATACCTCACACGGGGCCAAAACAACTTCACGCCAAAATCCCAAACATGTGCTGGTAATTTTTCAGAAACTTTCCAGGCAGCCTCATTTACTGGAACAGAAAGGAACAGTCCACTCAGAAAATTCCACAAGGCTGGCCCTATAACAAATATAGTACGCAAACAATTATTCCTGTCATTTTCATGGGGGATCCTTAAATGTTTTTTTAAAAATTAATATATTTTTACCATACATAGCAGTGTGTCACCAACTCTGTCATTGTACATCTCTGTACATATGGCTGAATGTCTCTGTTAACTAATTTAATAATAGGTTAACCTCCTCCAGGTTAACAGTGCTGGATGGTGAACATCATCACCACCCAGAGATGTGTCCACCTCTCTTAAAATTCCCTGTTTGAGTCTCTCTGGCCAACCTCTGACATAAATGAGTCTGTGCTGGCCAAAGTCGCAGTGTCCGCGATGCATTACCTCTCCTTGACCTCTCCTCAGCATTTGATGCTATTGAACATTTAATTCTCCTCCATCAGCTCTCATCCTTTGTGCAGCTCTATAAGATTGCCCCTACATGGCCCCACTCCTACCAGTCTGAATGCAACCAGCGTGTCTCCAGCAATGGCTTCTCTTTCTACCTGTCCCACTTTAAGTTATAGATGAATCAAAATTTCCTCCAACTGAACATTAAGAAGACGAAAGACATTGTATTCAGACCCCACCATAAACATTGTCTCCTTGCCAATGATTCTAGCCCCCCTCCCCTTCATTCTGTCTTACTCAGTCTGAACCAGATCATGCAGAACCTTGGTATCCTGTTCAGCCCAGAGATGAGCTTCAAACCGCACATCATATCCATCATCAAGACCATTTACTTCCACCTCCACACAACTGCCCACCTCATTCCTTATCTCAGCCTCTTATCCACACATCATCTGTAGGCTCAATGTGGCTGGTGTAACTGCTCAGATGCACTCACTTGTGACCTTTGTTTCTGACCCTGTCAAAGTTTGCAGAGTTAAAAGAAGATCTGCTAATTGAAATAGAAATGGTGGGCGCTGTTCAGGCCCCAATCTCGGCCTGGAATCACAGGCGATGCCCACTTCTGACATTTGGCAGGGTGCCTGGTCTTATCAGGTGTACCTCTTCTGATAAAAAGCTGGGTCTCTCCGAGGGCCGAGGATGCGGAAACTTTGGACGTAGGGAGTCCCTGCCGCCTCTTACATAACGGCCTTGCTTGGGGCAGGCAGAGGCTCCACCCACAATAGACCTTCCTGGAATCCCCAACAGTGTATCTGGGTCCGGATCTAATTGAAAACAGGGTTTAATAAACAGAAGGCTACTAAGTTTAAGCCTAGAAATTATATTGGCAATATTAGAGGACCAAGATTCTAATTGTTTACATAACGTTCCTCCATTTATTTTAAATAGGTTAGCACCCATGTTAAAACAGCCGAGGAATGTTACACAAATAAGTTAAGCATTCACGCGCTAATATCTCAGCAGTAATTTCTAGGCTTTCAAGTGACATTTGTTTTCAAAGAGTGGGACAAAGAGAAACAGCAATGTGCAGCACTGGTGTACAGAAATTACATACCAACACTGGGCTTATTTGGCAAATGGATGAAATTCATCGGCTTGCATTAAAAGTTACCGATCCACTGAAAAAATGACTGAAGCTAGCCCTGGGCACATGACCAGCAACTTCAGCACCTGGCACTGATGTAGATACGTTACAGTTAGCCACAGATGTAGGTACAGATACTGGGCCTTCTGACTCAGTTGCAGTAAAAATGTAAGATAAGTCTGTTATCACTTTCTACCACTATTGCTCCACTTTTTACTTGCATTACTTTTTTTTTTTTAATTAAAATTTGCATACAGGGAAAATAGGGAAAATCCCCTCTTTCATGTGCTACTTTGCATACGGGTGGTTTGTCTGTTTTGTCATTTAGGGGACTAGTTCCTGGTCTCAGCAACTGGGATGTGGCTGTGAACTTAGGTGCCCTACTTTGTAATTGTTTACTTCATCATGGATGAGGTTTAACTGAACACCGGCTGCACTCACTGCAGTTGCCACTGGTGTTGCTGCCTGCATGTCTTTCAGATTGCAGTGCTCACAACTGTTGCACCCCCACAGGGAGGAGGCCAAATGTCTGCTGAACCCAGTCTACATGTTGGTAAAGCAGGCTCAGTAACCTGAAGCGAAGGGAAACCTCAGTAACTTGCAAAGGGCATTCAGCATGCTAGTGACAGGAGCTGGGAGTTGAGGAACCGCACTGATTTTAACCTGTGAATGTGGACAAATGGACACTGCCCTAAAAATACTGAAAGTCCACTTGAAATGCAGTTGGTTGGCATGCAATGCTGTTGCCGACATTAACCCTTTAATTCATGATCAATTTTTCAATCTGTTCCATTAGTAGGTTTTAGCTACTTCTCTAACTTTCATACACCACTTTACATTCTAGATCACAATTTCCTGCTTTCCCTCAGTGATACAGGTTTTTAAAAAGGCACCATCGTCATGAACAAGTGTTTGACAAAACCTTCTCCATTTATTCACAAACATGTGACATGATGGGGGGGGGGGTCAATAATGCAGTTCCGGTGCGGTGGAGCTGCTGTGCTGTTAGGGGCACTGCATGTCTGCACAAGGATCGGCTAACCTCACTCCATAATGTACGGTCAGCTTATTAATATAATCTTATGCTGCTGCCAGTGTGCAGTGCATGGCCTGCTGGGAGCACCGGGGCCTGAGCTGGAATTATGGGTGCCAGCTGCTGGTCAGGGGGAGGGAGGGAGGGATACTGGGCAGGTGTGGCACAATGTGGGGGGGGGGGAAGTTAGCAATGGGAAGGGCCAGGCAAAGGGAATAGTTTTGTTTACAAAAGCAAAATACTGCAGATGTTGTAAATCTGAAATAAAAACAGAAAATGCTGGAAATACTCAGCAGGTCAGGCAGCATCTGTGGAGAGAGAAACAGAGTTAATGAAAAGTTTTGTTTAGTTATTAGGGCCTCTTGCTTCAGTTCCAGACCAGCGCAGTTGTCTGGAGCATTACACAGATGCTCCACTCATGAGTTATACAGAGACTCCATAAATAACATTACTCAGGACCTTAATGATTCTTGTGCACGGTTTGGTGCCTCATTCCCATCCCAGACCTCAGGCCCCGCTCCTGGTGATACAGGGAATGAGCATCCCACCCGCTGATGACATAAACTGCAATGAAGCGCTCATCGTATCACTTATATACAATATAATTGTGATGAAAACGATACACATCTCTTCTGCCTTTCCTTCCTGTCCAAACAAGTAAAGGCTTGCCAAACACATTTCATGACGACATTGGCTCGGATTTTGCAGTAAAGATAACAGTGAGGCTATTAGCGCTCATCGTTATTAATGAATAAATCGGACAGCAACTTCCGGTGACCGCCCATGCGCAGTTAAACATGGAAATTAGGAAGTTGCTGTCCGAGATATCCTGCTCCTCCAGAAGTTTCGTTACTCTGGTATCGCACCGAGAGACTCGGCATTACAACACATGGAAGGGTGTGTAGTTGCGGTACTTACCCACTAGATACACCAGAAAGAGTTAAGGCTTGTCCATTCAAGTGCAAGTGAATTTTAAGTCTTAATTACTTCCAAACTACCTCTTTGGGACTGAGAATTAACTTTAACAAGCGTGGAGTCTCATTCCTTCAGATTTTAATTATTGTTGGAGATTTAAAAAAATAAAAAAGAAATATTTTTTTTAACTTTTTCTTTCTGTCTCTTTTAACTCTCTCTCTTAATCCCATCTTTCTTTCCCTCTCTTTATTTCCCTTTCTGTACATGATTTGACGTTGAATTAACTATTCTAACTTCCTGGTTCAGACTCTGCTTGCCTCATTAAGAATTCTTCAATCTAATTGGTTAAGGAGGCAAACAGTTGCTTGCCCTGTTCACACAGGTCCCAGATCCTCTGTGGAGGAGGCTATGCTAAAATGGCTTTCTAATAACCACAAGGTCCAGCGCAAAAACCCATAGAAAGTCTGTGGGCAAGTATATGTGTATAAGCGCGGTTCGTTCACCGCTGACCGCAAAATCTGGGCCACAGTATGCCTTCAATAGCTTTCTTTCTGGTCAACAATTCTTTTTCTTCATTTTTCACCCATCTCTGCATCTTTATCAGTCACACTTCAATTTCTTCTTTCAGTGGGGACTCCCTCTAGTCTCAGGCACTCACAGTTGTGTTGGGCCTGAACCTGTTGGTTCTGGGGCCGATTATAGGATGGTGGATGTCCAATATTGTGGGCCTGGCATTCCTGCTATGTTCTGAACGATGAACCTGGAGTGTGAGTAAATTCCCTGAATGGACTGACCTGGCATTACCTGCTGAAACTGGACTCTTTCTGCAACACAGCACCAGCGGTGCGGCACTTAGATTACAGTATCAGCCCCAGATATATCCTCTTCACTTAACCCGCGTCAGGAGAGCCACACCCTGCTGTGTTACAGTAGGTCTCCGATCACCCAGAACCGATGTGTGTTCTTCTTCAAAGAGAGCAGAATACAGCTGCCAAATATCTCCTCGAGTTCCTGTTTGCTATCTTATTGGCACCCTCGATATTTTGAGCTTGGTTTGATTGTTTCCTCATTGCTGCTGCGTCAGCTGCTGCTCTTGGACTTCCGTTGGGTCCTAGAGTCTGACATCCAATCAGTTTCGAATTTCTCCATGTATATTTCAGGTCTCTAAGGCTTTTTGGATCAGCCCTTCATCACATGGGCGCTTCTATTGTGGGAATGACATCACTCTTAGAGCACTGACAGTTGTTTGCCCATTGTTTTTATCTGCACTGTCAGGAACATCTGTGTTCTTTCTGGAAGCTCAGATAAATGAGGGTTGTTGAGTTTCTGGGTCTGCACCAATTAACCCTTTCACTCCTAAGTTCCGAAAGATTCGACTTGACCCGTATTGGTGACAGTGATTATATTTTGTTCAGTGAAAGTGAGACTTGATACATCACAGCATCTGAGCAGTAGTTAAACAAGGTGCAATCAAGGTTTATATTACCCTGTTGGGCCCTGGGTAGAAGACAGGTCAACCCCCGTCGGCCCTGGCCTCTAGGTTTGCTTGTCCGCCCGGTGTGATGTGTGTAGGTCCTCTGCCAACGTGAAACCCTCCTCGGCTCGTCTGGTGGATGTTCCCAAGCTTCTTGCCGACTGCCTCTACGACATAAGTGTTTGAGAGACCCCTTCTTATACTTCTTCTTCCCAGCAAAGCCTATGGGGACCAGTTAACCCAATTACAGAGATGCCACGTACCTAATGATCCCGCCTGCCCCTGTCAGGTCCTCATCTCATGACACCCTGACATCATCTGTTTTTGACCATCAAGACTCATATCTGGGGTAGTTATGGCAACACAAATGGAACATGTCTCCATAAGGTAGAGATATGGGGGGAAAAATTCAGCTGCTTGCGCCTCCCGTTAGCGCCTTAAATGGGCGCTAATGGGGCGTAAAGCAGCTAACGCCCGGGCGCAGCGCCGCCCACGCCTCCCGAAAAATTTAGTGGGAGGTTAGCGGCGGCGGCAGCCGGTAGCGCCCTGTGGCGCTGCGCCGCCGGCGATGACATCATCGCCGTGCGCAGCGCCCCGCTCGCGCCCCGGCCGTGATCTTCAGTCGCGCCCCCTGATTTACCGCCAGACGCTATGTCCGACGGGTTCAGGGGGGCGTACGTGCGGCCGGGGCGGCGATATTTAAAGGGGAGGTGGCAGGCGGCCATTTTTGTTGCTGGCCGCCTGCCAGCACCTGCCCCCGTTGCTGTCCCCGGCCCCCGTGAAGCCCCCCCACCGTGAAGTGCCGGCTGCGCTCCAAGAGCCCGGCACTTCTCTTGAGTGCCGGGCTCTTTTGCCGGCACTCCCGATCCCTGGGAGCCCAGCTGGGCCCCGGTTCGCGCTGCGCAAGGCCCCTCCCCTTTAAGAAGGGGAGGAAGGCCTGCAATACCGCGGCGCGACGTGCCGCAGCGCGTGGCGCTGCGGCACGTAGCGCCAGGATATTCACTCGCAGCGCCCCAAGAGGGATGCGGGGTGCTTCCAGTTGCGCCCCGCTTCCCTCTTGGGGCGCAACCACTGAAGTTCCGGCGCGGGGCCGCTAATTTTTTCGGGGCGCTAAAAGTCGCGCCCCGGCGAGGTTAGCGCCCCAAATGGGGCGCGACTCAATTTTTACCCCATGGTGTCCATGCCATTTGCCTATGTTTTTAATTCCCTGCAGATATCATAACATTCCAAGACAGTGGCAGTTACATATGACCTTGCTAGTTCTGTTCCCACAGACAAGCTGTCTGTTTTTTATTAATAAGTTTGCTGAGAAGCACTTTTAAAATGTTGGTCAAGAGATGCCCAATGCCATTTTAAAATCTAACCGCTTCTACCCAAGGCATATTACATGATTATTCAAGCATCATTGTGCATTGTGTATCAGTTACACAATAAAAACAATACAAACTTAAGACTATAACTAATAATACTTATTTCATTTAGTCCAGTTAGTTAGTAGGGAGACTCAGACATGACGGTCTACACCTGTGCAAAGATGGAACTGAGGTTCTCGGGGTAAATTTTGATAAAGCAGTTCGGGAGCATTTAAACTAGTATGGCAGGGGGCTAGAAACCCATGTAGTGAAATAGAGGAAAGTGAAAGGCAGACAGAAATAAATGGTAAAAAGGAGAGGAACAAAAAACAAAGGGCCAAACTAATTCATAAAAAATGTGAGCATAAAAAAAGCCTGAGGGTTTTATACCTTAATGCGAGAAGCATCAGGAACAAGGTAGATGAATTAGCTGTGGAAATAGAGGTTAATAATTATGATCTAATTGGGATTACGGAAACATGGTTGCAGGGTGAGCAGGGCTGGGAGCTTAACATACAGGGGTATTCAGTATTTAGGAAGGATCGACAAAAAAGAAAGGGAGGAGGGGTAGCATTGCTGGTAAAAGAGGGGATAAATGCAATTGAAAGGAAGGATATTAACTCAGTTAATACAGAATCTATATGGGTGGAGCTAAGAAATAGCGAGGGGCGAAAAACATTAATAGGAGTGGTATATAGGCCTCCAAATAGTAAAATAGAGGTTGGGGAGGGCATCACGAGGGAAATTAGAGAAGCGTGCAATAAGAGCACAGCTGTCATCATAGGTGACTTTAACTTACATATAGATTGGACTAGCCTAATCAGTAAAAATAATGAGGAGGAGGAATTCCTTGAGTGTTTAAGGGATGGTTATCTGGATCAATATGTCGAGGAACCAACTCGGGAACAGGCTATATTGGACTGGGTACTGTGCAATGAGAAGGGACTAATTAGTAATCTTGTTGTACGGGGACCCTTGGGTCAGAGCGATCATAACATGATCGATTTCTCACTCGAAATGGAGAGCGAAGAAATTGACTCAGAGACTCAGGTCCTGAATTTAAACAAGGGGAATTATGATGCCATTAGACGGGAACTGAGTAGGTCTGATTGGACAACGTTCCTGGGAGGACTGGAGGTAGATAAACAATGGCAAGCATTTAAAGATAGAATGACAAAATTGCAAAAATTGTTTATACCAATCTGGCATAAAAGGAAATCTAAAAAGGTGACTCAACCGTGGATAACAGGGGAAATTAGAGACAGCATAAAATCCAAAGATAGGGCGTATAAAATAGCCAAAAAACGCGCCAGAGCGGAAGATTGGGAACAGTTTAAGATAGAGCAAAGGAGGGCAAAGGGCTTAATCAAGAAGGGCAAAATAGCTTACGAAAGCAAGCTGGCGGAAAATATAAAAACTAACTCCAAAAGCTTTTATAAGTATATCAAGAGGAAAAGACTGGTGAAAACCAAAGTTGGTCCATTGCAGTCAGATACGGGGGAATATATAATGGGAAATAAGGAAATGGCAGACCAACTAAATGCATACTTTGGGTCAGTCTTTACGAAGGAAGACACAAAAAACCTCCCTGGGATATCGGGAAAAATAGGGACATTGGCAAAGGAGGAACTGACGCAAATCAATATCTCTAAGGATATGGTGTTAAGGAAGCTAAAGGGATTGAAGGCGGACAAATCCCCAGGGCCTGATAACATGCATCCTAGGGTACTGAAGGAGGTGGCCCTAGAGATAGCGGATGCACTAAGCATGATTTTTCAGAATTCATTAGACTCGGGAACAGTGCCCATGGATTGGAGGGTAGCTAACGTTACCCCACTATTCAAAAAGGGGGGTAGGGAAAAAGCAGGTAATTACAGACCTGTAAGCCTTACATCAGTTGTGGGCAAAATGCTGGAGTCCATCATTAAGGATGAAATAGCCGAGCACTTAGCAAATGGGGACAGGATAGGACAGAGTCAACATGGATTTACAAAGGGTAAATCGTGCTTGACTAATCTATTGGAATTTTTTGAGGGAGTAACTGGTAAAATAGATGGGGGAGAGCCAGTAGATGTGGTGTACCTGGACTTCCAAAAGGCCTTCGATAAGGTCCCACATAAAAGATTAGCATGGAAAATTGAAGCTCATGGGATAAAGGGGAAAGTATTGACGTGGATAGAGAACTGGCTGTCAGATAGAAAACAGAGAGTTGGAATAAACGGCTCATTTTCTGAATGGCAGGCAGTAACAAGTGGGGTACCACAGGGATCTGTCCTGGGTCCCCAGCTGTTCACAATTTATATTAATGACCTGGATCAGGGAGTCGAATGCAGCATTTCCAAATTTGCAGACGACACTAAACTAGGAGGGGGGGTGGGCTCAGAGGAGGAGACCAGGAAGCTCCAGAGCGATTTGGACAGACTGGGTGATTGGGCGGATAAATGGCAGATGCACTATAATGTGGACAAGTGCGAAGTTATCCACCTTGGGTGCAGGAACGGGAGGGCAAATTATTATTTAAATGGCAATAAATTGGGAGAGGGGGAAGTACAGAGAGACCTGGGTGTTCTTGTACACCAGTCACTGAAGGCGAGCATGCAGGTGCAACAGGCGGTCAAGAAGGCAAACGGTATGCTGGCCTTCATAGCAAAAGGGTTGGAATACAGGAACAGGGATACCTTGCTGCAGCTGTACAGGGCACTGGTGAGACCACACCTCGAGTACTGTGTACAGTTTTGGTCGCCTCATCTGAGGAAAGATGTTCTTGCCATGGAGGGGGTGCAGCGGCGATTCACCAGGCTGATACCAGGAATGGCGGGATTGACCTATGAGGAGAGACTATGTAGTTTAGGGATGTACACACTGGAGTTTAGAAGATTGAGAGGGGACCTCATAGAAGTGTATAAAATTCTGACAGGTCTAGACAGATTAGATGCAGAAGGAATGTTTCCCTTGGCGGGTGAGAACAGAACTAGAGGACATAATTTAAGGATAAGGGCTAAACCATTTAGGACAGAAATGAGGGGGAATTTCTTCACTCAGAGAGTGGTGAACCTGTGGAACTCATTGCCACAGAGGGCAGTGTACGCCAGCTCATTAAATATATTTAAGAGGGAATTAGATATATTTCTACAGGCAAAAGGGGTTAAGGGTTACGGAGAGAAGGCGGGGACGGGATACTGAATTGAAGGATCAGCCATGATCTCATTAAATGGCGGAGCAGGCTCGAAGGGCCGGATGGCCTACTCCTGCTCCTATCTTCTATGTATCTATGAAGATTTCCCCCTTTCTCATAGGATGCACTAAAACAAATGCAGAAGGCACTATATGAATGAAAGTTGTTGTTGTAAACTGAAATTTAGCAATGATAACCTGCAGCTCACAATGGATATTGTTAGAGAAATGTCCCTATGGTGAAAAGGGGCAATGCATGAACAGGTCGAGTGTGAAGCAGGCATGGGAAGCCATCATCCTGGCTGTAAATGCTGGGTGATATACCCAGGAAGTGGAGTGATAGCCAGATCACAATAGACTGCCATATAATGAGGTTTGCCATGTGAAAGGATGCCACTTATGTCAAAGTAAGTTACAGGTAGCAAACATGTTGACTTGAAAAGTTTAATTATATTTAACACAGATTGATCCAGTAATCTCCTGCGCAAAGGGAAGTAATGAAGTTTGTTGTGGACTAGTGGAGCAGCCAACCCTTTAAGGTGAAGTTGAGAAAGATTGAAAACTAAGGGGTAAAATTCCTTATGCCCTGTTCTGCCGCTGGAAGTGTGGCGAGGCGGGACTTTCAGCCGCCAGTGTGGTCCAGTGTTTACCCTGTCCCATATCCTGGGGATGGGGTCATTAGCATAACTGTGCCATTTACAGCACTTTTCCCCCAATGTACCAATAATTAATGTATACTGAATAATGGTTCCATAGATTATATTTTGGAGTCAACATTTTTTGGTCTATTCACAATTTTGTAGCCATATGTGCACTTCTTACCTACACTGGCCCAGTAGCTGACTGAGTTAATGATCCTCCACACCAGGTAAAATACCTGCTACCCTCTGTCCTGCTTAAAATAAAATGTGCACATACACTGCTTGTTATCTAAACGCACCAGAGTTTGTTGGATGACAATGAGATTTATATTTGTGCACTGGTGTGGGACTTACGCTGCGGCGATTTTCCAGCGAGGAAGGTGATTTTCGTGTGGGATCATGATGTAAGCTGTGCTCTTGTGCCAGAATAAAGACTGGTGTTCACATTAGCAACTACCCGGCAACATTCACATTGGACACAGACAATTTTGTGTTTTGTATTTTGGATACAAAAATGTCAGAAGAGTGCTGGGATAGAGAGTGTTCTGCCAATGGGCCTATTCTGATGTGAAACTGAAACATGCAAAGGATCAATAACAACTTTTTCAAACATGCTGTTAGCCTCAAGGGTCAAGGCCAGCTCTGGGATGACCAATTTCAACACCTTGACTAAACTGTTTAAATGAATGCGGCAACTCATAGCACACATTGGGCCATATTTTCCGATCCCTAAGGGTGGGTACGCGCTGTGTACACACCCGTAGGGACATCGGAAATGCCAGTTTCAGGCATGCACAGCGCATGCACTGAAAACCGGCATTTCCGATCTGTCAAGAATCCTCTTGACAGATCCTCTGCCTGCACTGGAGAAGGGCCTCTGCGGGCGGATAGTTCCGCTTTCGGGAGAACCTCTGCCCGCAGAAAACCCTTAGAAATCTTACACCTGGTAAAAGCAGGCGTAAGGCCTGCTTTTACCAGCATAAGATTTGAAAAAAGTGAAAAACAAAATTTTTTCACTCATTTATCATTGAAAAATACTTTAAAAAAGGTAAGTTTATTTTTAGCCCCATAAAAAACTTTAATTATTTTTTTCAAAAAATTAAATTTTTATTTAAATATTTAATTTATTGTAATTTCAACTCATTTTAAAAATGTGATATAAAAAAAATTATTTAATGTTTTACAATGTTTTTGGGGTGATCTCCATTCATATATTTGACAGGTCTATCTGTCAAGTGTATGAAGGGAGATTCCCTTCTCCTATTGGCTCCCCATGGCCCACGTGATCCCAGGGACGCTTGCGAACCGCATGCGCCTCTGGGATACGTGGGCCCTGCGCATTTCGAGTTGGAGAGGCCCAGGAGCGGAAGTGTCCGGACCTCGGGAGCCCTCAGGTAAGTCCGTAGATTTTTTCCAGACCGGAGGCCTCCGCACGCGGGAAGCTTCCGATCGGAAAATACGGCCCAATATTGTCTTCCTTGGGAATGTGCTAGAAGAAATCAGAGTGGCTACCAGGATGTCCAGCTCTTTTTTTGTTTAGTCTTCTGTGTGTGTGTATCTGAATATACATGTATGAGGCTCTGCCTTTTCCCACTAAAATACAATGTCCGATGGCAATATAATCACAGCCACTTTCTCATATTGCTTTTGAAAATATTGCTGTTTAATCACTCGACATGGCACAACTGGGGCTTTAGAGTCTCCTGCTCAGTGTGTAGTTGGCTGGGTTCACTTGTATATGAATGAGATGTAGTGTTGTGTGGGTACTTCATTAACATGCAATGTTAGTAGCAACAGCTTGGACAGCATGTCCCTCATGGCTGGTCTTATGACAAATAGCTGATTTAATGGATTAATACAAAGGCTTCGAGTTTCACTCACCCACTGCACCAGAATACAGGTGTATTTTAACTCCTGGGCCTCATTAGAATCTCACAGGCAAGTTTCCCACAGGATTCGCAGACCACCCAGGAAACCCGGCCACCTCCGGAGCGCAATTTCTGGCAGGTCAGACAAAGGCCTACTTAAAGCGGGAATGCACCTGTTAAAGCAAGGTTGCATTACCTTCTGCAAGATTTCGCAGTTTCCATTGCTCAGAAGAAATGAGCTGCAGGCAAATCCCCAGAACAAGGCAGCGCACAGCACCGGGGAGAACAGTAAGACCGGGGAGGACCACCCAACCTCATGGTGCTGTCGGAGCTGGAACAGCGAGTGCTCGGGATCAGTGGCCCTGCAAGAGCTGTCAGGTTGGGATATTTCAAGGCTGGATTCTCTTGTGAACATGGTCTCTGACTAATACTTGTGCCTCTTCATGAACATCTGAGAAATGCACAAGCAGACAGCTAAACTACATCAAGCTGCATTGTGACACCTGTCATCTGATACTGTCCAGCCTCTGAGTGCCATGCTGACTGTTGTCCCTTTTCCCTCTTTTTAGGTCCTTAGCATAGAAACATAGAAAAATAGGAGCAGGAGTAGGCCATTCGGCCCTTCGAGCCTGCTCCGCCATTCAATATGATCATGGCTGATTCTCTATCTCAATACCATATTCCCGCTCTCTCCCCATACCCCTTGATGCCTTTTGTGTCTAGAAATCTATCTATCTCCTTCTTAAATATATTCAGTGACTTGGCCTCCACAGCCTTCTGGGGTAGAGAATGCCACAGGTTCACCACCCTCTGAGTGAAGAAATTTCTCCTCATCTCAGTCCTAAATGTCCTACCCCATATCCTGAGACTGTGACCCCTCGGTCTAGACCCCCCAGCCAGGGGCAACAACCACAGTCCCCCAAAGAAGACATCTCAGAGGAGGAGAATCCTTCTCAGGTGGCACTGTCATGAGCTCCATCACTCCCAAGCACTAACACAGAGATTGACACCCTGGCTGGGTTAGAGTGTGAGGTAGAGGGGTCTGCACATGGTGAAACACCCAGCACTAGTGAGCAGCAACAGGTACTGGTGGCAGGAACAGCCCAAGAGGCATCTCATCCGAGGGCGAGGATCTCTCCCAGCTCTTCTAAGGAGGACAGAGATGAGGACTTCAGGGACACAGCAATAAGATGAAAACTGCTTGCCTATCACAGGCAATTATATCATGTATTGGAAGGCCTGTCGAGGAGTTTCGCCACCATGGCTGAAAGTATGGAGCAGTCTGCTTCTAGCTTGAGTCGTGTCATCTCGAATGACATCTGTGCTCTGGAGTCTACCCTGGAGAGTGTGGCCACCTCCAGGGACACTGCAGTGGGGCCCTCACAACGAGAGTCAATGTTTACTGTCTTTGCAGCTTTGGTGGAAGCTCAAACGGCTGTCGTGCAGTTCTGAGCTCAAACCTGTGCTCCATCTTGGAGAGGCAGATGCCCACCTTGGATATATTGATGGAGCAAATGGAGCTTTCCAGGCGTCACTCATCTTCTGCAGACTCCTGTCTCATAGATGAGCAGAAGTGCTGAGCCCAGCCCCATGGGGGCGGCTGTGGTGCAGCAGGAGTGGCACGTGCTGCCCTCTCTCAGGATGTCAGCATATCTGCTTCCTCGCTACCTATTCAGTGAATAACAACCACAGTGCCAGAAAGTCAGCTAGACCAGAGTGCCCCGGCAGCAGGCAAAATACTGTAGTCTGCAGCTGAGCCCTGAGAGGCTCGAGCTCCCAAAAGTGGCCGGCCGTAAACATCACATGAGTCCCCGTCTGAGCAACGGCAGCCTTCAACCAGCTCTGCTGAAGCCTCTGGGGGAGCACCTCGTGTGATCTCTGCAGAGTTAGCAGACCTTGATTTAAGAAAAACATGTAGCTTGATCACTTGGGTGACAAAAGAATTCACTACAATATTGTGTTTGTTTATTATGTTTGCAACTTTGGTCTATAGTTTTTTTTTCTTATTCCAGCTTCTTAGTCTGCATTGTAAGAAAGTAATTGATATAGAAGTTGACTGAATGGTTTCAATGGGCTCGATTTTGCCAGGCCCGAGGAGGCGGGATTGGAGGCGTGTGAGTTGTAAAAATCGCAAAAAATGGCGGGCGGCTCTGATCCCGCCTCCATCCCGCCTCCCAGCAATTTTCCCACATTCGTGGTTTCAGACCCCGTTTCCATCCCGCCTCCAAGAGGCGGGATAGGCCCTTAAGGCCCTAAACTACCAGTTAATTGCCTCTATAATCCCATTTTGAGAGGCCTTTCTGAATTTAAGACATTTTCCCCATGCTGCACGTCTCCTCTGGAACACACCAGTTAATCCTGGCGGCCTCACAAGTGGATTGCTTACTAACAGCTGCAGCTCCACCATTAATAAGGAGTTTTCACCAATGATCATTTGCAGGTGGCAGAACTTTGTTGTCTCAGGTCTGGGGGAACTTTTAGCAGGCCTACGCATTGTTGTGGAAGTTTGAAGCCTGACACCCATCTCCAGTGTGACCTCCTGGGAAACCCCTCTCCCCACATTGACTGAGCACTTCCTCAACTGAGGTATATACCAGAAGCATGGGAACCATTTATTTCTTTTCCTCCTGGGCATCAGATTCGGACGGAAGACCAGCTGTGGCAGCAGCAGAACCCTGAACATCAGCAGCACCAACTGCAGGAGCAACAACAGGAGCTCCAAGCTGCTGCTCACCCACCTGAAGCTGCACAGGCCAGAAGGCGCCAGCGCATGGAAGCACGTCGGCGCAGGAGATACCCCCAAAACAGGGTCTACAGACAGAGGATCAGCTACCTCAACATGACTGAGCAGCAGTGCCAAAGGAGGCTCAGACTTTCGCGAGAGGTAGTGGGTGACATCTGCGCAATGCTGCAACAAGAGCTGGAGCCCAGAGGAGCAGGTGGACACCCCTTACCAGTGACCGTCAAAGTCACCATCGCCCTCAACCTTTTTGCTTCAGGCTCATTCCAGGGATCAACAGCAGACATCAGCGGCGTCTCCCAGGCGGCCGCACACACTTGCATCACGCAGGTAACCGATGCCCTCTTTGCCATCGCGCACAATTATATCAATTTCTCCAAGGATCAAGCAAGAGTAACCGCGCGTGCGGTTGGGTTTGCCAATCTGGAAGGCTTTCCAAGGGTGCAGGGCATCATTGACTGCACACATGTGGCCCTTAAGGCACCCATCACAATCCAGTTTTTTTTGTCAACCGCAAGGGCTTCCACTCCCTCAACATGTGTGACCACAATAAGGAAATGTTGCATGTTTGCGGCAAATACCCTGATAGTTGCCATGATTCCTTCATCCTGCGCCAGTCTAGTGTGCCTCCGCTCTTCAGTCCGCCAGACCAACTTTTTGGATGGCTACAAGGGCTATCCCCTGAAGACGTGGCTAATGACGCCGTTGAGGAGCCCATCCAACGACGCTGCGGAGCGTTACAGCTCCAGCCACATTTCCACCAGATCCATAATCGAGTAAACCATCAGCTTGCTGAAGATGCAATTCAGATGCCTTGATAGATCAGGTGGAGCCCTGCAGTACTCAGCAGCCAGGGTCTCCAGAATCGTCATGGTCTGCTGTGTACTTCACAACATGGCACAGCATCGTGGCTTGCAGCTGTCTGAGGTACAAGTGGCTGATCGCATAGCCTCCTCAGATGAGGAGGAGGAGGAGGACACCGACAACGAACAGGTTGCAGAGGCGCATCAACCAGTGGCAGCAGCACGCGAGCACATCGCTGCCCGGGATGCAAGGGACGCACTCATCTTGGCCAGATTTGCTTAGCCTGCACAATCAAACACTTTTGCCTCGCACCTTCTTACCAGAGCATCGACAACGGACAAGAACCTGTGGATTCCCATCACTCTGACCTCCATACTGACAATTGCAAGTCGCCCTAAGGCCTCAATGTGGAAATCCCATTTTCGAAATGACACAGGCCACAACTTCAACAGTTTGCCATCAAATTTGTTTATCATCACAATTCACAGATGGCTTTTCAAAAATAAACACAACAGAACACCTAGGTGACTACCCTTGTGACTACTTGTGCTTTATCTTCCTCTTACGCGTGCTCCTACGTGGTGCTTCCCCTGTGGCTTCAGTGGATGTGGAGGCCCCTTGCTCACTTTCTTGCTGCTCCTGTCTCAACACCTTTGGCGTGCATCCTCTGGGGTTGCGAGCCTGTGAGGGCTCGGCAACAGTCTGCTGCTCCTGCGGCTGTGCAGGGGCTGAGACGACCATCTCAGTTGGGTGAGGACTCTGGTGGGGCTCTGACCGAGGGCTTTGCAGTGGCATGGTCATGTGAGTGCTTGGAGAGGAGCCCCCACTTCCTTGTTCTCTGCCAACAACATCCCTCTCATGGGTCAGCCCCACTTCAGAGCTAGCAAGTGGCTTGACAGCACCTTGTTGCACTTCAGGGGAGCCATGAGGACCCGTTTCTGCACTGCAAGTCCTACTCCAGAGGACTTCCATGAAGGTCTGGTTTCTATGCTCAATAGCTGACCATTGCTCTTCAAGAGATGTCAGTCTATTCTGAACAATCACCATGTTTTCAATACCCTGGCGACTTAGCTCCTCCATGGCCGTAGCCATCCTCTCCTCTACCGTAGCCATCCTCTCCTCTACAGTAGCCAGCCTTACCACGGAGGTTGCCATCCTTTCCACGGAGGTTGCCATCCTTTCCGTGGTGATGCGTTCATGCGCCAATGCCTCCACAAAGGCTCTGCTCATGTTCACGATGGACTCCTCCATTCGCTCCACACTCGCAGCAACCCTGGAGACAAAACCTGCCAGAGACTCCTGCACCTGTTCCTGGAGTTCCAGCACCGCTCTCCTGCTGGATGGACCCGGAGGCACAGGGTCGACATGCAGCTGAGCCGAGCTGGGAGAGTCCTGCGTCCTCCGACCAGGACTCTCCACTGCTGTCCCTGTCTCCACCATCTGCTGATGCTCACTTGTGATCTGTGATACACCAGGTGACAACACTACTCTATCTCGCGAAGGTCCCACCGAGGTGTTAGTGTCTGCGCTGGTGCTGGGTGCGCTGAATTCTGCTGATGCTGCGCCCTCAGAGGTTGCAGCTTCCTTTGAGGAGTCTTCAGGCTCAGGCTGTTCATCCTGGACAGTGAGGACGGGGGCTCTCGATGGTCCTGTGGGGGAGTAAAGGAAAGAGTTAGAGATGTGAGATAAAGGTTGCATGCACATTGAATTGTGTCGATGATCATAAGTCAATCTGTTAGAGCATCAGAATCATTATCAGTCACTCATGCAATGTCAATGAGAGAGATGCAAAACTATTTTGTCACCAGCTTGCTGAGATGCGCCCGTCTGTCCATCCCCCACTTGCGTATCGTCCTCCACTCCCACAATCTCCAGGGCCGCCTCCTCTGCATTGGTGAGCTGGGCTATTGAGGGTGGCCCTCCTCCTGTCCTCGCCCTTTCCCTCTTATTGTGGGCTCTCTTTTCCTGCAACGAGGGAGACAAGTGGAGTTTGAGTGAGAATAAAGGAGTGAGTGTAGAGAATCCATAGCATAGATGCTTAGAAGGAGACAAAGATGGAGTGAGGTGCCAAGACCAAGGGCCCACCCTGTGTGTTGTAAGTTGTTGGCATTGCATCACAGTGATAGGGAGTGTGAGGGCTGCATAGTCGAATAGTTCAGTGAATGTGAACATAGAGAGAGAGGGAATGGGTAAAGGTGCAGGGATGTAAGGGTGAAGTGGGATGTGCAGGAGGAGGTTGACAAAGCAGGGTGCTGGTGATGAGAGGCAATGGGGATCAGATTGAGGGTGATGGGAATGTAATACTCACTTTTCCTGTGCGGAGAAGGTCATGAAACCTCTCTCGGCATTGCAGCCAGGATCTGCTGCACATAGAAATAGCATTGACCTCCTGTGCCACTTGCATCCACACAGCTTTAGTCTGTTGTGGAGGCTTTTTCCTGGCTGAGGAAGGAAAGAGCACCTCCTTGTTTGCTCTTGCTCCCTCCACCAGAGCTTGGAGGGAGGCCTCATCAAATCTAGGTGCACACTTTGGTCTAGAGCTGGACATACTTGCAGAAGGAATCACTCAGAACAATGGTCACAAAGTTGAAAGGCTGAAAAAGAAGCAAGGCAGCTTGCAGGCCTTAAATCCAGCAGAATAGATGACGTCATCAGAGGCGAGTTTCTGTATGAAAAGGTTAATTGGGCCAGGGGTTCCCACACGCTGGAAATCAAGTGCCCAATTAGGGCAAAATCGCACTTTTTTCCCACTTTACATCGGAGTCGGGATCCTGACACAACGACCACCTGACACGCCCCCAGCCCGCTCCCAATGACAAAATCCAGCCCATGGTCTTCAATGCAGTATTAAGAGAGTGATAAAGGGGTGACAAGGACTGTTAATGCTGAGGGGCTTTTTGTGACTTTTCAGGTAAGGGGATTGAGGAGGTCACCAAAAGCTCTGCTCTATCACATGCTCCCTGGCCTCTCAAGCTGCAATACATTCTGCTGGCTCTTTTTTGTGTGGTTCTCCCTCGCCTTCATCTAATTCTTCCTCATCTGACGATGCCTCTTCTTGTTGCTGTGCCTCCTCCAACTCCAATCCTCTGTATTTCCAGGTTTGCAGAATGCAGCAAACTAGAATGATGCGGCCCACTTTTTCAGAGCCCCCCGAACGATCAAACCACCTGAATTTTTGCTTCAAAATGGTAGAGGTGTGCTCGATGATGTTCCTGGTGGTCCTATGGCTCTCATTGTATCTGTGTTCCTCAGGCATGGCAGAGTCGAGGAGGTGTGTCATCAGCTCAGTGTATCCCTTGTCCCCTAGCATCCATCCTCTGACATTCCTCAATGGGTGAAAAGTGGGAGGATAGATGAGTGTCACAGAATAAAGGTGTTGTGGCAGCTGCCAGCAAAATTGGTGCAGACTTGCATTATCCTTCCGCAGTGGTCACACACTGGTTCAACATTGATGGAGTGGAAGCCCTTCCTGTTCATAAGCTGCTGGCTTGTCCTCTGGTGCCCGGATTGCTACATGGGTGCAGTCTATTATATGAGGGAAGCAGGACACAGCTGCAAATCCCAGAGCTTTCTCATTCTGACTGTCAGCATCCATCGCAAAGGTAAAGTACTGGTTTGCTCTGGCAAAGAGGGCATTGATGGTCTGTTTGATGAAGCTGTGCACTGCAGACTGGGAGATATAGGTGATGTCCCCTGAAGCAGCCTGGAAGGATACTGTGGTAAAAAAAAAGGTTAAGGGCGGTGGTGACTTTGAGATACACTGATTAGTATGCCCCCGCCCCCCCGGTCCAGCAGGTCCTGCTGCAGCGAGCTGCATAGGTCAGCGACAGCCTGCCTGGTGAAAAAACAGCCTCCTCCTGCACTGCTCCTCAGAAATATCCAACAAAGTAACTCGACCTGTGGGGCTGGGTAAGGCCTTCTACCAACAGCCCTCCTCATCGGCCGTCGTCCATCAGACCCACCTGCTAGTTGCCCTGTAAACGCCTTGTGCTACTTTGCTATGTTAAAGGCAATGTTCCCTTTAAGCTGCATGGCCACACAGCTGTCTGGAGGTCCCGTGCAGCCGGCTCACCGGCTTTTGAACGGAAAAACCGCGCATGCGCGGAAATTTGAATGGGCCGCGCAGCCCGTAAGATATACCAAAGGGAACATTGGTCAAAGGCGCTATATAAATGCAAGTTGTTGTTGTTGTTGTCCTGGTTCTTCAGGCTGCTGCTATTCCTCCAACTATTAATCCATCCAAAGGAGTGAAGCAAAAACAGCATCCATGATAAGCAGCGAGTGCTTAATGAGGGTAAGTTAGGGCCTAAAATCAGAAAGAAGCGACGTAGAAGCTCAGGACTGGCTTGGAGATTGATTACTCACAATGGCACACAAATCCTAAAGACCTAAGAACCTGCAGGCGAGTGCCCCTTTAAATTCAGTTTCCAGTCATCTCATTCAGTTTGCGAAGCCAATGGCGTTAAGTTGGCCGCTGAGCGGGACTTCTGACCTGCCCATTTAAAATTGCGTCAGGGTCCATAGGATGTCATCGAACGCCTATTTCCATTTATAAAAGCAGAGATTTAAAAAAATTAGAATTGATTTGTAAAACTTCAGCAACAGGTAAAGCCTGCTGCTGTGTGAACTTTCTCTAAAAGCCATCATAATGGCAGCAGGCATCCTGGCTATTCCAGCAACAAGGCCTATCCCCAGCCCCACAATAATTTTGCCACCAGGTGGCACTGTGCTATGGATCAGAAATATAACAAGGCCTACAGACCGTTTTAGTATTAAGTAACTTCACGTAGATGAAAAACGATGTGAAAAAAGTAGGAATCACAATGGTCTGATTTAAATTGACTACAGAATAAGAGCCAACTTTTTATAGTTTTATGTTACTATGTTAAATATTAGTATATTGCAGTTACAGCAATATTTTATTGTTTAATAGATTCTATAAAGATACATCCTCTCCTATTCTCCTTCCTCTTGCTGAGATTCAGTTCAACAGGCCTTCTGATTATCAAAATGGTCATTCTTCCTGTGCGATTCTAGGCAGGTTGTACATATGTAACACCAAACAGCCAACACAAATGTTTTTTTAAGAAACCTTCTACAATAACTACCAGTCACAAATTCCACTTGTAATGGAAGGAAAGATTTTTGAGGGGCAGAGGACATCATATGAGTGCTTGCTCACAGTGATGCCTTATCCCATTTGTTTGCAGTATTTATTGTACTCAATTCAATTCTCAGCTTTGATTTATAACTCTGCCACCTAGTGGATGAGACCGTCACTATAACAACACCTAATTGCATTTATATAGCGTCTTTATTTTAATAAAATGTCCCCAAAGTGTTTCACGCAGCAAGAAGATGGACTGAGTGAGAGAGGAATGAGGAGAATTGGCTGGAACTCCAGTCAAAATCGTAGGTTTAAATGATCTTTTTAAAGGTGAGAAAAGGAGTAGCAAGGCCAAGAGGCTTAAGGAGGGAGTTCCTGGTGTCCTTCACTTGCTCGTAGACCTTTCAGCCATCTTTTCCAGACAGTGGGGTCAGGATGGTTAAAAGCTTTGCCACAAAGCAAGGAACACCAGGAGGGGGAGGGATGCCTAGAGTTGGAGGACTGCAGGGCATGCCTGGAATGTAATGCTCGCGCACATTGCAGAGATGGGATGATGGGAGGCGGCAGCTAGATTTATAGACAATTTGGTGCATTGGAAACAGGGAGCAATGGAGGCCAGGGTGAGCGAGATTTTGTGTGGTGCGGGATGTGGGCAGTGAAGCTTTGGACAAGTTGTCTCGGGAAGAATTTGGGAGGCTGGGTAAGAAGTCGAGTTTTAAGGTAACAAAAGCATTGAGTAAGGTTTTCAGCAGTGAAGAGATTGAGGTCGGGGCAAAAGTGGCGATTTGGGGTACGGAAGTGTAGAGGTTAACTAGAAACCCAAAGGTCATGAGTTCAGCCCGGAAAGTTATGAAATAGAATTCAATAAATCTGGTAATTTGTGGGCTAAAGCCAGAAAGAAGTGACAATGAAGATTATTGTAAAATCCCAACTGGTTCACTAATCTTCTTCAGGGACGGGAACCTGCCACCCGACCCAATTTGGGCTACATGTGACTCTAGTCCACACTATGTGGCTGACTCTTAATGCCCTCAGGACAACTAAGGATAGGCAACAAATGCTGCCTTGAGAGCATCACCCACATCCCAAAAACTAATTTTTTTTAAACGGTGAGGAGGTGGAAGTATGCTGTCTTATTGGTGGATGGGAGACGGAGTTTGAAGCTCAGCCCAGAGTCGAATAGGATCTTGGATTGGAAAGAGATGGAGGGATCAAGGGTTTTTTTTGAGGAGGGGGAGTGATGATGGCTGTTTTGAAGGGAAGTGAAATGGTCGCCTCAGCAAAGGGAACCATTTATGATATCAGCCAGCATTGGAGCAAGGAGAGGTAGTTGAGTATTCAGGAGTTGGGTCGAGAGTGGATCAAGGCAGTAAGAGCGGGGTCTCGCAGGGGAGTTGATTTATTGTAAGGGCTAAGAGGAGATGGGTAGAACTCATTGAGTAATATGGGATACATAATCAGGCTGAATTGATTTGATATTGGGAAACATCTGTTTAAGGGTCCATTTCCATAGAAAGGTTTCTGCATCACTGCAACACTAAAGTTGGTGTATAGATAGGGATCCTCATTAGTGATATGACTATGGAATGCACAAGAACATTGTAACTTGAAACTGGGCATTTCATACCCAAACTGCAGATCCCAGACAGCAGTGTAAACACAGTCTTCTGTAGGTCTGGTTCAAAAGCGCACAATGTTACTGGGGCATCCCTTGAAAAGTTGTAATGTCAGAACGTCAAAAGGCTTCAAGCTGATTTTAAAAGCAGAAATTCAGATTGGACTTGGAAGAGCCAGTATAAAATGGCTCTCCAAACTGGCAGTAAACTCATTAAATGGCGGAGCAGGCTCAAGGGGCCGAATGGCCTACTCCTGCTCCTATCTTCTATGTTTCTATGATTCGCTTTTGGTTCTGTGGGGTAGTATACATTCACTCCAAACCTTTATGACCTTACCATTTCCTTTGTATAATTTTAAAATGCTTTTCAAATCAACAACAACAACAACTTGTATTTATATAGCACTTTTAACGTAGTAAACCGTCCCAAGGAGCTTCACAGGAGTATTATAAGACAAAAAATTTGACACCGAGCCACATAAGGAGAAATTAGGACAGGTGAAAGAGATAGGTTTTAAGGAGCGTCTTAAAGGAGGAAAGAGAGGTAGCGAGTCGAAGAGGTTAAGGGAGGGAATTCCAGAGCTTAGGGCCTAAGAAACAGAACACTAAATTGGAAATAAAATCAGCTTTCAGTTCCCCAGTTAGTGATGTAAAGTCTAATGCAATTATTAACCTCTCGAGCTGTTCATCAGCAGCGTGGATATATCCAGGATCATTGGCAGCTACATGTGACTGACTGACATCTATGAAGTGAAAACATATAACTTTGCATTACAATATCCAAAAGTGAAACCTATTTAATTATTTTTAGAAGTACTTTCAGATTTATATATTTATAGAACAGCGTACGGTCTAGCAGCTTTAAGGCAAAGCGATCATTTATTGTTGAGCATTCTAGAGAAACAGATGCTAATGCTATTGAAATGAATTTCAGTCAGCATTGACAGGTAAAATGAATTGATAGATAATCTTTTTTATTCAGTTTTCCTCCTTTCCCACAAGTGGGGACTCATTCAGCTTTAAGGGAAATCTCTGGCCCTTTGCTCAAGTGGCCATTCCTCTTGGATGGGGCTGGGCAGAGATTGCTGCTCAGTGGTGGGGGCGGGAGGTGGGGGACTGGTCTCTGCTCAGTGTGGGGGGGGGGGCTGGTCTCCGCTCAGTGTGGGGGGGGGGACTGGTCTCCGCTCAGTGTGGGGGGGGGACTGGTCTCGCTCAGTGTGGGGGGGGGGGGGACTGGTCTCCACTCAGTGTGTGGGGGGGGGCTGGTCTCTGCTCAGTGTGGGGGAGGGGACTGGTCTCCGCTCAGTGTGGGGGGGGGGGGCTGGTCTCCGCTCAGTGTGGGGGGGGGGGGGAACTGGTCTCCGCTCAGTGTGGGGGGGGGGGGCTGGTCTCCGCTCAGTGTGGGGGGGGGGGGGCTGGTCTCTGCTCAGTGTGGGGGGGGGGGGGGACTGGTCTCTGCTCAGTGTGGGGAGGGGCTGGTCTCTGCTCAGTGTGTGGGGGGGGGGCTGGTCTCTGCTCAGTGGGGGGAGGGGCTGGTCTCTGCTCAGTGTGGGGAGGGGCTGGTCTCTGCTCAGTGTGGGGGAGGGGACTGGTCTCCGCTCAGTGTGGGGGGGGGGACTGGTCTCTGCTCAGTGTGGGGGGGGGGACTGGTCTCCGCTCAGTGTGGTGGGGGACTGGTCTCCGCTCAGTGTGGGGTGGGGGGGCTGGTCTCTGCTCAGTGTGGGGGGGGGGACTGGTCTCTGCTCAGTGTGGGGGGGGGGACTGGTCTCTGCTCAGTGTGGTGGGGGACTGGTCTCCGCTCAGTGTGGTGGGGGACTGGTCTCCGCTCAGTGTGGGGTGGGGGGGCTGGTCTCTGCTCAGTGTGGGGGGGGGGACTGGTCTCTGCTCAGTGTGGGGGGGGGGACTGGTCTCTGCTCAGTGTGGTGGGGGACTGGTCTCCGCTCAGTGTGGGGGGGGGGACTGGTCTCTGCTCAGTGTGGGGGGGGGGGACTGGTCTCTGCTCAGTGTGGTGGGGGACTGGTCTCCGCTCAGTGTGGGGGGGGGGGCTGGTCTCTGCTCAGTGTGAGGGGGACTGGTCTCCACTCAGTGTGGTGGGGGACTGGTCTCCGCTCAGTGTGGGGTGGGGGGGGCTGGTCTCTGCTCAGTGTGAGGGGGACTGGTCTCCACTCAGTGTGGGGGGGGGGGGCTGGTCTCCGCTCAGTGTGAGGGGGACTGGTCTCCACTCAGTGTGGGGGGGGGGGGCTGGTCTCCGCTCAGTGTGGGGGGGGGGACTGGTCTCCGCTCAGTGTGGGGGGGGGGGGACTGGTCTCCGCTCAGTGTGGGGGGGGGGGCTGGTCTCCGCTCAGTGTGGGGGGGGGGCTGGTCTCTGCTCAGTGTGGGGGGGGGACTGGTCTCTGCTCAGTGTGGGGGGGGGGGGGCTGGTCTCCGCTCAGTGTGGGGGGGGGGCTGGTCTCCGCTCAGTGTGGGGGGGGGGCTGGTCTCTGCTCAGTGTGGGGGGGGGACTGGTCTCTGCTCAGTGTGGGGGGGGGGGACTGGTCTCCGCTCAGTGTGGGGGGGGGGGGGACTGGTCTCCGCTCAGTGTGGGGGGGGGGGGGAGACTGGTCTCCGCTCAGTGTGGGGGGGGCTGGTCACCACTCAGTGTGTGGGGGGGGGGCTGGTCTCCGCTCAGTGTGTGGGGGGGGGGCTGGTCTCCGCTCAGTGTGGGGGGGGGCTGGTCTCTGCTCAGTGTGGGGGGGACTGGTCTCCACTCAGTGTGTGGGGGGGGGGGCTGGTCTCCGCTCAGTGTGAGGGGGACTGGTCTCCACTCAGTGTGTGGGGGGGGGGCTGGTCTCCGCTCAGTGTGTGGGGGGGGCTGGTCTCTGCTCAGTGTGGGGGGGGGGCTGGTCTCCGCTCAGTGTGAGGGGGGCTGGTCTCCACAGTGTGGGGGGGGGCTGGTCTCTGCTCAGTGTGGGGGGGATGCTGGTCTCTGCTCAGTGTGGGGGGGATGCTGGTCTCTGCTCAGTGTGGGGGGGGGGCTGGTCTCTGCTCAGTGTGGGGGGGGGGCTGGTCTCCGCTCAGTGTGGGGGGGGGGCTGGTCTCTGCTCAGTGTGGGGGGGGGGGCTGGTCTCTGCTCAGTGTGGGGGGGGTGCTGGTCTCTGCTCAGTGTGGGGGGGGGGCTGGTCTCCGCTCAGTGTGGGGGGGGGACTGGTCTCCGCTCAGTGTGGGGGGGGTGCTGGTCTCTGCTCAGTGTGGGGGGGGGCTGGTCTCTGCTCAGTGTGGGGGGGGCTGGTCTCTGCTCAGTGTGGGGGGGGGACTGGTCTCTGCTCAGTGTGGGGGGGGGAGCTGGTCTCCGCTCAGTGTGGGGGGGGGGGCTGGTCTCTGCTCAGTCGGGGGGGTTGGAGGCATCAGTGTTTTTTTTTGTTAACTAGGATTTCTGCTGGTGTGTGATCAATGTGTGCATTCACCGATTGGGAACCTGATTTCAGCTTTGGCTGTGATGGGATTCCAGAAAGACTGGGATTTATACTGAGTGAAGGGGGTGGGTGTGGGGTTGGAGATACTCTTTTTTCAGTGGTTGGAGTCTTTCAATTTAGTGTTGCTATTGTTTGTTCAGTTGGCTGTATGACATCGATCTTGGCTTAGTGCTTCTCAATGTCTAAAAATTCCCTGTTCCGTGTGTTAGTGCATGTACTCCCAGTGCATACTTGAAAAATTACCCTAGATAAGCGCAATGAGCACTACAAAGGTAGTGACTGAGAAGGGTCTAAATGTCTTTCCATTATGTTTCTTTGAGCCACAATCTATTTTTTCTGTCCTTCTTCTTTTGGAAAGTGTGTGGTTCGTTTGATGGCAGCAAGATTGTTTTCTGACAATTTCATTTTTCAAATGGCTTTTTTTCCATTTTCTAACATGACCTCATATCTGTGCGATCAGCTGATTGATTTTAGTCAGCTGACAGATAGTTGGCTGATCTCCATTTCCATACTTTGGGCAGGCAGATGCTTTCTTACCACTTTTATACTTTACAATCATGTTCTGCTCCATTGAACATATCTTGTAGCCGGGAAATGTGATTTTTATTTTCCCCCTGAGGTAAATGAATTGGAATTTTTGAGGACGTTGTGAGGGGAGGTTGTGTAATGTTTGGTGCTGCCCCATTGTAATCAATTAGTCACATAATGTTACAGCGCCAACCTACTGGTGCAGTACCTTTGGAATTTTGAGGCCACTCACTTAATATATAATATTCTATTTGTCCTTTTGCCTCAGTGGCTCAGTTGGTCACCCACTCGCCTCTGAGTCAGAAGGTTGTGGGTTCAAGTCCCACTCCAGCAACTTGAGCACAAAAAAATCTAGGCTGACACTCCAATGCAGTGCTGAGGGAGTGCTGCACTGTCGGAGGTGCCGTCTTTTGGATAAGATGTTAAACCAAAGCCCCGTCTGCTCTCTCAGGTGGATGTAAAAGATCCCATGGCACTATTTCAAAGAAGAGCAGGGGAGTTATCCCCGTTGCCCTGGCCAATATTTATCCCTCAATCAACATCACTAAAAAAACAGATTATCTGGTCATTATCACATTGCTGTTTGTGGGAGCTTGATGTGCACAAATTGGCTGCCGCGTTTCCTACAATACAACAGTGACTACACTTCAAAAAAAAATACTTTATTGGCTGTACATCGTTTTGGGATGTCTGGTGGTCATGAAAGGCGCTATAGAAATGCAAGTCTTTCTTTTTGTTTCTCTCTATCTTTGTCTTTTCTGGGTCTTTCTCCTCCCCTTTTCCTTCCTTCCCCATCTCCCTTCCCTTGCATCCTCCTCCCCTCTTTTTCTTCGGATCCCTCTTCCCTCTCTTTACCCCTCTTCTCTCTGCCCAGCCTTTTCTGCTCAACTTCTTGTTGCCTCCCCCATTACCCTTACCCCAAATGATTCTGCCGCCCCTACCTCCTGCCATCCCCTACCCCAGGGCCTCTAGTACCGAGCAGGAAAACCAACAGTTTAGTTTTTGCAGTGTTCACTGGGCTTATATAGGGTAATTTTCCAAGTATGCACTGGGAGCAGGGAATCTCAGCTACCACTAGTTCATGTCAGAAAATCATGGGCTATGCACATGTGATTTTCTGATATGCTGGCAGTGGGTGAGGCTCCCTGCTGTCAGTTTGTACTTGGAAAATTACCCTTGCAATGTATTTGCCGACCGTACATCAAAGCACAATGAGCACTTTAAGAAGCAAACTGCCAGCTTAGTGCAGCCGAGACACATGCTGGCCACCATGGGGGTGAAAGGGCGTGGCAGGAAGTGGAATGGCTGAGGCCTGAGGCCTGAGGCCTATGGAGACTGAGGCGGTGGTGGGGATGGGTGAGGGAAGATGCTAGGGCGTAAAGCAACAATGCAGAAGAGGAAAAAAAGGGCGATAGAGCAACACCCTGAAAGAAAGATCAAAGTAAAAATGAACAGTAGGGCAAAAAGAAGAAAAAAAACACAGTGGGGTAGGATCCAGGCTAGGAAAACTTTGCTGCAGGTCGATAAACGGGCCAGGGAGATTGAGTTTGGAGGACTGCGCTGGGAGTAAGCTACATGGAAGAAATCATCCAATCACGGCTAAGTATAATGAATGGTACAGTGTCACAGCGCCACCTAGTTTTGGAAGGAGTGAAAGGCAAGTATAATCAGAAGTTTGCATACATTATGGATTTTAAAATGATCTCCTAGGTATGACACCCAGGTGCAATGGAAATAATGTGTCATGACCTACCTGTAAGTCGAAGAAATGCATGCTATAAGTAGTACTTTTAATATATTATAGATGTGGTTCATGGGTTTGGTGTTATTCAGTCTTACGGTCATTCTTTGTGGATAACGATTGTCATGGTGGAACCTGTAACCTGAGCATAGATCATGATGAAGTCCGCATTGCAAGATTATGATGCAATCACTGTAGGTTTATTGAGTGATAATGAAGAGTTGATTTAATGTGCATGTGAAATTTAGCTTGAATTTTTAATTAAAGTTAGCCATGGGGAAAAGGATCATTACAGCAGTGAGATCCATCTGTGTTCCAGCTCAGGATCCAAAAATATGCAGAGAAGGAAATTAACTTTTTTATAACACAGCTGTTATTTTTTTAGTTTGAGTATAATATTTAAATTTCTTCTTTACTGCTCTCCATTTTTTTTAAAAGTTGGGCTGTGTTCTCCATATTGCTGGAGTAATGACTCACAGGGGTCAGTGAGCATGCAATTGCACGGTGCCCCAAGATTTGCTTCTCTCCTCCAACTAGAGAAAGATTTCCTCTGTGTGCTAAGTATGGAAAAATCCAAAGCTCATTTGTAAAGGACGTATGTATGATTTCACTATACTCGGGCCACGAGGAAATCTTCCCCCACTGATGTCAATGGAACATCAGTGTGATTTCCGTTTCCCCCCCCCAACCACCACCCCCGCTCAAATTTTCTTCTCTAATCTCCTGAAGGACATATTGACAACAGTGCACAGAGCTTTGCAACAAAGGTTCACTAATTGATCCCTGGGATGAGAGGGTTGTCTTTTGAGGAGAGATTGTGTAGATTGGGCCTACACTCTCTGGAGTTTAGAAGAATGAGAGGTGATCTCATTGAAACATATAAGATTCTGAGGGGGATTGACAGGGTAGATGCTGAGAGGTTGTTTCCCCTGGCTGGAGAGTCTAGAACTAGGGGGCATAGTCTCAGGATAAGGGGTCGGCCATTTAAGACTGAGATGAGGAGGAATTTCTTCACTCAGAGGGTTGTGAATATTTGGAATTCTCTGCCCCAAAGGGCTGTGGATGCTGAATCGTTGAGTATATTCAAAGCTGAGATCAGTATATTTTTGGACTCTAGGGGAAATGAAGGGATATGGTGATCGGGTGGGAAAGTGGAGTTGAGGTTGAAGATCAGCCATGATCTTATTGAATGGCGGAGCAGGCTCGAGGGGCCGTATGGCCTACTCCTGCTCCTAATTCTTATGTTCTTATGTTTAGAATGCCTTATGCTTTAATCAGCACAAAATCCCCCATTTCATCATAATCTCTGCCAATATACATCACGATTTATTGTGATCAGTCATTTTGGGGAAGCATGATTTTAATAATCAATACTACCCACTGCTAATTCAACAATCTGACTGCTTATTTTATTTAATCCAATTAGAGAATATGCTTAAATGAGGCCATAACTATTACTGCCAATTAAATAGTGAATGTTTTTGTGGGGGTGGAGAGTAAAAGGTGGACCCCTGGGTCCCTCTCCTCAAAGCGGCAATAGTTTATAGATTCTGTTCATAGATTTTTAGGTCTGTGTGCACATTAGTTAACTCCAAGACCTTTAACTACTCAATACAGCAGTCCTAGCTTCAGCTGTGTTGTACCTTTTTACTATTCAATAAAGCCTTTCATAATTCAATCTGACTGCTAATACATTACTAAGCTAGTTTGCCAGAAACAGAACTTTTAAAGTATTTTAATGCCTTTGAAGCATTTATCTTTATTGTTATAAATTTTCTGTTCTTTATTCATAGTTTCTCATAAATATCACAGGTCATCTTGTGACATGTAAGTAATGCTATTGTCTTATTTGCAGTATTTACAGCCCTAAGAATTGCCACTTAGAGGCAGCAAAGAGCCATAAACCCATATGGTAAAACCTAGGCTTAAAGATTCTGCTGGAAAAACAGAAACCCTGGCTGTAAACCTTGGCTATAAAGAAACTGGCAAATCTCCCTGCTCACAAAACAGTAGCAGGAGATCACACTGTTGAAGCTCTTCAAATCCAGCATTCTAAGATCACATTGGACTCAAGGCCTTTCGCATCTTAGAAAACTGAAATTTACCCGTTACCTGTGCTTTTACTTCTTGCTAACTGACGATCAACTTTTAACTCTTTCCTGCTGAAAAAAAAATTAAAAAGTGAAATTTGTGCTTGGCGTTGGGGGCATGTTATTATTCGACTGGTTATGAAATAAGAAAAAGTCAAGTATACATACACTTTATTAATTCTGCTTTAACACAGAAGATGACACAAATCAAAGAAAGCTCTTCATTACGTTTTGGTTGACAGACATAAAAGTCAGCATTTTCCAGAGATATTGGCAGGACATCTGTTTTTTTTAAATGTTGAGAATTTTCTCTCCTCCTTTCATCTCTTGAAGACATCGGCCTAGAAATTGGATATGACCTGAAAGCGGCTGTTGTCATGGCCCAGCGCTGTTTAGCTGCAACGGGTCAAACTGGTCTAGGTAGCACGCAAAGTTCTATCTCAGTGTGGTTATAGTGCTGATCTCAGTGCTAAAACCACTGCTCATTTGCTTACTGCTTAACAGGTGGGCCAATATCATGTGCAGTCTAATTCCAAGTCATGATTGGCCTAGGCTTTATCCACTACTTAAAGGGGAAGTGCATTGATGCAACGGTAGCTCATTGTCATTCCATTTGGAGAGCCACTTGGAAGCACAACCAACTAGGAAGATATGGCTGAGCCTCAGTGCAGGGAGAGAGCTTCTTAGATGCGGCTCTGGAGTCACTGGTGGTGGTCGTGGAGAGGATACGGGCTGTCCGCTTCCCACAAGCCAGCAGGAAGCCATTGGCCCATATGTGCAGAAGGCTGTGGTATGAGACATCTGATTATGTGACGGCCAACAGCATGGTCCCTAGGTCCTCCCTTCAATGCCGCAAGAAGTTTAATGACCTCACACGGCAGGTCAAGGTGAGTGAAGGCTTCAGCAAATGCCATATCCCACCACCTGCAACACAAGCCTCACACACTGTTCAATGCACTACACCCCCTCATCACTCACCTACCAACAATCTCTAGCTCTCACCACTCAGACCTCACAATCATAACTTCACTTCACTCTCACATCCTTACCACTGCTGCAACACTCACACTCACATCTCACACCTTGCACACATTGGCAGCTAATCAACTATGGCAGGCACACCACCCAAACACATTGCACTACACTCACTGACACATTTCCCTTTCTCTTGCAGGCCAAGGTTGCGCACAATCACCGGGAGCAGCGGCAGACAGGCGGGCGGGGGGTGGGGGAAGCAACGATACAGGCCTTGAGCCAACTGGAGGAGACGGTGCTCAACATCATTGGAGGAGAAGTCACTGAGGCCGTGGCAACGGGCAAAGTTGAAGCCCTTGGGGACAACAACGGTCTGCTCATTCCTAATCCTTCTTCTCACATCCCACTGCCCCCTCATCCCACAATCTGTTCTCACTTACAAGCTGCTGATGCTGTATGCATGGATATCTTGCTTCCCCCCCCCCTCCCCTCACCATAACCCGACTCTTGTACCTTTCTGCTTTCAAATAACCAAAAACAAGCTGCAGCACAGCCTGTCCCCGAGGCAATGGAAGAGAGCAAGGGGGGAGAAGAAGAAGACACCGCGTCACTGCATCTGTCACTTGCAGACACCAGCTCAGAAACTGGCACTGCGCGTAATTTAGAGGGTAGTGTAGATGCAGGATCTGCACAGGGTGAGGTACCGGTTACGAGTGGGTTGCAGCAAGGCAAGGGGGATAGGGTAGCTCAGGGGCCAGTGAGTTTGTGTGTGAGTTCTGCTGCACATGACTCAGATGAGGACCTCGATGGGTGGCCTTCAGAAGAAGGGTGATGGGCATGCACACCGAATTGCAAGGTGCAATGGCAAGCCTGCCAGAGAGCCTTTTGGCACTGTCAAGGATCATGAAGGAGTCCACCTCCAACATTGGTCAGGGCTTTGTACAGAGCTTGGAGCCCATGATTTCCAGGCTGGAAATGATGGAAAACTCTAGGAGAGACCGTGTCGACCCAGACACGATGCTGTGTATGATGGGCGATGTCGCAGCTGCCATTGCAGCACAGGCGGAAGTGACCCAGCGTCTTAGTGCTGTAGCGGAAGTGTAGACCTCTGTCCTGCAGTCTCAGCTTGCTGCCACCCAAACTCAGACTGCTACCATCGTGGCTGGGTTTACCACTGTCGAACAGGGCTTGCACCGTGTCACAGCGGGCCAGCAATCTGTCCTCCAACAGATTACTAGGAATGCTGAGGTGCTGCCCCGGGGCAGTGGCAGCGGGTCTGTGAAGCAGGATTATGTTCACTTAGAAGATGGGAGCAGGAGAGGAATGTTGTACACACATGTGTGAAATTCACCTACATTAAAATCCTCAACAAGGTATACTGTACGCTCAGCATATTCCGTTCAATGGCACGAGGGCTTCCAGTATGTGTTAGAGATAAGAGTCTGAATTGGGAATGCTGGATTGTCTCTTGTGGGAGTTCTCTCACGGTCCTACCTTTTTGCTCAAATTTCTTCCCGTAGGCTGTAGGCATTGCTGGCAAGGCCGGCATTTATTGCCCACCCCTAGTTGCCCTGAGAAGGTGATGGTAGGCCTTCTTCTTGGTAGAGACCCTGGTCGAGGTTTGATACAGCTGAGTAGCTTGCTCACTTCAGAGGGCAGTTAAGAACCAACCATGTTGGTGTGGGACTGGAGTCATGTATAGGCCAGACTAGGTAAGGACGGCAGGTTTCTGGAAAATCTGCTGATTAATTTCATTCTATACATGCAAATTTATTCATGTTTAATGTCAATAGAGTTATTTATGTTTTATAATTTTTGTGAAATTATAAATGTATGAAAAATATCTTTGCTTTAATGAAAAAACAGATTTCTTATATGTTGTAGATCCTTAGATTGTTTGTCATTTACATGATATCTTTCTTGTCATTTATTAGTTAATTCTTTGTCTTTCATTCCCTTGCCTGAGGCCTTCCTGTACTATAAGTCATTCCCCTGGCTGAGAAGATGTACAGGCGACACTCTCTCGTTGGCAGTTTGAGTATCTCACCAATGTGTTTCCACGGATAATATTTATTTATGCCTATCACTCTTGCCTGTTATAATGCGCCATATGTGTGAGCCTGTTGCAGTTTTACAGAATCATCCCTGTGGAGAGTAAGTGACAATGATGGCATGATGCACCTTTCTGGTAGATGCCGGGAACACCACCTTACTCATCTGTCTCCGCCATCCGCATATCGTTGTTGCCTTCTCATAGTGAGACAGTAATGACAAAGTGTTGCTATCATGTGTAGTGTCAAACTAGCAAGAGAACAGTGACAGACTTCCCCGAGCTTGTATTGCGATGCATCCGAAGTGGAAGTGATCATCTAACTCTGATATCTAGTACTCTAAATGCATGCAAAATTCTTACGGGGCTGCGAGGCCCATTATGCTTCTCCAATGTTCAGTCTTCAGGACTTGGCGCTGGAGTCATGAATCATGGCTTCAGGTTATAATGTGAGTGAACTGCAAAATGCAGAATGGCAAAATATAATAACAATATAAATGCTGACATTCATAGGCCAGTTTCCTACCAGGCACCACACAACTGTCAATCCTCCTTGTGTAAAGCTTCTGGCAAATCCAGAATTTTCAAGGATGTAAGAGTCCTGGGTGCTGTCAGTCTCAATAATTATACTGATGGGAACATGGGGATGTGAGAACATACATGACACTGGGTACTGAAGCATGATTGACTGAGATGGGATCCCCAGCGCATGAGTAATACCAGGAAAATACAAAATGTACACTGCACAGAAACAGGCCATTCGGCCCAACAGGTCCATGCTGGTTTATGCACCACACGAGCCTCCTCCCACCCTTCTTCATCTCATCCCATCAACATATCCTTCTATTCCTTTCTCCCTCATGTGTGTATCTAGCTTCCCCTTAAATGCATCTATGCTATTCGCCTCAATTTCTCCTTGTGGTAGCGAGTTCCACATTCTAACAACTCTCTTGGTAAAGAAGTTTCTCCTGAATTCCCTATTGGATTTATTAGTGACTATCTTATATTTATGGTCCCAAGTTCTGGTCTCACCCACAAGTGGGAACATCTTCTCTATGTCTACCCTATCAAAACCTTTCATAATCTTAAAGACCTTGATAGAGAAAAGAGCCCCAGCCTGTTCAATCTTTCCTGATAGGTATAACCTCTCAGTTCTGGTATAATTCGAATAAATCTTTTTGGCACCTTCTCTAGTGCCTCTATATCCTTTTTATAATTTGGAGACCAGAACTGTTCACAGTACTCCAAGTGTGGTCTAACCAAGGTTCCATACAAGTTTAACATAACTTCTCTGCTTTTCAATTCTATCCCTCTAGAAATAAACCCCAGTGCTTTCTTTGCTTTGTTTATGGCCTTATTAACCTGCGTCGCTACTTTTAGTGATTTGTGTATCTGTACCCCCAGATCCCTATGTTCCTGTACCCCATTTAGACACTTAAGGGGTTATTTTGGCCAAAGGGTGAAAATAGGCGCTAAATAAGTGCAGTGCTAATAAGACAAGCATGCTTGAAAGTCCGGATTTAGCACACAATTTTGGCCCTAATTGCTGATTACCATAGTTTGAACTTGTCGGGATGTGCTAACCAGAAACCTGCAGGTTTAGCACTCTAGTGCTGATTAGACGCAATTTTCATGGAGCTGTATATGTAAGCTCCACGCACCCACTTCCACTAAAGGTGTGGAGTGCTCTGGCTGACACACAGCAGCACATTCGATGGAATCTGGAACAGTACCCATGGATTGGAGGGTAGCTAATGTTACCCCACTATTCAAAAAGGGTGGTAGAGAGAAAACGGGGAATTACAGGTAAGCCTGACATCGGTAGTGGGGGAAATGCTAGAGTCCATTATAAAAGATGTAATAGCTGAGCACTTGGAAAACAGTGACAGGATCGGACAAAGTCAACATGGACTTACAAAAGGTAAATCATGCTTGACTAATCTGCTGGAATTTTTTGAGGATGTAACTGGTAAAATAGATAAGGGAGAACCAGTAGATGTGGTGTATTTGGACTTCCAAAAGGCTTTTGATAAGGTCCCGCATAAGAGATTAGCATGTAAAGTTAAGGCACATGGGATTGGGGGCAAGGTATTGACTTGGATAGAGAACTGGTTGGCAGACAGAAAGCAAAGAGTTGCAATAAACGAGTCTTTTTCCGAGTGGCAGGCAGTGACTAGTGGGGTACTGCAGGGATCGGTCCTTGGACCCCAGCTATTCACAATATATATTAAAATCTAGACAAGGGAACTAGATGTACTATCTCCAAGTTTGCAGACGACACAAAACTGGGTGGGCGTGTGTACTGCGAGGAGGATGCCGAGAAACTCCAGGATGATTTGGACAGGTTGGGTGATTGGGCAGAAGCGTGGCAGATGCAATATAACATGGATAAATGCGAAGTTATCCACTTTGGTGTCAAAAACAGAAAGGCAGATGATTATCTGAATGGCAATAGATTGGGAGAAGGGGAAGTGCAACGAGACCTGGGTGTCCTTGTGCACCAGTCGCTGAAGGTAAGCATGCAGGTGCAGCAGGAGGTTAAGAAGGCAAATGGTGTGTTGGCCTTCATAGCGAGAGGGTTTGAGTACAGGAACAAGGATGTCTTGCTGCAGTTGTACAGGGCCTTGGTGAGACCACACCTTGAGTACTGTGTGCAGTTTTGGTCACCTTATCTGAGGAAGGATGTTCTTGCCATGGAAGGAGTTCAGCGAAGATTCACAAGGCTGATACCTGGGATGGCAGGAATGACGTATGAAGAGAGATTGGGTCGATTAGGCTTATACTCGCTGGAGTTTAGAAGAATGAGAGGGGATCTCATTGAAACTTATAAAATTCTGACAGGACAGGACAAACTAGATGCAGGAAGGATGTTCCCGATGGCGGGGGAGTCCAGAACCAGGGGTCACAGTCTAAGGATAAGGGGTAAGCCATTTAGGACAGAAATGAGGAGGAATTTCTTCACCCAGAGAGTGGTGAACCTGTGGAATTCTCTGCCACAGAAGGCAGTAGAGGCCAATTCATTAAATAGATTCAAGAAGGAGTTGGATATATTTCTTAAGGCTAAAGGGATCAAGGGATATGGGGAGAAAGCAGGGACAGGGTACTGAATTTGGATGATCAGCCATGATCTCATTGAATGGCGGAGCAGGCTCGAGGGGCCGAATGGCCTACTCCTGCTCCTATCTTCTATGATTCTATGATTCTATGATTGCAAGATGGCTCAGGGACCGAGGGAGAGGGCGCATTGGTTTTCGGAAGCAGCACTGGAGGTCCTGGTGGAGGAGGAGGGATGTCCTGCACCCGCAGGGGGGAAGGAGTCCACCTTGCCTTTCTTGCGCTCTTGTCCCTCCTGTCCCTCTCTTCTGGAGCGGCTGGTGCTGCTCTGCCTGGCCTCATGGCCTCCTTCCATTCCTCGTCCAGATCAATGGGGACCCCTAGCAAGATGCCGATGACCAAGCACTCCCTTTCGCTTGGTGATTCCTATAAGGTGTCCAATAAGGTGGAGTAGCACAGCACTCACTCTTTTTAGTTGAAGTTTTCAGAGAATTCCCAGAATAAATGTTGCTCCAGTGTTGGTGAAGTCTTAACAAAGTGTCCCAGAAAGTCTTCCGATGTGTTTCAGAGGTCCTCTTCACAGCTCCAGCAACACTGACCATGAAATGGTGAGTATCCCTTTAAGTGGTGAGTATCCCTTTAAGTAGCGCTTGAAATCAACATCGCTGTTAGAAGAGGGTGTTAGTTGAAGCGCTAGCCACCAAAATGTCATGCAGCCTCTTTAATGAGTGCTAGCAGGTATTTTAAGTGGCAATCAGCTGTTTAACAAACCTCCGGGTGGCCGTTCCTACCGCTAGCTTCAACTCCTTTACCAAGATGGCGTCTTGCGCTAAACGCGGGCGAAACCAGCGTTTCAACTTAAGACCCCATCTTGGCCACCTCTTTACCTCTTTAGCACCTAAAGTATTCGGCGAAAATTTCCCCCTCATTTTCCAAGGAGTATGTGGCCTCCTTATTCTTCCTACCAAAATGTACTACCTCACACTTATCTATATTGAAGTTCAATGTGTGGGTGAGAGGAATACTCTGCCTCCTCTTGACTTCACATTCAAGTAAGTTACTTACCTTCTTTTTTGCAGGCGTTCAGTAGGGATGTTTTCCCGAAGTGCAGCCCACGATGGCGCGAGTTGCCTCAGGGAAAACCAATCTTGGAGAGGGGACCTCAAGCAGCCGTTAGGCCCCTTATTTGCATATGCAAAGGGTCTAAAGCCTGCTTCAGGCGTGGGTAAAGGACACATCTTATTTGTCCTTACCCAATATGGTGGGCAGCATACCACGCGCTTCCTGCCTGCCATTTCGGAGCCTTAGGTGTCCGCACAGCACCTGTTTTTTGATGCAATTTCTAGGTAGGTGTTTGCTTATTAAATCTATATCTTTGAAAACAGAGCATATTGGATTAATATATTAACTATGTGGAATATGCAAACCTGAAGATTTTGCAATGTGACCATGCTGCTACCATTAATAATAGTGTCCAGCACTGCAGAATCAGCATAACTGAGAAACAGCAGCTGTTTATACTTGGGATTATTATTTACATTGTTTCTGAGCACAGACTACAGCAAAGTAACTCATTTTCACTTGGTGAAATGTACAAAAAATGTACTTATCCAAAATGTACATCAAACAATGGCGTGCATTCAGATGCATTAATCACAAAATACACATGTATTTGGGCAAAGAGTACAGAAATACAGAGTATTTGGGCCAAGTTGCACCCAAGGGAAAAATGGGGGCATCAGTGTTATTTAAATATCAAATTAATATATGTAATGTACATTAGCCCCTCCCTATCTCTGTAACCTCCTCCAGCTCTACAACCCTCTGAGATCTCTGCGCTCCTCCAATTCTGGCCTCTTGCGCATCCCCGATTTTCTTCGCTCCACCATTGGCAGTCATGCCTTCAGCTGCCTAGACCCTAAGCTTTGGAATTCCCTCCTTAAACCTTTCCGCATCTCTACCTCTTTCTGCTACTTAAAACCTACCTCTTTGACCAAGCTTTTGGTCACCTATCCTAATATCTCCTTATGTGGCTCGGTGTCAAATTTTGTATGGTAATCGCTCCAGTGAAGTGCCTTGGGACATTTTACTACTTTAAAGATGCTATATAATTGCAAGTTGCTGATTTTGTTGTCGAACAGGAAATGTGAAACATGTGCACAGAATAAATACAATTAGCAAAGGCTGGGAAAGAATGAGGATTTGGAACGATTATTTGTTATTCACTGAAAGTATCCAATCAATGGAAAGCTGTTGTCGACAATGCTGATCAAATAGTAGGATGTATGTCAAGGTTTATTCGTCAAAACAGGTCATTTTAACACCATATGATCCATTAGTGAGGTCACATTTGGAATATTGTATACACCTTTGGACATTCTACCTTCTAAGGGATATTAATACTTATAGAAGAGTGACAATGGTGATTTCTGGAATTGGGCCTCTTATACTCTTGGTACTGGTGTGAGTGGACAATGCGGAGCTATGCCACCTGCTGCTCTTCCACTCTCCAATAGCGAAATGCATGTACACTGTTCTGTTTATTGGACTGGGCTGCAATTGCTGGCGGTAAGTTTAAAGTAAAGAATAGAGCCGACATGATACTCGAGGGCTGGCTTTCTTGGCCCTTGCCTCTTTTCTGTAGCCCCAGCACTTCGGGGGGTTTCCTGCTCTTTCCATGTATCCTATAATATTTCCTCCTAAATGTATAGAGTGGTAGCTTCAATAACCACTTATGACAATATATTCCATATCCTAACAACTATTTGCATGAAAAAGGTCTTTCTACCATCCCCCTTTATGCTTCTAGTTCTAATTACAATTTTATGCCTCTTTGTTACTGATTAACTGACCAATTAAAATAATCCTTCACTATTTACTCTCTTAAATCCTGTCATAATTTTGAACATTTACATTAGATCTTTCTTGAGCTCTGTTGCTGTGAAACAACCAGTTTTTCAATTCTCAATCATAACTATATCCTCAGATCCTTGATATTATTCCAGTTAATATACATTGCACCATTTCAATGGTTCCAATGTCCTTTCTAATATGGGGTACCCAAAGCTATGCACAGTAATCCTACTGTGCTCTAACCAATGTCTTGTACAAGTTCATCCCCACCCTTTTGTTTTTGTGTTTAGCACCCCTCTATATTATAACCAGAACCCTATTTATCCTTTTTATGGCTTTTCCCACTGACAATCCTACTTTTAAGGATCTGTACATCTGTAATCCTAGTGCCTAGAAATTCGATCTCACTGCGGCGGTTTTACAGGCATCAGCAAATCATGGCGCTAACAGCCAGCAAGGACCCTACAGCAACACTATTTAAAGGGCTCATGCCCTCCATACAGATTAGATGCTGGTGTGTCCTTTTAGGCTGCTGGTTAACTTCTGGGTGTTATTTGGTCTATGTTCTGCTTTCTACAACTGCATTCTAACTTCTGCTAAAAGTTTTTTGCTGGTGCTGGCAGCTGTTGTCTGCCTTTAAAACAGTTTTATTGCAGGTCTGCCTTTGGGTCTGGAGGACGAAGGGAGCAACGAAGAAGACAGGAGAGAGCAGGAGCAGCTGGGAGAAGAGGGAGGAGAAGGAGGGCACTGCAGGAGGCCATACCTACAGCGGGTCTTCAGGGAGCACTTCTCATACCACAACTTAACTGACGAGCAATGTGTCAGACAGCTTCGCTTCACCAAGGAGACTGTCACTGAGCTATGTCACCTACTGCAGCCACAACTTGAGCCTCAAACCAGGGCAGGGACAGCACTGTCTGTGGCTGTCAAGGTCACCATGGCCCTTAACTTTTATGTACCAGGCTCCTTCCAGGCTGTTGCAGGTGACATCAGCGACATCTCCCGGTTTTCTGTACATCACTGTATCCGGGAGGTCACAGAGGCTCTCTACACAAGGAGGAACAGATACATCATGTTCCCAGTGGACAAAGCGAAGCAGGATGAGAGAGCACTAGACTTTGGCCACATTTCAGGTTTCCTCAGGTTCTAAGGTGCCATAGACTACACCCACATTGCCTTGTATGCTCCCCATCACCATCCTGGCATCTTCCCGAATAGAAACGGATTAAACTCCCTCAATGTCCAGCTTGTTTGCGACCATAGGCAGTGCATCATTCAGGTCTGTGCTCAGTTTCCTAGCAGCAGTCATTCATCCTGCACCAATCCACTGTGCTGCCTTTATTATAACCAGGCCATCAGGTCACAGGCTGGCTAGTGGGCGACAAGAGCTATCCCCTTTAGACATGGCTCATGACTCCTGTAGCGGGTAGCGCTGGCTTCACACCGGAGTCATGATAATGAGCTGGCAGCACCAATTTCACATTGCGCCTGCGCCCACGTGAACAAGTGCGCCCCCCTGCACACCCATTTTCAGACATGATTGAATTGCTAGGCCTAGATCGCCATGTTCTACATTCCACTGAGAGGTTTAGATTTAGTTTCTACTTCCATTCTCTGTTTCTTTTCCCAAAATGTATTATTTGACACTTATCTATGCTTAACTGCATTTTCCAGACATCTGCCCGCTCCCCTAACCTGCCTCAGTCCTTTTGCAACCTCCTGCATTCGTCATCACAATTTGCCGTGCCCCCTAATTTGGCGTTGTCAACAAATGTTAATAGTCTTGCCCCATGCCCATGTCTAAATCATTTATGTATATGGAGAAGAAGAGAGGTCCCAACACAATCCCTAAGGTACACCACTAGCTACATCTCGTCAATCCGAGAAATATCCATTTACTCCTGCTCTCTACTTTCTGTTCTTTAGCCATCCCACCTACACTGCCACCATAATACCTGTAATACTTTGGGAGTTAAGCTTTGTAACAAGTCTCTTATGTGGCCCTTTTCTTTGAAAGTCCAAATATATCATATCTACTGCACTCCTTTTGCCTATACTCTTGGTAATTCTGCTGGCAGGAGTCAGACTTTGAAGTCGGAGACATCTGGACACAGAACAGATGGGAGTAGAATCAATTTAATTTGAAGATTTTGTAAATAAGCCCCTTTCTCCCACAGTTTATTTATTCTGAATGTTTCAGGATTGATCAAAGCTCTCTCCAGATGATAACAGCACAAGACCCTACTGTTTCAACACAGTGGGACTTCTTACACCCCCACTGTAATCACGAGGGAGGGAGGTAAAAAATGCCTTGTAAACATAAAATAATACAGTTGTGATGGGGAGTAAACATACTGTACTTTCACTTTATTTTATCAATTACTAATCTCGATGGGACTTGACTATCAATCTGCAAACCTGCCATTCCCAACCACAGAAGGCCATTGTACTGTGTGCTTACTGTACTTGATTTATCAAGGTGGATGTAAATAACCTTTGTGATTTTAAAGCTTCTCTCTATGGGCGTAAACATGACATTATTGGTTTTCTTTCTCTTTCTGGGTTTCCTCTGCTATGCACTTACCCTATCGGATAGGATAGAATTTAACCTTCACCCACGGCTGCTAGGAGTTTCAGGAGTTCCCCAGGAGTGGCACTAGGGATGACTCTCCTTACAATTTCTCTTCTCTGTGTAGAAAATGGCTGACCTCTGATTGGTGTGTCCCCAGATTGGATCAGTTGCTCATTGGTTGAGAGGTGCATTCTTCCTCCAGATATGTTCTCTGGAAAAACTGCCATGTAAAGATCCGTCCCCTTTACACTAGGCCACAAAGTGGTGGGACTCAAAATAGGTCATTTTAACTTTGGCCAATAGTGTAAAACAGTTGATAGTGAATTAGCCGTCCGTTTTAGATCTCCCACAAATTTTATTTCCATTTATTGAAGTCAATGGAAATAAAAATTGGGAGGTATGTAAAATGGGCTGCCGATTCACTATCACCATTTCTATACTATTGGATAAAATTACCCCCCATGAGTTCTTCAAATTGTGTTATTCTGAAGAATTTTGTGTTGATTCCTGTTGTTAAACCAAAATTTTGCTACAAATACGTGTTATTAATCTATTTGCAGTTTAAAAAAATGCAACATTTAAAAACAGTATTGAGGAAATGATGGTGATGCTATCATAAAGAAAGAAAGACTTGCATTTATATAGCGCCTTTCACGACCACCAGATGTCTCAAAGCGCTTTACAGCCAATTAAGTATTTTTGAAGTAGAGTCACTGTTGTAATGCAGGAAACGTAGCAGCCAATTTGTGCACAGCAAGCTCCCACAAATAGCAATGTGATAATGACCAGATAATCTGTTTTTGTTATGTTGGTTGAGGGATAAATATTGGCCAGGACACTGGGGATAATTCCCCTGCTCTTCTTCGAAATAGTGCCATGAGATCTTTTATGTCCACCTGAGAGAGCAGACAGGGCCTCGGTTTAACGTCTCATCCGAAAGACAGCACCTCCGACAGTGCAGCACTCCCTCAGCACTGCACTGGAGTGTCAGCCTAGCTTTATGTACTCAAGGTCCCTGGAGTGGGACTTAAACCCACAACCTTCTGACTCAGAGGCGAGTGTGCTACCAACTGAGCCACAGCTGACACTTACTGGAATGTGTAATGCTTTTCTATCAAATTCCATAATCCGCTAATTTAATGGAGGCATAAATCCATTCAGTTTAACTTTAAAACCGAAGAGAGTAGAATTTGATATGCGAGTTAAGCGTTTGTAACATCACTGACAGTAATTTCCAGTTTCATATTACTGCAGGTTCATATTACCTAGAGATAGAGATTTTCCTCTTTAGCATTTGGGCAATAAGTAACGGCCTGGGTCGAGGACATAGAGGAAAATTGAGTAGGGAGGTTCACACACCCATAACAGAGCCCGCCCAATTTTACTTCCATTAATTTAAATGACCAGAAAATTGGGTGGGCTTCATTAGGGGCATGGGATTTTAACTGCCTGATTTTCCTTTGTGAGCTTCGCCCAAGTGATTATTTAATGTCCAAGCAGGAAAGAGGAAAATCTGCCCCTTAATCTCAGAGATTTCAGTGTTGAAAGAGTAAAAGGTCATAAACAAGCTGTACTGGCTTCTACCAATGAAACAGCTTCAAAGTGAAGACATTGCAGGTCCTTTATCAGGAAACAGGGGGACATTACTAGGATTAATGTCTACTCTATGTCAACTGTCATTTTTCCTTTTCATGAACTACTTCATCAGTCCCCATGTGGTGTTGCATGTGACGAGCGTAACCTTCAGGTGAAGTGGGGTTGGACGCTGGGGATAACTGGACCAGGGTCCTCAGACGTAATTCAGTCCCCAGTTTAATGTCATACATTCTTTCTTTCTTTTTCTATTTAACTTATAAATTCCTATGTCCACCTTTATAATGGAAACTGCTCCTCTCATCCTGTTTTTCAATCTGACTCTAGACTGGCATGGATTAAATTCTTCTCTGATATATCTCCTTCGATAAGGTCCCGCATAAGAGATTAGCGTGCAAAGTTAAAGCACATGGGATTGGGGGTAAGGTACTGACTTGGATAGAAAACTGGTTGGCAGACAGGAAGCAAGGAGTTGGAATAAACGGGTCTTTTTCCGAGTGGCAGGCAGTGACTAGTGGGGTACTGCAGGGATCGGTGCTAGGACCCCAGTTATTCACAATATATATTAATGATCTAGACGAGGGAACTAGATGTAATATCTCCAAGTTTGCAGACGACACAAAGCTGGGTGGGCGTGTGTGCTGTGAGGAAGATGCAGAGAAACTCCAGTATGATTTGGACAGGTTGGGTGATTGGGCAGATGTATGGCAGATGCAGTATAATGTGGATAAATGCAAGGTTATCCACATTGGTGGCAAAAACAGGAAGGCAGATTATTATCTGAACGGCAATAGATTGGGAAAAGGGGAAGTGCAACGAGACCTGGGTGTCCTTGTGCACCAGTTGCTGAAGGTAAGCATGCAGGTGCAGCAGGCGGTTAAGAAGGCAAATGGTATGTTGGCCCTCATAGTGAGAGGATTCGAGTACAGGAGCAAGGATGTCTTGCTGCAGTTATACAGGGCCTTGGTGAGACCACACCTTGAGTATTGTGTGCAGTTTTGGTCGCCTTATCTGAGGAAGGATGTTCTTGCCATGGAGGGAGTGCAGCGAAGATCCACCAGACTGATACCTGGGATGGCAGGAATGACGTATGAAGAGAGATTGGGTCGATTGGGCTTGTATTCGCTAGAGTTTAGAAGAATGAGAGGGGATCTCATTGAAACTTGTAAAATTCTAACAGGACTAGACAGACTAGATGCAAGAAAGATGTTCCCGACGGCGGGGGTGTCCAGAACCAGAGGTCACAGTCTAAAGATAAGGGGTAAACCATTTAGGACTGAGATGAGGATGAATTTCTTCACCCAGAGAGTGGTGAACCTGTGGAATTCTCTACCACAGAAGACAGTTGAGTCCAATTCATTAAATATATTCAAGAAGGAGTTAGATATATTTCTTAAGGCTAGGGGGATCAAGGGATATGGGGAGAAAGCAGAGACAGGGTACTGAATTTGGATGATCAGCCATGATCGCATTGAATGGCGGAGCAGGCTCGAGGGGCCGAATGGCCTACTCCTGCTCCTATCTTCTATGTTTCTATGTTTCTATGTTTAGCCACCTTGGCCCCACGCTCTGGAATTTCCTCCTTAAACCCTTCCGCCCTTCCATCCCCTTCTCCTCCTTTAAGATCCTCCTTAAAACCCACCTCTTGAACCAAGCCATTGGTCACACTTCCTAATACCGCCTTCTATGTCTTGGCATCCAATGTGTGTCTGATAACACCTCTGTGAAGCGCCTTGGGACGTTTATGTATGTTAAGGGCACTGTGCAAATATTGTTATTTTATATTTAACCCATTTTTCTGTAACATTAATATGGAAACTCCATTTCCTATGACATCCTTCTTTTATGATGTGCCAAGTAGAGGGACAAGTCTGACTAATATTATACCTGAAGCACTGTCACACCTATTTTACAAATCTTTTGTTTGCACGTCTATTGTCATCACTATGCTCCCCAATACCTCATTGCAGGAATGAAGCATCTTCATTTGGTCTGCTGCCCAGAAAAGGTTCAGGGGCTTGAGTTTTTTAAATTAAATTTCTGCCCTTTATCCATTCACCCTGAGGAAACAGCCTCTGGCTTTATCAGGTGCTGGAGGAGCCCATTTCTTACCAATATCCCAGCAAATTCTGGCACATCAATGCAAAAATTACTGCAGAAATACTTTTAAACTGTCTCATTAATACGTAATTGGTGGCAGTAAATGTTACTCTGTGCCTCAAACAAAACAGATCCAACAGTACTCAAGGTAATGCAGTGAAAAATCAAATCCTCTCTCAGCCCTCCATCTCTGTCTGAGAACCAGTAACAATCGCTCATGGCAGAGTTTTAACATTTAATAATCAGGTTTAACAAGCCTCACTAATAAAAATGCTGGAACAGACTGGGCTGATGTTTTTTTCAAACCGGCCGCAGTCTAGCCTTATTTAATGTGTTAATGGTTGTTAGCCAGCAGGCACAACCCCATATCTCAAACTTTTTATGATTTTTTTTTTGTAATATTTTTTATTTAGCAAATGGAGTTTAGCCAAAACTCATTACATTGTCGATGCTCGTTTTTTTCCCTCCCAAACTTTTGTAGCACAGAATTAATAAAGCTGCCACAATGATTGTTCAAAATCCTAATGGCTGTCACACCAGCTATCAGATTCTTTTGATTAATTGAATCTTATAAAAACTTTGCTTAATCCCTTGAGCTAAACTGCAGTTGTAATAATACTGAGACTAAACTCACTGCTGTAGAACGTTTAAAGCAGGAAATACTACGCAATCCATCATTTAAATCTACTGTATAATATCAAACTTTATTACTCACTTACTTCATGTAGGAGATACTTATGCATTCATTTCAAAAAAGGGCACATCAACCATAATTCAGTTTATAAACTGTGGAATAGGTTGTGAATGTCGGCATGAATATTCATTGGAATCCCTTAATCTGCCATCTATGGTGATTCATTAGGGGTATGTAAATATCACTCATTGGAATTGTTCTAAACTGACTCAACTATAATTTTGTCATTATCAAATTATTAATTGTTCTGTGTAATGGTGCATTATGATGCGCTTGTTAAATCACAAAATATATGATAATGGTAATGATAATGTGCTGTGGTGTGTGTTTACACTATAACCTATGATGCATGGTGGGAATGGGAATCTGTTATGTTAATGAGTACATTACAGGATAGTTTTACCTTCATTATATATGAACAATCAAATGGCCCACCACTTTGATGCATTACATATTGCGTTCATTTTCTTTCCATTTCAAAGACTTCAGTCACTTTCACATGCCAATTACTCCTGAATCTAATTGCCATGATTTCAGTTAATTATTGCTGAAAGATAGCTGAATCCTGCATGACCTTTCAACTCCATGACCTGGGTGGGAGATACTGCCAGGCAAAACCATCCGCTCCACATGCCGCGTTATGAAAAGGATTTCCACAATCGGCTCAACCACTCCATAAAGTTTTTACAAAACTTTGCGTTTAGCAAGCTGAAATTTTAATTGCCATTAGTCAATTAGTCTCGGCTGCCTTCGAGAATAAACCTGCAGTTGAGATACGTATAACCTAAAGGAGCCCTGGGTTACATACAGGTCAACAACTGGCTTTCTCTTTCACATACTGTAAAACAACCGTGACCCTTTACTGGCAGCTGGCTACAGTGGCTGATGACATGGCCTTTTATGCCCTTTGTAAGTTTTTTTTCTCATTCTGCAACTTTCTTAACTGGAATTTTGGTCAGTAGGGTGGGACAATGCTTCACACAATTAATTTTCAATAGATTATGAAAAAACACTCAAGAGTAAATTGGTAAGCATGCGCACTTCATACCTGGCAGTTGGCGCACTGAGGGATGGGCCGAAACCGCTTTGCTAAGTGTGTGTGCTAAATTTTACCAATGTTATTTTGGCTCTATAAGTCACAATGAGCAGACATTTGTTACATCTGCGGTGCTCCCAAACAGCATCAGCGCAATTGACATGCCCACAAAAGATACTAATTGAATCTTCCCCCCTCCCCCACTATTGATAGAACTGTACTTCTTTCTTCTGCTGCCACAGAGAACTTCTGATACTAAAATATAAGTTTTTTGGACTTGGCCTAACAACAACAACAACAACAACTTGTATTTATATAGCTCCTTTAACGTAGTAAAACGTCCCAAGGCGCTTCACACCGAGCCACATAAGGAGAAATTAGGGCAGGTGACCAAAAGCTTGGTCAAAGAGGTAGGTTTTAAGGAGCGTCTTAAAGGAGGAAAGAGAGGTAGAGAGGTGGAGAGGTTTAGGCAGGGAATTCCAGAGCTTAGGGCCTAGACAACAGAAGGCATGGCCACCAATGGTTGAGCGATTATAATCAGGGATGCTCAAGAGGGCAGAATTAGAGGAGCACAGATATCTCAGGGGGCTGTGGGGCTGAAGGAGATTACAGAGATAGGGAAGGGTGAGGCCATGGAAGGATTTGAAAACAAGGATGAGAATTTTGAAATCGAGGCGTTGCTTAACTGGGAGCCAATGTAGGTCAGCGAGCACAGGGATGATGGGTGAACGGGATTTGGTGTGAGTTAGGACACGGGCAGCCGAGTTTTGGATCACCTCAGGTTTACGTAGGGTAGCAGTTCCAATAAAACCACCTTGGAGATTGTAGAGTCGGGGAAACAGACTACGGGCCAGTTTGCTCGACTGATTCACAGACTGCGCCATTCAGCAGCCATCTTGCCTCCACAGAAGTCCATTGCATGTATTGAGCACTCTTTGCGTGAAGGTGAATCTTGTGATATCAATCCTAAATTTGTCTTTTGCTCAGTAGTATTATCCACATTCTCCAGCCATAAGATTACTTTTAATGGGTGATACAGTTAATCCAAATTCTGTGAATCTACTGATCAGGCAGGGAAGGTGTGTCAACAAAGGGAGAAAATATCTTGGGGTAGAAATTGGTGTGCATTGCACCCAATACTTGGGCGCAATATGGGCACAAAGTATACCAACTTAGCAGTGGCATAACCTGCACCCAATCTGCGCAGGTATAGTTCCCATTGCGAAATTCACGGGGCCCTATTTTTAAGCGTCCCGGGCGGACACCTAAAACAGGTGTTAGGCCCCGTGAATATGTAAATTAAGGGCCTAACGTCAGTTGAAGGAGTCCAACAAGAAATTTGTCGGCAATCAGCCGGACAGGCGTCACGCCTGCCCCGCTGAGGATCCTTTACCAGTTTTGGCAGCTGCTAACGAAATGTAAGCTGATTTTTTTTTTCTTGAACAAACCATTCTTGTGTAACTAGGAGGAACGGGAGTGCTTCTCCGACTCCACAGGAGTCGCGATCGTTCCTCCCCCGTAGTCTGCTCCAATCGCCCCTCTTACCTGAAGGGCCGCTGCAGGCTGCCTGACATTGATCTCTTTGCTCACGACCAGCGCCGGCTGCGTGCACTGAGTATGCTGATGAAGCCCAAGAACCAATTTCCATGAATCCTCGGGCCTCTCGGTGCAGACACACGCTGGTCGCTCAGCACCAAGTCGAGGCCCAGAAGTGGACCCAGACCAAAATCTACTCCTTTGGATTTGATTTTGAGTAATAGGGACAATCAAATCTCCAAAACATAGGTGGATGAGGCTTTAGACACCAGTAAAAAAAGAAAGACTTGCATTTATATAGCGCCTTTCATGACCACCGGACGTCTTAAAGCGCTCTACAGCCAATGAAGTACTTTTGAAGTGTAATCACTGTTGTAATGTGGGAAACGCAGCAGCCAATGTGCGCACAGCAAGCTCCCACAAACAGCAATGTGATAATGACCAGATCATCTGTTTTTGTTATGTTGGTTGAGGGATAAATATTGGCCGGGATAACTCCCCTGCTCTTCTTCGAAATATTGCCATGGGATCTTTTACGTCCACCTGAGTTTAACGTCTCATCCGAAAGACGGCACCTCCGATAGTGCAGCACTCCCTCAGCACTGCACTGGAGTGTCAGCCTTGCTTTATGAACCCACAACCTTCTGACTCAGAGGCGAGTGTGCTACCAACTGAGCCACAGCTGACACCAGTGATCATAATGTGATCACATTTGACATTACCTGCATTGGAGAGGCTATAAAATCCCAACCAAAATTACCAAAATTTAAGAGGATCATCTTTATGCGCTTGAGAAGACTTGTCAGAGTGGGCCTGGCAGGTTTCAATATGGCTAGGGGAGTGGAGGAACTATAGAGTTCCTTCAAGGAGGTGATTCTGAATGCAATGGACCAGTGTGTACCCATGCAAAGCAAAGGTACTAAGCTTAAAGGCACTCCTGCCTGGTTGAACAGGAAGATAAAAAGCCATTAAAGGCAATGAAGGAAAATGACACCGAATGGATTCAATACCAAAAATGGCAGAACAGCAAAGAAAAATGTTGAATTGAATATGGCAAGAGAAGAGAACGATAATAATATAAAAGTTTTTTAGTAATATTAAGAGAAAAGAAAAACGAGGGATGGAATATGGTCTCTGAAAGAAAGATCGGGTGAGGCCGTGACATTTGATGTTACACAGGCTGTAAAAGTGCGAAATAAGTTTTTACCTCAGTTTTTACCAAGGAGGAGACAAGTAACTTATTTGACCTGGAAAGAGAGAGGGTTGCAGAGGTAAGTTGTGACACCATTCACATTATGACCAGCTTGGTTACTTACCAAAGAGCTGTGCAACCTCAAGGTAAATAAATCTCAGGGGCTGGATAAGATACATCCGAGGATCCTTAAGGAACCAGGGAGGAAATTGCAGGAACTCTGGCACAAATACTCTAGAAATCATTCATTGTGGGTAAAGTTATGGAAACCCTTATTAAAGATAAGATCACAGATCATAAATTTGCAGATGATACAAATCTTATGAAGGTGGTAGACTCTGAAGCTGAACAGGATAAGCTACAGGAGGATTTGAATATACTTGGGACTTGGGCAGACAGGTGGCAGATGAAATTCGATGTGGAGAAATGCAAAGTGTTTCACAAGGGGATAAAAAGTCCAGGAAGGGACTATTACTTAAATCGAAAGAAAATAATGTGTACGGAAAATGAAAGAAATCTGGGGTCCTGATTAACAATAAATTGAAATTATTACAACAATGCTCAGTGGCAGTGAGTAAAGCAAATCAGATGTTGGGATGTATTAAAAGGTCAATATTGAGCTGAAAAATGAGATAATCCTACCACTTTATAAATCATTGGTGCGACCGCACTTAGAATACTGCAGTTCTGGTCGCCACAGTACCAAAAGGATATTGCAGCTATTGTGAGGATGCAGAAGAGGGCAACCAGAATGATTGAGGAGATGGAGGGATTGGATTATAAGGAGCGATTCCATAAATTGGGCATGTTTTCACTGGAAAAGAGACGATTCAGAGGTGACACAATTCCTATTTTTAGGATTCTGAAGAGACTAGATAATTTAGACCATGACAAGCTGTTTCACCTTGTGCAGGACAGTAGAGACAGAGGATACGGCCTGCACTTGAAGGGGGTAAATTCAAAACTAATCTGCGGAAACATTGGCCCCGATATTTACGGGAAGGCGGGAGGGTACGGGGGAGGCTGAAAACGGCTGAAGAACCCGGCAAGGCCGGGGACACGGAGGTCCTGTGATCTTAATGGTAGGGTCTCATTTGCATATTTTAGTTCCGCCTTCCACCTGGGACCCAGCCAAATGGACATCTGGCTGGCCGGCGGGTGGGAGGGATCACCAGTGGCAGGAGGCCGCAGCTGGGGACCCTTGGGGACGGTCCCCAGAAATCAGGAGGGAGGGGGAGAACGGGATTCAGGAGTGAGGGGCAGATTGGCAATCAGGAGGGCTGGGGGGAGGTCGACACTGGTAGAGCATATCCGGTCAGCAATCGGGAGAGGGGGGAGGTCTGCGATTGGAAGGGCTGGGGGGTGGGGTGGGGGATGGGTGAGACTGGAAGACAGGGGCTTGGGGAGGCCAGATGCTTATTTGAGGGGAAGCACTTCTGCTATTCTTGGCCCACAAGGAGTGCCGAAAGAGCCACTTACCTTGGGGAGCTGGAAGCTCCTGCCTCTCTTTCACTGTTGGCTTTCCCGACCCCTGGGAAACCTGTGCAGCACCAGTTAATTTCAAATCAGGCTCCCAATTGCACTGTAGTAGCCCATTTAAGTGTCCCACCCGTCCTTGGCGAGTTGCTCGGACGTCCCGATATCCACCGGCGTAAAAAATTGCAACGGGTGCGTGTGCGACATGTTGGGTTCGGGTGACAGGGATTTCTCTTTTTAACCCCTCCCATCGGCAGGGGGTTAATATCGAGGCTGTTATTTCAGTGAGCGAGAGGTCAATCTATGGAACAGGTTCCCTGGGGAGTCTGTGGAAGCAGAAAGTATTGATCCATTCAAATGCAAATTAGATTGATTTATTTCAGAAAATAATATTTTGGGATACAGTATATGAGTACTTGGAGACATGACATATGGTAAGTGCAGCATGCTTGGGAGGAACAGGTGACTTTGGACCTATGGTTCCCAAAGCTCTCCACCACTGGTGGTTTTCCTCACCTCATGTCTGGCCTGTTGTCAACTCATTGAGAGAGACTGATTGCTCTGATTAGTCAGCAACTCCATTATCATTGTATCACGCAACTACCAGGATGGTAGAAGGCGAACTAGATAGACCGTGGTCTTTTTTAGTCAAGCAATTCCTATGTTTCTAAGACATTAGAAGATGACGGTCAGGAAAAGTGAGGTTTCAATCAAAACCACTCATTATTGTTACAAAAAATGTATCAAGTAACATTATGCTGAGGGCTATATTAATCTTTCAATTACATTTTATTTTGTATGTAAATGGATACTTCTAATTTTTTGTGTGAATTTTGTGCTCATCAAAGTGAGAATAATAGTGCTAGAAAATGGAACATTTTCCAGTTCAAATACCATGACCCAGAATTTGAGTGCTGCGCTGACCAATTTCTAGGTCCCAGTGTCACCATTAAGTTCTCCCAGGTCTGATATAGCATAGTTAGATACCCTAACAATGAGACACAGCCCCAACCTCAGAAAAGCACGCCCTACCCAGTGCAATATTTTTCTATTCCACACACCAGCTATTCTGAAATGGCCAAATTAGGATCAGTTTTGTGCTCTGAGCCCATGCCTACTAGGAACCGATTTTCCAAACTGATTTCATATACAATCTTGAAAGCTAGCAAACACAGGAGACCTTCATCCCATCAGCCTGGACTGCATTGAAATTCAGGTCTCAAATGTAGAAGACCAGTGTCTAACCCATGCCTGCAACACCCAGTACCCCATATACTGGTGGGGGCCTTGCCCACCAGAAATATATATTGGAAATCCAGGTGCTCGCTGCATGTGATTTTCTGACTACTAACTTAATGATCCATTCATCTAGTCTAGATTATCAGGAAATTACATGTAACACATGCTTTAATTTCTGATATATGTTGCCAACTAGCTACCAGACCAAGTCAGAGGCTGGATATTCTGCGGCGAGTGTCTCACCTCCTGACTCCCCAGAGCTGCTCCACCATCTACAAGGCACAAGTCAGGAGTGTGATGGAATACTCTCCACTTGCCTGGATGAGTGTTGCTCCAACAACACTCAAGAAGCTCGACACCACCCAGGACAAAGCAGACCTCTTGATCAGCAGCCCATCCACCACCTTAAACATTCACACTCTCCACTACCAGCGCAATGTGGCTGCAGTGTGTCCTGTCTATAGGATGCACTGCAGCAACTTGCCAAGGCTTCTTCGACAGCACCTCCCAAACCTGCAACCTCTGCCTCCTAGAAAGACAAGGGCAGCAGGTGCATGGGAACACCATCACCTCCAAGTGCCCCTCCAAGTCACACACCATCACCACCGTTCCTTCATCGTCGCTGGGTCAAAATCCTGGAACTCCCTCCCTAACAGCACTGTGGGAGTAACGTCACCACATGGACTGCAGCGGTTCAAGAAGGCGGCTCACCACCACTTTTTCAAGGGCAACTACATAGAATTTCACAGCACAGAAACAGGCCATTTGGCTCAGCAGATATATGCTGATGTTTATACTCCACACAAGCCTCCGCCCACTTAATTTCATCTCATCCCATCAACATATCTTTCTATTCCTTTCTCCCTCATGTACTTACCTAGCTTCCCCTTAAATGCATCTATGCTATTCGCCTCAACCACTCCATGTGATGGAGAGTTCCACATTCTCACCACTCTCTGAGCAAAGAAGTTTTTCCTGAATACCCTATTGGATTTATTAGTGACTCTCTTATACTTACGGCCCCTAGTTCTGGTCTCCCCCACAAGTGGAAACATCTTCTCTACGTCTATCCTATCAAAACCTTTCATAATTTTAAAGACCTCTATCTGGTCACCCCTCAGTCTTCTCTTTTCTAGAGAAAAGAACCCCAGCCTGTTCAATCGTTCCTGATAGGTATAACCCCTCAGTTCTGGTGTCATTCTGGTAAATCTTTTTTGCACCTTCTCCAGTGCCTCTATATATTTATGGCCTCTAGTTTTGGACTGCCACACAAGTGGACAAGGGATGGGCAATAAATGCTGGCCTTACAAGCGACGTCCATATCCCCAGAATGAATTAAAAAAAACAGACTTGGCTCCATTCTGGGAGTACAAAGTCAGAAAATTACCCCTATAGATTGAGTACTTATTGCTATTTCATAACAGTCTAATGTGTGTAGAAGGGAGGGAAGGGAGGGATAGTTACATCTGCTAAACCTATAAAAAAACACTAGATAGGCCCCAGTTGGAGCGTTGTTTCCAGCTCTGGGCATCACACTTTAGGAAGGACATGAAGGCTTTGGAGATGGTACAGAAGAGATTTACTAGAATGGCTCCAGGGATGAGAGATTACAGTTCCATGGATAGACTGGAGAAGCTCTCCTTAGAGCAGAGGAGGCTAAGAGGAGATTTGAAGCAATTTTTAGGCAGGCCTGTAACTGGCCGATCAGCCCGCCCACCTATTGCCAGTAGGAGGCTGCTTAAATATGCAAATTAGCACCCTATGCCAGTTGTAGGATCCCAATTACAATTTTCAGGTACAAATGGGCGTGGCATGCCCATTTCTACCAGGTGTTAAGCGGCCTAACCAACAGTTCTTAAAGGGACCACTGAAGTCCAATCAGAAAATGGTCAAGGAAATTTTTAACTTTTACTTTTGTACGGCCAGGAGGAGGAGGAATGCTCCACCTTGGTCTAAAAAAACCTCTGGCCCGCGTGATACTGACCCCAGGATCACCTCCCCCCTCACCCAGATCGACCTGCTGGCCGATCTCCCGCCCTCCCACAACCGACGAACTGCAGAAGGACAGCCCCGTCTCGTCAGCGGCATTTAACTGAGTCCCAATCTAACAAAAGTTCAAGCTTCCTGGCGTCGGTTGGAAATTACTGTTGGCAGTGTTACCGTGACAATATAAAACATGCTAGTATCAGAGTCCTTTCGCAACTATTAAGATGGAGGTGATAACTTGACTATTCTAAATGGATCAATACCTCTGTGGTATTAAGTGGTTGGAAGGGGGTAGTGGTGTCCCACAGGGTTCAGTTTTTGCGGCCACTTCTGTTCACTGTGTATATCAATGATTTGGATATAGGCCTAGAGAGAGTGGTGTTGAAATTTGCAGATGATAACAAAATAGGAGGTATATTTAAATGTTTAGAAGACCAAGGGATATTGATTAGATGGAAGACTAGCATAAAAAGTGGCCGATCCAACCCAATGTACGTGTGAGGTGATGCATTTTGGCAAAAGAAAACAGTAATTATGCTCTGAATTGAAGTAGGCTCGGTGTTATGGAAGGTCAGAGGGATCTGGGGGGACAGGTTTGCAGGACATTAAAGGTAGCACCTCAGGTATATTAAGGCTGTAAAAAGAAGCTAATGGAATTCTAGGTTTTATCACAAGGTGTAGGATATAAAAGCCAAGAGGTAATGATCAGCCTATATAAAACCTTAATAAGAGCTCAGTTTGAGGACAGTGGGCAATATTGGGCTCCACATTATAGGAAGGATATTGAAGCTTTCGAAAGGGCACAATGCAGATTCACTAGGATGCTGCCTGGTATGAGGGAATAAAAATACAAAGACCTGAAAATTTGGTTCTTTTTTCATTAGAACAACAGAGATTTTGGCGTGATATGATAAACGTGTTTAAAATTATGAATGGATGGCGACAGGGTAGCCTGAAGCAGACTGTTTCCTGTAGCTGAAGGGCACAGAATGAGGGGCTATAGATAGAAGATTAAATGTAAGAGATTTAGAACAGACAGCAAATGAAATTTCTTCACACAAAGTGTTGTGAGGCTGTGCAATTCACTTCCAGGGTGAGTAGTTGAGGCAGGAAGTATGTCAGCCTTCAAGATTGGATAGGTGGATGAAGGAACGGGGCACGAAAGAATATGGGAACAGGGTGGGTAAACGTGATTCGGACGAATTGCTCTCATGGAGAGTAAATGCCAACACGGACTGGTTGGGCCGAATGGCCTGTTTCTGTTTTGTAACTTCTCTGAATTTCGCTGTTAAAATAACAGAGAGAGAGGAATGTGTTATAAACATGCTGAACATTCTTATGATAACTTTGTTCAATCATCTCCATGAAATTTCAGTCTATTTATAATGATATCTTCCATTCACTTTGAAATATCTTGCCGTGATTTTAAAATATTCTAAAAGGTCTTCAAAGAATTTCTAAATGACTCTCAGATGACGAGTGGAAATATATCGTCCAAACTATATTTGCCTTGAATAGTTTAATCAATTAATCAACTAATAAGCAAATATTGAGTACTGCTACCCACTGGCAGAAATCCAACGAGCTCCATTGGAACATTACCATAAAGCTTTTATGAAATCTGAGATTAAATGAGAGGTTGTATTTTTATTTCTAATGCATGATTTTACATGAATTTTATTCTATAGGGGCACATAAATGACCCTCCTCTCCCTTTTTAACAAATCTGAAGCATTTAGTCATGCTCAGATTTTCCCAACAGAACGGGACATCGTGCAAGTAATGATGTTGCTTAATAGTCAGAGCATGCATAGGGTAACCACGACCCTATAGCTTACTAAAAACCCAGCTCCACAGAATCACAATAGTATTTAACTTGTAATTGCTGCTTATTAGAATTCAGCACTGAATTAGACACGTTGTCAATGGGTGACCTTTCTCCAGTGATACTTTTTTTTGTATGATTGTTGGGGCCTTGTAACAAATGCCTAATGCCATTTAATGATAAAATTACCCATCTCTGATATGCAAATTTTTACAGCACAGCAATTAAGCAGTTTAGAATTTTATGACAGTGTTTGCGCTTTGCACAACAAAAAGAGGGCCAATAAACTGCTTTGATGGATGAAAGAGTCCCCAAAGGGAATAGACCATGTAAATTTCTGGTGACAATTCATTATGGTTTAGGTGTTGCGGTTATTGGTTGTTAATCTGTCTTCCTCCCTAGTTAACTCCCTTTGCCTCTGTTTCTCCCAATGAAAGTGACATGTTCACGGCATTGTGGGGGTATGGGCATCAGAATACAGATGGGAAAGAAGGGGCATTGCAATCTGCTTTGTTCAGAGAGCTGGCAGAGGGGGGGCTTATAGCAAGATAGTGTGTCAGCAGGGAGCAGGACTGGGGCCCATATGCCTCCGTTCTTCTTCCTTCTGTCACTAGGTACACAGTCTGACCCTTTTGTCAGGGCATAGGGATGGAGATGGGCATGTGCTACTTCCATTTACTCGAGCAACAGATTTACGCAAGCTGTCTATCATATTTTCTGATTAACACTTGTCCATTTCCCTTTGCTTTCTGCTATAACAAGTTATGTTCCTATAGCACATTAGGGAGATAAATTGTTCATTGCAGCCTGATTATTTCTAGTACAACAGGGCGGATAATACATTTTATAGCGTTTAAGCAGAAGAAAAGTGCATTTAAGAGGGAAAAAAACATTATTTTAAAAGCTGTTAGCGAAGACATTGTTCAGCTGTCAGTGAAAGAAAAATACTATTAAGGGAAAAAAAATCTTAAAGTAATGTTAGAAAACTATTAGCATAAATTGCCTTCAGAAAGAAAACATTAAATACCAGTGAGGCTTAGATGTTCAAAGCCGTTATAAATCCTTCAACACTTTATGACTTGATTATAACAATCTATTTTCAGCCTCTTGCTGATTTTGTCAAATACAGTAAACCCCTTTACCACATTGTACAGTAACCCGATAACATTTCATAGTAACCTATTTACCACACAGCACAGTAATCCAATATCATTGTACAGTGACCTCTTTATCACACTGTACAATAAACCCTCTTTGTAGCTATATTGTGAACCCAATTTAAAACTGCCTAGTATCTCCCTTTACTACACGAGACAGAAAATATTGTTTGTGCTGTTCAATAAACCTCATTCACTCTACCATGAATTCTTTCATAATGCACATTGTTTGCGGCTCGCTCATTAATACATAGCCTTTATAAAGCACTCCTTCTGTAAAGTACTTCTGTGTCAGCCATGGCTCAGTTGGTAGCACCCTCGCCTCTGAAACAGAAAGTTGCGGATTCAAGTCCCACTCCAGAGACTTGAGCACAAAAATCTCGGCTGACACTCGAGTGCTGCACTGTCGGAGGTGCCGTCTTTCAGATGAGACATCTTCTCTCTCAGGTGGACGTAAAAGATCCCATGGCACTATTTCGAAGAAGAGCTGGGGAGTTATCCCTGGTGTCCTGGCCAATATTTTTCCCTCAATCAACATCACTAAAACAAATTATCTGGTCATTATCACATTGCTGTTTGTGGGAGCTTGCTGTGCGCAAATTGGCTGCCGTGTTTCCTACATTACAAGTGACTACACTTCAAAAAAAGTACTTCATTGGCTGTAAACTGCTTTGGGACGTCCGGTGATTGTGAAAGGCGCTATATAAATGCAAGTCTTTCTTTTTTATAAGATGGTTTTTGTGTGGCCCCCAATGCTGTTACAGGCACTGGTTTGAGACAGGTACCTATTTGCCTGTATGCAGACCAATAGAATGGAGTTATACTGACAACTCGGCACTACTCTCATGGGCAAAGCAGAGTTCTGCAAATGCATGCTTGCCTCAATGCACAGAGCTCTGCTGACTCATGTCCAAATGTTAATTCAATTTTTAATGTAAAGGAAGACTTAACAAGGTAGTGGCTGTTTGCTAACATTAAACAGTTTAAGCATTTCCCAGGCAGTCCAACCAACCACTTGGAACTTTTTAAAGTCTGCTTCACACTAGTTGCAACCTCTACAAAGCCAAAATGGTATAGGACTATCACGCTGAACTGGTCTCACACTACTTCCCAGAATTTGATCCTGATGTACTTCACTCCTGAGTTATACTATACTGCTGGGATGAAAATCCCCAGTGCATTATAGCTAGCTCACGTGTTAAGTGTGCATTAAGGGGGAGTCATTTTCAGTATTAGCACCAATGAAGTAACTGGTAATTATTGCCTTAGTTCCTAAAATTCCTCTTAGAACTGAACCAATTTAACACACCTTAACATACAGACCTACAGTTAACCTTTTTTTTGCCTACAAAGGTTTATTAAGGACCAATCAAAGGTAAACATGCACATTTCCTTAATCCCACCTTCTATTAACGATGCTATTAAAAAAAGTGCCATTATAAAAGTGAAGTGGGTTGGCACAAAGCAGAGCAGGAGGTATTGAAAGTGGTGAGTCAATTATTTCATCCGCAAATCTCACTTTGTTTGATATATTAGAGGAGGAGGAGCAGAGGAGGGTCAGAGAGGTCTGAGGCTTAGGTGGAGGTCCAGAAGGACTCTCCTGCTATCCAAGGCAGGTGACAGAGCTACCTGTACCTCACCAAGATCAAGGAGGCTGCGTCTAATGAAGGAAGACATTTATGAATTGTGCCATAACCGTGAAAAAACTTGCATCCAAGTAGTAACATCAGCACTGTGCTGACAGTAGTGCTAAAAGTGAGAACGACACTCAACTTTTTGTTCCTCCCCCATCCCTCCCCACAGTCTTCTTCCAGGCAACAACAGTGATTTGTCAAGGATCGGTCAGTTTGTGGTTAAATATTGTATTTTACAGGTTGCAGTTACCCTGCTTCAACATGCTGGTGAATATATTTAGCAGCATTTGGATGTAGCAGTTGCAGAAGAGACTGAATAGTTTTTATGAAATTTGTGGCATTCCAAGGGTATAGGCATCATCAACTGCACCCATGTGGCCATTCAAACATCTGTGTAACTTGAGATGGCATTCATTAACAGGAAACCGCCATGTGAATATCTAAACATTCAGTGACCACTACCAAAGAATTCTGCATGTGAATGTATGCTTTCTATTGGAAAGCCCACAACATTCCTACAGTAAGGGAGCCACTTATTCCGGGGTAAACAAGTAAAAATGAGAAATGGGCTACTCCCTGGTAATGCATCTCATGTCGTCACAATCCCTGTACCACAGCAAAGACCCTACAACGAAGCACATTTGAGAGGCAGCACCATCACTGAACAGACATCTGGCATGTTCAACCAATAGTTCTGATAATTGGACTGCACTGGGGGCGAGAGGATGCTCTACAGCATTCACTGGAGAGAATTGATGGAACATAATACACACCATAACCATGGAAACACCACATGCCTATTTGAGGTAGAGAAGTAGCAATAAGCAGGAGGAGGAGGAGGTGGAAGAGGAAGATAACAAGGAGATAACATAAGAAGAGCAACCATTGTAGGAAGTAGCATCGGTTCCAGTCAGCCTGTGATTGAAGAGATTTTTTCCTTGAAGCCTGTGCTTTATTGGCAGTGCTATCTGTTTTCTTTTTAAATGATCTATCATTATTATTGCTGGTTAATTTTCTGCTTTTGTTTGGCTTTCCATCATTTGCAGTTTTTTTGTTTTTTCTTAGTGTATTTCCAGAATCAGGTCTTAATCTGACTCCTAAGGGGGGCACTATAAGACCCTTCTGGAGGAGGCAGTCTTACTCCAAACTTGGCGTTTAAAGAGGCCCTTGGACCTCCTGGGAAAGTTTATAAATTTACACATTTACATTTGTTTTAAACGTTGTGAGAAAGTGGATGCGTCCGATGTACTTTCAAAACATTTAAAATTTAACGACCAGAAGCGGAATGTGAGAATTCAATTGGGAACCGGGCAGTATAAACCAGGACAGCTGTGGCTAGAACCAATTCTGTTGCTACTGGTCTCACTATTGATATGCTGATAAGGTTAGATGAAGTAAGGTGCGAGGAGGCTCATGTGAATATGGAGCATGAATGGCATAGACCAGTTGGGTCAAATGGCCTGTTCCTGTGCTGTAAATTCTATGTAATTTTAAGCAACATGATTTGAGTTTTTTGAGGAAGTGATTAAAACAGAGGATAAAGGAAGTCTAATGGATATTGTTTACTTGGATTTCCAGAAAGCTTTGGACAAACGTCCTCATAGACAGCTATTAAGAAAGAAAAAAAAGACTTGCATTTATATAGCGCCTTTCTCGACCACTGGACGTCCCAAAGTGCTTTACAACCAATTAAGTACTTTTGAAGTGTAGTCACTGTTGCAATGTAGGAAATGCGACAGCCAATTTGCGCACAGCAAACTCCCATAAACAGCAATGCAATAATGACCAGATCGTCTGTTTTTTGTTCTGTTGATTGAGGGATAAATATTGACCAGGACACCAGGGATAATTCCCCTGCTCCTCTTTGAAATAGTGCCATGGGATCTTTTATGTCCACCTGAGAGAGCAGACAGGGCCTCGGTTTAATGTCTGATCCTAAAGACAGCACCTCAAACAGTGCAGCACTCCCTCAGTACTGCACTGGAGTGTCAGCCTAGATTTTTGTGCTCAAGTCTCTGGAGTGGAATGTGAACCAACAACCTTTTGACTCAGAGGTGAGAGTGCTATCCACTGAACTGCAGCTGACACTACTTATTAGAGAAACATTAAGGGGGCTGATTTTGTCTACCTACCACCCTGAATTTTGGCGTGAACAGGGTGGTAGCAGGACAAAAGTTGATTAAAACATTTGCTGACTTACCACTGGAAGTCCACTCGTTCCAACTTTCAGACGGACCTTGATTTAGGTGGACACTGGCCAGTGCTCCTGTAAATGTAAGTTATATTCTTTCTCTTCCTGCCAGAAATTGGTGTGGGCCTAAAATATATATTCAAACGAGGGTCCTATGATGTCGTTAGGACCTAAACACCATCTTCATGTAAATCAGCACTACCACCGCTAACTCCTCAACTTTTCCACAAACATGGGTGGTACAGGGTGGGAGGCGGCCATTTGCAGCACTACTTAAAGGGATCATACGCTGCAGTTGAGTAAAGCTGGAAGTAGGTCTGGCGATTACTTTTTCTACATTCTTTTGGGACATTTAAGGGATGATTTTCCCCGGATACTTTAAGCGCTAAAGAGCCTCCGAAGTGGCCAAGATGGAATCTTGAGCTGCAACACTGGTTTAGCCCGTGTTTAGTGCAAGACACCATCTTAGTAAAGGAGATGAAGTGTGTACTAGGATCGGCCGCCCAGAGGATTGTTAAGGGGCTGAATGCCACTTAAGTTGCCTGCTAGCGCTCATTAAAGAGGCTGCACGGCATTTTGCCGGCTAGCGCTTGACCGAACGCCCTCTCCTAACAGCGACCAGCTGACTGGGAGTAAACAAGTCATTGCTGAGGGTCCCGAGTGCTACTTAAAGGTATACTCACCTTTCACTGTTCACTTGCTGCTGGGGATTTGAAGAGGACTTTTGAAACACATCGGGAGACTTTCTAGGACAATTTGTCAAGACTTAACCAACACTCTATCAACATTTATTCCAGAAATTCTCTGAGGACTTCACCTAAAAAGATTAAGTGCTGTGCCACTCTACCTTATTGGACACCTTATAGGCGTCACCACGAGAAAGGGAATGCTTGGTCATGGGCATCTACCTAGGGGTCCCCCTTGGTCTACAGGAGGAATGGGAGGAGGACATGAGGCCAGGCAGAGCAGCAGCAGCTGCTGCAGGAGTGAGAGACAGGAGGGACAGGAGGGACAGGAGGGCGAGGTGGTCTCTTTCCCCCCTGCGGGTACAGGACATCCCTCCTCCTCTGGACCTCCTTCACCAGGACCTCCAGTGCTGCGTCCAAGAACCTGTGCGCCCTTTTCCTCGGTCCCTGAGCCATCCTGAAACGTGCTGTTATGTGTCAACCAGCGCACACCACATCTTTAGTGGAAGTCAATGCGTAGAGCCCACATATACTGCTCCACAAAAATCACTTCTAATCAGCGTCTGAGTGCTAAACCTGCAAGTGACTAAAAGCCGACAAATCCCCTGGACCTGACGGCCTACATCCTAGGGTTCTAAAAGAGGTGACTGAAGAGATAGTTGATGCATTGGTTTTGATCTTCCAAAATTCCCTGGATCCTAGAACGGTCCCAGCGGATTGGAAGGTAGCAAATGTAACACCACTATTCAAGAAAGGAGGGAGAGAGAAAACAGGGAACTACAGGCCAGTTAGCCTGACATCAGTTATCGGGAAAATGCTGGAATCCATTATTAAGGAAGTGGTATCAGGGCACTTAGAAAATCATAACATGATTAGGCAGAGTCAACATGGTTTTATGAAAGGGAAATCGTGTTTGACAAATTTATTAGAGTTTTTTGAGGATGTAACTAGCAGGATAGATAAAGGGGAACCAGTGGATGTAGTATATTTGGATTTCCAAAAGTCATTCGATAAGATGTCACCTAAAAGGTTATTACACAAGATTAGGGCTCATGGGGTTGGGGGTAATATAGTAGCATGGATAGAGGATTAGTTAACGGACAAAAAACAGAGAGTAGGGATAAACGGATCTTTTTCAGGTTGGCAGGTTGTAACTAGTGGGGTGCCGCAAGGATCAGTGTTGGGGCCTCAGCTATTTACAATCTATATTAATGACCTAGATGAAGGGACCGAGTGTAGTGAATCCAAGTTTGCTGATGATACAAAGCTAGGTGGGACAGTAAGCTGTGAGGAGAACATAAAGAGTCTGCAAAGGGACATAGATAGACTAAGTGAGTGCGCAGTAAGGTGGTAGATGCAGTATAATGTAGGGAAATGTGAGGATATTCACTCTTGTAGGAAGAATAGAAAAATAGAATATTTTCTAAATGGTGAGAAACTTTTAAATGTTGATGTTTAGAGAGATTTGGGTGTCCTCGTGCAAAAAACACAGAAAGCTAGCATGCAGGTACATCAAGAAATAAGGAAGGCAAATGGCATGTTGACCTTTATTGCAAGGGGGTTGGAGTATAAGAGTAAGGAAGTCTTGCTACAATTGTACAGGGCCTTGGTGAGACCACACCTGGAGTACTGTGCACAGTTTGGGTCTCCTTATCTAAGGAAGGATATACTTGCCTTGGAGGTGGTGCAACAAAGGTTCACTAGATTGATTCCTGGGATGAGAGGGCTGTCCTATGATGAGAGATTGTGTAGAATGGGCCTATACTCTCTGGAGTTTAGAAGAATGAGAGGTGATCTCATTGAAACATACAAGATTCTGAAGGGGATTGACAGGGTAGATGCTGAGAGGTTGTTTCCCCTGGCTGGAGTGTCTAGAACTAGGGGGCATAGTCTCAGGATAAGGGGTAGGCCATTTAAGACCGAGATGAGGAGGAATTTCTTCAGAGGGTTGTGAATCTTTGGAATTCTCTACCCCAAAGGTCTGTGGATGCTGAGTCGTTGAGTATATTCAAGGTTGAGATAGATTTTTGGACTCTAGGGGAATCAAGGGATATGGAGATCGGGCGGGAAAGTGGAGTTGAGGTCGATGAATGGCTAATCATCGTTCTTATGTTCTTAACCTGATGTTAAAGGTAAAGCTCATTTGTACAAGTGCAATAATGCTCACTACACTTTTATACAGCTTGAAAATGTTTGCCATCGGCATGTTATTCTATATGATCTTTGCTAAGCATTGCTAAGGCGCAAAATACAGGAATATGTCAAGTGATATCACCCCATGATTTGCCACCCTATCTAATACACCCGCTGCGCAGCAGGTCGAGTAATATTCTTTTAGGCGGTTTCAGACTGGTCACTAGTTGACCTGAATTTATAAAAGGTGCTCCTGATAATGTAGCCCTCCTCCAGTTCTGGTCTGCCTTCTTCTGTTATGTGCTGCCTTGTTTTGAAAGCAGAGATATAGTACTGAGATGTCAGCAGTGTCAGGAGCACTTAAAGTGACTTCCAAGACTTTTCCTGCAGTCCATCGTGTTTGTGAATACATGAACGTGTATGATTCAGCTAAGTTTCGTTAGAAGGGTTTTTTCTGTGAAGCCCTTTTAAAATGTCATTGTACCAAGAGTTTCAGTGATAAGTCGTAGCCCTGCTCCACTAAGGTCATGCTTGGTAATCATTCAACAGGCTATAAGATATTCTGAATGCCTTGCATCAGCAGTAGTCAATGTTTAACAATGATAGAGGAAAGACTTTGTCTATATACTTAATATAAGGTGCAGCATAAGGTGGGTCAGCAAATCAGCCTTGGCTGATTTATTCAGGTCCAAAATAATTTGCCACTAGTGTCTCTGGATGGTGAAGTCCACTATGACACATTGTACCACCTCCTGCCAGGCACTATTGACTGCTTTCCTGTGCAGAAAGTGCCCTGGATCACCAAACAGGGCACCCATCCTACTCCCCCACTTCTTACAGCTCCATCTGCAACCATCACAGAAAGTAATTGTGGTGGTGGTGCTCCCATGCGCCTGCTGCCCTTGTCCTTCTAGGTGGAAGAGGTCGCGGGTTTGGGAGGTGCTGCCGAAGAAGTCTTGGCGAGTTGCTGCAGTGCATCTTGTAGATGGTATACACTGCAGCCACGGTACGCTGGTGGTGGAGGGAGTGAATGTTTAAGGTGTTGGGTGGGGAGCCAATCAAATGGGCTGCTTTGTCTTGGATGGTGTCGAGCTTCTTGAGTGTTGTTGGAGTTGCACTCATCCAGACAAGTGGAGAGTATTCCATCACACTCCTGACTAGTGCCTTGTAGATGGTGGAAAGGCTTTGAGGAGTCAGGAGGTGAGACACTCACCTCAGAATACACAGCCTCTGATCTGCTCTTGTTGCCACAGTATTTATTTGGCTGGTCCAGTTAAATTTCTGGTCAATGGTGACCTTCAGGTTGTTGATGGTGGGGGATTCGACAATGGTAATGCCGTTGACTGTCAAGGGGCGATGGTTAGACGCTTGCTTGCTGGAGATAGTCATTGCCTGGCACTTTCAGCGTAGGTCTCTGGATAGTCACGTCCCGACAGCCACACTAGCTGAGGTTAGCTAACTCATTGAGGGATTGAACCTGGGATATTTCTGAATAGCATGGCTCAGTAACAGACTGAGTATTGCATTTACCCACGTCACCATTAAACTGCTGCTTTTTCTCAACTAGACGGATTCTCAATACGTGACTAACTCACTCTGGCAAAGTATCATGGTTTCTCTATGAAATCAGAGGATTTCTGTGACACATCTAGTCAGTAAACAGTCATGTTTTCTTTAACACTTCTTATCAGTGCAACCACTTTCTAATTTTTTAGCTTTTATTTTTTGCCTAGAATCTATTTTCAGTTTCTTATCAGTCTCTGCTCTGCCTCCTCCCTTCATAAAGTCCAACTTGTCTAAACCGTCACTGCTGATGTCATGTCCTACACAACCTCTCCTTCGTCCATCACTCCCCTGGCTTCACTGCCCTCCACTGTCTCCCTGTCTCTCAAAGATTAAGTTTAAAATCCTCATCATTACCTATAAGCTCCCCCATGGCCTTGGCCCACCCTATCTCTTCAAGCTCCTGCAGCGCTATATCCCCTCCTAAATGCTCCACTCCTGCAAAGCCTACATCCACCCAGTCCTGGAAAATGGTGCACAGCATGGGAGGCACAGATTTCGAGCCTACAAACAACCCAGAACTGAGCAATAAGCGCAGCGTAACACCTATCTGCACAACATCTGTGGACTCCAAACAATTGATGAAAGGATTCTGAGACTCCAGCAGAAGTACCTGCACAAGACAAGAACTAGCATCACTATCATTGCTAATAGAGGAGGAGTGACAGAACTCACCGTGGTACATTTGCAATGCTGCACTGCTGTAAACCTGCAGTTGGCAACAAACTTTAGCAATATTTAATCACAGAGAGGGTTATGGTGCAGGGGTCAGCTGAGTGGCACACACTGGTCAGAATTGACTCATAATTTACATAGGATATACGGCACAGAAACAGGCCATTCAGCCCAACCAGTCCATGCCGGTGTTTACGCTCCACTCGAGCCTCCTCCCATCCTTCCTCACCTAACTCTATCAGCATAACCCTCTATTCCCTTTTCCCTCAAATGCGTATATAGCCTCCCCTTAAATACATCTATACTATTCGCCTCAATCACTCCCTGTGGTAGCAAGTTCCACATTCTCACCACTCTCTGGGTAAAGAAGTTTCTTCTGAATTTCCTATTTTATTTCTTGGTGACTATCTTATATTGATGGCCTCTAGTTTTTCTCTTCCCCACAAGTGGAAACACTCTCTCTCTGTGTCTATTCTATCAAAACCTTTCATAATTCCAGAATATCCAAAGTAAGAAGGATATGGGAAGAATAATAAACCATAGGCCATCCTTAGCAAGTTTCCAGTGTTACTACTGCTACTCCTCAATTCTGGTCTCTTCTATTCCTCCCTGCTCCCTTTACCCTGCCAATGGTGTCAGCTTTGTTGGTCCTGTTCTACGGAACTCTTGCCCCAAACATATTCGCTTCTCCATCCCTCTCTCCATCATTAAAAATCTTCTCAAGATCCATCTCTTCAGCCAAGTTTTCTGCTCCATTTCCTAATCTTCCTCTCCATGGCTCAGTTTTTATTCCCAATCATCTTCTGTAAAGCTCAGACTCTAATAGTCAACGCACAGTCCAGTGTAAAACTGAGCCATACAGACCAGACAGAGCGCAGCTTGAATCCCTGCTGAGTCAGCTAAAACAACCTCAGGGGGGTTCTACAATTGGTTTAGCACTCCTGTCCTACGGAGATGATAATTGCTATCCAGTGACTCTTGGTGGAGAATGCCTGTATGGATGTGAGGTGGGACAGGATCAGGTTTGGCTGTGATGAATCCCACTGTCACATAGTCTGCCAACACTCACCATTTAGATTCACTTATGGGCTGGTTTCCTGAGTACACACTAAGGAACCTCACTCACTGGCTCTATACATTAGGAAATTGTGTGCTCACTGCCCATGACTTTCTGTCCATTGAAATCAGTGATGGGAAAATCGTACTCACTGCATCAGCAATTTCCCAAATCCACAGCTATCGAGCAAAGTTCCCCATCAGTATTTGGAAAATTGCCACAACGAGGAATGTGAGAACTGTGCTGGTGGGTGGCAAAGCTGCAGTATGAGTCAGCATCTTCAGGAGGGGAGAGGTGAAAACATTTGGAGGCGAGGGAATACGTAATAGTTTGTAGCTTCTGTAGCTGCAGGCCATTTCGTCCGCAGAGAAAGTCAAAAGCTTTGTTTTTCTCTCCTACTGAATTGTTGCTACATGTTGTCTCTTTCTGTTTGTTTTTCTGTGTGTGTCTGTACATGCTCTTCTTCCCCATTCATTCAGTTTCACAAGATCGACTGCACTAAAGAGCTACACATGGTGTAGACAGGGTAAATGCAATGGCGCTGACACATGTCTCTCCATTGCAGAAAATATTACGTGACTGATCAGTCATTAATTAGAGGCCTGGGAATGATAATTGTAGGATAGGCGCCAATCTTCGGAATCATTTAAAGGTTTATAAGAAACCTGCATGGAAAGCATTTTTCCCTTTATTCCCTCCCTTCCTCTACAGGCAGTGAGTCATGTGAGGTAATGGCAATGCCAAAATGTCTTGCACAGGTTGCAGTACTTTATGCGAGTGTTGGCGGGCTAGTAGCCCATGGTTCGGAAGGTTCTCAGGTAAGCATTAGCCTCTCCACACATAGCACCCACAAACATGCACCTTCCAGCAGAGGCCACTGGATAGAAATTAGGAGTAAAACCTTTGGCTGATTTTTCCCTGTTCTGGACAGGTGTATGGAGGCCATTGTGACACCCTCACTGTCATTCTCTGCTGAGGTCAACTAACTCGGCCCAGATCAAGGATTCATTATGACACCTTCTTAGTTTGTATGGCTTAGTTCCACACCATACATCCACCCATAGAAGAGCAAAGTCAACTTTTATTTAAAGCAGAATGGGCTAAGCTGCCCCTTAATCATAAAAACAATAAGGGAATCCTATCTTCCTGTAACATCCTTAGCAAGTTGGAGATGTCTCAACAGGCATTTGCAATACTAAATAAATACCTCACTGACATGGTCCACCATTTTAAAAGATAAAACTGCATGAAATGACCCATAACTGCTGTTGAGCAACACGATTGGTAAGCGCAGAGGGACTTTCTCATGTCTGACAAATACCAATACAATAATGGCATAATTTGTGTAGTACAGGCAAGTAGCTCCCAGTTATTCTATAGACAGAGCTCAGTGTATGTGCATTGAAATGTGTTCAAGATGTATAATTTACTAGCCTTTAGTACTGCAGGTGTTGACGGGACAGCCACTTCTTTTCAATTAGTACATAGCAGTAATGGGGTAGATGCGACCACCTTGATTTAAAAAATAAATGAAAGGCAGCTATCATACTGGCTGCACCTGCACTACCGCCTGTACAAGGAAAAGGAATGAACCTGCTGGGGATGATCTCTTTAGCGTGGGTACGGTGCAGGTCAGGCTCCGACCATTGCCGTTATACTGCACTAGTGCAGCTGGCTTGAAGAAAGAAATTAGCATGGCACTAGCTCCAAAGTGCAGGGGCGTATAACTCCGAGGAGGTGGATTTGAATGCACCAGCGTCAGGGCTTGAGCAATGGACAGGGCTCAGAAGGCAGAGCACCATCAGTTAACCAAAAAAAGGATCAAAAAAAAAAAAATACAAGCAATTCTGTTGGAAAAGTACCCACACGAAAAGATTAAGAGAGAATCAATTCTTTAGAAGATGCTTCAGTTTGCTCCAATATGGATCAGCTGCTCTTTTTATCAGTTATTGTTCATCGTGACCACAATGTGGGTGTGAACCACTGCTTTAAAATATGGGGAGTGTAAAAAGAAACATGCAAAGAAAAGTAAGGAACATTATTGTGTCAAAAGACTGCAGTGTCTTTACCATTTACTGACATGAACAGTCCCACAATGGAACCTCAATTGTGCTCAGTCCCATTATCTACACTATTGATTATCTGCAAGAATTTCTGTGGTAATCGGGGAGTTTCGTTTTGTTCAAATCAACTAAAATGCAATTGAGCGTTTTTAATTGATTTTTCACAGACTCTGCGTTCTTTATTCAGCAGGATAAGTAGTTGTTATTTGGATCTTGAGTACCTGGCAGAATTTACTATCCATTGACCTCTGATATTTAGCTTCGGGTCAGAAGAGTTGGAACTCCCAGTGGGAGGCAGAGCTTTGAGTCCAGAAAACCAGCGGGAGTCAGGCTGCCAGCTAGTTTTATAAGAATATCTCATTTTTAAAACTGGAAAATGTGGGCCAAATCTGCACATGCTGGGAACTTGTTTGCGTAATCTTGGTAGACCAATCAGAAGCTAGAAACTGTCAGACTAAGTATAGAGGGGTTCTCAATCACTCGCCAATTTCCATTATTCACCAGGGCCGATCCCCCCCTTTATGATAGATGATGGCGTTTGTACTGTATTCGCATCTTGATTAGGTGAAGTCTATGTCATTCCTATAGTTATGGGTTCAAAAGGAGAATCATCATCTAAAATTGTACAAATTGTTTTCCAAATTTCTGATAACGTTTATAAAACTTTGGAGACATAATAACTATTAAGAGGATTGCATTTCAATGTAGTGGCCATCTTTTTGTGCTAATAATATTATATAAAAAAAACTTCTCTCTCTCCCGTGTCTGCGTGGGTTTCCTCCGAGTGCTCCGGTTTCCTCCCACAGTCCAAAGATGTGCGGGTTAGGTTGATTTGGCTATGATAAATTGACCCTTAGTGTTAGGGGGATTAAATACGTGGGGTTACGGGGATAGGGTGGGATATGTGTCGGTGCAGGCTCGATGGGCCGAAATGGCCTCTATCTGCACCGTGGGGATTCTGTGTTACAGTGAGCTTTTGGTCACAATGCATTGGTGCTGTGGATCAGAATGTAATAATAAAAAGAAAGACTTGCATTTCTATAGCGTCTTTCACAACCACAGGACATCCCCCAAAGTGCTTTACAACCAAATAAGTACTTTTTGAAGTGGCGTCACTGTTGTAATGTAGGAAACGCAGCAGCCAATTTGCGCACAGCAAGCTCCCACAAACAACAATGTGATGATGACCAGATAATCTGTTTTTAGTGCTGTTGATTGAGAGATAAGTATTGGCCAAGACACTGGGGATAACTCCCTTGCTCTTCTTTGAAATAGTGCCATGGGATCTTTTACATCCACCTGAGAGCAGACAGGACCTTGATTTAGCGTCTCATCTGAAAGATGGCACACTCCGACAATGCAAGACTCCCTTAGTACTGCACTGGAGTGTCAGCCTAGATTTTTGTGCTCAAGTCTCTGGAGTGGGACTTGAACCCACAACCTTCTGACACAGGTCCAAGGGTGCTACCAACTGAGCCACAGCTGACACTAAATAGCAGACACCTATATGGCTATTTATTAATGAGAGGTTAAGATGATGCCTTAAACCATCAGAGCAAAACATGAGCAGCTTCTAAATGTTAATCTGGACCCCAAGATTAGGTCACAACCTTGTAATTCACTCTCTGGTGTCTGTTAGTTTACATAGTATATTAGTGAGTCTCCCATGATGTTGCTTACAGTAAGTCAGCATATATGCTCTCCTTTACTTACCTTCAACAACAACAACAACTTGCATTTATATTACGCCTGTAATGTAGTAAAACACCCGAAGCCATTATCTAACAAAATTTGACACTGAGCCACATAAGGAGATATTAGAACAGGTGACTAAAAGCTTGGTCAAAGTGGTAGGTTTTAAGGAGTGTCTTAAAAGAAAAGAGCGAGCTAAGGGGTAATTCTAACCTAAAAAATGGGTGGGTTAGTGTTGTGTGCGAAGTTAAAGTGTTAAAAATCTGAATCTCGACCGGAACCCGTTTCCAAACCCACCCACTTCCGGTTTTAATAGAGGTGGGCAGCCAATCAACTCACAGGCGGGGGGTTGCTCATTTAAATATTATAATGAGGCTGGAAGCCTCTGACTTAACCTCCATTTTGAATTTAAATTTAGCTGGTCGGGTTTCACAGGACTTGCGAAACCCGCCAGCTAAAGTAAAGCGAGGACTGCTGGATCCAGGAGGTAATTGCCTTCACACTTACCTCCTGGATCCAGCATTCCTGCCTAACCCACCACCCACGATCGGAGACCCCCACAAGGCCTCCGATCCCCCCTGTGAGGCCTCCTCCCTGAGGTTCCTCCAGCCCTCCGATATCAGCTGCCTCCCCACCTCTGCTCCTCCTTCCCCCTCTGCTCCTACTGCCACCCTCCCCCCCCACCCCCGCGCTCCCCCTGGTCCCCCCCACGCTCCTCCTAGTCCCCCCGGGCTCCTCCTGGCCCCCCAGGCTCCTCCTGGCCCTCCGATGCTGTTCCAAATCCCCTATCTCCTCTGGCCCCTGATCTGTTGCTCCGGACCCTGATTATTGCCAACCCCCCCACGCCCCTACTCCTCTGACCCTCCCTGTGCTCCTCCGGCCGCCGATCTTTGCCAGCACCCCCCCACGCCCCCGCTAACCCGGCCCTCCCTGTGCACCTCCGGCCTCTGATCATTTCCTAACCCCCCCCTCACCGCCCCCCCCATGCTGCTCCCAGCTCCTGTTTCTCTCCTGATCCCCCACCACCATCCCTGTGCTGCTCCTGGCCCCTGATCATTTCAGACCCCCTCCCCATGCTCTTCCAGCCGCCCCTCCGGACCCCACGTGATCCCACCCTCCCTCCTCTCTGTGGCCTAGTGCCACAGGCCTACCTGTCTGCAGCCAGCCCACCTGTCAATCTGGCTGGCTAGAGCAGGAAATGGAGGTTTTGGATGCAAATCAGGCCCTGCCGTTAAATCTGCTCCCAACCCGCCTTCCCTGTTAAAGTTCAGGCCATAGAGAGGCGGAGAGGTTTAAGGAGGTAATTCCAGAGTTTAGGGCCTCGGCCGCTGTAGCCACAGCTGCCAATGGTGGAGTGAAGAAGATCGGGATGCGCAAGAGGCCACAATTGGAGGAGCGCAGAGATCTTGGAGGTTTGTAGGGCTGGAGGAGGTTACAGAGATAGGGAGGGGCGAGGCCATGGAGGGATCTGAACACAAGAATGAGAATTTTAAAATCGAGGTGTTGCCTGATCGGGAGCTAATGTAGGTTAGCGGGCACAGGGGCGATGGGTGACCGGGACTTGGTGCAAATTAGTTTATGGGCTGAGAGTTTTGGATGAGCTCAAGTTTACAGAGGGAGCAAGGTGGGAGACCGGCCATTGCGTTCAGGAGAGAAGGGGGAATGGGAGGAGAAAACATCTTAGCTGATGACAATACAATAATTTTTTTTTTCAGGTAAAAAGCAAAACCATGAACGTAGGCAATATGAAAATAAAGCTGGAAATGTACAGCAGGAAAGGTCAGTCAGTATCTGAAAAGAGGTTTGCATTTTCAGTGTGACCCTACATCAGAGTTTTGATGCAAGGTCTCACCCAAAGCATTAACCTCTCTCTCTCTCTCTCTTGGATGCTGATTGACTTGCCCTGCATTTCTGACATTTTCAGTTGTCATTTTAGTCGTCTTTTTCCCCCCCCATTTTTTTGAAGGTTGGGTAAACCGTGAGCTCACACTAAATCTTTGGATGTGGCAATGAACAGCAGGGGGTGCCACAGTTTATTAATTTGATTTTGCTAAATGCAAGCCTTTTCCCTGCTGCCATTGCCTCCTGCCCTGGTTGCAGCAGGATGGAAAAGCCATTGTGTTCATTTAAAGGATTTCATGCACCATATGTTACTGGTAGAAAAAATGACATCAATTGCACAAACAAGTTTCCAATGTGTATTCTAATTATACCATTATTTAAATGTGTTTATGTAATGAGGTAGTAACTATAATTTATAGCACATATAAAAGAAATCCCTATTGAAATGGTGGATATTTCATTCGGTAGTTTAGTTGGTAGTGCCACTATTGTTTTTAACTTGCTAATGAACAGCAAAAAGCATTTTCTGTGTTCCGATACCTACAGCAAACTTGGAGTTTGCTGTTACGCAAAATCCAATAAATTATTCGCATTATGGACAGGATTCATATAAATTGTAATCACCAATGAATTATATTTGCATTTCTTTGTTGGAAAAAATCTTGCCTAAATGCTCATTTGATTGATGCTTAACTTTCCAGTTTAGCATTTTATGACCACAATGTATTTGGAGATTGATGTTTAGTAAAAGTATGCTACAACAAAAACATCTTCTTGCAGTTTACGTTTTGCTGGTAAAGATTTCCCTGGCTGTATTAAGCCAATGCCGAGTGTATTTGGAATAAGTGGGTTGCACAAGCACTCTCTGCCTGTCACTGGCTGCCCATTAGTATGGAAATGAGGCATGTGTATGACAGGTGGCCTTACAACCAACACAATTAACTTTGCCCATTAGCTGAAAACAGACAAAACAGATGCAGCACCCAAGAAGCACAACACAAACAGGAACGAGGAATTCAAACTATACAGGCCGCTAATCGAAGGGGAACAGGAGGGGTATCTTGGTTTGGGGAGGGGAACATTTATGATGAATTATATGGAATTTTATTATAGTCTTTAAACATTTAAAGAATACATTTTATGATATGTTTGGTTGAAAATTTACCCTGCTCTGTGGAAAGGAAGGCGCACAGCTCTAATGAGCGTGTTCTTATAGGGCTGACCTTTCACGCTGGCTCCTCTTCTGACTGGGTTATTTCACCTGACTGCCTAATGGCACCCTTCCACAAGTAGGTGTTTAAAAGATGCAATGATATGTTAAGGTCAATTGGAGCCGTCTCTGGAGAGAGCAGTGCGAACATTACGGAGGTAGGCTCTGAGCTTCATTAGTAATAATCAGTGAGCAGTGGTTAAACTATTAGCTTTGAATTGCAAAATAACAGGATGAAAGTGATTGGCAGTAAAACTGGAGGTTATATCCTCTCCTGCCTGCTCATTTAAAAGTGAACTCCCAGCCAGTGTCTCTAATTCTGCATAGGCTGTGGCTTTTTTGTGCTTGCTCCTTAGTTTAATCCAATGAATTTTGAACTACTGAGTGATATGTACTCTGCCAAAAATACTCTATGTAAATAATTTATCATTTTATAATATTAATAGGATAAATCATATATGATAACACATCATTGTCTCTTTTGTGCATGTTATTATTATGTTGAAAAGGATACTCGGCTATTTTCATTATCCCTCCCCAAACAATAAAAGTTTATCAAATACCTTTTTCATAGAGACAGTGACATTTTAAAACTTGACTCTTTAAAGAGTATTCAGTGAGCAGTAAAATGTAGCCTTGATTTTTCAAAATTTGAGCTGGCACCATCGATGACACAAGTAGGCTCGCAGTAAGGGTGCAGAGCGCTGGTCTCGCCACATTTAGTGAGGCCAACTCCTTCTACTCACTGAAATAGTCCCCAATGAATAGCAAATGCGTGCAGGGAACCTGCGCACAATTGTGATTGGCTGGCAGGCTGGGAAACCCAGTGAGGCAGCAGCTCACCATTAAAGAGGAGAGCAGTTTTTGCTTGGTCAAGGGTGCTGCAAAATCACTGAAGAATTAGAAGTTTCTGAGCATATTCCAACAATGTGTGGCAGGAAGAAATGTGCAACCAGCTCCCCCTCCACCTTGGAGGTCCTGCTGCAGGTCGGGCGCTTCCTGTTAAAACACAAGTGCAAGCTGCCTGGACGGAGAGCGATAGAAAGTGAGAAAGAGAGAAAGAAAGACTTGCATTTATATAGCGCCTTTCATGACCTCGGGACGCTCCAAAGTGCTTTACAGCCAATGAAGTAATTTTGAAGTGTAGTCACTGTTGGAGTGTAATTTTCCCACAGCAAGGCCCACAAACAGCAATGTGATAATGACCAGATAATCTGTTTTATAGTGATGTTGGTTGAGGGATAAATATTGGCCAGGACTGGCCTGCTTTTCTTTGAAATAATGCCTTGGAATCTTTTACAACCACCCGAGAGGGTAGGCAGACCTCTGCTGAAGATCTCATCCCAAAGGCGGCACCTCTGACAGTCTAGCACTCCGTCAGTACTGCACTGGAGTGTCAGCCTCGGTTATGCACTTAAGTCCCTGGAGTGGGACTTGAACCCACAACCTTCTGACTCTGAAGGAAAGAGTGCTACCACTGAGCCACGGCTGACACGTAAATGCAGTCCCTCAGGTCCATGGGACCTAGAAACAAATGTAGAAGTTTCCAGATATCAGGAGGAGTGTTAAGGTAATTGTACCCACATTTAGACAGACTATTACTATTGGAGTATAACATGCACAGCACAAACAGAATTGTGACCTGGTGCACCTTCAGGAAGGCACATGAAAAACACGGAGACATCCTTTCACCTTTTCTACACATATATTCATTGCAAAAAAGGCTGGAGGGCACATAAATAGCTTGCACTGACAAACATAAATATTCAAAGATGTGCTCAGAACCAACACTGCCACCAGAAACAACAGTCATACCGCAGTGCAATAGGCTTGCACAAGGAGGGATGTAAACTAGGCAAGCAATGGCTGCATAAGTGTTCTACCAAATCCTAACATCACGATGTTGTGTGCTTTCAGTAGAAAGCTGCATGTTGCCACCAGGGGAGAACTCCCACAGGAGGTAGACCAGCCAATCGGAAATACTTGTCAAAGGAAAGGGCATCAGCCATAATCAGCCCTAAATTTTTGGAAGTAGTAGGAGATGGAGAGTTTGGAGTTGTGCATCCGCGCAGCAAGTATCTTCTTTATTGATTCACTTACTAACATGGAGGCACATATTACCAATATATTTGCATCTTGCCTCTTCAAGATGATCTGGTTGGACCTGGTCGCATCCAGCAACTGAACACTTCCCACTATACTGTGTCACACACTCCACATTGAGAAGACACCAACATAGATTTAAATGAATTCGAGAAGGGAGTACCAGGGAAACATCTATCGTAAGTGAGGAGGAGCAAGTGGAGGAGGCAGTGGGGGAACAGGAAGCAACTTGTGGAGGTTCAGGCACAGTAGTAGACAGACTGGTTAAATGAGCAGACACATGCAAATGAAGTTAATGCAGAGAAGTGTGAAATGATGCATTTTGGAAGGAAGAATGAGGAGAGACAATATAAACTAAAAGGTACAATTTTAAAGGGGATGCAGGAACAGAGAGACCTGGGGGTGTTCACACACAAATCTTTGAAGGTGGCAGAACAAGTTGAGAAGGCTGCTAAAAAGGCATAAATGATCCTTGGCTTTATAAATAGAGGCATAGAGTACAAAAGTAAGAAAGTTACGCTAAATCTTTGTAAAACATTGGTTAGGCCCTAGCTGGAGTATTGTGGCCAATTCTGGGCACCACACTTTAGGAAGGATGTCAAAGCCTTGGAGAGGGTGCAGAAGAGATTTACTAGAATGGTAACAGGGATGTGGGACTTCAGTTATGTGGAGAGATTAGAGAAGCTGGGATTGCTCTCCTTAGAGCAGAGAAGGTTAAGGGGAGGTTTAATAGAGGTGTTCAAAATCATGAAGGGTTTTGATAGAGTAAATAAGGCGAAACTGTTTCCAATGGCAGAAGGGTCGGTAACCAGAGAACACAGATTTAAGATAATTGGCAAAAGAACCAGAGACGACATGAGGAAAAAAAAATTACGCAGCGACTTTTTATGATCTGGAATGCACTGCCTGAAAGGGTGGAGGAAGCAGATTCAATAGTAACTTTCAAAAGGGAACTGGATAAATACTTGAAGGGGAATGGGGAAAGAGCAGGGGAGTGAGACTAATTGGGTAGCTCTTTCAAAGAGCCAGCACAGGCACAATGGGCCGAATGGCCTCCTTCTGTGCTATATTATTCTATCATTCTATGATTCTATGAATATGTTCTATAATATATTGTATTCACTGAACTGGAGTTTTTTATTTAATGGGAGTTCACAGAGAAAGTGTGGTCATTTTTGCTCCCATGGGTCATTTTCAAAAGACTACTTGGAAAGAAGAAGATGTGTCACAATAGCTTCATTTTTTTTCTGTTCAATTTCTTGCATTCTTTCAAATTACAGTGGAAAATTATTCAAAATCTTTGACATCACTCTTTTCACTTACTGCCAAATTGTTAAAAGAACAGAAATTATTTAACAGTTAACTGTGAAGTTTGGGCTGTGACCTTGGACCTTGAGAAGACCACCAACCCCGTAAAACAGGATAGTCCTATCTCAATGCTCCCTTACTGTGATATCAAACTAGATGAATTCTCAGTTCTCCTGAAAAGTGTTTCAGTCACCAAATGAACACACCCTGTACAGCGTCTTGGCTGATATTTCAGAGATCCACTGTGGCTGTCTGAAAAGACCTGGGAAGTCATTTTGACTCTGGGTGATAGTGATGAGACTTCAGGTTAATGTTGGGGACTCCTAGGGCCACACCTATCCGTCTGTATATCACTGTGCCACTACCTCTGCCGATGGGACAGGATATACCCAGGGAGGGTAATGGGAAGAGTCTGGAATATTGGCTGAAAGATATGACTCTGAATACAACTATATTAGGCTGTGGCTTGACTAGACTGTGGGCCAGTACTCTCAACTTGGGCACCAGTCCCCAGATGTTGGTGAAGAGGACTTGTAGGGTTGACTGGGCTGGGTGCGCTTGCTCCCATGGGTCATTGCCATATTTTCTTATTGTTCTGTTCTGTAGCAAATGTTTTGTCACTGAATGGCTTGTTTGGCCACTTCAGAGGGCATTAAGATGCAACCACATAGTGTGGAATTGGAGTCACATGTCAGCCAGACGGGGTAAGGGTGGCAGGTTCCCTTCCCTGAAGGACGTTAGGTTTTTCCAACAATCCAGCAACTGGTGCTAGCCCACAAATTATCAGATTTATTGAATTTAATTTCATATTTTTCTATGGTGGGACATGAATTCATGACCCTGGGTTGTTACTTCAATAACATAACCACTCAGCTACCTTAGGGGAAACTGTTCACAAGGATTTCTAACATTAGGTGATTCATTTTGTGAGTGAGTTAATAATTTTATCATGAATTATTTAGGTTTTACGTGTTTTCCTTGTGTTATAAATATTATTTATATGGCTACATATTCAACTGGGTCAGAAATCAGGTGGCAGCTAGAACCACTTTGAACAAATAAATTGAACTACATGGTTGATTTAAATTGCAGCATTTGAATTGGTTGCTTTTCCTGATCTATATTTCAGTGAATCAGTATGGTTAGATTCCTTATATGAGCCAATCAGAATAGTGTGATATTTGACATTTTTCCTGCTCTGGACAGATTTAAAGTGCCACCCTGCACATTTAATGTGAGAGCCGCCATACACAAGACTTTTAAGTGTATAGATAGACAGACAGACGGACAGACATTTCCTCGCCATTTTGAATGCATTATTGGTGTATAAACAGTATAGGTAATTTTTTACTGAGGAAATTTGGGTGCAAATCGTATCCGCCACTTGTGCACCTTCAAAACACTTCCTCGTACTTTATGAGCCTTCCCAAAATTCGCCCGGAGTCCCCAATGGCCTCAGTTGCCTATGTCAGAGTGAGAGTCAGGGCGTAACAGCTGTGAGTTTCCTGATTTTACACTGCTAACGTGCTCTGGGTAACCTAGACGGAGATTTATGAGGTGCAGCAGCTGCCAGGATCAGCTGATACAGGTAGAAGCGAGGAGTTCCTGACACAGAAGAGTCTGGAGAGTTTGAATACAGATTTTCTTTTTTGTCATTTTGCGTACACACATCTGGACTTGCTTTTCACTGCTTCTCACAGGATCAGATTCTTCCCCATCCCTACCCACAGTCGGGGATTCTCAGGAGCAGGTATGGCATTCCCTGTGGGCACACTCTTGCATACCATTATCATGGAGGAGGATCACCAGAGATTGGAGCAAAGGAGACTCTGGCAGCATTTACTGCAAGAGGCACAAAGCATGTCGTCACTGAAGTCTTCTCTTTTGTGGAACAAAATTTACCTTTGACACCACCATCTTACTTCCTTCTACCCCCTCTTGCGAATAGAGGGACATTCCCTCAAACCACTACCCATCCTACCACGAGAACACGTCAGCCCTCTTTGCCCCCACATGACAGTGCTAATCATTATCACTTGAGTGAAGACGTCAGCATCGTATAACTGCACCCTTCCCTGTATTATGCTAACCTCCATCAATAACAAAGTGCCATGTCAGTGCACATTCAATTTTGTTACTGTGAATTCCAAAGTGTACATGATCAACCTAATCTTTTTAACACCGTGCTTTCCCGAGGTGCCTACACATGATTTTCTTTTATAACCTACGGTCGTGCTTCTCCTAGGTGCTGCCTGAGGGGCAGTATCGCAGGAGTTGGTCGGCTGCTCATGCTCTGCAAAAGGGCTCATGGGTCTGAGCTGCCCTTGTCTCGTGGCAGCTTGCTCCTGGCAGAGGAGCTGCTGCTGGCTGCATCTCTGGAGCTTGCTTCTGGGCAGCCTGATGTTGGTTCCAATGGTGTGGTGCTCTGAGGGGGAAGGCTGGAGGCCTGGCATGTGCTGCTGAGAGGGCGACAATATCAGGCAGGCGGACCCAATGGGCCCTGGATCTGTGGCCCCTCTGATCGTTGGGCTGACTGGTCTAATGGCAGCTATCAGATTCCGAAAGCCTTGAGACGCATGACGTGGTCTGGAAGCTGTGATTCACGCTGCACTCCATTTTGTCCCTTATGTATCCAGAGCTGCAGTCTGTGCTCCCGTGGAGGTGGAGGCATCGACTGGTCCCTGGCTGCTCCTTAGCCGGGGATCTGCTGCAGATTCCTTTGAAGCTGCCACTCGCTCCACTGGTGCCTGCCACGAGGACAAAACTTCTGTGATTTGCCGCACAAAGCTGTAGAGTGGAGAGTCACACCTGTCAGGTGCCGCTCATCCTTGGAGATTGACCTTGGTGCCGGCAGGTAGGTGTGACGCTCCACAAATAGCCTTCTTTTCAGGCGGGTACCCATGATTTCTGGGTCCCATGACTCCGAAGCTATTAGCAGTCTTCTCCTGCGCCTCCACTGGGAGAGGGGCACATCCTCACCCACTCCCCACTCCTTCCTGTTTCTTCATGCGCTGGGAGTCACCCGGTGCCACATCATAATTCTGTACAAGTCTAATAAAAATTAAGACATGCACTGAGGGTATTAGAGAGTGAAGTGAAAAAGCCAAGCACTGTTCCTCTCTTACCTATTTGCTCCCCAGTCTGCTGCTGAAGAGTGCAGGCTGTGCTGTCTTTTTAAAGGCTGCACGGAAGTTTCCATGTAGTTCAGCTGCTTACACCCATTTTACACGGATTTTACTAGGGAGAATGCAAATGCGCAGAACCAGGAAACCGGTGTGTAATTCCCTCTACAAGCGCAGTTTTCTTTTTAAGGCGCAACAGCAGCATAACTCGTTTCAAGAAAACGCTAGGCCTAAGTTCTCTGACCTCCAGTACTCACCCAGCAATGCCTGCCTACCGCACGCAGGGAAGGGGTCAAATTCAACACATTGTACCTCAGCACGCAGGTGTTGCCAACTGCTTCAGATTTCAGACTGTTTATCCAATAGTAACGTCTATATTTCAAGCAACTATGTTTCAATCAATATTTCAAGTTCACCTTTAAAATGAGTCATTCGGAAGTTTTCCTTGCCCTGAAATGACCCAAATGCCCTTGATGTTAGGATAGACATGCCCTTTGACCTGGTTTTACTGACAGCAGACCTGTACGTCAAGAATTTTCTACACAATGTTCTCTTGCAGCCCTAGTCATGAGCGTTTTACAATTGTTGCTCATTAGTGGATAGATTATGAAATTTACATGTTCAGGTTCGCTGACCTAGGGCAGTAATTCCCACTAGAGGCCTCAATTCTATGAGTGCTATTTGAATTTGAAAGCTGTAACACAAGCAATTACATAATCTGTCTGTTAATGGCCATAGTGCAATCCCCAGCAGTTTCTATCCTGGAATAGGGGACTTCGGGCTGATTCCCTTGTGCTTTAACCAGCTCCCGTCTTCCTATTCCAGTTGACAAACAGTTGGAGACTGCACTATGACTGTATTAGGCAGTCTTTAAAAATATACAGTGAAAAAAATGCATCTCATCCTTTTATGTAACTGACAAAGAAAGACCTAGGGGATAGATCTTGACTTTGTGCCATCGTGTAAAACGGGTGAGCGCGAGTCCGCAGCCCGTTTTACATCTCTCCCGATTTTTATTTCCGTTGACTTCAATGGAAATAAAACTCGTCAGAGATGGAAAAACAGGCTTTCCGACTCACTGTCACCCGTGTTACACAATCGCACAAAGTCAAGATCTACCCCTTATTGACCCAGAAATTAAACATGGATGGTTCCCGCGGGGGTAAGGATTCCCCGCGATATCGCACTCCGCGCCTACCTTTTTGCTCCGGGCCCACACGAACTTTAGTTTCAAAGGCTCTCTCTGTTGGAACCGTGCAGTGCTTGCGTGACCCAGAGGCGCAATTAGTTTGTGCGAGCTCTGGGATCACGTGATTCAGTTAGAGCCAATGGCGGCACACCATCTTTCATTCATAGTTTTGACGGCAAGAGCTGTCAAAGCTATGAATACTACACACCCCCAAAAGAACAGCTAAACCTCAATAAAAATTTTTTAAAAGCCATTACATTAATAAAATAAGTATAGTTAAATAAATTAACCACTTTAAACAAAAAATTAAATTTTTGAAAAAATTTAAAATCTTTTTAAAAGTTATAAAAATAAACTTACCTTTCTTTAAAGTCTCTAAAAAAGATAAACCTGTTGAAAAAAAATTAAAATAACACTTAATTAACTACTTACCTTGTTAAAAGGGGGTCCTACGCCTGCTTTCTTTGTGTGTAAAATCTTCACCACTTACCTGCGCGTTCAAAGCTGGAAAAATAACTAAGTGCACTGCGTGCGCACAGCCTGTAGCGCGCACGTGGTTCACTTAGGAACCGCCCCCTTTTCAATTCACGAAGTGCCGGTTTCCCGCGCATGCGCAGTGCATGCAGGAAACCGGCAATTCGGGATCTAATACGCGAGAGTACACAGTGCGTACTCTCGCGTATTAGGTTTAATTTTCGGGCCAATGTTTTGCAGCTATAACGCTCACCTCACCACACTACAGTTCAGCTCTTGAGTCACAGCATTGCCTGGCACCCGGATGTGCCACACGCACCATCATTTTCCAATTCTCTCTGGCTACAGAAATGGAGCTGGAGGACAGCTAACATTGTACCGTTGTTTAAAAAGGGAGAAAGGGATAAACCGAGTAATTACAGGCCAGTCAATCTAACCTCGGTGGTGGGCAAATTATTGGAAGAAATTCTGAGGGACAGTATTAATCGTCATTTAGAAAGGCACAGATTAATCAAATGCATGGATTTGTCAAAGGAAGGTCATGTCTGACTAACTTGATTGAATTTTTTGAGGAGGTAACAAGGAGGGTCGATGGGGGTAGCACGTTTGATGTAGTCTACATGGGTTTTAGCAAGGCTTTTGACAAGGTCCCACATGGCAGACTGGTCAGAAAAGTAAAAGCCCGTGGGATCCAAGGGAAAGTGGCAAGTTGGATCCAAAATTGGCTCAGTGGCAGGAAGCAAAGGCTAATGGTCAACGGGTATTTTTGTGACTGGAAGGCTGTTTCCAGTGGGGTTCCGCAGGGCTCAGTACTAGGTCCCTTGCTTTTCGTGGTCTATATCAATGATTTAGACTTAAATGTAGGGGGCATGATTAAGAAGTTTGCAGATGATACAAAAATTGGCCGTGTGGTTGATGGTGAGGAAGAAAGCTGTAGACTGCAGGAAGATATTAATGGACTGGTCAGGTGGGCAGAAAAGTGGCAAATGGAATTCAAACCAGAGAAGAGGATAAGGTTTAGATTAGCTATGGAAAAAGACAGGGAGCAATCTAGAGTAAAAATATTTAGTTGGAGGAAGGACAATTTCAGTGGGATGAGAACAGATCTGGCCCGGGTAAATTGGAATCAAAGATTGGCAGGGAAAACTGTAGTGGAACAATGGGATGCCTTTAAAGAGGAAATAGTTTGGGTACAGTTGAGGTACATTCCCACTAGGGGGAAAGGCAGGGCACCTAAAGTCAGGGCTTCCTGGATGACGAAAGAAATAGAGAGTAAGATGAAGCAGAAAAAAAAGCACATCTGATGGATGTCAGGTTGAGAATACATCTGAGAATCAGGCTAAATATCGAAAGTTCAGAGGAGAAGTAAAAAAGAAAATAAGAGGGACAAAGAGAGGGTATGAGAAGAGAATGGCAGCGAACATAAAAGGTAATCCAAAAGTCTTCTATAGGCATAGAAATAGTAAAAGGGTAGTAAGAGGAGGGGTGGTGCCAATTAGGGACCAAAAAGGAGACTGATGCATGGAGGCAGAGGGTATGGCTGAGGTACTAAATGAGTACTTTGCATCTGTCTTCACCAAGGAAGAAGCTGCTGCCATAGACATAGTGAAGGAGGAGGTAAAGGAGATACTGGATGGGATAAAAATTCATAAAGAGGAGGTACTAGAAAGGCTGGCTGTACTTAAAGTAGATAAATCACCAGGACCGGATGGGATGCATCCTAGGACGCTGAGGAAAGTGAAGGGAGAAATCACGGAGGTACTGGCCATAATCTTCCAATCCTCCTTAGAAATGGGGGTGGTGCCAGATGACTGGAGAATTGCAAATGTTACACCCTTGTTCAAAAAAGGATGTAAAGATAAACCCAGCAACTATAGGCCAGTCAGTTTAACCTCAATGGGGAAGCTTTTAGAAACAATAATCAAGGACAAAATTAATAGCCACCTGGACAAGTGTGGATTAATTAAGGAAAGCCAGCATGGATTTGTTAAAGGCAAATCGTGTTTAACCAAATTGATCGAGTGTTTTGATGAGGTAACAGAGAGTGTTGATGAGGGCAATGCAGTTGACTTAGTGTACATGGACTTCCAAAAGGCGTTCGACAAAATGCCACATAATAGGCTTGCCAGCAAAGTTGAAGCCCATGGAATAAAAGGGACAGTGGCAGCATGGATACGGAATTGGTTAAGTGACAGGAAACAGAGAGTAGTGGTGAACAGTTGTTTTTCGGACTGGAGGAAGGTATACAGTGCTGTTCCCCTGGGGTTGGTACTAGACCACTGCTTTTCTTGATCTATATTAATGACTTGGATGTGGGTGTACTGGGCACAATTTCAAAATTTGCAGATGACACAAAACTTGGAAGTATAATGAACAGTGAGGAAAATAGTGATAGACTTCAAGAGGACATAGACAGGCTGGTGGAATGGGTGGACACGTGGCAGATGCAATTTAACGCAGAAAAATGCGAAGTGATACATTTTGGTAGAAAGAATGAGGAGAGGCAATATAAACTAAAGGGTACAATTCTAAAGTGGGTGCATGAACAGAGAGACCTGGGGGTATATGCGCACAAATCATTGAAGTTGGCAGGGCAGGTTGAGAAAGCATTTAAAAAAGCTTACGGGATCCTGGGCTTCATAAATAGAGGCATAGAGCACAAAAGCGTGAAAATTATGATGAACCTTTATAAAACACTGGTTCGGCCTCAACTGGAGTACTGTGTCCAAATCTGGGCACCGCACTTTAGGAAGGATGTGAAGGCCTTAGAGAGGGTGCAGAAAAGATTTACAAGAATGGTTCCAGGGATGAGGGACTTCAGTTACGTGGATAGTCTGGAGAAGCTGGGGTTGTTCTCCTTAGAGCAGAGAAGATTGAGAGGAGATTTGATAGAGGTGTTCAAAATCATGAGGGGTCTGGACAGAGTAGATAGAGAGAAACTGTTCCCATTGGCAGAGGGGTCGAGAACCAGAGGACACAGATTTAAGGTGATTGACAAAAGAACCAAAGGCGACATAAGAAAAAACTTTTTTACGCAGCAAGTGGTTAGGATCTGTAATGCACTGCCTGAAAAGGTGGTGGAGGCAGACTCAATCACAGCTTTCAAAAAGGAGTTGGATAAGTACCTGAAAGAAAAAAATTTGCAGGGCTACGGGGAAAGGGCAGGGGAGTGAGACTAGCTGAGGTGCTCTTGCAGAGAGCCAGCACGGGCTCGATGGGCTGAATGGCCTTCTTCCGTGCTGTAATCATTCTATGATTCTGTGATTTTATGATTCTAAGTGTGAGGGAATGCATTTGGGGAAGGCTAATAAGGCAAGGGAATACACAATAAATGGTAGGATACTGAAAAGTGTAGAGGAACAGAGGGACTTTGGAAGGCATGTCTACAGATCCCTGAAGGTAGCAGGACAGGTAGATAAGGCGGTTAAGAAGTCATACAGGATACTTTCCTTTATTAGCTGAGGCATAGAATAGAAGAGCAGGGAGGTTATGCTAGAACTGTATAAAATACTAGTTAGGCCACAGCTAGAGTAGTGCGTGCATTTCTGGTCACCACATTACAGGAAGGATGTGATCGCACTAGAGAGGGTACAGAGGAGATTTACGAGGATGTTGCCAGGACTGGAGAATTTTAGCTTTGAGGAAAGATTGGATAGGCTGGGATTGTTTTCTTTGGAACAGAGGAGGCTGAGGGGAGATCTAATTGAGGTGTATAAAATTATGAGGGGCCTAGATAGAGTGGATAGGAAGCACCTATTTCCCTTAGCAGAGAAGCCAATAACCAGGGGGCATAAATTTAAAGTAATTGGCAGAAGCATTAGAAGGGAGTTGAGGAGAACTTTTTTCATCCAGAGGTTGGTGGGGGGTCTGGAATTCACTGCCTGAAAGGGTGGTCGAGGCAGAGACACCTCAGCGCACAAGGTTATGGACCAAGAGCTGGAAAGTGGGATTAGGCTGGATAGCTCTTTTTCAGCCGGCACAGACATGGTGGGTCGAATGGCCTCCTCCTGTGCCATAAATTTCTAAGATTCTATGGTTCTATGACTGTTAATTACCAACAGGGCTGCCAGGTACATATCCTGCAGCGACGTACCTTACCTGTAAGCAAAGAACTTCTCTCCTGGGCAGCAGCAAACCTGCTCTCTGTTGTTGAAGCACAGAGCCAATGGTTTGGTGGGAATCCTATGACTATGATTGACAAACCTGTCATTTAGTGAATAGGTGGAGGCAAGTGACCCTGATTTGGTGCGGCAGAGAGGAAGTTTGTGAAGCCAACACTAAACTAAAACCATCCGGTAGTTGCATTTTGACAGCTCTTTCGTAAGATGAAGCAACATTTATGAGTCATGATATTCTCCTGAGTGAAATACTGTATCGGCACTGGAGAGGATAGTTTGCATAATCTATGATTGACCAGCTTCTGGGAAAAGGTTAAACATCCATTTAGTGCCCCCTTCATACGACAGCGTTGCTTCCAACAAATGTGTGCTGTGTAACATAACTGACTCAGCATTAGTGCTGCTGGAATTACAAACATTCTCCACAAGCAGGGGTCTTCCCGGGTGCCTCAGAAGGAAAGTGCTACAGTTGGCGTGGAAAAATGCTTTCTGGCCGTGGCACTTGCAGCCGCTGCAGGCATAGTTGATCTTTCAGCCTGCACACACATGGTAGTAGCGCACTTTACCATTGCAGGCATGTACCTGCCTTTTTTGTCTGATTACGTTTGGGATGTTTTCCTATGTCAAAAGTGGTATAGAAATGGAAGATGTTGTTGTTGTTCCCCTGACATTGTTCCATTGGTTGCGAATCCACCCCACAGTATAAATAAGGTGATATATGGCACCAGTAAGTGCTGACTCTAATGGAAGCAGCTGTGTAATATAAAAGGGCAATAAATAAATGCAGGTACACTGTTCAGGCCACTGTTAATCAATGATTGTCATTTCATACGTTGAAAGATTTTTAATCTTTTGCATACATGTCATGATCAGCAATGACCTCCTAAACAATAGTAAAGCTAAATTTTCACGGCTTAATTGCTACAGCGTTAGGGCACTATTCTGGGTGATCGCCAAAGAAATCTGTAGAATGGAAACTGAGTAGAATGTCTTTTTATATTTAGTAGAACATTTAACACTTAAATAAAATAACATAACATGAAATGTAGCACATGAAGTGCCATTTTTATGTTGAATTCCTGACATGATAATCTATTTGCAATCTTTCCTCCACTGCTTTTTAAGGGACATGCTGAGGCACAGCTTCCTTGTTCAACTCCAACGAAAAATTTCAGAAAGGAGAGATGGCCACCAACGTTCAGAGTTTGTACAGTATGACCTCAGGGCCGAACATCTACCAGAAGTTGAGTAGCAAAAGGCCAAGCTCTGAAGCATAAAAGGGGCTTACATCACTATTAAATAATTCTTTCTCAGAGAAGCAGATTTGTAATTAGTTACTGTGGTAACTGTAGAGGACTGGAAGTAAGCCTCAGACAATGAAAGCTAAGAAGATGTGTTTCAGAGGAGTAGAGCATATTCTTTTGTATCTGTTAGTTTGTTTTCTGATTTGCTATGGTGCACCCAAAGCAAAAAAAAAGTCCCACCATTTGAAAGGACATTGATAAAACAGTGGCTTGGGATTAGCAAAGGAAGAATGTAACAGAGTGCAATAAAAACAAAATTCCCAAGTAGTTCAATGCAGCTTTGCAATAGTCAATGTTCAAGATTAGTTTTAAAGTCGCCTCATCTTGCTATTTTTCAATAAATTATATATGTATGTTTAAAATTATAGTGTGATATTAGACTACAAAAGTTATTTTGTGATATAAAGGTAGAGATGATATTTTGTATACCATTCGTGGTATATTGCATATCATCAGTGACTAGCGGTGGTGTTTGTATATTATTTGCAGGTAGTGTTTTATTCCTTTAATGGTACAGGGTTACAGGTGATATATAGTAAACTCTTCCTGTTATAAGGCTACAGGTGGCAAACTATATGCTTTTCCCAACAATGGTTAATTCACAAGATTTTTGTGTTACATTCTAATGTGAAAGTTTTGCAGACCTATACAATTACCTTAAACTGGGGTGACTTTGCTTAAACTACACCGAGATGAGTTTAACATAAACATTTAAAAAAACTAAAGCTATGCATGTTTTAGCACTGACAGATACTGGTACAGATAACAGAGCCTCAAAGATCATTTGGAAAGTGAAGTAATGATTGACAACTGGGGAAAGAAAAATCTAAACTGTGGATGTATGTTATGGCTGATGCATATTTGACTTGCAGAAAAAAAAACCACTCAAATAGTCTAACTTAGGATTGCTTTCTCTTTTAATGATTCTCTATCAATTTACCTTTTGAATTTTAGCACCTATCCTTGTGTCCTGTTTTAGTGCCCTTCGTAAAATACTCTCCTTTCAGCATATCTAATGGCTCCATCAGAGTGACCATGACAATGGATGGTCATTTTACTGCTATAAAGAGGTTTAATGATTAAGAGGCTGAACCAGGACACTAAAATACAAACCATCCTTTAACACCCATGAAGTACCTTTGGTTCAAAAATGTTCTTTTGACAGGATCAAGAGTGTTTTTCATCCCGTTCCAAAGCAGAAACATCTGCATTTTTAGCGATACCTCCCACTTAGCAGGTATGGTTAATGTGTAATTAATGAAACAACCTTTCTAGTAGATACATGCAGTAATCAACGGGTTTCCCTCCAGCCTTGCCGAAGCAAAAATAAAGCTGGCCTGCCTTCCATCCTTGTACTGCCATTCAGCTATAATAAACCCTGTTCCCAGCTTATCTGGCCAGCTTACATCTTAATCTTTTTTTATCAGCCTCCTCAGGGAGTTGAGATGAAAACCTTCATTTTCTGGTCACATGAGCACATTGGAAGTGGATGAACCAAATGCCAAGCTACATACAAAGCAGAATAGAGGTTGCAGTGCTGAAAGGAATATAGAAAGGAGCCAAAAAGAGATGGACAATTGGCTGGATTGAAAGGACAGTTAAACAGTAGGGACTGGGACGCAGGCTAGTTCAGAGCTGTATCACATACACAGATTTGGCTTCAGCTGTCAAGGAAAGAGGCAAATGGATGCTGCATCATGAACCAATCAAATTTCTTGGATTTGGAGGATGTATTAATCCTTTTTTTTTGTGTTGCTATTTTATCAAGGCTTTAATCATTCTGTCACTATATCTGACACATGGCATGCTACTTAGTTAGCTAATATATTGTGTTTGTGTATAAATTGCACTTTGGATTATTTTCAAACATTATTTTGTGTGCACTGCATTCATTTTCTACAGGTTTAATGGGTTTACACTCATGGGTACACCAAAATTATCAACATTTCAATCTAAATTAAAACAGAACATGCTGGTAGTGGACAGCAGGTCAGCCAGCAGCTGGAAGTGAAAGGTAGCTCGGTATTGTGTATATGTCCCACCTGAACGTTAACCTGTCTTTGCAGGCCCAGTGTACAGTGCCTTCATTTTCCACATTCATTTCTGATTTCCAGAATGTATTGTTTTTCTTTTCATTCCTACATAATTTATCGATATTTTGAATTTACCGTTAATACAGCCATTAATGTGTCTCCCTCCAGCCTCGCAGAAATAGAAGTAAACCTTAAATTATATGGGGGAGAAATTCAACTCCTGCCGGTTTCCAGGGCGAAATTGGCGGCACAATCCCAAGGCGTGCCCAAAGATGTCGGCGAGAGGCCCAAACCAGTCGGAGCCTTCGGAATTTCGGTCGGTTCTGACGCTGAGCCGGCCCACATGTAGGTCCTCTGGTGGGGGGCGGGGAGCAGCAGAGGAGCATGAGCCCAGGCAAGTAGCGGCTCCCGCATTCCTGGCTCCACAGAAACAAAACTATAAAAAAGTTTTCTTACCTTTCTGTGGGCATCCTCCGGCGGTCCCTTTAAGGACCAATGGCTGCTGCAGATCCGCAACAACTGAGTGCAACCTCCGCCCATTTGATTACTAGTTTTGCATCGGGATCCTACAACCGGCATTAGGACCTCTACTTACATAAGCAATGTGCCGAACACCTCTTTCAGGCCGTCGTCCTGTACACTTAGAAGTCGTCAGCTTCCAATGTCGCATCATTAGACCGAGCTGGTTTTAATCAATATTATATCACAGACCATCCAAAGTAAGCAAAAAAAACAGGACAGGAGGTGCAGAAAAGGAGAGCAACATTAGAATTAATTCCTAGACCTTCAGTAGTCGCTGGGCAGAGTGACATATTCACAGTGATCCTAAAATTATGCTGTGGGATGCTAACCAGGATTTCCTATAGATGTGAGAATGGAGTGACGGGACCATCATTACACCTGCCCAACTGACCCACTGCAGAACCTGGTGAATTTTCTGGGGTCAGCCTCATTTAAGTCTTTGTGGCAGACTCCTGGTGGTATTCCTATCTACATTTGGATGCCTGCAGCAACTTAAAGGGCCAAGCAGTATTGCTATAGTTTTGAATCTGGGTGCCTCCACTAAAGAGCCAACACTGCAGCAATACTGCTTTTCCCTCAATCCTTCCTCTTGTGATTGAAATCCCTGTTTTCAAACTCTATTTACTGGCTTCTCCATTGTCGAGTAATACTGAATACACCCAACAGAATTTACATCAGAAAATACATTGGGTGAAAAAATGAGTGGGTTATCCAGAGACGGTCCCTGCCCAATTTGTCGCCCCTGCCTGCCACTGTAACACTGCAAAGTGGCAAAGAAAGATAGGAAAATCTTCCTTGATGTGTTTGTTTGGAATTTCTAAATAGCAGAGCATTAACTCATTTAAAGGGACCTTGGAGTGCATGTCCACAGATCCCTGAAGGTAGCAGGCCAAGTAGATAAGCTGGTTAAGAAGGCATACGGAATGCTTGCCTTTATTAGCCGTGGCATAGAATACAAGAGCAGTAGTATTATGCTTCAACTGTATAAAACACTAGTTAGGCCTCAGCTAGAGTACTGCTGCAGTTCTGGTCACCACATTACAGGAAAGATGTGATTGCACTAGAGAGGGTACAGAGGAGATTTACAAGGATGTTGCCGGGAGTAGAGAATCTTAGCTATGAGGAAAGACTGGATAGGCTGGGTCTGTTTTCCTTGGAACAGAGGAGGCTGAGGGGAGACCTTATTGAGGTGTATAAAATTATGAGGGGCATAGATAAAGTGGATAGAAAGGACCTATTTCCCTTAGCAGAGGGGTCAAAAACCAGGGGGCACAGATTTAAAGTAATTGGGGGAAGGTTTAGAGGGGATTTGAGGGGAAATGTCTTCACCCAGAGGGTTGTGGGGGTCTGGAACTCACTGCCTGAAAGGGTGGTAGAGGCAGGAACCCTAACCACATTTAAAAAGTACTTGGATGTGCACTTGGGATGCTCTAACCTGCAGGGCTACGGACCAAGAGCTGGGAAGTGGGATTAGGCTGGATAGCTCTTTGTTGGCCAGCGCGGACACGATGGGCCAAAATGGCCTCCTTCCGTGCTGTAACTTTCTATGATTCTAAATTAAATGAGTTAATTGCTCCATTAAGATAACAAAGAGAAGAATTTCAGATGAACTTGCTAAATGTTGTACACTAGTGTTCCACGGTGTAACTTCAAGACTAATGTTCTTTTGATCCTGGCAAAATAACTCACACAGTTTGATGTCTATGTCTAATTATTGATCTGATAAATTATCATTCAGGGTTGCTCAGTGTGCATATTTGGTTCATCCAAAATGTTAACGCTTCACTTTCAGTTGTTGACTCACCTGTTGTGTATTTTCTGAATTTTTCATTTTGATTTCAGGTTCCTAGCATTTGCCATTTTTCTCTTTAGAGATAATTTTCTGACCGCACTACAGGCAGAAACCCATACTCACTAGAAAGCACGCATTGGAAATTCAGGCATGTGCTTTGCATGATTTTGATTACTGGTTGGAAAATTATATTTTCTGATAAGTGCTTCTGGTGGGAAAGGATCCTCCCTGGAAGCTCAAAGTCTGAAAATGACCCCTTTTATCTCAACTCGTGTTGGCACATGGTGCTGTGGCTGGCACCCCTCTGGTGCCTTGCCATTATGACCATTATGTGACCCTACACAGTGAGTGTTGGCAGTTTGTTTGACAGTGGGAGCATCACAGTTGAGTCCGATCCTGTCCTCACCCAATATTCAAGTATCTGGAGTGATCTTTCTGAGGCCCTATGTCACCGGCACAGACATGGGCAAAGGGGTAACTGATTGGAAAATCATGAGTGCTTTGCCCACGATTTTTCATCCCTTGACGGTAATGGATGGAAAATTGTAGGCAGTGCACCTACGATTTTCTAATAAGCCATCTGGTGGCATGAGTCCTCAGAAAGTTCAACTTTTCAGCAAAAGTCATAGTGGCAACCCATTGAAGGCTTCCGGGCTGATTTATTTCACATCTTATCGTTGGGGTGCTGAAATGTACTGTAGCAACTAACACAAAATAAAAACAGAAAGTGCTGGAGATACTCAGCAGGTCAGGCAGCATCTGTGGAGAGAGAAACAGAGTCAACGTTTCAGGTCGATGACCCTTCGTCAGAACTGGAAAAAGCTGGAGATGGAACAGGTTTTTAAGCAAGTGCAGGGGTAGGGAAAGCGGGGAGGGGAGGAAAGAACAAAAGGGAAGGTCTGTGATAGGGTGGAAGGCAGGAGAGATTAAGAGACAAAAGGGATGATGGTGCAAGGCAAAAGGAGATGGTAATGGGACAAGTTAAGAAACAAAAGATGACTCTAGATGAAGTGTAAATGGCACTGGCAGAATGATCGACAGCTGCCATGTGGGAGAGAGAAAAAAATGAAAAAAAAGGATGGGGCAGAGGTTATGGTCTGAAATTGTTGAACTCGATGTTGAGTCCAGAAGGCTGTAAAGTGCCTAATCGAAAGATGAGGTGCTGTTCCTCGAGCTTCATTGGAACAGTGTAAGAGGCCGAGGACGGAGAGGTCAGAGTGGGAGTGGAGCGGAGAATTAAAGTGACAGGCGACCGGAAGCTCGGGGTCACCCTTACGGACTGAATGGAGGTTTTCCGCAAAGCAGTCACCCAATCTGCGTTTGGTCTCCCCAATGTAGAGGAGACCGCATCGTGAGCAGCGAATACAGTACACTTGCTTAAAAACCTGTTCCATCTCCAACTTTTTCCAGTTCTGACGAAGGGTCATCGACCTGAAACGTTGACTCTGTTTCTCTCTCCACAGATGCTGCCTGACCTGCTGAGTATTTCCAGCATTTTCTGTTTTTATTTCAGATTTCCAGCATCCGCAGTATTTTGCTTTTGTGTAGCAATTAACAGCCTGACTGAGGCTAGCTAGCCTAGCACAGACTAAGGATTGAATCTCGGATCTTCCTGGTCCATACGACTCAGTACCAGACCAGGCAATGCCCAATGATCCAGTAATGTGTCTTTTGTGGGTTTCTAGTCCACCACATATTCTGTTTAAGCAGGTCTGGGGTATTTGCGGAGAATGACTGAAATGCCACTATTCCTCTAAGTAGTTCTAGTTGCACCATCACTCTTTCTTTTCTGCGGTGGTTCCCAGCTTCCTGCGGTGGTTCCCAGCTTCCTGCGGTGGTTCCCAGCTTCCTGCGGAGGTTCCCAGCTTCCTGCGGTGGTTCCCAGCTTCCTGCGGTGGGCAGGTGCCCCAGATGTGCCCTAGTAGCATGGCAGCCAGCTCGTGTTATTTAAATCAAGAGACCTCCTGCCAACCCTGTCAACTTGGGTGGGCACGTGCTGAAACTTACACCAGAATGTCAGCCCCGTGGGTTTTCAACCGGTGCATCTTTTATCTTCAGCCTCCCACTGTCATGGTTTAGTCTGAAGTAGTGTTCCAGATCTACCTTTTATAAACTGTTTATTATCTTATATTACTGTAAGATCATATTTCAGTCACCTCTCTTCAAGACTGAAATTAACTTTGCCAGGGTGCTACTTTTAGCGCCCCTGCGCCGTAAATTCAGTGGTAGCGCCCCAAGCAGGAGGCGGGGCGTGACTGGAAGCGCTCCCCCTCCTTCCTGGGGTGCTACAAGTGAATATCGCGGCACTACGTGCAACAGTGCCACATGCGTCAGCACGTAGCGCCGTGGTATTGCAGGCCTCCCTCCCCTGATTAAAGGGGAGGGGCCTAGCGCTGCGCACACAGGGGCACTGCTGGACCACCAGGGAGTGGGGTGTCGGGAAAGCACCCCGGCACTCAGGAGGAGTGACGGGCTGAGCGATCGCGGCCGGCACCCCGAATAAAAATGGGAAGGGGGCAGATGCTGGCAGACGGCCAACAAAAAAGGCCGCCCGACACCTTCCCTTTAACTCGGGCCGCCGGGGCTGCAAAAACGCCACCCTGACCCTGTCGGACATATCGTCCTGCGATAGGTCAGGGGGCGTAACTGAAGTTTGCGGCCGGGGCACGAACGGGGCGCTGCGCACGGCGATGACGTCATTGCCGGAGGCGCAGCGCCGCGGGGCGCTACCGGCTACCGCCACCACTAACCTCCCGCTGAATTTCATGGGAGGCGTTAGGGGCGCGAACGGGAGGTGCAAAGCAACCCAATTTTTCCCCCCAAGTCACTCCAGCCTCTCCTCATAACTCAGTCCTCTGACATTAGGGATCCATCTCATGGCTGTTCTCTGAACCAGTTCCAACACTTGAATGTATCCTTTGTTTTTTGGCAACCAGGACTGGGCACAATACTAAAGGTGCGGTCTGATCAGAACACTGCAGAAGTTTGATTATGGCCTCCTCCAACTCTACTGTTCTGGTCATATAGTTCAGCATTCTATCTATTTGCTTTATTGCTTGCTGCTCTGAAATGATTGAACATGTTAGGGGTCACTCTGTAAGTCTATATTGCTGGTGGGATCCTTGCCCATCAGCAGTGCACATCTTGGCCCAGAAATTCGCGTGTCCGGCTTGCCGCGGGGGTAAGGATCGCGCGCGCTCTTACCCACCGCGCCTGCCTGTTGTGTTTTGGGCCCACGGGAACTTCGGGTCCTGAGCCTCTCCCAAGAGCCGGCGCGCAGTGCTTGCGTGTTCCAGGGGCGCAGTTAGTGCGATGCGACCCCTGGGATCACGTGGGCCATGGAGAGCCAATGGCAGCAGACCATCTTTCATTCATAGATTTGACAGGACCTGTCAAATCTGTGAATTGAAATCGGCCCCAAAAGAACAGCTAAACTTAAAATAAATTTAAAAAAAAAATCACATTTAGAAAATAACTATAGTTAAATAAATTAACCACTTTAAACAAAAATTTAAATTTTTGAAAAAATTAAAATACTTTTTAAAAGTTATAAAAATAAACTTACCTTTCTTTAAAGTATCTAAAAAAGATAAACCTGTTGAAAAAAATATAAAATTATACTTAATTAACCACTTACCTTGTTCAAAAGGGGTCTTACGCCTCCTTTTTATTAGCGTAGTATCTTCAATACTTACCCTCGCGTAGAAACCTGAAAAAAAATCTAAGTGTGCTGTGTGCACGCAGCCTCTAGCGCGCACGTGGTTCACCTAGGAACCGCCCCCTTCACCATACCGGAAGTTCCGGTTTCCCGTGCATGCGCAGTGCATGCAGGAAACCGGCACTTCGGGAATCAATACGGGTGAGTACACACTGTGTACTCACGCGGGAAGGGCCGAATTTTTGGGCCCTTATGTTCTTTGGATTCCAGTTAGGTAATTGCCTGATAATTGAACGTTTCTACTGGATGAAAAAAACTTGAAAAACCCAAACCATTTTCTGTCTGCATGCATTGGAGGTCCGAAGACATTTAGGGGTCCAGGTAAAATGTAGTAGTCAGGTACAAAAAATAATCAAAAGGCGAATGGAATGTTAGCCTTTATAACTAGAGGGATAGAACATAAAGGGGAGGAAGTTTTGCTACAGCGATGCAAAGCCCTGGTTAGACCACATCTGGAGTACTGTGTACAGTTCTGGGCACCACACCTTAGAAATAATATATTGGCCTTAGAAGGAGTGCAGCACAGATTCACCAGAATGTTACCAGGGCTCCAAGGGTTACTTTATAAGGAGAGACTACATGAACTAGGCTTGTATTCCCTGGAATATAAAAGGTTAAGAGGTGATTTGTTTGAGGTTTTTAGGATTTTGAAAGGAATTGATAGGGTAGTTAGAGAGAAACTTCTTCTGCTGGTGGGGGAGTCTAGGACAAGGGGACATGACCTTAAAATCAGAGCCAGGCCATTCAGGAGCGAAGTTAGGAAACACGTCTTCACGCAAAGGTTGGTGGAAGTGTGAAACTCTCTCCCACAAAAAGCAGTAGATGCTAGCTCAATTAATAATTTTAAATCTGTGATCGATAGATTTTTGCTAGACAAGGGTATTAAGGGATATGGAGCCAAGGCGGGTAAATGGAGTTAGGATACACAATCTAATTGAATGGGAGAACAGGCTCGGAGGGCTGAATGGCCTACTCCTGTTTGCCTGACCTGTTAACTACTGTTAAATTGAAAGGAAAGCTCCGAAGCTAGCTGACTCTGGGGAGTTGCTCTACAGGCTAAGAATGCAAAGTTACCGAGTGTAGTACGGTTTTGTGGAGTTGGGCGTCCCCAGACCAGCCCTCAGGCTGGTTTGAAATGAGAGCCTCAGCTGGTTACAACAAAGTCCCCTCCAGGCTGCATTGGGTGGTTCTCCATTATTAATATCGCTAGAGCGGCCTTGCAGGGAGGGTAACCCTACTCATGGGTCTCCAGGTCAATAATAAATTAATATAGTTTTGAAAAAAGTCAAAAAATATCTGCTGAGAATCTAATATAAAAAGGGAAAATACTCTGAAGAAAAAGTACTCTTCCTATAGTTTCCTCCCCTTTAAATGAATATATTATTTGGATGCATTGCATACTGTACCTTACTTGCAAAACAAATACCCAGTTGCGTTACATGTAATGCATTGAATTACTTCTTTTATTGCAGTAAATAGAAAAAACATTGGCAGATAGCTTTCCATTTGAAAAAGGCTGATACGCCAGTTTTTGTCTTGCCATACCCGTCCACCAATAAACTTCCAGGCTTTGTCCCAGTGTTTCCAGGGCTTCCCTGACAGGCTGGAGCTGGACCTTTGTCTGTAGTTGGTATAAGATCATCACAGCTATATTAGTGAGACAGCAGGGGCTTTAGGTGGGTGCGGGGGTGGTCCTGCACAGGTGGGTGTTCCAAGCCTCTCGCCTCATTTTCCTGGACACCCTAGTACAGGGCACATGGTGAAAACCAGGGCAACATAAAAGGGGCAGAAACCTGCAAATCTGGCCTTTATCGACAGCAAGAAAGCCCTAATCATGGAGATCCGACATGCAGTGGCAAACCTGAAAGGCTTAACTTTCCTGCCCCTTCTGTGCACCACCAGGTCCTGTCATGACAGGAATATCTTCCCTCAATAGCTTTGAGGTCTTGGATGCTTTGGGGGAGAAATTCGGAATCGCCCCGTTTGGGGCGCAATTATCGGCCGGGCGCAGAGTTTAGCGCCTGGCGCTAATTATCGCCTCCGACTGCAAACTTGGCCTCTATCGCCCCTGGAGGTGATTTGAGCGCTAACTCAGGCGCCACACACCTCTCTTAAGGCGCTAACACCGAGGAGCGAGGCGCTACCTCAGAGCGCTGGCGAAGCTCAGGTGATGTCAGTTAGCAATGGAACACAGACAGACTGGCGCCGGACAGTTCTTAAAGGGGAGGGTCGATCTTGCTCTCCAGCCACACCCTGCTCATTGCAGCCTTGAATCTCGGCCTGGACAGACCTGTACATCAATTCTGCTGGAAAGAACAATGGAGAGGCCCAGGGAATGAGCTCAGCGCTTCAGCGACCAGGCCTTGGTGGCTCTGGTTGGTGCAGTGGAGCGGCGAAGGGCATACTCTACCCACAGAGTGGCAGGAGGCCATTGCCACGCGAATACAGAAGACTGTGGAGGGAGGTGGCTCAGCACGTCTCCTCCAGGAGCATGGTGCCCAGGACCCACACCCAATGTCGGAAGAAGTTCAACAACCTCACTCGGGTGGTCAGGGTGAGTGGCTGCTTTTCAATACCTCTACATCCCTCCATCTCAATTTCATTCTGTGCCCAAAGGGTTTAAAAACTCCAAATGCCCAACACTCATCCAAGACCTATGGCCATCTCATAAAACACACACGCACAGTCCACACCTTGCAACATTAAGGGCTATTCAACTATGGGAGGCACATCAGACAAGCACATGGCTGCATACATTAAGGACTAGTCAACTATGGGAAGCACATCAGGCAAGCACATGGCTGCACATTCACTCAGACACCATCCTTTTTCTTGCAGGCCAAGCTATCTCATAACAGGCGCCAGCAGCAATGGACGGGTGGAGGGCCGGCTGAGCTGCAGACCCTCAGCGATTTGGAGGTGCGCATGCACAGGATCGTTGCCAGCTAGGTGATAGGTGCCGTGGCCGCTGGAAAGGTCGACCCCCTTGGGGACAGCAATGGTAATTTCATCAGCTTTCTCTCCTCTCTCATTCCACTTGCCCCTCACAACACCAGCCTTTTACACTTTCAATCCAACTTACTAAATGTCTCCAGTCCTTGCTCCCTTACTGCCCCCCTGTCCTGACATAAAAACTGACTGTAAAAGCTTCTATAGATATGTGAAGAGAAAAAGATTGGTGAAGTCAAGCATAGGTCCCTTGCAGTCAGAATCAGGGGAATTTATAATGGGGAACAAAGAAATGGCAGATCAATTAAATACATACTTTGGTTCTGTCTTCACAAAGGAGGACACAAATAACCTCCCAGAGATGTCAGGGAACATAGGATCTAATGTGAGGGAGGAACTGAATGAAATCAGTATTTGTATGGAAATGGTGTTAGGGAAATTGACGGGATTGAAGGCCGATAAATCCCCAGGGCCTGATAATCTACATCCTAGGGTACTTAAGGAAGTGGCCCTAGAAATAGTAGACGCATTGCTGGTCATCTTCCAAAATTCTATAGACTCTGGAACAGTTCCCATGGATTGGAGAGTAGCTAATGTAACCCCACTATTCAAAAAAGGTGGCAGAGAGAAAATGGGGAATTATAGACCTGTAAGCCTGACATCGGTAGTGGGGAAAATGCTGGAGTCCATTATAAAAGATGTCATAGCAGAGCACTTGGAAAACAGTGACAGGATCGGACAAAGTCAACATGGATTTACAAAAGGTAAATCATGCTTGACTAATCTACTGGAATTTTTTGAGGATGTAACTGGTAGAATAGATAAGGGAGAACCAGTGGATGTGGTGTATTTGGACTTTCAGAAGGCTTTCGATAAGGTCCTGCATAAGAGATTAGCGTGCAAAGTTAAAGCACATGGGATTGGGGGTAAGGTACTGACTTGGATAGAGAACTGGTTGGCAGACAGGAAGCAAAGAGTTGGAATAAACGAGTCTTTTTCCGAGTGGCAGGCAGTGACTATTGGGGTACCGCAGGGATCGGTGCTAGGACCTCAGCTATTCACAATATATATTAATGATCTAGATGAGGGAACTAGATGTAATATCTCCAAGTTGGCAGATGACACAAAGCTGGGTGGGCGTGTGTGCTGTGAGGAGGATGCAGAGAAACTCCAGTATGATTTGGACAGGTTGGGTGATTGGGCAGATGCATGGCAGATGCAGTATAATGTGGATAAATGCGAGGTTATCCACTTTGGTGGCAAAAACAGGAAGGCAGATTATTATCTGAACGGCAATAGATTGGGAAAAGGGGAAGTGCAACGAGACCTGGGTGTCCTTGTGCACCAGTCGCTGAAGGTAAGCATGCAGGTGCAGCAGGCGGTTAAGGCGGCAAATGGTATGTTGGCCTTCATAGCGAGAGGATTCGAGTACAGGAACAAGGATGTCTTGCTGCAGTTGTACAGGGCCTTGGTGAGACCACACCTTGAGTATTGTGTGCAGTTTTGATTGCCTTATCTGAGGAAGGATGTTCTTGCCATGGAGGGAGTGCAGCGAAAATTCACCAGACTGATACCTGGGATGGCAGGAATGACGTATGAAGAGAGATTGGGTCGATTGGGCTTGTATTCGCTAGAGTTTAGAAGAATGAGAGGGGATCTCATTGAAACTTATAAAATTCTAACAGGACTAGACAGACCAGATGCAGGAATGATGTTCCCGATGGCGGGGGAGTCCAGAACCAGGGGTCACAGTCTAAGGATAAGGGGTAAGCCATTTAGGACTGAGATGAGGAGGAATTTCTTCACCCAGAGAGTGGTGAACCTGTGGAATTCTCTACCACAGAAGGCAGTTGAGGCCAATTCATTAAATATATTCAAGAAGGAGTTGGATATATTTCTTAAGGCTAAAGGGATCAAGGGATATGGGGAGAAAGCAGGGACAGGGTACTGAATTTGGATGATCAGCCATGATCTAATTAAATGGCGGAACAGGCTCGAGGGGCCGAATGGCCTACTCCTGCTCCTACCTTCTATGTTTCTATGTTTCTGACGCTAAAGCCACTCTTGTACCTCCCTGCTTTCAGATAGTGAACCACCAGCTGACCAGCCTGGCCCTCAACCAACCAATGGCAGCGACGCCCCAGGCGAGGAGGAAGAGGAAGAGGAAGCTGGAGCCTCAGCGCCTGCGTCTCCCGAGGGAGCCCATGCCCACACTGGGACCATGCCTTCCATGGAGGGGAGCAGGGGGGGAAGGGTCTGATGAGGATGAAGCTCTGGGACCCAGGGCCTGCAGCAACGCCATGGGGGTAGGGAAGCTCGGGGGCCATCTCCTCGGAGGGCAAGTAGGCAAGCGAGTCCTGCTGCACTGGACGCAGAGGAGGAGTGCGTCATTGCGGAAATGAATAGCCAGGCCTTGAGCATGCACACTGAGCTCATGAGTGCAATGGCAAGGGTGCCCGAAAGCATTGATGGACTGGCAAGGAATGTGGAGCACTCCGCTGCAGCACAGGCTGACACAACGCAACGGCTTAGTGCTGCAATTCAGTCACTGGCTGCTGCCATCCAATCTCAGACTGCTCTCATGCAGGCTCAGATTGATGTAACGCAAGCACTGACTGCTGCCATCATCGCTGGTTCAGCCACATTGCCCCGGGGCTCTCACGGTGCTGCAGCAGGCCAGCAATCTGTGCTCAAGCAGATTGCTCCGGATGCTGAGGTGCTGCCCCGTGGGAGTGCCAGTGTGTCAGTCAAGCAGGAAGGTGCTGTCCTCTCTCAGGATGACAGCATTCCTGCTCCCACCACTGTCACTTCCCCATTGCACTTGCCACGGCCTGCAACACAGCCAGCACAGACTGCTGCCGCCCATGCAGAGTTGGTGCAGACTGCAGCCGGGGCCTCCAGGCCCAGAGCTGGTCGAGGGCGTCCTTCAAGGGCATCTGTAGTCTCAGCATCTGACATTCAGCAGCCTTCCACCAGCCTTGCTGCAGCCACTGGGGCCCCATTATGGAGGAGCAGTAGGGTGGGAAGGGGGGGAAGTGCGCAAGGGATGGAGATCACCCTCGAAGGGCAAACAGTAGGAGGTCTAAATAAATGGTGGGAATGTTTGTAGTAAAGGTCGAGGTTCGTCTGATAACTTTTGTTTAGTGTTTTGGTGTTTTTCTCCAGCTTGTGAGAACCAGTTCTGTTAATTCATGATTTGTTGTGTTTGTTTCTAATTGTTTGTCCTGAATAAATGACACACACTGAGTTTGTTAAATAAAAAAGTTGTTATATTCAAAATTTATATTTTTGGCCTTTGGAATCATTGCAGCTTTGGCCGGCTATAGGGGTTGCGGGATGCTTTCCATGATGTTGTTCTCCATGCCAGAAGCCATCTTCTGAGTAGGGGCCTAGAAGCAGCTTGTTATCAGCCGTTGACGGACGGCCCTTGCAGTGGCAACATTGTGAGCCTCCCTCCCACGTTGGTGCTGCTGCTGATCATCCTCCTCATCCTCCTCCTCCTCTTCCTCCTCCTCCTCCTCCGGAGGTGCATCAATCCCTGGTGGCATTGGCTGGGTCCTGAGGATTGCCAGGTTATGCAGCATGCAGCATACAACTATGAAGAGGGAGACTCGCTCAGGAGAGTACTGCAGGGCTCCTCTTGAGTGGTCCAGACAGCGGAACCGTTGCTTGAGCACGCCGATCGTCTGCTCAATTATGTTCCTGGTGGCGAGATGGCTCTCATTATACCGCAGCTCGGCAGGGGTGTTGGGGTTACGGAGCGGTGTCATCAGCCAGGTGCAGAGTGGATAACCCTTGTCCCCAAGGAGCCAACCACTTGGGTGATGCGGTGCCTGGAAAAGGTCTGGCACAGCAGTCTGGCGCAGGATGAAAGCATCGTGGCTGCTGCCAGGATAGCGGGCATTGACGGCAAGTATGAGCTGTCTGTGGTCACAGACCAACTGCACATTTAAGGAATGGTAGCCCTTGCGGTTTCGGAAAACCTCTGCATTTTCATGCAGTGCCCGCAATGCCACATGCGTGCAGTCAATGGCGCCCTGCACCATGGGGAAACCCGCTATCCTAGCAAAGCCACATGCGCGTTCATGCTGTTTGGCCCGGGTCATCGGGAAAGAGATACACTGGCATCTAATTTTATACAGGGCATTTGTCACCTCCCGGATACAGCAATGGACAGCTAACTGGGAGATATTGGCGATGTCCCCAGTAGATGCTTGAAAGGAGCCGCTGGCATAAAAATTCAGAGCCACTGTCACCTTCACTGCCACCGACAGAGACGTCCTGGTCCTCAGTTGAGGCTGCAGATCTGGTTGCAGCAGGTGGCAGAGCTCAGTGACCACCTCCTTGCTGAAGCACAGCTTGCTCAAACACTGCTCCTCAGACAAATGAATGTAGGAGAATTGCTCCCGGAATACCCTGGGAAGGTAAGGTCTCCTGTGCAGAGGCCTGTTGGCCCTCCTCCCTCTGGCCATGTTTGCCACTCTCTCTGCGTCTCTGATGCCTCCGATTCTGCAGGTGCAGAACGATGCCCCGAATCAGTGCAGCCCCCATAGTCCCTTCTAAATCGATGCAAGAAAGGTCAAATCAAAATGAACCTGCAAAGTGCTGCTCAGCACCCAAAACTCCTGCACACAGCGTTGAATCTCTCCAGAAGTCTCTCTCTCTCAGAATGCATGGTGCAAAAATGTCGCCGACAAAAAAAGGCAGGAAGAGGCCGCCTTTAAATAGCACTCCCCCAGTCCCTTCTCGACTGCAAAACGTTCCCCTCTACCTGTCGTTGCTAGCGGCAGGCGGAAAGACAGAGGGCACCACTCAATATCCGGTCCGAGGCGCTACCGGGGCATTGCACGCTCGACTGATGTCACGATCTGCGGGTGCAGGAAATCGTGGCGGTAGTGTTTAGCGCCGCCGCAAAATGTCTGGTCAATTTCATGAGCGGCGCAAACATCGCCGCGCCGGGCGCTAGTTGTTTTGCCTCTTTGGGTGCTAACGGGAGACGCTAATCAATCAAATTTTTCCCCCAAATGTTTTATTATGGTTTTTATTTATCTTTTTTTATTAATCTTTTATGCATTATTATGGTCAGACCCCATCTGGAGTACAGCGTTCAGTTCTCGGCACCACACCTCAGGAAGAATATATTGGCCTTGGAGTGGGTACAGTGCAGATTCACCAAAATGATAACGGGGCTAAAAGGGTTAAATTATGAGGACAGGTTGCATAGCCTAGCCTTATATTCCCTTGCGTATAGAAGATTAAGGTGTAATTTAATCAAGGTGTTTAAAATGATAAAAGGATTTGATAGACAAAGAGAAACTATTTCCTCAGTGGCGATTCCAGAACAAAGGGATTAATCTTAAAATTAGAGCCAGACCATTCAGAAGCGAAATTAGGAAGCACTTCTTCACACAGAGGATAGTAGAAATCTTGACTCTCTCCCCAAAAAGGCTGTGGATGTTGGATCAATTGAAATTTTCAAGACTGAGATTGATAGATTTTTGTTAGGTATCAAAGGCGGCTAAGTGCGGGGAGGCATGAGAAGAATATCAGGGAGAAGGGAATAGAGGGTTATGCTGATAGAGTTAGATGAGGAACGATGGGAGGAGGCTCGAGTGGAGCATAAATGCCAACTGGTTGGTCTGAATGGCCTGTTTTTGTGGTGTATATTCTATGTAAAAAATGGAGTTGAGGTACAGATCAGCCATGATCTAATTGAATGGCGGAACAAGCTCGAGGGGCTAATTGGCCTACTCCTGTTTCTATGTTCATATGAAATGAATAAGGATAGAAGGAAATATGATGAGGCTTGATTTTAATATAGTGGGCAGGTAGGGATTGGGAAGTGCATGCAGAGTAGCATGCTTAGAGGTTGGGAAGAACAAGACAACAAAGTTCATCGGATAAATGATCATCATAATATCGATAAAATAGAGGGAATCAAGAAAGGCTGCAATGGAGCTACAAGTGAGACATTTGGAGATGACAAGCTTTTTCTTGTCTCCTGTCTAAGAGTGCAAGGGAAATGTTGGAAAAGCCTACGCAGATACAGGAGTAGAATTGACGTACTTTATCCATTAATTAATCTTCTTTTAACTTCGATCAATAAGTGATATTGAAAGGACCTTTTATTGACTGTTTAAGTGGACAGCAGAGAGGATATTGTCTCCTCTTCTTCAGGGAAACGTCATTGCTCTGTTTCAAATGCCTTTACCAGCAAAGCAATATTATACAAGGTGATTGTAGGTGTAATCAAAATGCTGTTGTGATGAGTGCTACATTGATTAGAATGTCATTCTGTGTAGAGCACTCAAGTCAATTAGTGCTCTGCAGGCTTTGATACTCCAGCTATGCTTTATTGCAGTATTCATATTGAAACACAGCAGGAATAAATTCTTGATTAAATTTATTATAACAAAAAAAAGTGTTGGAATATTTTCTGTAAATTCCCAGTGATAAATTGCATAAAAAGTAAAATGACAGAATAGCTCAGAACTTGCTGCCCTTCATTTGTGGAATGCTCAGAGAATGTTAAAAATTATAGTCCCTATATTCCTGGCCTGAGTGCCCCCAATTAGCAGGGCGCAATGCTTGGGAAAAATGGGCAAAGCTTCGTTACACTGGATCTCCGTTTTGAATACTTCCTGTTGCATTTCAGGTGCAGGCCACTTCACTGCATCTTCAAGAGGTGTTAACATTTGAATCCTCTTTAGGTCGTGCTCCAGTGGTGCCATCCTGACCTGCAACCTGATTTCCTTTGTTTCCAGTGATCTCAGATCAGGTGCGGGCTGCCCCTATTTAAGCTTGGCACTAAGGCAGCAGAAGTAGTGTTTTAAATTATCGGGAGATAGGCTACAAGTGCTGCACCGTTTGAAAGAGTGTGTGGTCCATTCTGGTTCTTCGAGGAGTGAACTCTGATTTCAGTTCAAGTGTTGACCTGCTGACCAGAATTGTTTTCAGACAGTTTGGATTTCTGGGAGCGCACCATCTCCAGAAGCGGAATGGGAGTACCAGTTAAAATTCCCCTATATGTGTTAATTAGAGGAAGAGGAGGAGGACGACCTGGAAGCCCTCTTGGATTCCAGGCAAGTGAGGCATCACCAAAAGAAGAGTGTACAATCACGCTGTAACCCTGCTGGAAGAATGTATTGTTCCTGTAGACCTTTTCTATACCTAATGAAGAAGCACTGTCTTCACATATTTAGCAGGGAGGTAGTCCAGTAGCTTTGTGACCTGTTTTATGGCAACTTACAGTCACAATGAAGTGCTGTCGCAGCACTATCGGTGACCAACAAGGTCACCACAACCTTGACTTGGTCAGCACTAAATAATGCACCGATGCTTTGAGCAAGTCATTGATGCATTGTTCGATAAAGCCAACCAGTACACCAACTTCCCCACGGAGCCCAGCAAGCCCAAGCCCTGGGCTTTTTTCACATGGCTTCCCAACGTCCAGATAGTAATGGATAGCACAAATGTATCCCTTCATGCATCTATTGAGAGGAGTGCCCTTATATGGTGGAGCTTTACTCCACCAACATTCAGCTGACGTGTGACTGTTGCCACAAGACCACCCAGATGAATACCAGATTCACTGGCAGCTCGTATATCTTCATTTTGAGACAATTAAATGTAACACTTAGAGAGTGAAGGGCTGGCTACTAGGGGACCAGGTCTATCCACTGTTACCCTGGATCATGATTCAACAGGATAATGAAACCCAGGACTCCTCCTGAGTCCTGAGTCATCATCGCAAACACCATAGACAAGCTGAAACAATACTTCCACTCCATAGACAGGCCAGATGGGGTCCTGAAAATCCTCACGGTTCAATGCCATTTGTTGCCTTGGACACAGCAATGTCACAGAGAGAGGCAACTACCTGGTGGAGCAGCAGCAGGAGTCCATTGATGACAAGCAAGAGGAAATCTCTGAGAAGGTTGAAGAGGCAGAGGAGCCACTGCCAGCTGCTCAGTTACAATTTTCAAGAGCCACTCACCAAACTTTGATTGAGGAAACATTCTCCTGAATACCCCCACAAGCCTACCCACCCTCACCACAGCTCAGTGAGAATCAGTGCCGTTAAGAGAGGAGGGGGAATTGTTTTCTGAAATATATTCCGCTGGTGAAAAGCAGCAATTAATTGCTTTTGCGATTGAAATACAGAGGCACTAGTCATGTGATATTTCAGTTTAATACATAATTAATTTGTTTCAGTTTTTCTAAGTAGTTAAGAGACTTTTATTTGTGCATTTCTTAAGATATTGTGGATTTCAACTTACATCCGTGTGATGGATCAGTTTGGCTTGCGTAGTTAATTATCAGGAAATCTTGATTTGATCATGAATTAGGTCAGCGTATTTTGTTAAAATGAATCCTCATCTGTATGTTTATGGTCTCTTGTTTGTCTTGCAAAAGTGGATCAAATAATAATTTGGACCCAAAGAGGAAAAAGTGTTCTGATTGCTAAGTGTAGCAGCATTGTAATTGTATTTAATGAAGAATGCGTATACGATTTCACTAGAAATACTAACCAAAGGAAATCTTCATGAACACATTCACAAGCTCACTATACTCTGTAGCCAGAACAGTTCTTCTACAAACTGCTTTTAATACACAGATTTCTGCATCAGTTACTTTGAGAATTTATCATGCTGCACCATGATGTTTGTAAGATTTCTAGGATAGTTATATAAAGCTTAAATATCATGGGGCTGAAAATCTACAACCCTTCCAGCGCACTGCACTGCAACACCCATGAGAATGTGCCAGAAGGGCCGTAAATTCAGCTAGGATCTGGAAAGGTCGGGTCCCAGCCTTACACTGGGGATTCCACAGGGCCTTATAATTGCCTGAGAACTCTGCCCGCTCCATAGAAGGCCAGTGGCATAACAATGGGCACAGCCTGGGACAGGAACTCCCAACGCCAAGAGATATTGTATCTCCAGCTCTCAAAGTCCCAGCAGATCTTTGGCGGCCAGCATACCCAGTGAAAGCAGGTCTATCGGTTGTTTTACTGGTGCATGGGGCGACTGCCTTGGGGGGTCCAGGCCAGGAAAATAAAGGGAGCCAGATGTTTTGGGGCGGGTGGTGGGGTGAATAGCACTCCTCTCCCCTGTACTCACCAACCATCATTGCAATTTGTAGCCTTTGGGAGAAGGTAGGCACCCAAGGTGCACCTCTATCTAGTGAGACAGGGCCTGCCTGGGCCATGCAATTAAAGACACCTCCCCCTTGACCCCAACAAACTTTGGTCCTCAGTGGAAGCCGGGATGAGTTTCTTACTCACACACCCCACTGCCCCCACGAACCTTCAGCTCCTACTTTTTTTGCCAATATTGATAGAACTTTTACTGCTCTCGGCACCTGAGTGTAATGGTTGGCCTGGGGACAACATATAGCAAAAAATCAGGCAAGGAGAATCGCACACCCGATTTCCTGTTAAATCTTTTAAATGGATGGAAAATGAGATGAGCTCTGTGGTAGGCATGTGATTCTTCCTACCCGATTTCCCTCTCCGTACTGCACCCAGGCACAATAACAGGAAAATCTGCCTCATTGTGCGGAAAGAAAAAGATTTTAATACTTGAACAAAGTGCACTGAATTAACTAAAATGTGAGAACTGTTTTTGTATTTTTAAAATGTTTTGTTTGACATACACTGGTCAGTTAGGAATGAAAGACACGGGCCTAGAAATTCGGTTGTGTAACGCCCGCTGTTTGGGCGCTACGGGTGCCGAATTGGGACAAAAACAGCGTCCAAGCAGCGGGTGCGCACACTTCTGGTGCGGGCTATGCCGGACAGCATCTTGGCGAGAGCGGTAGGGCGGCCGTTAGGAGCCTGCGCTAGAAGTATGGTAAGTAGACAGATCGTGATGTCAATCAGCCAGAGCTGCCATTTTCATCGTCATCGCTGGAGCTAACGCCCACTCTTAACCTCGCACAGCTGAACATGCATTCAGCAGCAGGAAGGACCCCCCACCAGTGCTATTTAAAGGGATCACCACCAACTTTTAGGTAACTTGCTTTTTGATTTCTACTGGCTCTGTGTAAGTTTGTTGAACTGTTTGGAGCTTTCTAGAGTTGTTTAAAGTTGGTGAGGTGACAGAGAGTGGTGCTGCAAGTGAAGAAAGCCTTGCTTCTGACTTCAAGGGTTCTGGTCAGACCACTTGCTCCTAGTCATGGGTGCTCTAGTTGTCAGCCCCCTTTGGCCTGCAGCATGACAGGGAAATGGAGCAGAGGCAGCAAAGAAGAGGGGGGAGGAGGAGGAGGGGAAGAAGGGCTCTCAGCAGGAGGCCTTACCCACCTATGTTACCACTCGCTGAATGTGTAGTTGGTGTGCGACCATGCTCAGCACATCATGATGGTGATCCTGGCAGCAGTCATGATGCTTTCATTCTGTGCCAGTCCGCTGCTCCCTCAGTCTTGAGCTACCAAAACAAACCAAAGGGTGGCTAATGGGCAACAAGGGCCCTCCAGGGAGCAAGTACCTGAGCTACCCTTTCTCCCTGCCCTGGCTGCAGACCGCTCATGCCCAGTACCTCACCACGTGCAGATCCCGCATCTAACCTATCCTCTAAAGTACACGGAGTGTCAGTATCTGGGCTGGTGGCCGGGAATGTGAAATCGAGTGACGGTGTTTCTTCTTCTTCTTCTTCTTCTTTTTCTTCTTTTTCTTCTTCTTCTTCTTCTTCTTCTTCTTCTTCTTCTTCTCTCCTCTCCCTCTTATTGTTCAACCACTGGCTGGGCAGGCTGCATTTCTTGGGGGTCTGAAATGAGGAAGTCACAAGGGGAGGGTTGTGGTGAGGGGAGGGGTGAAAGTAAGAGGTGCATGCTTACACCATGTGCAGATTGTAAATCAGAAGAGATTGTGGGATGAGGGGGAAGTGGGATGTAAGAAGGAGGATAACGAATGAGGATACCAGCATCTTGTACTCTTTCAGCCCCACCGCTGGCCACGGGTTCAGCCATGCCCCTGCCAAGAAAGGCCAGCACCGTCTCCACCAAGGAGGTGACATGATGCAGGCGAGCCTGTCCCCCGCCGGTTAAGGTCTGCTGGCGCCAGTTATGCACCACCTTTTCCTGCAAGAGAAAGGGAAGTGTGTCAGTGAGTGTGATACAATGTGTTTGGGTCATGTGCCTGTTATGGTTGAATAGCTGACAGTGTATTCAGGCTGCGAGAGGTGGGTGTGAGGCTTGCAGCAGTGGTAAGTGAGTGTGGATAAGGTGAAGCTATGAATGTGAGGTGTGAGTCGTGTTTAGTAGAGCTTGTTTGTAGGTGAGTGATGGTGCATTGAGCAGTGTGTGAGGCTAATGGTTCAGATGGTGGGATATGGCATTTGAAGATGAATTCACTGACCCTGACCCTTATTAAACTTCTTCCTGCACTGTGTCCTGGTCCTCGCGGCTATACTGTCGGCATTGACCACATTGGCTATCTGCTCCCACTGCAGTCTTGTCTGTTGCCTAGAGGGCCTCCTGGCCCCCTGTGGAAAAAGGACCTCTCTCCTGGAGTTGACCTCCTGGACCAAGGCCTCCAGTGCTGCGTTGGAGAACCTTGGAGCCCTTTATCTGGCTTGTTGAGCCAGTACCCAATCTTCTTATTTATGACACTTGCCTCCACAAGCAGTTCCAGCACTTGTTGCTGGCAGAATGCACCTCCCCTTTAAGAGGTGCAGACTGCCTTTAAGTAGTGCAGGCTAGCTGTAATTGGAGCTAGCGTCGCACGAACTTGGGCCCTTGTTGAGCGTTCAGCCATTTAGCAACGTGTTCAGCGCTGGGCTGAACGCAACAATCATGTAAAGTAGCAGGCAGCACGAATTTAACGTGCTGCCTGCAGTCATCCGAACGGGTGCAGGTCGCTATCGCGTCGCGATCCCCACGCCCGTTTTCGGGGGATACCGAATTTCTAGGCCAAGGGCTTTTTTTCATCCAAAGTGTCAGCGTGGCTCAATTTGGTAGCATCTTTGTCCCTGAGTCAGGAGGTTGAGGGTCCAAGCCGCACTTTAGGATTTGAGTGCATAATCTAGGCTGATTTGTCAGTGCATGGAAGGCTGCCCCTTATGTTCATTGTTAAACTAAGGCCCTCTCTGTGGTTGAGATGAGAGTTAAAAGATGCCATGGTATTTTTTGAAGAGCAGGGAGTTCTCCTGGTGTTCTGGTCAACATTCCAATCTCACTTAAAAGAGTAGACCAGTTGGCTTAATGTCTGTAGTGGGGATGCTGGTTGAGAGCATTTTATGAGCTGCTATCCATGCTCATGTAAACTGCAGAGACCAAAAGGACAAGCCATCATGAATTTAGAAGTAGCTCATGCTTCACTGATCTGTTGGAATTCCTTGACAAGGCAACTAAACGAGTGGTTAAGGGCTAACCTGTATATTTGACTTAGATTGTCAGAAGGCCTTTGACAAAGTGTCACATAAAAAAAACTTTTAAAGAGTGAGAAGGCTCATTGAATTAAGGCCATCAGTTATCTGAATTGTAAACTGGCTTGGCAATAGATGTTGATAAAAGAAAAAGAATTCAGTCTGAGGCAGTACGCTGCTCTGGGAGCCCTGCTGCTGGTACTATTCATAAACAATTTGGAGGAGAGTGATTCTTTTAACATTGTAAAATTTGCTGACGATATCAAGCTATGTGGTGAGCCTACAATAAATAACATTCAACAAGATCCAGACCAATTAAGCATGTAAGTCCAAAAATGTGTGGGTTAGGTTGATTTGGCTATGATAAATTGACCCTTAGTGTTAGGGGGGATTAAATATGTGGGGTGATGGGATATGTTAGGGGGAATTAAATACGTGGGGTTACGGGGGTAGGGTGGGATATGTGTACTGTGGGGATTAAAGCAGGGACAGGGTACTGGATTTGGATGATCAGCCATGATCGTATTGAATGGCGGAGCAGGCTCGACGGGCCGAATGGCCTACTCCTGCTCCTAGATTCTATGTTTCTATGTTTTCTATGTAGGCGAGGGAATGGCAGATAGATTTTAATTTTGTTATGGAAGGTAACGTTAAAGAACTTCCTATCCCCAAACATGTTGAATTTAAGATTCCTCCCTAAACCCCTCCACTTCTCTTCTTTCATTGCCTCAAAAGCCTTCCGAAAACCCATCTTTTTGACGAAGCTTTCCATCACTTCTCCTAACTCTCTCACCACAGCTCGAATATTGCTTTTTGTCCCACTCTTTGATAAATGTTAAAGGTCCTGTATAAATGCAAGTAGTTGCTACAAGTTACAATTGACACCCTTAGCACATTCACACATAAATCTATTGTAACACAATTTACCTGCCTGATGCATGATCACTTACTGAAGCACAGGATGGGCTACGGGATGGACACAGGCTGCCATCAAAGACCCCTCTACTTTGGACAATCCAGCAGTGCAGTGATATTGGGCAGTCATGTCATTACTGCTGCTGCTGTTCAATGGAAAGGGGAATGAAAGTGCTAGTTGAATGCCTCAGTCACCTGGCTGATGCATGTATGGGCAGCACAGTGCCTGATACTAGCCCAGAAGCAGGCAGAGGAAAAAACAGTGGAGGGAGAAGATGGTCTTGACTAGCAGTGCTGTAGCGATGGTGTAGATTGGCTGTCTATGTCCTTATAGCAGATGGCATGGACCTCCAACTGGGTCCACGCTGATCCAGAAGCTGCATACCCAGCTTCTCAGGGTCATTGCCAGGTCGGCGTGCCAGGACCTGCAGATGTATTTTGGTGGCACAATGACAGGTGCAGGCAATCTGGGCTCTGCTACCGGCAGATCTCCCTGTCATGCTTTTATCTTGTACCACTTCAGTGCTGATATACTGTATTTATGGTGCTTCAAACTAACTCCCATCATTAATTTTAACTTAAAATAAAACCAGAAAATGCTGGAGATACTCAGCAGGTCAGGCAGCATCTGTGAAGAGAGAAACAGAGTTAACGTTTCAGGTCGATGACCTTTCGTCAGAACTGGAAAAAAGCAGGAAATGGAACAGATTTTTAAGCAAGTGTAGGGGCTGGGAAAGGGGGGAGGGGATGAAAGAACAAAAGGGAAGGTCTGTGATAGGATAGAAGGCAGGAGAGGTTAAGAGACATTGAGATATTCAAGGCAAAAGGAGATGGTAATGGGACAGGTTAAAAAACAAAGAATGGCTCTAAATGAAGTGTAAATTGCGCAGTCAGAATGAAAGACAGCTGCCATGTGGGAGAGAAGAAAAGAAGACCCAAACAAAAGTGTGGATAAAAAATATATATATGATAGGGGCCGAGGTTATGATCTGAAATTGTTGAACTCTATGTTGAGTCCAGAAGGCTGTAAAGGGCCTAATCGAAAGATAAGGTGCTATTCCTCGAGCTTATGCTGAGCTTCAGTGGAACAATGCAAGAGGCCGAGGACGGTGAGGTCTGAGTGGGAATGGAGCGGAGAATTAAAGTGACAGGCGACCGGAAGCTCGGGGTCCCCCTTACGGACTGAACGGAGGTGTTCCGCAAAGCAGTCACCCAATCTGCGTTTGGTCTCCCCAATATAGAAGAGACCACCTTGTGAGCAGCGAATACAGTATACTAAATTGCAAGAAGTACAAGTAAATCGCTGTTTCACCTGGAAGGGGTGTTTGGGGCCCTGGACAGTGGGAATGGGGGAGGTATAAGGGCATGTGTTGCATCTCCTGCGCTTGCACGGGAAGGTGCCGGGCGAAGGGGAAGGGGTGTTGGGGGTGATAGAGGAGTGGACCAGGATGTCGCGGAGGGAGCGGTCCCTTCGGAATACTGAAGGAGGAGGTGAGGGGAAGATGTGTTTGGTGGTGGGATCACGCTGGAGGTGGCGGAAATGGCGGAGGATGATCCGCTGAATGTGAAGGCTGGTGGGGTGAAAGGTGAGGACAAGGGGAACTCTATCGTGGTTCCGGGAGGGAGGGGCAGGGGTGAGGGCAGAAGTGCGGGAGATAGAACGGACACGGTCAAGGGCTGTGTCAACCACAGTAGAGAGGAATCCTCGGTTGAGGAAAAAGGAAGAGATGTCGGAAGCACTGGTATGGAAGGTGGCATCGTCAGAGCAGATACAGCGGAGACGGAGAAACTGGGAGAATGGAATAGAGTCCTTACAGGAAGCGGGGTGGGAGGAAGTGTAGTCCAGGTAGCTGTGGGAGTCAGTGGGTTTGTTTGTCAATAACCTATCCCCAGAGATGGAGACGGAGAAGTCGAGGCGGGGAAGGGAAGAGTCGGAGATGGACCATGTGAAGGTGAGGGAAGGGTTGGAAATTGGAAGCAAAGTGAATGAAATGATCTAGTTCAGGGCGAGAGCAGGAAACGGCACCGATACAGTCATCAATGTATCGGAAAAAGAGGTGAGGGAGGGGACCTGAGTAGGACTACTTGCAATATAGTATACTGTATTCGCTGCTCACGATGTGGTCTCCTCTACACTGGGGAGACCAAACACAGATTGGGTGACCGCTTTGCGGAACACCTCCATTCAGTCCGTAAGGGGGACCCCGAGCTTCCGGTCGCCTGTCACTTTAATTCACCGCTCCACTCCCACTCAGACCTCACCGTCCTCGGCCTCTTGCATTGTTCCACTGAAGCTCAGCGTAAGCTCGAGGAACAGCACCTCATCTTTCGATTAGGCACTTTACAGCCTTCTGGACTCAACATAGAGTTCAACAATTTCAGATCATAACCTCGGCCCCTATCATATATATATTTTTTATCCACACTTTTGTTTGGGTCTTCTTTTCTTCTCTCCCACATGGCAGCTGTCTTTCATTCTGACTGCGCAATTTACACTTCATTTAGAGCCATTCTTTGTTTTTTAACCTGTCCCATTACCATCTCCTTTTGCCTTGAATATCTCAATGTCTCTTAACCTCTCCTGCCTTCTATCCTATCACAGACCTTCCCTTTTGTTCTTTCATCCCCTCCCCCCTTTCCCAGCCCCTACACTTGCTTAAAAATCTGTTCCATTTCCTGCTTTTTTCCAGTTCTGACAAAAGGTCATTGACCTGAAACGTTAACTCTGTTTCTCTCTTCACAGATGCTGCCTGAGCTGCTGAGTATCTCCAGCATTTTCTGGTTTTATTTTAGATTTCCAGCATCTGCAGTATTTTCTTTTTGCATTAATTTTAACTTGATGTGCTGACTACAATGGGACTTATTTGCCTTGTTATTCCCTGAACTCCCATGTACGTTTGTAGTGTAAGAGTTCATTTTTCATTTCCTCTCTTCTCAGCTCCTCCTATTATGCTAAAGCTTCAAGTACAGTTGGCTTTTCAATGAATTAGCAAACAATATCCAGGTATTTAGGTTCTACAGAAATATTAGATACTTTTAGGAGAAACAAAAGACTATTCTTCAAACAGGTGTTTAAAACTAAAACATTGATCAATAAAATTTTCATTAATGAAAGAAGACAGTACTAAAAATGTACTGTAAAACTGGATGGGATGAGGAGACTCCATGAACATCCCCATCCTCAACGATGGTGGTGCCCAGCATATGAGTGAAAAAGACAAAGCTGAAGCATTTGCAACTATCTTCAGGCAGAAGCTTTTTTTATTCGTTCATGGGATGTGGGCGTTGCTGGCAAGGCCAGCATTTATTGCCCATCCCTAACTTCCCTTGAGAAGGTGGTGGTGACCTGCCTTCTTAAACCGCTGCAGTCCGTGTGGTGAAGGTACTCCCACAGTGTTGTTGGGTAGGGAGTTCCAGGATTTTGACCCAGTGACGATGAAGGAACAACAATATATTTCCAAGTCAGGATGGTGTGTGACTTGAAGGGGAAATTGGAGGTGGTGGTGTTCCCATGCCCCTGCTGCCTTGTCCTTCGAGGTGGAAGAGGTCACGGGTTTGGGAGATGCTGTCAAAGAAGCCTTGGCGAGTTGCTGCAGTGCATTTTGTAGATGGTACACACTGCAGCCACGGTACGCCGGTGGTGGAGGGAGTGAATGTTTAAGGTGGTGGATGGGGTGCCAATCAAGCGGGCTGCTTTGTCCTGGATTGTGTCGAGCTTTTTGAGTGTTGTTAGAGCTGCACTCATCCAGGCAAGTGGAGAGTATGCCATCACACTCTTGATTTGTACCTTGTAGATGGTGGAAAAGCTTTGGGGAGTCAGGAGGTGAGACACTCACCGCAGAATACCTTGCCTCTGACCTGCTCTTGTAGCCACAGTATTTATGTGGCTGGTCCAATTAAGTTTCTGGTCAATGGCGACCTCCAGGATGTTGATGGTGGGGGATTCGGCGATGGTAATGCCGTTGAATGTCAAGGGGTGGTGGTTAGACTCTCTCTTGTTGGAGATAGTCATTGCCTGGCACTTGAGTGGCACGAATGCTACCTGTCACTTATCAGCCCAAGCCTGAATGTCGTCTAGGTCTTGCTGAACGCGGGCACGGACTGCTTCATTATCTGAGAAGTTTTGAATCGAACTGAACACTGTGCAATCTGACCCTATGATGGAAGGAATGTCATTGATTAAGCAGCTGAAGATGGTTGGGCCTAGGATGGGCAACACGGTGGCATAGTGGTTAGCACTGGTGCCTCACAGCGCCAGAGACCCGGGTTCGAATCTGACCTCGGGTGACTGTCTGTGTGGAGTTTGCACATTCTCCCCGTGTCTGCGTGGGTTTCCTCCGGGTGCTCCGGTTTCCTCCCACTGTCCAAAAATGTGCGGGTTAGGTTGATTTGGCTATGATAAATTGACCCTTAGTGTTAGGGGGGGATTAAATATGTGGGGTTATGGGGATAGGATGGGATATGTTAGGGGGAATTAAATACGTGGGGTTACGGGGCTCGGGTGGGATATGTGTACTGTGGGGATTAAAGCAGGGACAGGGTACTGGATTTTGAATGATCAGCCATGATCATATTGAATGGTGGTGCAGGCTCGACGGGCCGAATGGCCTACTCCTGCTCCTAGATTCTATGTTTCTATGTTTCTAGGATACTGCTCAGTTTGGGTTCCGCTATGATCACTTGGCTCTACATCTCATTACAGCCTTGGTTCAAATATGGACACAAGACCTGAATTCCAGAGATGAGGTGAAAGTGTCTGCCCTTGACATCAAGGCAGTATTTGACCGAGTGTGGCACCAAGGATCCCTAGTAAAACTGAAATCAATGGGGATCAGGGGGAAACCTCTCCAGTGGCTGGAGTCATACCTAGCACAAAGGAAGATGCTTGTGGTTGTTGGAGGCCAATTGTTTCAGCCCCAGGACATCAATGCAGGAGTTCCTCGGGCAGTGTCCTAGACCCAACCGTCTTCAGCTGCTTCGTCCATCTTCCCTCCATCATAAGGTCAGAAATGGGGATGTTCGTTGATGATTGCACAGTGTTCAGTGCCATTTGCAACTCCTCAGATAATGAAGCAGTCCATGCCCACATGCAGCAAGACCTGGACAACAGCCAGGCTTAGACTGATAAGTGGCAAGTAACATTCGCACCACACAAGTACCAGGCAATGACTATCTCCAACAAGAGAGAGTCAAACCACCTCCCCTTGACATTCAATGGCATTACCATCAGCAAATCCCCTACCATTTACATCCTGGGGGTCACCATTGACCAGAAACTCAACTGGACCAGCCACATAAATGCTGTGCCTACTAGAGCAGGCCAAAGGCTGAGAATTCTGTAGTGAGTCACTCACCTCCTGACTCCCCAAAACCTCTCCACCACTTTCAAAGAACAAGTCAGGACTCAGGAGTGTGATGGAATACTCTCCACTAGCATGAATGGGTTCAGCTGCATCAACACTCAAGAAGTTTGACACCATCCAGGACAAAGCAGTCCACTTGATCGGCATCTTATCCACTGGCTTAAACATCCAGTCCCTCCACCATTAGCGTACCATGGCAGCAGTATGTACTATCTACAGGATACACTGCAGCAACTCACCAAGGATTCTTCCGCAGCACCTTGCAAACCCATGACCTCCACCACCCAGAAGGACAAGAACAGCAGGTGCATGGAAAGACTATCACTTCCCTTCTGAGTCATACACCATTCTGAATAGGACGTATATCACTGTTCCTTCATCATCGCTGGGTCAAAATCCTGGAACTCCCTACAGCACAGTGGGACCACCTTCCCCACACAGACTGCAACAGTACAAACAAGCCAATTATCACCTTCTAAAGCAACTAGGGATGGGCAATAAATGCCAGCCTTGCCAGGGACACCCACATCCTGAGAATGCATTAAAAAAATCCAGAGGACTTTGATCACACAGGTCCTGCATTTGAAAGAAGAATGCAAGCAAAACATCACAATTATGTGCAGGCATTGTGGACGATCACCCAGCATGTGCAGCATTCTGTAATGTTTACCTATGAGGATGGTAATGTGGAGTGGCAACCATTCGTGCATCACTGTCTCGACTTCAGTGCCATCAAACAAGGGGTCAGGTACTGGGCTGTTCCATCATTTCACTGCAGAATCATCCCTGGACCTTGGGGTTTCATAGTCCTTATTTATGTTTGTCACTTCTTAGTTTCCTCCTCCTTCAGTCTTGGCAAAGTCTGATACTAGGTTGAGGTGTCCTCTTATTCTGATGCTTCCCTCTAATTGTCCCGATCCCTTTAAAGTTTACATGCATGCAATTTTCCACTCCAACCACCAATGTGCTCCTTGTAATCTCCTAAAGCTGCACCTGGACTTCTGCATAATTATAAGAATGTGCTTTCTGTAAAAGCTGTTTCTAACCATTTGTGTGTAAACTGCACTCATTATGGAAAATCCAGCTAATACATCCTAAGAATGTTAGCTCTGAAATTCTGTGAAGTAAAGCCACTGTTATCTGGATGGGTGGGAAAGCAACAAATTGTACAGCCCAGATAACAATACCTTGAACTGGAAAACAATCATCGGCTGAAGTGAAATTGTCCTTCTGTCAGGATGTACAGCCACTGGCCAATATCCAGATACAGCTCCAGTGTACTAGTATACTTGGCATTTGCCAAAATATAACGATTTATCAACTTGAGTTATTGGATCACCCTCAGAAAGCTTTCTGTGGGAAAGATGCAATTTGGAAACTGGAAACTCTCCTAGCAGCAAGAAGATCCTGTGATCCCCTGACCTGCAGGTGAGCGTTCCTTTAACTACTGCTTCAGTGGTTCTGAGACACCAATCCCTCAGGTTTTACTTGTGGGTTGTGTACTGGGCGAGACTTTCGCAATTTTCATTGAGATCCTAACTGCATCATAGGACCCCGACTTTTACATATTAATGAAGCCCCTGCCACCCAAAAACAGCGTCAGTTAAAATGGCAGTGGACGGGAAGGTGTCAGGAGTGCAGCAGGAAGCACCTGACCACCATTTTAACTATATACCCGCCATTTTAACCACCTGGTCGCTCCATCCCCGCCGGGCGGCCAAGGTTAAAACCAGGCCTTCAGTTCATCCTATTGAGGTTAAAAGGTGTTTGTTTGTGTATATTTCACTCCATTTTTTTTTACAATAGAGCAAAAGAAACAAGCATCTGCTGGAGATGTGATGAATGTGATAATACTCTGGTACCATTACTTCTATCGCTCTATTCTTTTTCTCTTGACCTGTCTCAAGCCCTCCTTTCCTGTCTCCTCCCCTTCATGTAACCAAGCAATGCCACCTTTCATTTCTCCCCGCTCAGGTACTTTTCCCTTCAAATCCCAACCCCAACCCATCACTGTTCCTCTGCCTTGATACACTCCTGCCACCATTCCAGGCTTGAATCCCCCTTGAATAAGCTCATGACTACCCAATGTGCCTCTCTTTGCTTACCCTGAAGGGCCCATCCAGTAGCAACCCTAACTGCTCATCCTCCTTTTACTGACCGCCATCCCCAGCATGTTTACTGGGGGTTAACCTCACCAACCTCCTTCCAGTGTCTCTCACCCCCACCCACCACTGCATCCTTGGACTCTGCTAGCGGATCATAATCAGCGACCCTCTCCGCATTTCCTTCCAGCACGTCCTATTACTCGCAAACAAGGCCTCTGCCATCCACAACCTTATTGTGGATGACTGTGTTGACATACTGGCTTGGACTGAAACTTGGCTCATGGGTGGCAATGCCTTGCCCCTTACCGAAGCCTTCCCACCTGGCTACAGGTTTCAACACCCGCCCTGCCCACATTACTGTGGTGGTAGTGTGGCTCATATCACCAAGTCACAACTTGGTTGCTCCCCCTATTCCTCTGGCACCTCATCCTCCTTTGAACACCTCACTCTGTTCCAACTCTCTCACTTCTCCTTTAAAATCCTCATGGTCTGCTGCCCCCAACCTCCTCCCCACCACCCCGCGCCCCTGAGCTCCAACCTGTTTCACCCCAAGACATCCTACGTCCTTTTTTCCCTCAGCCTTTGAACTGAGTCATCCTCAATTATTTCAATCTCCACCTCAGCTCCTCTTTCACTCTGTCATCTGAATTACAGCCCTCACGTTCTCTCTAAACTTCTCCCCTCATTTAAGCTCCCCTACCTATATTCATGACTATCCTCTTGACCTTACCAACACCCTTCACCCTCCCCTTAGGCCCTCCTCCCCAGTCCTGGCCCAGAACCTGTGGCCATGATTTTGCCGGCGCTCAGAGAGGCGGGTCAGAGGTTAAAGTCGTTTTGATTGACGGCGGGTCAAACCGCCTCCAAACAACCTTCCCAAGTGTCGGGTCCCCGATTAGCGGCGGGAAACAGATTAAAGGCAATTAACTGCCTATTAACAGGTACTTGTCAGTAGTTTTCAGGCTGTTTTTTGATTTTCCCGCTTCTGGGTCAGGTTTCACGACGTCCGGACAACACGCCAGGTAAGTGTGGCGTGTTGTGAGTCTGGTCTAATGTTTGTGAAAAGATGACAGCTACAGAAGTGGTGTCAAGGATGCAATGTTGCACATGGTGAGTTTCAGAGCAAAGAAAATGTTGGTTACTGCATTTTTAATACATATACAGATTTCTTTAGCTTACAAGCTTTTAAATCCAACTGTATGTCCAGTGCCACCTCATTGGGACAACCTCTCTCACGAGTGACAGATCGCTTCTGTCATCTCACCTGCAGCTGCCATCTATTCCAGCATATGGAGGGAGTCATTGGAGAGCCTGGGTGCAAGAGTTCACCTTTGTGCAGTGATTGTCAGTGTTTTCAGCACCTCAATGCTGTCAAACACTGAAAAATCAACTGTCAAAATAAAATGGTGCATGATCCCTTTAAGGAAACCGGCAGATGACGCGTCATCAAATGACATCATCTCCAACTTCCCTTTCCTCTCCAAAGACAATTTGTTTTTGCCTCTGAAATCCATGCTCATCTCTCCCCCTTTGAATCTCTACAATCAGGTATCCACCCCTGCCATAGCACCGAAATGGCTCTAACAATTCATTGAATTATTTGAAGAGGTAATAAAGAGAGTAGACAAGGGTAATGCAGTAGATGTAATTTATCTAGATTTTCAGAAGACCTTTGATAAGGTACCACTTAATAGACTAATGAATATGGTCAGAGCATGCGGAGTCAAGGGACAATTAGCAGAATGGATAGCAAGTTGGCTGAAAGACAGAAAGCAGAGAGTAGGGGTAAAGGCTAGCTATTCAGAGTGGCAGAAGGTGGGAAGTGGGGTCCCACAAGGATCAGAGCTGGGTCCACTGTTGTTCACAATTTATATTAATGATTTAGACTTTGGAATCGAAAACACAATTATTAAATTTGCGGATGACACCAAATTGGGAGGGATAGTCAAGACTGAGGAGGACTGCAATAAATTATGAGAAGACATTAATAAACTTGAAGAATGGGCATATAATTGGCAAGGAATTTCAACATAGATAAGTGTGAGGTATTACATTTTGGTATGAAAAATAAGTAGGTCACATATTACTTGGAAAATAAGAATCTAAATGGGGTAGAGGAGCAAAGGGATCTCGGAATACAAATACACAAATCACTAAAAGTATCGACACAGGTTAACAAGGCCATAAAAAAACAAACCAAGCACTGGGGTTTATTTCTAGAGGGATATGTTTAAAAATAAGAGTGCAACAGAAAATGGGGCCAAAACAAGGAGAAATGGTAAAAAGACAAAGTTAAAAGCTCTATATCTGAATGCACGCAGCATTTGTAACAAGATAGATGAGTTGACGGCACAAATAGATACAAATGGGTATGATCTGATCGCCATTACAGAGACGTGGTTGCAAGGCGACCAGGGCTGGGAACTGAATATTCCAGGGTATTTGACAATTCGAAAGGATAGACAGAAAGGAAAGGGAGGTGGGGTGGCTTTGTTGGTAAAGGATGGAATCAGTGCAGTGGTGAGAAGTGATAATGGCTCAGAAGATCAAGATGTAGAATTGGTTTGGGTGGAGATAAAAAATAATAAGGGGAAAAAGTCTCTGGTGGGTGTAGTCTACAGGCCCCCGAACAGTAGCAATGCTGTTGAACAGAGTATAAATCAACAAATAATGGAGACCTGTAAAAAAGGTACGGTAATAATCATGGGTGATTTTAATCTCCATATTGATTGGACAAATCAAATTGGCCATGGTAGCCTTGAGGAGGAGTTCATAGAGTGTATCCGGGATGGTTTCCAAGAACAGTATGTAATGGAACCAATCAGGGAGCTGGCTATCTTGTATCTGGTACTGTGTAATGAGATAGAATTAATAAATGATCTCATTGTAAAGGATCCTCTAGGAAAGAGTGATCATAGCATGGTTGAATTTCAAATTCAGTTGGAGGGTGAGAAAGTTGTATCTCAAACCAGTGTCCTGATCTTAAACAAAGGCAATTACAATGGCATGAGGGCAGAACTGGCTAAAGTGGACTGGAAAAATAAATTAAAAGGTAAGACAGTTGAAATGCAGTGGCAGACATTTAAGGAGATATTTTATAACTCTCAACAAAAATATATTCCAGTGAGAAAGAAAGATTTTAAGAGAAGGGAGCACTATTCGTGGCTAACTAAGGAAGTAAAGGATGGTATCAAATTGAAAACGAAGGCATACAATGTTGCCAAGATTGGTGGGAGGCCAGAGGATTGGGAAATTTTTAAAAACCAGCAAAGGATGACTAAAAAAATAATAAAGAGAGAGATGAATTATGAGAGTAAACTGGCAAGAAATATTAAAACAGAAAGTAAGAGCTTCTACAGGTATATAAAAAGGAAGAGGGTAGCTAAAGTAAATGTTGGTCCCTTAGAGGTTGAGAATGGGGAATTAATAATGGCAACGGGGAAATGGCAGAGACTCTGAACAAATATTTTGTATCTGTCTTCACGGTAGAAGACACTAACAATATCCCAATAATGGATAATCAAGGGTCCACAGGGAGGGGGGAACTAAAGACAATCACTATCACTAAGGAAAAAGTACTTGGTAAAATAATGGGACTAAAAGACTACAAGTCCCCTGGACCAGATGGCCTGCATCCCAAGGTCTTAAAAGAAGTGGCTGCAGAGATAGTGGATGCATTGGTTGCAATATACCAAAATTCCCTGGACTCTGGAGAGGTCCCAGCGGATTGGAAAACTGCAAATGTAACACCCCTATTTAAGAAAGGAGGGAGAGAGAAAGCAGGAAACTATAGACCAGTTAGCCTAACATCTGTCATTGGGAAAATGCTGGAGTCCTTCATTAAGGAAGCGGTAGCAGGGCATTTGGAAAATCATACTGCAGTCAAGCAGAGTCAGCACGGTTTTATGAAAGGGAAATCATGTTTAACAAATTTTCTGGACTTCTTTGAGGATGTAACGAGCAGGGTGGATAAGGGTGAGCCAGAAGGCATTCGATAAGGTGCCACATAAAAGGTTACTGCATAAGATAAGAGCTCACGGAGTTAGGGGCATGGATAGAGAATTGGCTAACCAACAGAAAGCAGAGAGTCAGGATAAATGGGTCATTTTCCGGTTGGCAAACGGTAACTAGTGGGGTGCCACAGGGATCGGTGCTGGGGCCTCAACTATTTACAATCTACATTAATGACTTGGATGAAGGGACCGAGTGTAATGTAGCCAAGTTTGCGGATGATACAAAGATGGGTGGGAAAGCAAGTTGTGCAGAGGACTCAAAGAACCTGCAAAGGGATATAGACAGGCTAAGTGAGTGGGCAAACATTTGGCAGATGGAGTATAATGTGGGAAAGTGCGAGGTTATCCACTTTGGCAGGAAAAATAAAAAAGCAAATTATTTTTTAAATGGAGAGAGATTACAAAAGGCTACAGTTCAGAGGGACCTGGGGGTCCTTGTGCATGAAACACAAAAAGTTAGCATGCAGGTACAGCAAGTAATCAAAAAGGCAAATGGAATGTTGGCCTTTATTGCAAGGGGGTTGGAGTATAAAAGCAGGGAAGTCCTGCTACAACTATACAGGGTATTGGTGAGTCCACACCTTGAGTACTGTGTACAGTTTTGGTCTCCTTATTTAAGCAAGGATATACTTGCATTAGAGGCAGTTCAGAGATGATTCACACGGTTGATTCCTGAGATGAGGGGGTTGACTTATGAAGAAAGGTTGAGCAGGTTGGGCCTATACTCATTGGAATTTAGAAGAATGAGAGGTGAACTTATTGAAACATATAAGATACTGAGGGGGCTCGACAAGGTAGATGCAGAGAGGATGTTGCCCCTCGTGGGGAAATCTAGAACTCAGGGGCATAGTTTCAGAATAAAGGGTCGCCCTTTTAGAACTGAGATGAGGAGGAATTTCTTCTCAGAGGGTCATAAATCTGTGGAATTCTCTACCCCAGAGAGCCGTGGAGGCTGGGTCATTAAATACATTTAAGGTGGAGATAGACAGAGTTTTGCAAGATAAGGGAGTGAAGGGTTATGGGGAGCGGGCGGGGAAGTGGCTTTGAGCCCTAGATCAGCCATGATCTTAATGAATGGCGGAGCAGGCTCGAGGGGCCAAGTGGCCTATTCCTGCTCCTATTTCTTATGTTCTTATGATAGAATTGAAAAGTAGAGAAGTTATGCTAAACTTGTATCGAACCTTGGTTAGACCAACTTCGAGTACTGTGTGCAATGCTGGTTGCCATATTATAAAAAGGATATAGAGGCACTGGAAAGGACCCAATAGAGGTCTTTAAAATTATGAAAGGTTTTGACAGATTAGACACAGAGAGAGTGTTTCCACTTGTGGGGAAGAGCAAAACTAGTGGCCATCAATATAAGATAGTCACCAAGAAATCAAATAGGGAATTCAGAATAAACTTCTTCACCCAGAGAGTGGTGAGAATGTGGAACTCACTACCACAGGGAGTAGTTGAGGTGAATAGTATAGAAGCATTTAAGGGGAAGCTAGATAACCATATGAGGGAGAAGGAAATAGAGGGTTCTGCTGATAGAGTTAGATGAGGAAGAATGGGAAGAGGCTCGATTGGAGCATAATCGCCGGCATGGACTGGTTGGGCTGAATAGCCTGTTTCTGTTCTGTATATTCTATGTAACCAAAGTCGCAAATGACATCCTCTGGGATTATGACTATGTGCATTTTCCTCTTCCTCCTCCTTGACGACTCTGCAACCTTTGACACAATTGACCACACCATCCTCCTCAAACACCGCTCCTCCATTATCCAGCTTAATGGGACTTCCCTTTCTTGATTCCATTCATACCTATCGAATCATAGCCAGAGTATCTCCATCAATGGCTTACCTTCCAACCTTCACACTGTTACCTCCAGAGTCCTCCTAGGATCCATCCTTATCCCCTCTCTTCCTCATCTATATGCAACATCATCTGCAGACATGGAGCCAGGTTCTATATTTAGGCTGATGACACCCAACTCTGCCTCTCCACCACCTCATTTGAACTATTTACTGCCTCTGTGCTGTCAGGCTGCTTGTTCATTTTAGATGAGCTACAATTTTCTTGAGTTAGACATTAGGAAGACTGAAGCCATCATCTTTGCCACCCGCCGCAAACTCTATACCCTTGCCAATGATTCTATTCCACTCCCAGGCCATTGTCTCAGGCTGAACCAAATTTGCAATATCAAACTCCTATTCGACCCTGAGCTGAGATTTCAACTCTATATCCTCTCCATCACAAAGATTGTCCTACTTCCACCTCCAAAAGATCACCCGCCTCCACCATACCTTAGTCCATCTGCTGCTGAAATTCTGATTGATGCCTTTGTCACCACCTGACTCAACTGTTCCAATGCTCTGCTCCCCAGCCTCCCATCCTCCACTCTCTGTAAACTTCAACTTATCCAAAGCATGGCTGCTCATATCCTATGCTACAACGCATCCCACTCACCCATCACCCAATTCTTTGCTGACCTTTAATGGCTTCCAATCCCCCATGATTCACATTTAAAATTCTTTAAATCTCTTCATGGCCTCATCTCTGCCTACCTCTGTAACCTCCTCCAGCCTATAGCCTACCACTCCAGAATTTCCATTCCTCTGGTCTCTTGTACTTCCTCCTTCCCTTTGCCCAACCAATGATGGCTGTGCCTTCAGTTGCGTAGGCCTCGTGCGCTAGAACTCCTTTTATAAACCCTCTGCCTCTCCAACTCCTGCTCCTCCTTTAAGATCTTCCTTAAAACACACCTTTTTGACCAATATTTTTGTCACTCCTCCTATTATGTCATTCTTAGGATCAGTGTCCATTTTTTTGATTACGTTTCTGTGACGCACCTTGGGAAGTTTTATTGACATTAAAGGTGCTATACAAATGCAAGCTGTTGTTGATGATATTGAGACATACCTTTTGGGAGTGTGAAATTGTTTCTCCCTTTTAAAATGCTGGACATTTTGGTTGTCCAGGCTGCAGCTGAGACTTCTGCTAATGTAAGATCATATAATACTGACTTATTCTTTATGCTGAAACGGAACTTATACTGAAAATCTGGAAAAATGTCTTAATTACTCCATTTGATGAGTGGAGATTGAGAATACTAGATTGGTCTTTTCTTGAGAAACAATTAGTCACATAGAAGTGTAGAATCTGAAATCGAGATGGAGGATTGAAGTAATTACTGCCTTTTCTTTATTTAATCCCAATAGAGGAAAGGAAGCAAGAAAAATACCATTCTAACCACTTATGTTTAGTTGACTTGTGTTAAGATTCCTTCTCCTTCTCTAAAATTACATTTTCAGATTATGCTTATTAATCCTTCTCTTTTGTATGTAAACCTTCTCAGTCACATATTATGTAATTCTATAAAATGTGATTTGTGTAATTGCCTACATAACAAGTCATTGCACTTTAAAAAGTAATGCACTGTATAAAGCACTTTGAGATGTTTCCATGTGAAATTTGCTATATAAATGCAAGTGTTATTTATTATTCACATAATATCATTAAAATATGAAAAAATACATTAAAAAAAGAGATCCCTTTCTCCATATATACCAGTTTCTTGTCATCAACCTTTACTCACCATTACATTTTTACTTTTACTTTCTTAAATCCATGTAATAATTCTCCCACCAAATATTGATAAAATATCTGGGTCAGAAATAATTGGCCTCAGTTTAATGAATACTGTCATTACTACATCACACTGCCCTCCGGTCAATCATACATTACAATTTGTTATGTTCATCATGTACAATATTTTGTTTTAATTATTTAAGCTTAGATTGTTGAGCCATCTATAGATTTTAGCGTTTAATAATTTACAGATCTGTACAATAATCCAAGGAACTTAACAATGGCCCGATGAGGATCCAATTAATAGAAACACATCATTGCAGTCATTTATTTTAAAATAATGGAAGATTTTACTTTCCTAAAGATACTGTTTATCTTCCAGTGTTCTCCTCACTCTTCCCAATTTCTGGACTCCCTGTGGCAAATACTTTCTGTGACCAAGAGAGCAGATGAATGATCAACTCGCAGGCCTCTGCCTAAACTACTACGGCTAGGAGGTGCACGAGAACGGCCGGGTAATGGCACTGCCCCAATCTTTCTCCCCTCCCTGTAGAATGCCACCTTGGACCGATTTAGGGAGCTCCCCACAGCACTGCAGCCGAGACCAGCAACTCAGTTGAGTGGGGGAGTCAAACCCGCCTCCCAGAATTCAGTGGCACCATTGTGCTGAGCCTGCAAACCTACGTCTCACCTCCTAGCATGTGTTATTTTACTTTATTCCAACCTCTGTTACTTCTTTTAATCCAATACGCATTGTCTTGACTGGAGGACTACGTGGCTTTTCAGTCTGTCCTGTCTCAGCAACAGCCTGTTGTGAACTAAATGAATCCTCCTGAACCTGTTCTCAGAGGACGGCATAAGGGATGGACCGCTTCTTTCAGGAGATTGATCAATAAGCTGATTTTTAGGATCATTTGTATTTTGATTACGGTTCAGCAACCCGTAGTCAGACTTTAATAAATACAATTCATTCTAAAGTAATTCACCTTGTAAATAAATACACAAAATTTCATGAGATCTTTTAGAATTGCAAAACCCTCAGGCATTAACACTGAACCAAACGACGGATTGTTTTCAGATGTGTGTGTGGCGGAGGGGTAGATTAATATATACATTAATCGAATTCAATGTGAAATGTGCTCCTCTCAATATGCTTACCAATTTAACATTTGAATACCGGTGTTTCGCTGAATTTTTCGGGGGAATAACTGTTAACAGTATCGCAGTGTTGGTACATTTGGGTGGGGCTGCATTTAAAATCTAACATACCTTAGCTTCAGTCTAAATTATAGGCACCAATGTACTTATACCCACAGTGACATGATTAAAACCCAGGCGAGTACCAGTGGACCACGGTCAGTGTCTGGAGTTACATAGGTCTGTAATGCAGTTTTATTTACATTCCTTTGAAGGGCATGGGGAACCAAAAATGCACCCAAATACAATATACGTTTATGCAGAGGTTATTGTCATTGTGGTTGAAGTAATGCTTTCCCGTTTGGAAATTATTTTAATTTTCATTGTGCGTTAAACTGCAACAACTAGCCTAAAAAATATATATAATTCAGCAAGTGATGCTTTACCATTTCAAATATCGTCCAAACTTCACATTGTGAATTGAGTTTTCTTCCGGCTGTTTATTTCACTTTGTAATTGATTATAACTATTTCTGAAGCCTTTCAGTTCAAGCCTACAAGCTGGCCTATCGTGTCTTTGACGGTCTTGGTTTTGCTGAAATGTCCTCTCCTGCCAGCCAGAAAGTACTGGACCGTCCCCTCCAGCACAGCCCGTGCCCCAAACACCCAGCACCGGCAGTTTTCCTTCTAGCTGTGTGGATTCGCTCAATGTGCTTCCCTGCTGGGTCGATTTCCTTTCCTGGGATAGTTGGGAGTAGGTGAGAAGATTCCCCTAAATGTCCTGCTGAGACAATGGAGATTTCAGCAGCATCTCTCCCAGGAGCCTGTCACCCTTGTCAACTCTCTCGCATTGGGCCACTTTTAAAAGATTTCCAGGATCCTGGGCCAGTTTCGCTTAGATCTACGTGTGCTACCCACTCGTACAAAGAAGCACTCGGGGACCAGATTAGTAGGATTAGAGGAGATTCACATATGTCCAGTTCAAGCAATTGGTATTCAAAGCTTTACACTTTCAAATGCCACCAAGAGAGAAAAGGGAGGAAAGTTTTTTTTCGCCCTCCTTCAGCTTTCAGCACGCTGGCAAGAGACAGCGCTGCCTCGGCACTGTTACACGGAGCTCAGATTTAAACCAGCCGATGGGCACATTGGACATATCAGTAACGTTCACCACTGCACTGGTAAACTCCGGCAAGTCAAATGCCATAGGCTTAATATCCAACGTGAATTACGAATTTCTTGGGACATTTTTCTAAAAGCGCTATATAAATGCACGTTGTAGCATACTTTATGTTTGCTGCCGAACATACAGTAATTAAACAAATCATAAAGTATAAACCCAGCTTCGCATTCACCAAACATTCCCTTCAAATGTATGGAGTGAATGAGGCTATATAAACAATTTTCAATAATCTAAAGTGCCATTTTTTTTTACCGGACTTATCAAAGGCAGTTATTAAAGTTTTTTGGCACATCACAAGCAACACAAAATAATCGTGTTTCTTTTCCTTCATCTTAATTATTTGCATTTGAGTATCGGACACGTGCATAAAGTGGATGGACTATATTGGACACGAGTACCATCCATGTATCTGTAGGAACCTGTGTAGCTCACACAATAGAAAAGTAATTATAGTTATCTTTAAACAGCAGCTAAACGGTGTGTGGATCCCATCAACTAGCCAACCGTCAGGTAATTACATGAGTTTACAAACATCTGTTTTCCGTTAAATGATGTAAGAGCCTGTGTTATTTTTTGTAGCACTGTGCACAGTCTGGCTTTGACTGTAAAACATCCCATTTTCATAGAATAAGTAGACTTATTAGCACCGATTGCTAACAGTTGTTCTTGCTTCTAATTTCAGAAGCTGCTTCCAGTCACCAGGAATAAATGAACAAGCGATCCCAACGAAACTGAGGGTAAGACTTCCAAACATACTTATCACCCATGAAACGTGAAATCTGTCAACGCCCCTGTTGTCCTAACACTAAAACATTTGTAAAGCAGATCAATACAAAGGGAATCGGGTCGATATCACATGTGTGTAAAGAGCTCATTTATATATCGACAACAGATCAGCAACTCCGATATAACAACACGGCCCAGGACCCTGGCCACGTTCTCCATTTAATCAGCGCTTGCGGCTCTCTGGACAAACGCGGTCAACTGGTTTTCAAAGGGTTACGTCCTGTAGCCCTTTCCGCTTCGGTAAAAAAAATATAGCCAGAGCAGAGAGACTTTAAAAACAAAACTGACCACCAAACTTCCGTCTCGCTGTTTGAAAGATCTATCTCCCCGTCACTGCGGTGTCTGTTCTTTCCTGAAGGAGATATTGGCAGCTGGTAATCTTTTCTTCAGGACTGGTGTAGTCGTGGGTCAACCAGTCAGTAGACTGCTCCAAGTCTGATGAGGGAGAATCATCCATAATTGTGGAAATTAAACCAAGCCACTACCGTGGTTTGCTCATTTATTTTTAAAACATTCCATACGGAGGGTTGTGGGGATCTTGGGATGAAGTAACGAGCCTACAATTTCAACCCAGCGTTATCCCTGGAGGAAGCGGTAACGGGCATGCCCAGATATCAGTTATTAACAATTATCTCTTTTTATTACTCGGAATATAGAATTGTTAATAGTGCCTTTTGGATTGTAGTTTCCATGTTTTCCTGGGGATCGGTAGCATGGTTGTTTTCTCTCTCTGTGCGAATATTTACAATAAGAATGAATGGGAGCCCAAGGGAAATCTGGCAATCCCACTTGCCTCAGTGTGCGTCTACCTTCTAATTATACATTGGTAAGAAACACACACATAACACAGTCACATATAACACACATATATAACACACAGCCACATGTATACACACGCACACATAAATCAACACAAGTATACAGACACTACATACACAATGAAACACAAGTACATACAGACTCAAGGAGAGATGCACACACACAAGGCACAACAACCATATGCGAACGGTTCGGCTGCCCGAATACAGGCAGATTGAGAGCAGTGGGTGAGAACTTTCTTCTATGTCCGTAGCCATGTGAGTATTCGATTCTGAAAGCAAGTTAGCGGCCGTTCGCAGTCTGGAAAGGGTATTCCGAAATCCCAGCATGTTACTTCTTAATCGTTAACTTCATCAACTAACGATTCTGCGGACTCTTTTGGTGATTTTTCGATTGCCCTTACATTTATAAGGCCTACCCTAATGCACTGCCTACAAAATAAGATGACTTTTTTTTAACCAATTAACTATTTTACAATCACCGTAATGGCGATTTGGATGGTACAACTGCACCCAGCTCCTTGTCAGCGCTGTTTATTTTTACAGACACTACATTTTGCCTGGAATAAAACACATATTTACACAGTCTGATACTGTGGTGAATTGTGAGCAGATATAAAATGTGACGTTCAGAAATGAAATGACTTTTGACAACAAAAAATGTTACAAAGATCATCCCGTGTTTGTCAAAAAAAAGCGAATTGTGTTAAAATACTGTGTAGAAGCTGATTCCCGTTTATTAATAACGTGTCCCCATATACACGCATCGTGCAAATTGTTTCATCACTGATATCCTTATTAAACAAGGTGTTCTCAGAGTCAGTGATCAGTCTGTGTTGTTTCCCAGAAGGACAGTATGAGTATCAGGCTGAAGTTTTGTGAGGATCTTGGGATCTCGCTGCAGTTCTCTTTCACTGTCTCTTCCTCTTCGGGGCTCTGCGGTTTTCAGTCGCTGGGAGGCGCGTGTTTCTCTTTCCTCAAACCCTTGTTTACTCTCATCTTCCAGCCACAGGCTCTATAATCCCCTTTTCTTACCACATTGTCCCATTCCGTGATGCGAATCGCGATCTTAAAACAAACCTTTGGTTGGAATCTATTGCTCAACGCTCGTTCGATTGCCTGAGCGACCACCGAAATAAGGCAGGCGTTTGACTTAAACATAGAATTCGTAATAAAGATGCATTTTTACAATTAACACGAAGCACGAGCGGGTTATTTCCATATTTCCATCGAGTTACGTGTCAGTAATTGTATGTTTCAAACTGTAGTCTTGAAACGTTTATGTAAAGTTAGCAATGTTTTGTTTAAAACTATCGATGCGCCTTATTCTTGATAACGTTAAACAGATAAACTACAATATTAAAGAAAACTCGTGCATAAACTAGCATAGATTTTGAAGATGTGGCTCTGTGTTCTGCTGAATATAGATTTCTTTATAAGGGAATCTCGTATAAATGGTAACTTCTCGCTTAACTGATCGCAAACTTTAAGGTGTAGGCCAGTTCACATAGTGCTATTTAAACGCTGGCTCGCTGCGAGGTAACAGTCTCTCTCTCTCTCTCTCTCTCTTCAGATCGCCCATGGCAGGGTGTCCCATAAAGAGAAAGCACAATGAATATGAATAGGACATAGCTAAATGGAACCGTCAAAGCTGCACCGCCCTCAATGATCTCCACGTCATACTAACAAGACCATTATGTATAGGAGGGAGCTTTTGTTTCCCTGCACTCTGCACCTCTATAAAAAGCTTCTTTTAAAACCAAATCTCGTTCAACATCACAACTGGCCAAGAGGTCCAGCCTGCTTGGGGAGCGCTTCTGAGCTTATAGGAAACGCTGTGGGTTTTTTGTTGTTGTTGTTGCTCGTTTCTGTCACTGACGTTGGAGGTTGGCATCAAAACAAGGTCTCAAACTATTGACTAGAGAACATCTCATAATAACGAGAGGCAATAAAATGAATTCTGACTCGAGCTCTCTCTCTAGCAGAGCTTCGTCGCCAGACGTGGACGAAATTTATCTGAGAGATCATCTCCAGCACCAGGACTCCAGGATGAATTCGGTGTCTTCAACACAGAATGATCTGCTCCAGCAGCTCGCCAATGAACACAATATCACAACCCTCAGCAGATCTGAGGACAAGACGGGAGGCAAGTTCAAAGTGAAAAAGCAACTCTCGGAGCAAGACTTGCAGAACCTTCGACTGAAGATCAACGGGAGAGAACGCAAAAGGATGCACGACTTGAACCTGGCGATGGACGGACTCAGAGAGGTCATGCCTTACGCCCATGGACCATCAGTAAGGAAACTTTCCAAAATCGCCACTTTGCTGCTGGCCAGAAACTACATCCTGATGCTGTCGAACTCTCTGGAAGAGATGAAAAGACTAGTAGGGGAGATTTACGGCGGGCATCATTCTGCTTTCCATTGCGGGACAGTAGGACATTCTGCTGGGCACCCAGGACACTCCACATCTGCCCATCAGGTCCATCCCATCTTGGGCAGCGCCCTGACCTCCTCCTCTTCCTCAATCTCGGCTTCTCTACCGGGGATCAGCGCGGTGAGACCCCCTCATTCACTGTTGAAAACATCTTCAGCACCTCCTGTACCGTTAGGAAACACCTTTCAGCACTGGGCAGGATTGCCATGTCCCTGTACCATCTGCCAGGTGCCACCGCCACCTCACATCTCAGCCCTAAGCACAGCCAGCATGCCAAGGCTCTCTACAGATGGTAAAGACTTAATGAAGTAAGGTCTGATTTTGCCAGCTGTGATTGTTATTAAAAAAAAAGACGCCGCGTTGCATACGAAGACTGACTTTGAGTTGCATTAAAAAGACTGACCTTGTGTTGCATAAAAACCAGACTGTCAGCTAACTCCAACAGCCAGATCTGATTGCATGCATGCTTGATTTTTTTTTTAATTGTGAATTTTCTTTTCCAAATCGGTATTTCGTGTAGCCAAGCAAGTTATGAAAAAAATGCATTTCCTTGTAACAAGGATTTGGTACTTGAGTATTTCTTTGACTGTATAAATAAATCCACATGGACAGACGCATGGGAAACAGTGCAAATAGAGTAAAAGCGAACGAAAGAGACAGAATGTGATTTTGTCAGTGTTGGAATTCCTATAGTACAAGAGGTAATAAGATTGCTGAAATGTAGTTGTTAGCTGAGGTGTGTCTATGTTGTCCATGTTTGCTCAGATCCGCATGGCTTGTGGTATACAAATTCGTTGTAAAAAGAAATCACACGTTCTTCAACATTTGCTGCAACTATTTTGTTACACATCGAAGACAACACTCGTGTCTTTTATTTTTGTATTATCTCGATGACTTATGGATATATTTATTAACGCCCGGTGTCCCTGAATGATCACGTTTCAATAAAAGTCAACTTAAAACAAATTGGCGGAAGCGGTATTTTTTAATTTGTTATTCATTTTGTAAATATTTTTATTTGACCATTGCCTCCAAGCAGTCCAGTTGGTTTCTGTTTGCAGCTCGCGAAAAGTTGAAATGTTTAGATTAAACTCCGTGCAAATGACTAAATTCAACTTTCTCACCAACGGTAAAAAAAAAATTCATTTTGCTGGAAGTCAGAAATGTCGCGCAGAGTTTACTTAAAAGTCTTTAGCGATTATAATGAGTGTTGTAGGAGGTGCCTCTAATAAAATGTACCAAAAGTAATGGAAGGTGGCTGATGGAGCGCCTCCAACTTATCAGAAAGTTTATGATACACCTTACTTTTTGGAACTTTCGCTATTAATACCGTATGTTGCGGCAAATCTGGCGTCCACTTTATATGTGCCCATCAGTAATAGGAAACTTGATCAGTAGATTGAGGTATTCATGCTGTAGCGTGTGTGTTTGTGACTCGCGTACAAATGCAGTCATGTTTGTGAATACCTCCTTCAGAAATGTCCGCGTGTGAGTTAAACCGATATTGTATCGGCAGATCATCGATGGTTAAAAGATAAAACACTGTATTATCTGTAAATGTTAAATTGCACTGATCCATAATAGGATAAACTCGGAGGTTTTTGATAAATCAGACTGTAATTGTGAGTGTGCTTGTCACTGAAACAACACCAATATCACAGCTGCAGTGGAGAACACGGAACGGGGTGTTGCTAATGCTTAAGATGGTGGTTAACCAAACTCTCTCAAAGCGTGTAAAGTTTCCGATTTCTCCATCACCTCTGCCGGTAGGTACAGAGCTGCGTTTGTTGAATGTATTGTGCCCGCGCTTTCTCTGCTCTCTTGGTTTGAAATACATCTGCGCTACCCAAACCCTGTGATTTTAGATTAAAAGAAACTTCATTGGTTTGGCCGAAATCTTCCAAGTTCAATCACGCCACTAACAAGAGGATTGGTTGAAAGTGGGAGGCGCCTCTGTGTCCAGAGTGGCCACACTGTTTGTTGAAGAGAGAATACGAATTGCACACAAGAGGGACCTGGATTGAGACTGTAGATCGCGTCTTCTATTGTGAAAATATACATTAATGATTTAGAATAATATTGTGAACAAACTTGCATCTTTAAACAAGGTAGTTAATAGACAAAACAAACCTGTTTTTATTTAATCCGGATTTGTTTTTTTTTTGGAGGGGGCGGGGTGATAGTGTGGGAGCGGATTGCTGGAGATGTCCAAATATAAAATATTCCAGCGGTTTCAAGCCTGGGGTTTTGAGTCTACAGACCCTGAGATTACAGATACTAGTTTTTCCTCTCTCCAATAATACCTGACATAGAGAGAAAATAATTAGATTAAATTAGGACTGCTGATAATTATTACCCTATAAAACCACACATTTACATTTTAGAATTCATCACGTGGTTTAGCTGGGATTAAATTAAAGATTAATGAATGCTTCAGCATATTTTAACTCTTTTTCCTCCTTACATTTCCGAACTTCCGTATTGAACAATTGACTCTGGGGCGGATTTAGTAAAATCCTTTTGAGACATATCTTTAAATCATAAATCCGGGATTGACAAAGTTTTTCTGTCCATCTTGCAATGCACCCTTTATCCCCCACAAAAATAAACCAAGAACAATAATTGGAAATCGCTTCAGCTACCGTGTTCCAAAAATCAAAGGTTTTGCAGTGATAACCTGCAGTATCACTCCGCGTAGCTAAGGCTTCAGATAGAATAATCTTCATGTTTTCTCCCGGCTCTGGACTCAGATTCTTTCCAAAAACTTCAAGTTCAAAAGCCGCAGTGCAGAAATGTGTTGGTTCTGGCTTTCCGTATCCGCGTACTTAAATCGGAAATCTGTAATAAAGTTAAGGGACCCGGTCTGTGTTTGAATTTCTGTGACAATCTGTCACTCGGGTCTTTTTAATTTTACAAATGACTTAACTGTGATTGACAAGGAAAACACAATTCCCGTTGTCTATGTTTAATAAATAAGCTACACGATAAAGTAAGTCCCTCGATTGGAAATGAAAGCGAATGTAAGACTACATAAACACTGTGAATCGTGTAAAATATCGGGGTGATTGATTACAAACCCAGCTGCAAAGTGCTGTACTGTGAAATGAATACAATTCTCCGTCTTTTACTTATCGTGTCGGTTTGTTTCCTAAGTTCTGGATACGCGTTTAGAGAAATTCTGCGAAAGTGTCTGTTTGCAGAGATTGCAAGCTGATTGTTCTTGGTGAACAATGAGAGAAGTACATCAGAGAGTCAGCAGAGTGTGCATTGCACAATCGTTGATTCAGAGCAACCATAATACAAGATTATGCATTCCATCCACTTGTTAAGTGATGGAAATGAGAGAGCGGATTGAGTCCCTGTTGTATGTTTATAGATTGGAATCCTCTTGTTTTGTTTCCCCCAGATTTACTGTTAACACCCTGAGCACTATAAAAGGTTTGTAATTTAACATTTTGGTTTCGGCTGCAAACAGCACCGAAGAGCAGCGGAGGCGCAGAATGGACTGGCAGATGGAGCAAGATTAACTTTATGCAAATGTCTTCCTTTTGCTTATGGCGTTAGCTAGATTACTCCCAAATAATTTTATTTTTTACTACCCCCACACACACACACATATATATATATATATATGGCTCACAAAAAAGTTGCAGCTGTCGGATTACAATTCAAATATATTAATAAGTGTCACATATTTGTAATGCTTCCTTAAACTTTTTTTTTACTGAATCGCAAAATTACGAGACACAGTTCTCGTTTTATATTGTGAAAACCAGCAATTAATGAACTACATGTTCCCCAGCAATTGGTAACAGTCTTTACTTCTGCTCAATTAAACGCTGTTCCGTATCAGAAAATCAAATTATTATCTGAATTCCCGTAACAAATATATATATATACATAAAGGGAAACAATAGTTTTCAGGTACTGTTCACATTTGACTGAAATATACCAATAGACTCTGTAGTGGCAACCCCTGTACGTTCAGTATTGTTTTCTATGCATTAACATCTGTAATAAAGTTTTTTAAAAGTGCATGATTTTTTTGCTAAGAGTTTGTCTAAATATCTCACTTAAGTCGTTTTGGTTTTACAAATCCTTTCCCTGTGATTTGTAGTAATGTTTACTGATTATTCCACTTGTACAGAGATCACTAATTGGATGCTTTCGAATAAATGAAATTGATTTGAAATTGACTTGTGATCATTCGAACAGGAACACTGCAACTTTCGTTCTTATGATGCGCTTCTGTTACAAGAACAAACTCATGTTGATCAGCATTTTATTTTCTATTTTATAAGATAAATATGACAACAGTCCTTCTATTAAAATAGCGCCTTATCACATCGACACATCTCAAAGCGCTCGACTTGTGAGTTGCTTTGGACGTTCAGTGACTATACAGGCAAATTGAAATAAAGTATTCCGAACCGATTAGAAGAAAACGTTTTCAGACCGTTTAAAAGTTCCCCAAAGATTGACCTTTATTATTTGATGTACGGCCATGATCAAAAATGAAAGAACAACAATACTTTTTGTTATAAATCAGAAAACCTTTGTTTTGACTGACAAAAAAGTCCTCTTCATCTCACCAGTAATCGTCATATCATTTCGGTTCGCTAACTGGATACATCTACCGAGAAACGTTTTATGTGTTTTGCCCCCAAATTTTCAACGCACAGTAATAGCACCAACAAGAAGCTTTGTCCTGGAATTGAAAGTATTTTCTTTTATTATTATTATTAAACTGCAGAACGCCCCTATGCACCTCACCAGTGACTGTCATATCATTTTTGTTTGCTAAGTGGATAAATCTATTAAATTAGTTGCAAAATGTTTCGCTGTTTTCTCCAAATTCTCAAAGGACACACCTGTTGTCTGAACAGTTTTTAACCAGCTTGCTAAGCAGATCTGACAGATCAAAGGATGCGGGCGATACACATGAACTTTAACAATAGACTAGCCCTTAGCAAGAGCTGCTGTCAGACCCGGGCTTGTGCCAGGAGCATTAAGCCTGCAATTGAAAATAAATTTTATTTGAATAAGGACCTCTGCCTGATCAGAGGGTTCGCCGACCCTGAAACAAAGGCAGTTGGAGATAACTTATTGACTCAATTGACAGCCTGAATACAGTTCATTATGCTTGCCCACTCTCACTAAATGTGACAGGTTTTAAAAGTGAATTAGGCGGCAGGTGCACAAACCATTTTTCTTTCTCTCTCGGGACAGCAGCGGACCAGATATCACCTGATTCCATGTACACCAGTATTTGCAGTTCGTGCTTCCCTTTCCTCTCCCTTTCCAGTAAAACGAAATACTTAAAACAGATTTGAAAACATTTCGTTACATTTTGGTTTGTTTTTGTCAATGTCAGTAGTGCCCAGTTCTAAGTTCCGGTGATGTTGCACCCGCACCCCCCCCCCTTTTTTTCTATAGCAGATGGCGTTCACTAGTTGGTCACAACTGGCTGTCATTGAGTGTTTGTCTGCCTGCCAGTAACCCATAGTTCAGGGAATCCCTCAGAGAGTGTATCAGCACTTGCTCCGCTGATAGAACAATCACAGCGAATGAACTGCATTTTCTTGTCACCCGCACGATGATGTTTCTTGAACACCATTTGAAAGAAAACTGTTGACACGAGTTGTGTGCTGACTTTATGAAAATTTCAAATTGTTCTTCGTTTTTTTTACATCGAGCAGTGCGTTTAAATATTGCATGAGAAAAGTCGCATATTCGGGGTAACAGATGCATGTGTTCTAATAAATGCCGCACAATGGTTGTGAATGTCTCTTTTAAACTCACGTTGATGTTCAGTGCCATTTCACAAAAAGCTGTGGTTGCACTCAAGAACACAAAGGTAACGTTCGAGGCTGTAATGTCCTTTAAAATAATTCTTTCGGAGGACTGTTTTTAATTCCACACTTTAGATCTGACCAGACAAATTTTACTGTGCCTGAACAAATGTGTTCCAACACAGCACAAAAAATCCTCTAGTTGGTTGAATTTTACTTTTTTGAGCTTAAAAGAACAAATTCAACAACAATCTTACTATTTGATTGGGGGACAGGTCTAACTGTGAATTCAAAGAAACTTAAAACAAGTCCAAATATACAATGCTAATGTTGACCAAAACCTGCAATTTCAGTAATATAATAGTACTTCTGGAGATGTTGTGAAAATTGTGGCCAACTGTGGCAATTAAACCGTGTTCTCGGTATCTGACGATTGGTATCAAACGGCTGTATGTCTGAGCGCTTTTGTACCATCATTATTCGCCAGTCTTTTCTGTACATTTAATACACAAAGTACTTAAATAATTCTTAATAATAAGATGTGCTCCAGTGTCCTTAACCTCTGAAAATCTGAAGGACGTTTTTGATTAGTGAACACGTTTGACGTTGCTTACTTTTCATATTTTATATAGGCATGCAGAAAATAACATCGAATGCAATGGACCTATTTACATTCCCACCAGGAAGTAAGTAAATCACCAGTAACTAGTTCGACATCTAATATTCCTGGTCTATAGATTAGTATCTTGTGGGAAAAAAACTTCCAAAATAGTCTCTGAAAGTTAACAAATGGCCGAAAATAAACTAGCTAACACGTGTAAAAATGACAGATTGCTGAATAATTTTCACTAATTTAACGAATTCCACTCTAGGTGATATTGATACCTTCATGCACATAGGATCAACGAGAGAAAAGCATGAACCACAAGAAATGAACTTTCTTGCAGCACACGTTGCAAAGTGGAAAATTACAACATTATTATTTCCGATGTGGGGCAAGATCTCATTGTAGTCATCACAGAGTTGACTGCTTGGTGTGTGATATGTGAGATGCAGATGTATCAGACCTTAAATATAGGGGAAGAAATTATTTTTTTTGGCAGAATGGTGGAGAAAATGAGAAATCTTTAGTTTGCAAATATGTAACTTAGCCATAATTAGTAATAGAGCATGGTCTTAACTGTTTGTAAATGATTTATCACTTTGATTCAACAAAGAAGCATTTATCAGATCTTAACAACGTTTGGCTGAACTAGAGCAGGGAACAAGTAATTGTTGCTCAGAAAATGACTGTAATTGAGGAGGATATTTGTATGGATTGGTAAGGTAAATAAGGAAAAACTATTTCCACTCATCGATGAATCGATTACTAAACGGCACAAATTTAAGATCATCACTAACAAATGAAGAGATAAGTTAGAAGATTTTTTTAACACAGAGGATATGGAAAGCCTTACCTCGAACTTGGGAGTCATTAATATTACCATTATATGAATAGAAAACAAAATAGTCCATTTCCCAGCAGCATTGTTCCTACCCCTTAACTATCATCATAGAAGTTATTAATAAGAGCTAATCCATTGCTACTAGTTTTAGAACATTTTGATCTGTGACAAAATATATTAAGTATGTAAGATAATTTGGAGAAGCATCAGACATAATAAATCATAGAATTTTACAGCACAGAAGGAGGCCATTTGGCCCCTTGAACTTATGCTGGGAGGCTGAAAGACTGAATGTTGCCCCACTCCCCTATCCTTTCTCCATGCTCTTTAAAATTTAAAATATATATTCATTTCCCTTTTATAAGCTATGATGGATTCTGGTAAGGCATTCCATTGTATACCTCATTTTATTTGTATTGTAAACTAGCAACCTTTAAGACAGATAAGAAAAAGTGAAATCATTTTGCATGCTGACTTATGCAACAGGTAGTTTCTTATTTACGTTGATGTGGTTTGGTTTGATTTGGTTTAGTTTGTTTTGGGTACACCTTTCTGATAGACTTTTGAGAACATATCCCATTTCAGCTAATTCTGCATTTAAAGCATATTCATATAGAATTTCAAAAAGGAAAAGTTTTAGCTCTGTTTGCTTTATCTTTGCTCTACACCTAGTGTGATGTTTACAGGAGGTGGTGTACAGCTCTTTTTTAAAGTTTAAAGGACATATCTTGTTTATATTGTTATATTGATCTATTTAACTGGTGAGACCAACTACAGCTGTAATTGTGATGTCAGTTTGATTTATAAATAGCAAAGGTCCTCTGAAAGGTTAACCTCCTCTCAGATACCCAGTGATTCTACCTAGACCCTGGCTTCAGAAGAGAATTACATGCTGCAGCAGTGTGAATATTTATTTCTCTCACTGTGTATTCTTATGGTCTCCCTGAGTCAGATTGACTATTTCAATGCCAATTAGGTTCAGTGTGAAGGCTATTTTGTGTCAAGGACTCTTAACTGCAAAATGGATTAAAGTGCCTCCAAGTCAAAAGTCATCATATAAATGTTTTTTTTCTACCACTAGTAGAGAGAAGATCAATAGTTTATTCACACTTTCTCCTCACAACACTAATTGTTTTAACAGTTCTGTTTGCATTGCATGACACCAAACGACAACTGAACCACACAGGACTGAAGTAGCATGAAGTAGTATATGTGACAATGTGACAATCTGTCAATGAGACAGTTACAGATGGCTGCCAGTGTGCCTAAAGTGAGCAATTTAAAAAATATATTTAAATAAGTGGCTACAAGGCCACTTAAACTTCTGTGGTGGTAACCAAATGCATGACTGAGGCACAGTTGACCTGACACTACATTACAACACTTCAACTGTATGTCATTGGCTGTAAAGCACTTTAGGAAGTCCTGAGGTTGTGAAAGGTGCTCTTTAAATGCAAGTTCTTTCTTTTTTTTCTTTCAGTGGTTTTACTAAAATTAAGCTGAATTATGTAACAAATGTGAGCACGGTGGTGCTTATGCAGTCTGATATCAATTGGTTTTCTTTTGGTAAACACAAATTCTGAATCCCGAGGTCCCAGAGGTGAACAGTTTTCTAATACAGACAGAGCATCTGGTAACCCAGCTATTTTGCTATTAACTCTGCAAGGACTATTTTAGCATTTTTGTACCACTTTAACACATGACCAAGGTTAGTGTGGCCTAACGGTCATAACTTAACCCAAAGGGAGGTTATGGAAATGGGAAACTTGGTTGATTTCCACTCCCTAATCTATGGATACTGAGGTCAATCGTAGCAGCCTCAGTGTCGCACCAGCTGAGAACCCAGGGCCTTTGCTGTCTTTATGGCTCAGCTACTCATTGCTTTAACCAGCTGAGCCATCGAGAGCCCCATCCCAGCAATGGTCAATGTTGCTACAGTGCCGGATCAGCACAGTCTAGAACTGTAACTCTGAAGGTCAGAGTGATGCAAGTAAAGATGGTGGCAGCAACACAAGGATGCCTTTCCTTCCGAGAGCTTTAGCCCTCGCCTTAAAGTAAAAACAAAGTGTTTTATTTCTGCTAACTTTCTCCTCACTCCTCCTGTCCAAAAGGCATTGACCCTTTGCTAGAGCATGGTTCCATGGATGTTAGCCATCTTCCGGTACCCCACTCAAGGAGCTAGTCTTCATGTGTTGACCTAGACGCTGAGTGTTGATGGGCTATTCAAACATGGAGTCCGATCCTGCCCTCTCCAACATCCACATACATACACTTCCAGCAGGAGTCACTGGATACCACTGGATTTCCCCTCCTTAACCAAGGGATACTGAAGTCAGTCGTAGCAGCCTCAGTGCCACACCAGCTGAGAACCCAGGGCCTTTGCTGTCTTTATGGCTCAGCTACTCACTGCTTTAACCAGCTGAGCCATCGAGAGCCCCATCCCAACAATTTGAAATATTTGTAAAATAATAAATCACAAAAAGCAAAATACCACTAACTGCATGTTCCACACACTCAAGTATTTTCTGGGCTGGTTATTTCCAATGAAAAATCACTTTCACTAGTTTTCAAAATGGTTTCCTTTACTGAGACAAAGCACCTTTAATTTTGGAAACTTTTTTACATAGGATATTTAAATACGCTACTTCTATTTTTACTTTTTGTTGTTGACTGCACAGATAATATCAATTAAAAAAAAAAAGACATGATTAGAAGTCTTTCTGTCTGAAATAGAAAGTGATGTCTAGGTACCTGAAGATAGTTGTAAAAATGTAATTTCTTCCAGCTAATTGAGTGAAAATATGCTGGCGAATTTGGCCCATTATTCTGAAAAAACCTTCCGTATAAAGCATGGCTGCAGTCGCTGCATGTCGGTAAGAGTTCGGTTTGTGAGTGAAAGAAGACCATCACAGACTGAAATCAGAGATGATATCAGAGATTAGATGACCATATTGGCTGAGTCTCAAGGGAAGTGTGCGAAATGAATCAGATTAAATGAAATTGATACAGTGAATACTTAATCAAACAGACAAAGGTAGTCTGCACAGCTAATTAGGGGCAAATAGTGTGTCCCTCTTGTACCTCATTTAACTGACAAATTGTGCAGACAATTTTAATGGTAAATCTGTTTAGCAAAGAGATGGCTGATCAACTGACAGCTTGGCAAAATGTGGTTTCTGCAGCACCACATGATGCTTATGTAAATGAGGCCTGGTACAGCTGATCTCATGCGCTGACAAGGTCTGTTTGAACCAATGTCAGATGGGGCTCTTACATCGAGTTTATTGTAAACTTTCATCGTTTTTTTTTCTTCCTTATTTTTAATTACAGAGACCTAGACTGATTGAATTAGCCTTATTTTGAATTACATAGTATGCAGTACATTTCCTAGTAATCCGACAAAGCAAAAATCCAGGTTTATGACTGGACTGTACTATAGGAGTTGAAACCGTTATGGTGTTCTGTCAATGCCATACACCTTCAGGTCCACTGTACCCCTTTGTGTACCTCACATTGCCTTTACTGCACTCAGTATGCTCATCATGTAATGGTAAAACAAAGTAAAACATATATTTAAAAAAAACTATAAACAATATGTTATAAAGAGTAACAGATTTCTGACCATGAGTTTAAAAATTAAAGAGAATCTAGGGGGAGCACTTTTTACTTAAAGTACTTTAAAAAAAACACAATTTTCTGAGGTGCTTGGAGACCCACAGGTCAGGTCTTCCACCTTGCTGCGCTGCTCTGTGACATCACTGTGGAAGAGCACCCAAATGCTCTTAAATGCTATATAAATACAAGTTGTTCTTGTTGTTATCATTTTTTAAAATATATGTTTTACTTTGTTTTACCATTACATTACAAGGCGCTTCACAGGAGTGTTTTAAAACAAAATTTGACACCGAGCCACATAAGGAGAAATTAGGGCAGATGACCAAAAGCTTGGTCAAAGAGGTAGGTTTTAAGGAGTGTCTTAAAGGAGGAAATAGAGGTAGCAAGATGAAGAGGTTTAGGAAGGGAATTCCAGAGCTTAAGGCCTTGGCAGCTCAAGGCATGGCCACCAAAGTTTGAGCGATTATAATCAGGGATGCTCAAGAGGGCAGAATTAGAGGAGCGCAGATATCTCAGGGGTGGGGGTTGTGGGAGTTGTGGGGCTGGAGGAGATTACAGAGATAGGGAGGGGTGAGGCCATGGAGGGATTTTAAAACAAGGATGAGAATTTTAAAATCAAGGCGCTGCTTAACCAGGAGCCAATGTAGGTCAGAGAGCACAGGGGTGATGGGTGAATGGGACTTGGTGCGAGTTAGGAAACAGGCAGCCGAGTTTTAGATCACCTCAAGTTTACATAGGGAAGAATGTGTGAGGCCAGCCAGGAGTGCATTGGAATAGTCAAGTGTAGAGGTAGCAAAGGCATGGATGAGGGTTTCAGCCGCGGATGAGCTGAGGCAGTGGTGGAGATGGGCGATGTTACAGAGGTGGAAATAGGCGGTCTTAGTTATGGCGCGGATATGTGGTCAGAAGCTCATTTCAGGGTCAAATATGGCACCAAGATTGCGAACAGTCTGATTCAGCCTCAGACAGATGTTAGGGAGAGGGATGGAGTCGGTGGCTAGGGAACGGAGTTTGTGTCGGGGACCGAAGACAATGGCTTCGGTCTTCCCAATATACTTAATTGGAGGAAATTTCTGCTTATCCAGTACTGGATGTCAGACAAGCAGTCTGACAATTTAGAGACCGTGGAGGGATTGCGAGAAGTGGTGGTCAGGTAGAGCTGGGTGTTGTCAGCGTACATGTGGAAACTGACGCTGTGTTTTCGGATGATGTCGCCGAGGGGCAGCATGTAGATGAGAAATAGAAAGGGGCCAAGGATAGATCCTTGAGGAGAAACAATATGTTAAGACTGTGTCAGCATTGTAAAATGGCTCTTCTGAAAACAACAGGGCTATGACTTTGGACTGGCTTGGGAGCTGATCATGACCTTCCACAGGAGAGCATGCTGGATACGCTGCATTCCCAGCAGGTAGTGTGGTTTTCTGAGGCCAGGTGGCTATGATTGACTTTCAGGCCAGTCTGAAGTGTGACCCACATTGCTTTAATGGAGTTTCTCTGGCACACACTATTAAATGGATAAGTGCTTTGAGTAAAAAGTACTTTCCAGAGACTTGTCATCCCCTTTAAGGTAGGAAGTCATGATGTTTACTTGCCATGCATTAACTACTCATACTTTGTTACCATGATTTACAAAGTCATTGGAATCAAATGCTCAGTTGAATTACTGCTTTATGATTCACTGCCAGCCATCTAATATCCTAACTATGGTAAGTGCATTTTCAAAGCATTTTACATTGCACTAAGATCCGTGATAGTGGCACTGACTCCTGACATGCGAGTATGATGCAGCTGGTTGTAGCCCCTAAAGTTATCTTGCTGGGATTTACTAAGGCCAATTGCCAGGAAGACTTGCTTTTACTCAGCCTTTCGCAGCCACCAATCTTGTCAAATCCTGGAAATGTTACTTTCATGTTGCACTGTGCAATACCTGCATGTTGGGAACTGGTGCCGTTAGCTGGGTCTCAGTCAGTATAAAAGTAGCTTTTGTGACACAGTACAACTGGGTCGGTCCCTGAACACAGGGGAGAAGCTGTCCCGTACTGAACTAATTTGTTGGATTAAGCTATTGTGGGCCAATTTACACTGATATTTTCTTATTTAAAGCATGCTGGCCTCACAATGTAACTCTTCGTTTAAAAGGACATTGTTACCTCTTTAAGCAGTTTCCTGAAACAACCAGAAACAGCCTGCATTGAAGACTCCATTAGCACAATATATTGTCTGTCATGGGAACTTTTACAACATAGTTTTACCTCTTTTCATTAAAATTATAAAAATTACAGATTTATAGTATCAGGCACGATCAAGTGTGCAGTGAAAGTTCTCCTTAGTTTTCAACCATAGTAAAGTATCTTCAGGATAACTTGCAGTAATGACAACATTGCTTTATGTTATTGATGTACAGTATGACAGCACATCAATCCTGCTATTGCTGTAAATCCAAATAGCTAGTATAATAGTAGGGCATAGAGATTCTTCAGGAGTCAATTTTCTTACAATCAGACCCTCCATGAAAAAGGGCCTGAATGGGCTTTCATGTTATCTCAGTTCTAGTATAACAGCAGGTTAAGCCAACGTAATGTGGATTAAATCTGATTTACCTCATTAGTAGCAGAAGTCTAACATTCCCACCTGGGAGAATAAACTGGCGCTGGTAACACAGTTGCTCTATATGTTCTGGGAAAAGCCAGTTGCACACACTTAGAACTCTGATTTGATCCAAAACTGAGAAAGCCATTGCACATGATTAAGCACAGTGAAACTTTAAGGGCGTTAAGTTTGACATGGCAGGTGCAAATGAAGTAGTGGTGTTTAAATTCTGTTTCATTTGCCTGGAGCTAATCTTGTTATATTGCCATGTCAATTAAAGTGAGTAACAGTACGCAGTGTATTTTAAATAAAACAGTACTATTGGTCATGAAACATCACATTCCTACATATGGGCCATGGCAGGAAGTGTACAAATGACTGTCCTGATCTAAATGTCGATTTCCAGCACTTTTCCTTTTGGACATTGAGAAGTTTTAATGAGATCTGAAATAGACTCATTTTTAAAAGGCTGAATATCACACTTTCTATTTACCTGCATGTTATATTTAAACAGCGTTAAGCATCAAAGAATAGCTGTTTCTAGAAATTTAATTTAATTGCTGGACTGAGCACTGCATTGCATTTACAGAGCTTGTTAACAGATGTAATTGTGCCTGTAATGAGGAATGATTGTGGGCCTCAGACTCTCTCATAGCCTATTGGGCCCCACCAAAATGTAAGTGTGCACCCATAGGCTAAGAGATAACAACAGGAACAAAATGCCTCAGGCAGATCTGTCACTGTCCGTATGCACTGTACTAAGATTGATAACAGCGACCATTTCTTTGCCATTTATCACTGCATCAATATTATTGATGCAGTTATGTTTATGGATACATCATTGTTTCTCATTGAAACTGAAGTCACAGTATTTGGAAATGTATTATTTCTGTATTAATTAAAAAATATTTTTAACGTAACATTTAAAACTAAATAACCATTTGACTGAAATCCACGGACCTCTGAGAATTAAGCAATGAGTAGCAGTTCAGCTGGCCTTGAGATATTTAGAAAAAATAGCATACGTAAAAAACATCATGTCAGTAATAGTGATCAATGTTGTGTGGGGGTGGGCTAATTCCACTGAACATAATTATGAATTATAACTAAAAGCAGGAGGTATTGCCTTATGAAAACCAAGCAATACTTCTTAATTGAACTGAAACATAGGAGAACGATTCTACACAGTACAGATGATTCATATGTTTAGTCCAGTCACTTGTGTTACACTAGCTCTGCACAGCCTGATTTCTGATATCCAGTGACACAACATCAGATATTGACCTAGTATAGCTCCCAATGGAGGTCCCACTCTAGTTATTGGCAGCAATCCTATGAGTGATGAGCTTCACGTTTGAAGCCCCTTCCAATATTGGTTCAGCAATCTGGTGGCACAGTGCTATGAAGCACCAATCACCAATATACAGAGTGCTGGTGGCACAGTGCTATGAAGCACCAATATACAGAGTGCTGGTGGCACAGTGCTATGAAGCACCAATATACAGAGTGCTAGGAAACAGTGCTATGAAGCACCAATATACAGAGTGCTGGGAAACAGTGCTATGAAGCACCAATATACAGAGTGCTGGTGGCACAGTGCTATGAAGCACCAATATACAGAGTGCTGGTGGCACAGTGCTATGAAGCACCAATATACAGAGTGCTGGGAAACAGTGCCTGTAGTTCCTTGTGTGCTGAGCTTCTTATGCCGGCTGGACTACCCAGAAGTGGAACCAAATGCAGTTTGGACACTTCACTACTGGAAGAGAGAGGAAAAACAAACAAAAATCACTTGGCAGGCTTGTAAAATGGCTGCTTTCTTACACTTTCTATCAGCCAACGACCGAGCAACATTGTCAGAGGTCATTTGGTCGAGGTATGATGTGTGGCAAAGAGCGGGGGAGAAACAAGATTAAAAAGGGGGAAACAGTACAATCCTGGCTACTAAAGCTTGTGTTATGGAGGCATCTGCAGCCTTAATTTAATCTATATGGTTTCATTAAAAGCAAGTGTCTTGTGCTGTAAAATACCAATATTTGATATATATCAGAGGCCAGGGTTTCCACAATTTAGCCACAGAACTTTTTAAACCAGAAATCACACCGCATTATAAAAATGCCATCTGTCTAATGTAATGCATTTCTTGGGATTTCGACCAATTCCTCATGGGTTGCCACCAGATACAGCTAATAATGGCACTAAATTAGTATTGACCGATAAACAGAAGTGACAGCACCAGTGGCCTTGTCCCACAGTGTCAGTGAATATATGCAGTGAGCAGTGGCTCTATCTTGGATGCTTTGCATACATGTTTAATCACATAGAAACAAAGAGGTAAATGCAGTTCCTGAATAGAGCTGAAGTTGTTTATAGGGAAAGTCACTGAACGAGTTCTATTGGTAAATAGCATTTTAGGAACTGTGACACAGCCAAACTGTTCAGTTTTGAAGCTAAAAGCAGGCTATTTCAGTGGTCTTTTAACACTATCGCACAACTAGTTGTATTATCTTCCAGTTTTAATGCATTGTTTGAAATCAAAACAAAAAATGCTAGTCGATCAGCATCTTTTAGAGAGAAAAATTATTGTGAGTGCGAACTCTTCATCAGAACTGATCAAAAATCACACCAGAAATCATAACTGTCTTTTCTCTTTTCATTCTGACTCGTGTGCAGACATTTCCAACAGTTACAATTATATTTATGATTTTTTTGCACTACACCCGCACCGGGCGCATTGTTTAGCAACAGTACAGGGAAACAAAACATCTCTGTGAATCATGCAAGCTGGCCTAAAAAAAAGACATTGCAGCGACGGAACTGCCGATTAAAAGTGACAGCATTCAAATCCGTGTTAATGTCCTCAAAAGCTGAGCGAGCCAACAAATAATGAGGTGATTTGCTTGAGTAGGCGCCAGACACACTGCAGGAAAATGTGTATCTTCCACAATGTAAACACTAATTGTTGTGTAACCCAATAGAATAACTAACAACACTGAATGATTTTGAGCAATGTATCAATGTTTTGGTGCTCTTTCGGGTTTCTCTCATGTACTGACCAAACACCTCTTGTGGCCATTGGTCCAGCATTGTTCCCAGGCTCGGCCTACACTGCCCTGTGAACTGATCCTGAAGTGCTGGGTTGTGGTGGAAACAGCGGCTCTCCCGCGGGTTACTCCTCCTCTAAAGGGGAGGAGCCCGGCGCACGTGAGATCTGGGACAGTAACAAACGCTTCCTCCCCCCACCCCCCACCCCCATTGCAGCCTGTGCTCTTTACTATGTGCGGCATTACCATGTTATCTAACAATGGGTGAAAATAATTCACCTTAATCCTGCAGGTTCGGGCCAAATGTGGCACCAGAATTTTTAAATTGTATTTCAAAGAAAAAACTTGGCTTCATGAACACAGCACCTTTGCGCAAAACCCTCTATTTTAGCTCTTGAATCACTAGTTGCCACATTCTTTCCAGTCCCATGGAATTCATAATTATTCAGCAAAGGAAGAATTAAAGTAGTATTTCTGCACCCAGAGTACACAGATGATTGTTGTCATCTTTCAGGTTTATCGTTACCAAGTATTCTATGTGTGGCTGGAGAGCTGGTGCAGGAGGGAGGGCTTTAGATTCCTGAGGCATTGGACCGTTTCTGGGGAAGGTGGGATCTGTACAAGCCGGACGGGTTACACCTCAATAGAGCCGGGATCAATATTATCACGGGGAGGTTTGCTAGTGCTGTTGGGTAGGGTTTAAACTAGCTTGGCAAGGGGATGGGCATCAGCATATAGGAGTAGAAAAGAGGAATAAGGTGCATGAAAGAGTGAGTGTGTTGGATAGTACTAGAGAAGAAAGTAGTACTAAAGGCGGAAGTAGTACCATATTAGATAGGAGCAGACTAAGAAAGACTATGAAAAATTCAACAATGGGTTTGGAATGCATGTATGTAAACGCACAAAGTGTGGTGAATATGGTTGGTGAGCTACAAGCACAATTAGCCGTGTGGCAATATGATGTTGTGGCAATAACGGAAACGTGACTTAAAAACGGTGAGGACTGGGCACTTAATATTCAAGGGTACAAGGTATTCAGAAAAGATAGGGAAGGAAAAAAGGGAGGTGGGGTGGCAGTGCTGATTAAGGAAGACATTGTAGTGTTGGAAAGGGAGGATGTTCTTGAGGGGACAAGGACAGAATCCGTTTGGTTAGAGTTGAGGAGCAAAAAGGGTTTGATCACGCTATTGGGGATATTCTATAGGCTTCCAAATAGTGAGAGGGGGGTAGAGGAGCAAATCTGCAGGGAAATCACAGAGATATGCAAGAGCTATAGAGTGGTGATATTGGGGGTCTTTAATTACCCAAATATCGATTGGGATAATGCTAGGGTAAAGGGAAAGGAGGGGGAGGAATTTCTGAAATGTGTTCAGGAGAATTTTCTTGACTAGTATGTTCTTGGCCCAACTAGGAAGGAGGCATTGCTGGATCTGGAGCTGGGGAATGAGGTGGGCCAGGTCGACCAAGTGTCTGTGGGAGAACACTTGGGTACGAGTGATCATCGTATCATAAGATTTAGATTAGCAATTGAGAGGAGCAAGGAACAATCTAGAGTGGAACTTCTAAACTGGAATAGGGCTAACTTCAATGGGATGTGAAAGGATCTAGCTAGGGTAAAATGGAACCAAAGACTGACAGGAAAAACTGTAACGGAACAATGGGTGATCTTTAAGGAGGAGATGTTCCAAGTACAGGCGAGGTACATTCCAACAAGAGGGAAGGGTAAGGGAACCAAAGCAAGGGCTCCTTGGATGATGAGGGAGATAGAGAAGATGATGAAACAAAAAAAGAGGGTGTATGATGCATGTCAGATGAATTCTTCAAGGGAGAACCAGACCAAATACAATAAGTTGAGAGGGAAAATGGAGATGAAAATAAGATTGGCAAAGAGAGAATATGAGAGTAGAATGGCGGTTAACATAAAAGGCAACCCAAAAATCTTCTACTGGCATGTAAGCAGTAAACGGGTAGTAAGAGGCAGGGTGGGGCCTATTAGCGACAAAGAAGGTGTTATATGCTTAGAGGCGCACTGCAAAGCTAGTATACTAAATGAGTACTTTGTATCGGTGTTTACTAAGGAGGTGGATGCTGACAAAATATCAGTAGCAGTGGAAAAGGTAGAAGAAATGGAAGGGGTGAAAATTGATAGACAGGATGTACTAGAAAGACTGGGTATGCTTAGAGTGGATAAGTCACCTGGCCCAGATGGCTTGCATCCCAGATTGCTAAGGGAATTGGGGGAGGAGATAGCCGAAGGGCTCGCCATAATTTTCCAATCTGCCCTAGATGTGGGGGAGGTGCCTGAGGATTGGAAGGTGGCAAATGTTACATCATTGTTCAAGAAAATTTGTAAGGACAATCCTAGTAACTACAGGCTGGTCAGTTTAACATCAGTGGTGGGTAAAGTTTTAGAAACAATAATCAATGAAAAAATTAACGGGCACTTGGAGAGGTTTAAGCTAATTAAGGAGAACCAACACGGATTTGTAAAAGGCAGATCATGTTTGACTAATCTAATTGAATTTTTTGATGAAGTAACAGGGAGGATCGATGAAGGGAATGCAATGGATGTTGTCTACATGGATTTTAGGAAGGCGTTTGACAAAGTACCACATAGAAGGTTGGTTAACAAAATTGAGGCTCATGGAATAGGTGGGTTAGTGGCAGCTTGGATAAGGAATTGGCTTAAGGACAGAAAACAGCAAGTTGTGGTAAATGGCTGTTTTTCAGACTGGAGGATGGTAGACAGTGGTGTTCCCCAAGGGTCAGTGCTGGGGCCACTGCTTTTTTGATATATATAAATGCCCTGGATATTGGAATACAGAGTAGAATTTCTACGTTTGGCAATGACACAAAATTTGGGGGCGTGGCAAGCAGTGAGGATGATACCAATTGACTGCAACAGGACATAGAAAGGCTAGCAGAATGAGCAGACAAGTGGCAGATGGAATTTAATACAGAAAACTGTGAGGTGATGCATTTTGGCAGAAGGAACAGGGTGAGGCAATATACACTTAATGGCACAGTTTTAAAGAGTGTGCAGGGACAGAGGGACCTGGGAGTTAATGTGCATAGGACCCTGAAGGTGGCAGGACATATTGAGAGAGTGATTAGCAAAGCATATGGGATCTTGGGTTTCACAAATAGAGGTATTGAGTACAAAGTAGAGAAGTTATGTTGAATCTTTATAAAGCGCTGGTTAGGCCACAACTGGAGTATTGCATCCAGTTCTGGTCACCACACTTTAGGAAGGATGTGAAGGCCCTTGAGAGGGTGCAGAGGAGATTTACCAGAATGGTTCCGGGGATGGGGGATCTTAGCTACAAGGACAGGTTGGAGAAGCTGGATTTGTTTTCATTAGAGCAAAGGAGGTTGAGGGGTGATTTGATAGAGGTGTACAAGATTATGACGGGTTTGGATAGGCTAGACGGGGAAAGGCTGTTCCAACTAGTTGATGGTACAAGGACTAGGGGACACAGATTTAAGGTTTTGTGCAAGGGATACAGGGGGAATGTGAGGAAAAACTTTTTTACGTAGCGAGTGGTGAGGACCTGGAACTCGCTGCCGACGGAAGTGGTGGAAGCGGAGACACTCAATGTTTTCAAGGGGAGACTGGATAGGCACTTGAGGGAAATAAACTTGCAGGGCTACGGGGATAGAGCGGGGGAATGGGATTGGATTGCTCTACAGAGAGCCAGCATGGACTTGATGGGCCGAATGGCCTCCTTCTGTGCTGTAATGACTCTATGAAAAAAAGAAAATTACTCTATGACAAAAGATATCTGCACTCCTCTAATCCTGGCCTCTTGAGCATCCCAGATTTTAATCACTCCACCATTGGCGGCCGTGCCTTCAGCTGCCTAGGCCCTAAGCACTGGAATTCACTCCCTAAACCTCTCCACCTCCCTACCTCTCTTTCCTCCTTTAAGACGCTCCTTAAAACCAACATCATCTGCCCCAATATCTCCCTATGTGGCTCGGTTTCAAATTTGTTTGATAGCGCTCCTGTGAATTGCCTTGGAACATTTTACTACGTTAAAGACACTATATAAATACAAATTGTTGTTATCAATGTTGTTGTTGTTGAAAGGTTAACCCTACCTTCCTATCTCCACAGATGCTATCTGATCCGTGGGAGTTTCCAGCACCTTCTGTTTTTACTTTTGATCTCCCATGGTATTGTTCAAAGATATATCGGGATTGGATTCTTACCTCTCTGCCCCCCCTGCTGGTAGATGGTGCTCAGTATACCAAGACTGGAAGCTGCATCCTTATTTCTCAATCTACTCCCTCTGCACCAATACCTCCCACTGAGTTCATTCCCTGTCCTCTCTATTTATTTTCATTCAAAATTCTTCTCCACTCTGGAATTGTGTTATAACTTCACTTGCTGTAGACTTGTGCTTCTAACCTGGTTGCTCTCCTGCTTTTCTCAGCCATGTGGTTCAAAATAAAATAAAACTGGGAATTCAGCTGGAGCTGGAATGAGCTCCTGACGTTACTTAATTATTTTTCTTCAACAAACTCCCAAGTTTAAATATTTTTCTTGCTCAAGTCAGGCGTAGATGGGCCGAGTGGCTTCTACTTGTTTTAGTGATGCTCGTGAGATCTGGTGAGGTGTCGTGGACAGTGTGGGGGGGAAGTTGTTGGAGTGATTAGAAGAGGGGACATGTTAGCTTATGGGTAAGTCTGTGGTATTTTCTGAATTGTTGATATTTATGTATTTATTATATCTTTTATTTTTAGGGTTATATGGTGGGGCGGGTAGGGAAACTGTCAATGCAGCCGTGCTACAGAGAATTTTCTTTTGCTGCAATGTGATTTGGTAGTTTATTGTTGGAATATGATTCGGGAGAAAGGTTTTGCGTAATATGATTGGTGAATAATGAAGGTATAACAAAAGTAGAAAAGAACCAGGGATTTATGAGCACCTGTGAATCTACAGAGAAAAATTACCTTCGAATTGATCTCATGACATGCATAAGAGGAATTAGTCTCCAATTAATCCCTTGGAAATGCCCATTTATGGCAATTAGATTTTATGGCCTTAAAAGGGACACCATTCCACCTCAGCAGCAGAATAATACATTGTGCATTACATGGTATAAGATTCTTGTCTTTATAAAACAACATACCTTTAACATTTCATGTGCAATGTTGCTGTTTTTATAAAGTCGCTGAAATGGGGCCAACTCTAAAGCTAGATCTCTGCAAAGAACAAAGAATATACTGCAGTTTCACCTCAAGAAAATTCAGCCCATTAGAATTTGGCTTTCTAGTAACCTAGCTTGTCGATTATAGCATCCAGCTGCACTAATGCTGTTGTCTTCATTGCCTGACTAGGAGATTATTTCAAACACTTATCACTCTTTGAATAATGAAGTTATTCTTAATATACCAGTTTTAAATTTACTTCTCACTGATTGAAATTTATGTCCTCTGGTTCTAATTTCCTGGCATACTTTGAAATAATAATCTTGAATTGTCTTCAATGTTGTCTTGGAAATAGGACGTTTTGAGATTCTGCCATGAAGGAAAGTTCCTTAAATTTTGAGATGATTGAAGTTGCATTTACTATTATTAAATGTCATTTTCTGTAAAAAAAAAAATGCACCCAGCCTGAGTACATGAATCTGAGGCTGCACAAATCAGACAGTCCTGCGTTACAACAACAACAACAGCTTGTATTTATATAGCGTCTTAAACATCGTAAAACATCCCAAGGCGCTTCACAGGAGTGTTATAAGACAAAAAATGTGACACCGTGCCACATAAGGAGAAATTAGGGCAGATAAGCTTGGTCAAACAGATAGGTTTAAGGAGCGTCTTAAAGGAGGAAAGAGAGGTAGAGAGGCGGAGAGGTTTAGGCAGGGAATTCCAGAGCTTAGGGCCTAGGCAACAGAAGGCACGGCCACCAATGGTTGAGTGATTATAATCAGGGATGCTCAAGAGGGCAGAATTAGAGGAGCGCAGGTATCTCGGGGGGTTGTGGGGCTGAAGGAGATTACAGAGATAGGGAGGGGGCGAGGCCATGGAGGGATTTGAAAACAAGGATGAGAATTTTAAAATCGAGGCGTTGCTTAACCGGGAGACAATGTAGGTCAGCGAGCACAGGGGTGATGGGTGAACAGGATTTGGTGCGAGTTAGGATACGGGCAGCTGAGTTTTGGATGACCTCAAGTTTACGTAGGGTAGAACGTGGGAGAACAGCCAGGAGTGCATTGGAATAGTCAAGTCTAGAGGTAACAAAGACATAGATGAGGGTTTCAGCAGCGGATGAGCTGAGGCAAGGGCAGAGACGGGCGATGTTATGGAGATGGAAACAGGCAGTCTTAGATATGCTGCGGATATGTGGTCGGAAGCTCATCTCAGGATCAAATATGACATCAACATTGCGAACAGTGTGGTTCAGCCTCAGACAGATGTTAGGGAGAGGGATGGAGTCAGTGGCTAGGGAACTGAGTTTGTAGCGGGGACCGAAAACAATGGCTTCGGTCTTCAATTGGAGAAAATTCCTGCTCATCCAGAACTGGATGTCAGACAATTTAGAGACCGTGGAGGGGTCGAGAGAAGCAGTAGTGAGGCAGAGCTGGGTGTTGTCAGCGTACATGTGGAAACTGACGCTGTGTTTTCGGATGATGTCGCCAAGGGGCAACATGTAGATGAGAAATAGGAGGGAGCCAAGGATAGATCCTTGGGGGACACCAGAGGTATCGATGTGTTAGAACAATTTGTGCTTCTCATTAAATCAAACTTGCCAATTTAGATAAATTTGTGTTACATCTCTGGCTGCAGTAAATGATGCTGCTTTATACTGCATTCATGGTATGTGTGACATCCCTTTGGGTGCGTCAAACAGGTAAGAGTCACTGAACATCAAGGCTTGGCAGCGTGGCCCAGACACAATGTGACCCTATGGAGGGTAAGGACAGAGAGAGATAATAAGAGAAAAGAGGAGAAAAAGCAATAACGCTGATTATTAAACCCTTTACTGTGAAAAATGCAGATTTTAAAAAGCAGAATCTTTTTGTCAAATCTATCAGTTATGATGTAGAGACATAGAAATTGCAAGACAAAAAAAGACCAAGGTCCATCTTGTTCGCCTTCTGCCATCCTGGAGTCGTTGACTAATCATAGTAATCAATCTCTATCAATTAGTCTACAACAGACACAGACATGAGGCAAGGAAAACCCCAGTGGTGGAGAGCTTAGGGAACCATAGGTCCAAAGTCACCTGTTCCTCCCAAGCATGCTGCACTTATCAAATGTCATGTCACAAATTACTCATATACTGTATCCCCAAATTGGATTGTGTTATGTTATGTGGTACATATCCCTGCACAGCTCATCCACAAGAACCTGCTGGCTAAAGAAATCATTGAATTATGAATTGAGATAGTGTTTGAGGTTTGGGTTGAAGTACCAAATTATTTGCTCTCTTTAAAGTGGTTTGACTGCCCCAATGGGGAGTTTACATCAGGTTCTCCTAAAATCGGTTGCTGCACTGCCCTGTTAACTCACACTGCAACCAATATCGAAAACTGTTACAGTGTAAGTTGCACTTTTTTTTTACATGTCTTTGTTTACCTTACAGTTTCGCAGATAAGTTTGCTCATCTGTCATGTTCCAGGGCTGCCAACATACTTACTCAGCAGTGATGAGCACTGACCTTGTCAATCTACAAAATGTGGGCATTTCATTGACTGGAAAACCTGCAGTTAAAGCTGTCTTTCTGCTCATGAAATCACTGTTTAAAATATGTTGCTTCCACCTCCAAAATGGACTGTGGGAGCAGAGAGATTAAAGAAGGAAGATAACATTCATGGAAAACGTCTTAATCTTAAAAAAATATATAAAAGAGGAATACATAGAAGAAATGAAAAGCAAACTTAAAATAAAAATCAAGAATAGGAAAGAGAGAATAGGAAGGAACCAAATGAGAATAAGGCAAACACAGGCAAAGGGCTGGATTTTGCCAATGGGGCGCATTTGGAGGCAGGACTCCCACTTGTCAGGTTTTAGTCCCGCCTCCATCAACTTCTGGCCAACCCACGCTAATTTCCCTTGATTGACCTTGTTAAGCCCGCCTAGCAGGCTTAGCAGGCCATATAAGGGGAAGCCGGTTACAGAGAACGTCAGCATATGACGTTTCATCTATCAAAAAATTTTGACAGATGAATTGTCATCGTTTGACAGCTCTGTGAAGCTGTTAAACACTGACATTCTCTGTAGTTTGATGAGTTCTTGTATTCAAGACTCATCAAACCTCTTTCTTTAGCAGAAATTAGATGGTTGTTGCATTGGAAAATGCAGCAGCCATCTGTCATCTCTGCCGCGGAGGTGCGAGACTCTCTGCATCCCCAACGATTGAAGCCTGCAGGAAGAAACAAAGGTAAGTAAACTTTTTCTAACACTTTCCACTTACCTCACATACTCACCTCTCCACACTTGCACCCATCACTTACCTTCACAGCTCACTTTTGCACCTCTCCGACCCCCGCAGACCCACTGCTCGCCTCGGTGACCATGGCGGGGTTCGCAGCCTTCGGGAAGCCTGCACTTGTGTGGGTAAAATGGGGTTAATCCTCTTATCTGCCTGTTAACTACCTGTTAACAGGCAGTTAAGTGGCTGTAATCCCCTTCCCACCTCCAGGAGATGGGACCCAGCGCGGGTCGGCTATCTGCCTCCTGGGAAGATGGCACGGAGGCATGTTGGGGGTAGGATGGGTACCCGCCCCCAGATTCTGCCATTTTCCCAGCAGTCCTGCCTCCAAACCCGCCTCCCAGGGCTGGCAAGATCGCGTCAAAGTGTTTAAACCATTTTATTGTTATGTTAAGTTGTATTTTAGGTTTAATTTAGTAGTTTAGGCTACAACATTACAGTAATAAAGGTATTCCTGATAATTGAGTAGATTTGTTACATTAATACTAGTATATAATATTACATTGTGAGTTGCATTGGATTTCACTCCTTTTCATTATAAAATGCCTTCTCTGTTTGTGAGAAATGCAAACAATAATGAACATGTGGAAGAGATTTCAAGCCTATGATTGTATGAAGGATTCAGGCATTTCTAAATTGATCAAGCCTCACTCTCGTGCTTTATATCGAACCATTCCATGAGATGACTGCCTACTCATCACTCCCAGGTATCTGCCATCCAATGTTGTACATTCCTATCATTACAAAGCATGGGTTAGTAATGTGGTTGAAAGAGGATGGACACCTGTTCATCACCCACACTAAAAGAGTCATAGGGGGAAAAATTCAGTTGGTTGTGCCTCCTGTTAGCACCTTAAGAGGGCAAAGCAACTAGCGCCCGGGCGCGGCGATGTTTGCGCCGCTCGCGAAATTAACTAGACATTTTGCGGCAGCGCTAAACACTACCGCCACGATCTCCTGCGCCAGCAGATCATGACGTCAGTCGAGTGCGCAACGCCCCGGTAGCGCCCCGGAGTGGATATTGAGTGGCGCCCCCTGCCTTACCGCCTGCCGCTAGCAACGACAGGTTGAGGGGAGCGTTTTGCAGTCAGGAAGGGACTGGGGGAGCGCTATTTAAAGGCAACCGCTTGCTGCCTTTTTTTGTTGGCGATATTTTTGAACCACGCATTCTGAGAGAGAGAGAGAGAGAGAGACTTCTGGAGAGATTCAACGCTGTGTGAAGGAGTTTTGGGTACTGAGCAGCACTTTGCAGGTTCATTTTGATTTGCCCTTCCTTGTATTGATTTAGAAGAGACTGTGAGGGCTGCACTCTGAGCTCTTTCCCTGGGCCTCTCCATTGTTCTTTCCAGCAGATTTGATGTACAGGTATCTCCAGGCCGAGATTCAAGGCTGCAATGAGCAGGATGTGGATGGAAAGCAAGGTCAACCCTTCCCTTTAAGAACTGGCCGGGGCCATTGTGTCTGTGTTCCATTGCTGACTGACATCACATGAGCTTCGCCAGCGCTCTGAGTTAGCGCCTTGCTCCTCGGCCTTTGCGCCTTAAGACAGATGTGTAGCGCCTGATTTAGCGCTCCAATCACCTCCAGGGGCGATAAAAGTCAAGTTTGCAGTCGAAGGCGATAATTAGCACCAGGCGCTAATCTTTGCGCCCGGCCGATAATTGCGCCCCAAACGGGGCGATACTGAATTTTTCCCCCATAGAGTCATACAGCACAGAAAGAGGCCCTTCGGCCCATCGTGTCCAGGCCGGCCATCAAGCCCTGTCTATTCTAATCCCATTTTCCAGCACTTGGTCCGTAGCCTTGTATGCTATGGTGTTTCAAGTGCTCATCTAAATGCTTCTTGAATGTTGTGAGGGTTCCTGCCTCTACCACCCTTTCAGGCAGTGTGTTCCAGATTCTAACCACCCTCTGGGTGAAAAAGTTTTTCCTCAAATCCCCTCTAAACCTCCTGCTCCTTACCTTGAAACTATGCCCCCTGGTTATTGACCCCTCTACTAAGGGGAAAAGTTCCTTTCTATCTACCCTATCTATGCCCCTCATAATTTTGTACACCTCAATCAGGTCCCCCCTCAGCCTTCTCTGCTCTAAGGAAAAACAACCCCAGCCTGTCCAGTCTCTCTTCATAGCTGAAGCGCTGCAGCCCAGGTAACATCCTGGTGAATCTCCTCTGCACCCTCTCCAATGCAATCACATCCTTCCTATAGTGTGGCGACCAGAACTGCACACAGTACTCCAGCTGTGGCCTAACTAGCATTTTGTACAGCTCCATCATAACCTCCCTGCTCTTATATTCTATGCCTCGGCTAATGAAGGCAAGTATCCCATATGCCTTTTTAACCATGCATGCGATGTAAAAGCGTTGTGTATTGTGATTTTAAAAAAATATTGGAAATATAATTTAGGTGGCCTGGAAATACTGGCAGATGATACCTGTTTTTGACAGTATAGTTTGGAAGACAAACAGACTAGCTGGCACATAGGATTACATAGGATTACATAGGATATATGGCACAGAAACAGGCCATTCAGCCCAACCAGTCCATGCCGGCATTTATGCTCCACTCGAGCCTCCTCCTGTCTTTCCTCATCTAACTCTATCAGCATAACCCTCTATTCCCTTCTCCCTCATATGCTTGTCTAGCCTCCCCTTAAATGCATCTATACTTTTCGCTTCAACCACTCCCTGTGGTAGCGAGTTCCACATTCTCACCACTCTTTGGGTAAAGAAGTTTCTTCTGAATTCCCTATTGGATTTCTTGGTGACTATCTTATATTGATGGCCTCTAGTTATGCTCTTCCCACAAGTGGAAACATTCTCTCTGTATCCACTCTATCCAAACCTTTCATAATTTTAAAGACCTCTATTAGGTCACCCCTCAGCCTTCTTTTTTTAAGAGAAAAGAGACCCAGCCTGTTCATCCTTTTCTGATATGTATACCCTCGCATTTCTGGTATCATCCTTGTAAATCTTCTCTGCACCCTCTCCAGTGACTCTGTATCCTTTTTAATAAATGGTGACCAGAACAGTACACAGTACTCCAAGTGTGGTCTAACCAAGGTTCGATACAAGCATAACTTCTCTCCTTTTCAATTCTATACCTCTAGAAATAAACCCTAGTGCTTGGTTTGCCTTTTTTATGGCCTTGCTAACCTGTGTCTCAACTTTTAGTGATTTGTGTATTTGTACTCCGAGATCCCTTTATTCCTCTACCTCACCTAGACTCACACCCTCCAAGTGATAAGTGACCTCCCTATTCTTCCTACCAAAATGTAATACCTCACATTTATCTGTGTTGAACTTCATATGCCAATTATATGCCCATTCTGCAAGTTTATTAATGTCTTCTGTAACTTGTTGCAGTCCTTCTCAGCATTGACTATCCCCCCCAATTTGGTGTCATCCGCAAATTTAGAAATTGTGTTTTTGATTCCAAAGTCTAAATAGTTAATATAAATTGTGAATAACAGTGGTCCCAGCACTGGTCCTTGTGGAACACCACTGCCCACCTTCTGCCACTGTGAACACGTTCCTGGGAAGATCAGCAAAGCTTTCAGTGTTGTTGTTGATTTGTTTGACAAGTTGCAGCAGTCCAGCTGCTGACAGCTTGAGTGACTTGACTGTTGGTGGTGACTCACCAGGAGGTAATGACATTGATGGAAAGTGATTGATAACCCTGACAGTGCCCCACCCTAACCACTTAACCATGTGCATTACAGTAGTTCCTGCAGGCCTGGGCTGAGCAGTGGAACAATGACCAAAATAAGTATTCAAATGTGTAAAAACAATGCATTTGGATCCAACAGGGATTTTTACACAGATTTATGACCACTAATGAGTTGCTAATGTGAAAATAATTTTCTTTTCTGACTCTGAATTGCAGGAAATAAAGACAGATGTAGGGAGCCTATTGGGTTGATGACGGCTTTGAGAGCTCTTCAGGAAATGTAAAAAAATCTGAACATTCCACTGTTGAAAAGTGACAGCATCTACACTTGATGCTTTTACTTGTCAACAATATACTGTCAGGCCTACTCTGAAACTATTTATCTTAGAAAAGAAAGCAAATCAAGTTGAAATGCAAGTTTCCAGTAGGAGATTGCAGGAAGGGTTTGAATATTCCAATCCTGATCAATTCCAGTTGTAGACGGTTACAATGTTTGCTGTTGATTACTTGAGACTGCAATAATAGGGATAAAAATAAATAAAAACAGTAGACTTTTGATTTACTGCCACGTCTCTTCTAGGTACCGCAGCCTTGATTAGTTCTGTTCCATTCTTCTTGATTTTGTTTGTCTCTTTCATCCTGTTCACTGCTGGTGTTGTCCCGTTCTCTCCTTGTTTATCACTGGTGCTACTAGTGACTATGGCAGCAGACTTTATTACTTACATCAATCTATTTAATTTTATTTTTTATACACATCATTTAATATAAAATAAATTTGTTAACTTTCCTGATGTATTCTGATGCATTAATGAATAAAACTCTTTACTCTTTGATGGCGATTGGGTGTTGGAGTGACCTCAAGGCATTGGATGAGGAAGAATCATCCTTGGAGATATGAATAAATAGTTTCAATATTGAATTTTAGATAAACTGCAGATTTTACTGTAAAGTGATCTGGAAGACAAAGGCTAATAATTAATTTAGTTCAAGCCCAGCAAATGATAATGGACACAAGGCATTATACGTGAGATGTTATTGACATGGCTATAATAGAAGACTTTGCTTTTTCAGAAGGGGTGAAATTGCATTGAACAGCATGAAGTTCCTGTACTTGCACTGTAGATACGAACTAAACTCGCCACAGAAAGTTAGGGCTTGTCCATTTCAGTCTAAGTACCATTTTTAATGGTGTGATAAGCCTTAATTGCTGCCAAACAACCTCTCTATCACTGAAAATTAACTTTTACAAGTGTGGAGTCTCATTCCTTCAGCTTTTAATTATTGTTGGAGATTTTTTTTTTAATTTAAATGGTTTTTAACTTTTTCTTTCTATCTCTTTTTTCTCTCTCTTAATCCAATGTTTATTTCACTTTCTTTATTTCACTTTCTGTACCTGATTTCACATTGAATTCACTATTCTAACTTACACTTCCTGGTTCAGACTGTGCTGTTCATTAACGATTCTTCAATCTGATTGGTTAAGGAGATACACAGTTGCTTGCCCTCTAGAGGGTGCCATGCCATTTTGATGCCCTGCTGACAGCAACGTGCCATGCAAAAGCTCATGGAAATTAAATGGGCAAGGGCAAGTCTAACAAACAACGGGTGCTGTTCGTTCACCGGCTACGGTAAATCCTGACCCCCTGTTTAATGTCTAAAATGCATATGTGTTTTACAATCTGAATATAGAGCCACAGATCACAAGATTTGGTGGGCTTGACAGGGTAGATGCAGGGAGGATGTTTCCCCTGGCTGGGCAGTCTAGAATCAGGGGTCACAGTCTCAGGATAAGGGTCGGCCATTTAGGACTGAGATGAGGAGAAATTTCTTCACTCAGAGGGTGGTGAATCTTTGGAATTCTCTACCCCAGAGGGCTGTGGAGGCTCAGTCGTTGAGTACATTCAAGACAGAGATCGATAGATTTTTGAATATTAAGAGAATCAAGGGAGATGAGGTAGAAGATCAGCCATGATCTTATTGAATGGCAGAGCAGGCTCGAAGGGCCAAATGGCCTACTCCTGCTCCTATTTCTGATGTGCTTATGTTCTTATGATTTAATTATGGTATCTAGCTTCTTTAAGCAGTCTTTGAATTCGGTACAATAAATAGAAATTGTACATCTAGGACCAGCAGTTAATGCAAAATAAACCACTAAGTGGTGCCAACTGCATTTTAAGGGTCTCACGAGTTACAAAGTCTGTGATGCAACAATTAAAACAATTATTGAGAAACCCAGGTGCAGGGTCAAGCCCATAGTGCAGGCTACTATCAAAGTTAAAAAGAGTAAAAGAGATGAGATAACTGAACATGCAGTATATTGGATCCAAGAGAATGGCTATAAGAGACAGACAGAGGAAAGGAAGGGGGAGATAATAAAGAAATTCTGACAACCACTCCACAACATTGGAATGTTGTGCTCATGTTGAGCATGAGCTCCTGGCCCAGCAATGCCTCGATTTTAAAATTTGCATCCTTGTTTTTAAATCCCTCCATGGCCTCTTCCCTCCCTATCTCTGTAACTTCCTCCAGCCCTACAACCCTCTGAGATCTCTGCGCTCCTTCAATTCTGACCACTTGCCCGATTTTCATCGCTCCACCATTGGTGGCCGTGCCTTCAGCTGCCAAGGCCCTAAGCTCTGGAATTATCTCCCTAAACCTCTCCGCCTCTCTACCTCTCTTTCCTCCTTTAAGATGCTCCTTAAAATCTATCTCTGTCACCAAGCTTTTGGTCACCTGTCCTAATATCTCCTTATGTGGCTCGGTGTCAAATTTTGTTTGATAATCACTCCTGTGAAGTGCCTTGGGATGTTTTACTCTGTTAAAGTTGCTATATAAATTCAAGTTGTTGTTGTTGAGTGCCCATGCCCCCTAGGAATTGGATTGAGACCCAACTTATTTTACTAAGGACACTGACAGCAATCAGGCAAAGAAAATGTTCTTTTTGGGCTGCATTTGAATTCAGGTTCTAGTGGTGAAATGCTAGTGTCTAACCCTCCCGTAGCACCCAGTTCTGGGAAAAGCGACCTCTTCAGATGGTACTCTGTGCCCCAAGAGGCACTAGTAGCACCTCACTTACATTACAGCAGTGCTATGAAAATTGGTGCTGCTGTGTGTAGACCGACTATAATATAAATGCGACACAAGAGGATTCAAGTGAAATTGTAAAAGCAGCATTCTAATTGTGCACTAAGTGTTTAGAATGATGTTGTAATCATTCACAGCAATGATACTGATCTCAATGGAATCTAATGTACATTAATTGTATGCATAAAAGTCACTTCATCAGAATTTGTTGTGGGATTGTGAGTTACCACTTCAATTGGATTCAGCTCAAACTTCCCTGTGCGAACAAGTGCACTAAGTGAACCATTTGACCATGAAAAGTTCCAAGGTAACTGCAGTCATCCATGACTGCTCATTAATTCACTTTTACAATCGCAACGAGCAATCACACACTGTGATAAATGTAACACACGTTCGTATGGGAAAATATGCAAAAGGTGACAGCTGTAAAGGCAGGAATGGTGTTGTCTGATGCACACAAAAAGTCCAGAAGAGCTGGTTTAACAAGGCGGAGTTAAAAAAAAAATCTAAAACGCAAAAAGCACACATGCATTAGCAGAGCTACTTTTATTGTCATATACAAGAATGGTTTGTGTGTCAGTTTAATTTGTGATCAGCAAACAATGGGTAAGTTCGGTTGCCCAAATCAGAATTGAACTCCTGCAAGGATACTCTTGTCATAATTTGATAGCTTGAGATAAATGCAATATATTTTTAGTTAAATATCCAAAAGTGCTCACCCAGAGCCCATTGCTAAGTAAGCAGACTTTGAATACCAAATAAATATGTGCTGTTTGCTTATAACTGAAAGGAGAAAGAGTTGGATAAAAATGCTGCGTGGGCCTCTGTGATTTTTTACTGTACTTTCATCTATTTGCATGTAAGTGCTTGTGAACTCGCTTCATATGTTCACTGACGACAGGCAAAGCAACACAAAAGGTGTGAAATCGAAGCTGTCTGATAACTGGATGTGGCTGATTAATAGAAATTTCTCGGTGAGGCTCCTGCAGCTCAGAGGCTGAGCCTTGTGGGGGTCACTGGAATGGAGCAGCTGTAGAGACAGCAGGAGCAAGAAGGACAGCTTGACCAGCCCTTCCATGGTAAGCACAAGTAGAAGGACTAATAGGCTCTTTAGCTTACAGCATTAGCAAGAGTGACAGCGAACTGTGCTAATTGGTCTTTGGCGTACCAATAAAGCATCGGTGCCCTGTTCACTTTCACTTGTTTAGAAAATGGGTTGAAGAAGGTTTACCAAGTTCAATCAACTTTGTCTTGTTAGGATTTTATTCCTATCGTATTGGGTTGCTTCCATATAGATTTAAGGCCGTAACTAACAGTACCACCGTACACTGTTAAATCAGCTTTCAAACTAACTATTTAAAGTTAAAATTAAAATTGAATTGCCTCTCATTTATTGGCCTAAACAAACTGCTTTTAAATCCTCTAAAAATTATGAGGGTAAACAATATCTCAGCCTCTTTTCAATAAACTTTTAATTTTTGTAGATGAAAATGCTGCTGGGTATTTCAGCGAGACATTTTACATACTGGGACTGTGTAACCAGTAACTTGTAGCAAATAACTATTTTTTTTGTAGTTCAAATGCAACAAGTTCTGTGGCATGCCTGACACAAGTTGGTGAGGATATTGTGAGAAGATATGATTTGTTGTAATTTTAGCGACTGGTCCCAAGAGGATGGCTTTAAAGAGATGTTATTGCCACAGCCAGAAGCAGTCTGCTGCGCAATCTCTACCTCAGCACCACTGTGCTGGCCAACTTGGAAAATCTGCACTGTGATGGATGCTATAACCAGTGCGCTGTTAACTGTCACCATACAAGTTTGAATTTCCAATTTAGATTTTATTGCAACTTAGATTAAAAATAGTACATTTATCGCACCAGGTGCAATCTGCAATACCCTCTATTGACTGGGTAAATTCTCACATGAGACAATTAGCCGGAGGAGAGGCCACAATACTTTACTCTCACACATCAACAGGTAATATTTTTGCAGCTGATTAAAATTCTTTATGCTGTTTAATCCGACTGTGTGAAAAAACCTTCTTTGCAATAGCACCAGCTGTAGCTGAAATGATGCCATTATATATGGAGCCCCGATGACCACAGAATGACGCCATTTTAAATTGCTTTAGTTTTAAATGTACCTAAAGGTGACCGACCAGACGCCAGAAGTAAACACACCCCAGGCTTGTGAGAAGAGAACAGACCAGGCCTGTGAAACGGCGAGCGCTTGCTTAAAAAAAAAAGGCTGTTCGACTACAGGTCAGGCACAGGGGTGTCTGCGTGTAAATACATTGCTTTAAACTGGTTCAAAGGAAACCATCAAAGTAAGTGTCCTCAACCTGACATCAAGATAGAAATAATGGCGACTGAGCAGTCAGAGGCAGACTTTTCCAACGCTGTAACTAAATCAAATCTTTCCCAACAATGGCGAGCTCATGACATTGATGTATATTTGTAAAGCAAAAGGTGACAACATTAGGAGGGACGTTCCTTCTCTCTGCAGAAGGACAACTTCCCTCAGTCCCAGAAAGGAGTGGTGAGATCAGCACTGATACAGGGACCATAATGTAAGCCCGATAGCATATATTTTCATAACATTAACAGCTTAAGGCATCAATACAGCTATGGATGCAGAAGGCACGTGGCAAAAAAAAATCTGAAGGGTGTGAAATTGGCATGATTAATAATTAGAATTATTAGCACATATGCCAGCTGCTCATGTATGGGCTATTCTTTGATTTATGGCATCATAAGATCCTATATCAGTGGTAGTGCAGTGCCAGACTATAAAAATCCAGGCATTTCTCTCTCAGCCTCTCTGGTATCCTCTCTATCAACCTCTCTGCCATGGTCTCTGCTTCTTTTTGCTCTTGGCTTTCATAATCACCGTAATAATTTTACCTTGGCTTATGCAACAGTGTAGGTTACTTGAACCTGGCCGTTTAATGACGGAGGGTGGAAGGGGGAGAGTGGGATTTGGGATGGTGTTCAAGTTACTAAGGGGCTGGCAGACTCTCACTCTTACTTGCAACTGTTGCCAGGCTGCAAACAAGCACTTCATGGGAGATAGAGGAGGTGCTAAAGGAAAGACCATTTACATTAACAATAGAAATAATAGCTGATACCACAGGGGTTGTAAACAGGGGCATCTCTTTTCCAGCCTTAGTTTTGTGCATTTATTAAACTGTCACCATATATTTATGTATCAAAGTACTTTTATATCAAAGTAGTTTTTCACCCTCAGAATAGATAGTATCACTTTATCACCCCTGAAGCACCCAGGCAACCCCTATAGGCCGTATTTCAAAAATTAACAACAAAGGAATCTATATAGCACGGTGTTTTCAGTTCTGCTGCCATCTTTATTGGATTACATTTATTCAAACCAGTTGGGGAATATTAAAAAAAACTAAAGATGGGCTGCTTTGATTTAGAAAAACATTAAAATGGAGAGTTTTATAACTTTACAGAAATTACTATTAAAAGGACTATTTCTTGTGCTGATTTTAAATGTGATTTAGCATTAATGCTCTGCAAAATTTTATCCTTGATGCTATGAGGTGACGTAAAATAATCCGTGTCAACTGAGACTTGCAACGGGAGATCTTGTTAAAGGCTTTCTAAAATGTGAATCTTTACTATGCAGGCATTGCTGTCAAGAGGCATTCTTGACAGCTGCATCACCAAGAGGAATAATTGTGGGTGATCATGCTACACATCTGTAATACACTGAATATTTTGCGCTGGTTTTGATTTTCCGTTTTTATCACATGATTAAAGTTGCACTGCTGTGCTTCTATACAGATTCTGTTTGCATTGGTATTGTTCGGCCCTTAATTTCTGCAGGGATTCTCCCAGTCTCCCTTCGTAAGTTCATGCAGGAGATCAGTGGAATCCCTGGAGAAACAACGGACATGGGAGATCAGGAGAACTCTGCAGAATCTTAGGGCTGAGATCTTTTAGTCTGATTTTCTGCACTCACTGATTTTAACCTGTTCTTTCTGGTTATGAATTTAAGCAAAGCATACAGGAAACCTATGTAATAGGATGCAATGGATTCAAAACATTCTTAAAGCAACATTACCAATATGAAGGATATTACAATACTCACCACCAATTCTAATGTCACCTCACTCAGAGGGGTAGATCTTGACTTTGCATGATAGTATAAAACGGGTGATAGTGAGTCGGCAATCCATTTTACATCTCTCTCAAATTTTATTTCCATTGAAGCCAATGGAAATAAAATTTTCTGGTGGATGTAAAAGATCCCATGGCACGATTTGAAGAAGTGTCATGGCCAATAGTTATCCCTTAATCAACATCATTAAAAAACGGGCTGCTGACTCGTTTTGCACTGTTTTAAACTGTCGCACAAAGTTAAGATCCACCCCAGGAACAATAGAAATCATTAATATTCAATGACATCGGTCCACAAGTCTCTCAGAAATTACCCATTTCTGTTCCCTTCCATTCCCACAGTCCTGGCTCTAGGTTTGTCAGCTCTGGTTCAGTGGTAGTACTCTCACCTCTGAATGAGGAGGTCTTGGGTTCAACCCTCCACTTCAGAGATTTGGGGCTGGATTTTGCCAATGGGGAACTTTTGGAGGCGGGACTCCCACTAATTGGGTTTCAGTCCCGCCTCCATCGACTTCTGGCCAACCCACGCTATTTTCCCTTGATTGACCTTGTTAAGCCCGCCCAGCGGGCTTAGCAGGCCAATTAAGGGAAAGCCAGTAACAGAGAACGTCAGTGTATGACGTTTCATCTGTCAAAAGTTTTTGACAGATGAATTGTCATCATTTGACAGCTCTGTTGTTTGTATTCAAGACTCATCAAACCTATCTGCTGATCGGAAATCAGATGGCTGTTACATCGGAGAATGCAGCAGACATCTGTCATCTCTGCCGGTGAGATGCCGGTGTCTCCGGTTCCCCAACTGTTGAAGCCTGCAGGAAAAAACAAAGGTAAGTAAACATTTTCTATCACTTTTCACTCACCTCACATACTTACCTTTCCACACTTGCACCCATCACTCACCTCCACAGCACACTTTTGGACCCCTCCAACCCCCGCAGACCCACTGCTCGCCTCGGTGACCCTGGCGGGGTTTCCCAACGTCGGGAAGCCCGCACTTGCAGGGGTAAAATGGGGATATTCCTCTTAACTGCCTGTTAACTACCTGTTAACAGGCAGTTAAGTGGCTGTAATCCCCTTCCCGCCTCCAGGAGACGGGACCCAGCGCGGGTCGGGTACCCGCCTCCTGGGAAGATGGCACGGAGGCGGGTTGGGGGCGGGATGGGCACCCGCCCCCAGATTCTGCCATTTTCCCCCGGCCCCCAGATTCTGCCATTTTCCCGGCAGTCCCACCTCCAAACCCGCCTCCCCAGGGCTGGGAAAATTCCCCCTTGAGCACATAATCTAGGCTGACACTTCAGCACAATCATGAGAGTGCTACACTGTTGGAGGTGACTTCTTTCGGATGAGATGTTAAACTGAGGCACTGTCTGCCCTCGCAAGTGGATGTAAACGTGTGGCGTGTGTCAGATTGGTCCTGAGCATAAATGAATGCTTAGAGCTCACTGAATTTCATCAGGGGCTGTCCCAATGTCCTGCTGTAACTTCAGTGGGAGATCGGCAGAACCCCTGAAGAAATTTAGGTTCTCAGTTTATTTTATTGGTAGAGCCTTATGTGTCTTTCAATGAACCTGCACACGACTCGGTTTGTACTAACACTTCCCAGCTTCGGCACTTCCAGATTGTCTTCTGTAGCAGTTAATAGAAATTAAGGTAGAAGATCTCATATTTAATTATTTTTAAGTTAGAGAGATAGATATCCCATCCTATCCCCATAACCCCACATATTTAATCCCCCCTAACACTAAGGGTCAATTTATCATAGAGGATTACAATGTACAGAAAGTAATCTCCTTAACATGGTAATAAAAGGTAATGTTGTCAGTGCACTGGAATAGGTTCGAGAAGAATCAAGCAACAGATGATATTGAGTGATATTATAATAATTATGGAGAACTTATATAATGGATATGGCTATTAAAAGTCTACATTTAATGAGTCTAACAAATTAAATATTTGAGTATTAAATGTAAAAACACAAATATTTAATTTGTTGGAACTATTAAAATACTTTTTTAAATTATTTCTTGATGCCCTGACCATCATTTCAATCCTGCGAGGTTTACACCTGATCCAAGTCCTGCACCTTCACTAATTTGGGCCACGGTTTTGCTGACCTCGGGGGTCTGTGGTGGGCGATGTTGGTGGTGGGTTGCGACCCCGCTGCTGGCTCCAAAATCAATTTCCCCTGATTGGGCTTGTTAAGCCCGCCCTGCGAGGTTCCCGGCCAATTAGAGGAAGCGGGTCTGGTGACATCATTTGATGACACGTCATCAGCTGGTTTCCTTAAAGGGACCATGTCCAAATTTATTTTGACATTTGTGCTGTCAGTGTTCTACAGCAGTGAGGTGCTGCAAACACTGACAATGACTGCACAAAGGTGCAGGGCTGCATCCAGGCTCTCCCATGACTCCCTCCATATGCTTATGGAGGGAGTCACAGCACGCAGGGAGGTTCTCTTCCCTTCCCATGTGCGGAAGACAACTCCCCAGGAGATCAACATAGCCTGGTTGCACATTGCACAGGAGGGCACAAGCAGGGATGTGGTCAGAAGGCCCTGGATGCAGTGCCACAAACCTTTCAATGATCTCAGTAGATCACGAATGTTAGTACAAAGCCATACTCAACCTCATCCTGCTGTGCCTCTCATCACATCCCCATCACTCTGCCTTCCCTACCCTACTCCTGCACATCCTAACTCATACCAACTTACCTTGCACCTCCACCCATCCCTCTCTATCAACATTATCACATCCCCATCTCACTAACCACCCCTCACACTCACCCTCATCCTAGTGCAATCATCCCAACTAATAACACACAAGGGTAGGCACTTGGGTGTTTTATGCAATGTTCATGTAAATTTTCTGTTAATGTGGTGTCAAATATTGAAACCTTTATTTTTAACACTTTGTGTTCTTGGACAGATTTGTGTGCACCTTTGGAAGTGGCTTAGTGAGTTGCAGTGAATGGTGAGACATAGCGGTACCCCCCACAATGGTCATGAGTGTGAAAGAAATGGCTTGGGCATTGTAGGGATGCTTTATGGTGTTGGTGTGGCAGCCAAGGTGTACAGCATCAAGTGAAGTAAATCTGGCCATGGTGAGGCGATCCCTGGCCTCCCGGGCAGCAATGTGCTTGGGTGCTAATGCCCTCTGACCTGTGCAGCATCAGGTGATTGCGGAGAAGGTTGGTGTTGTTGTTGGTGTGCCTGGTGCTACTGGTGTTGAGGCTGATCGTGGTTGGATTTTGAGGACCAAGGTGAGACTGTATAAAGGGCACCCATGTTGATGGAATAGATGGCAGGTGAAGTAGAGATGACAGAAGCGATCTGTCTTAGGTGAGCGAGGTAGTGAGGTCAGACTGGATGGAGACTTATATAAAGACTTGCAGCATGGTGAATCTGTTGTAGAAATACAGTGAGGAAGAGCTTGTGGCTGAGGAAAGATATCCCTGTAAGGTGGGAGCTTTTACTGTACATTTGAAGCTGTCACCTCAACAGCCACTGAACTCCCACCTCAGCTTGACAGATGTGGTCCACGACCAGCGTGGACCCCGTGGGCGAGCTGTCAAATGCTGACAGACCCAACATCGGGGAAAGGTGCGTGGTGGTGGGTTCACAGCGGGGTCCTGACCCGCTGGGGAAAAAAAACTTTCCCACCCGACCTGCCACCGATCGCGCCCGCTGACCCCCCGCAAAATCTCGGCCTTGATGTCACTAATTATAAGATGTTCAGTGATTGTCCAGAAGGTGTTGCTGTCTCAATCCAATATAGACATTGTTATCTCATCATCTGGATCCATCTTAAAATCCTAATGGGGGGGGGGGGTATAATTTTAACCTAACTGGCAGCGAACTGACAGGATTGGATTGGATTGGTCGCCCGTTTTTTCACCCCGCCCGGATTCACTTTCAATTGAGGTTAATAGAAAGTAAAATGGGGCAGAGTTAAAAGAGGTGGCCGAACTGATCTTCCTGGGTGGGTTAGATTAAAATTACCCCTTTGGGCTCACCCAGTGGTCTAGTGGGTAAAGGCATCACCTGGTGTAATATTAAATCAATCAGATTCCAGATTTGATTCCAGGCCTATGGTGAGTTAAGTGACCTCAGCCAGGACAGCGAGCGGGGGTAATTTTCACCTTCACCAATTGGGTGGTAAACCGGCAGAATTGATTGCCTGTCCATTAAAGAACCCGCCCGATTTTCATTTCCATTGAAATCATGAAAATCAGGCAAGTTTTATAATGGGTGGGTAATCTGCTCTGCCAATGCACCGCCCAAGCAGTGAAGGTTAAAATTACCTCCATTGGATCTACAAATGCCTCATCCTGCTGGGCTGTTGAGGCCACCAAATGGGAGCAAGAGTGTCTGTGTGTATGGATGTTGGCTGAGAACAGGTTTGCATTTGGCTTAACAACAGAAAACGCTGGAAAAACTCAGCAGGCCAGGCAGCATCCGTGGAGAGAGAAACAGAGTTAACGTTTCAGGTCGAAGACCTTTCGTCAGAACTGGAAAAAAGCAGGAAATGAAATAGATTTAAAGCAAGTATAATGCTGGGAAAAGGGGGAGGGGATGAAATAACAAAAGGCAAGGTCAGTGGTGGGATAGAAAGCAGGAGAGATTAAGAGACATTAAGAGATAATCAAGGCAAGAGGAGGTGGTAATGTGACAGTAGAGGCTAAATGAAGTGTGAACTGGGCTGGCAGAATGAAGGACAGCTGCCAGCTGCATTTGGCTTTGTTGCTTCCTGTGGCCAAATAGCCTGCCGGTACTTACTGTCTAGGGTCACACATGAAGAATCGTCACTTGGGTGTGCTGATGAAGGGCTGCTGCCATCCGTGGAAGCAAACACTTGTAGGAATCAGTCTAAGTTTGAATGGCCTGATCAAAGATCCTGGCTGGAGGGTGTATTTGAGACTGACTGTGACTACAAGAGAGCTGAAGTATCAGTAAAGCAGTCACCAGTCCAGGAATGATTCATCATTAACAATGCATGTTCAGTTAGCTCTCTCACATAGTCGACTCATATCACTGATTAAGCAAAAATATTCCAGAAAAGTTGACAATGCTAATGTTTATCATCCTTATTTGTACAGTTGGTTTTTATAATGGACTCTGATGGTGAGACTCCTTTTTTAAGTTCTCAGACTACTTCACTTTTGATGTTGTGCTGTGGATAGTGGCTGGAAACCATTTCCTGCTTCGAAAGATACAAAGCCAGAATGCTGAGTTTTACAGCCGGTTCCATGTTCCTCTCTCATTGGGTAAAGGTCTGCACATGCACAGAGCTCTGCCCACTGGAGGTAAATTATGCATTGGCCATGAGAAAATAGGATAATAGTGCAGCATTTGGAAATGACTGAAGTTCAGTAATTGGATTCTGACTCTTCTGCTTAACTTTTGCCATGTTTTTGCTTTCATTTTACAGGTTAATCATTGCATCATTACTTTGACGACAACGCTGTTAACAAAATGATGTCATGCTAGTGTCTGAAACATGCCTAACGAGCTGGGTGTCCTGGAGCAGCAGTGTTTCTGGCAGAAAATATAAATACTGCTGCCAGAGGGAGAGGCTACCATCTTTTTTGGCCACAGATCGGCTGAGCTGAGCTGAGCTGACTCAGGTCAAGTCTTGGGTCCAAAATGCAAAAGGAATAAGATAGAGATAAAAATAAATTGAAAGGAACTTTGAATTTAACATTAATACATTTTTTTTGTTGCTGAATCTCTTCTAAAGATGTTTGCTAATAATGTGGCTAACATTTGTGAATCTGTCTGTCTGACCATGTATTGTACAAGGAAGTAAATAGCATCATAACTGCCCAATGCCATATTAGTTGGGGTAAAAATAAAAAAAATTGAGAGGTCGCACAACACCAGGTTATAGTCCAACAGTTTTATTTGAAATCACAAGCTTTCGGAGCTATCGATCGCCCCTTCCTCAGGTGAAGTACTTTACCTGAGGAAGGGGCGATCGATAGCTCCGAAAGCTTGTGATTTCAAATAAAACTGTTGGACTATAACCTGGTGTTGTGCGACCTCTCAATTTTGTCCACCCCAGTCCAACACCGGCATCTCCGCATCATAAAAATAAAAACCCATATATTTTCTTAAGGATTGCAAGATGATTTATAAGGATAAACATTGCGATGCTCTGTTCCATTTAGACCAGTGAATCGGGAGCAGTGGTCAGCTTGCCTAATTTGTGATGCCCCTGATCTTCTGGAGATTAATTGTAATGCCCTTCACCACTGGACCATCCCATTAAGGGAGGAAGGATAGGATAGTTTGGGCATCAGACCATTCACTTCCCCCTATCTAACATGCAACATGACTAGGCTTGAGTTTGTGCAGGACAGAACTGACTCTGCTCTCCCTGCCATTCTGCGCCCCCCCTCCCCCCCCCCCTCCAGACATGAAATACTCCACTACCCAAACTTCTCTAATGACCCAGACTTGACAGAACTCAGAGCTAAAGAAAGGTCAGTATTAGTACAACGTGAAGCAAGTTTGAACTTCTTTCTACTGGCGCATAATAACTGTATCATCTCATTTGAAAAAAAAAATTGAGTGAATACAACATAACTGACTGGAGACATGTATATTTACAAAATACTCCATAACATATTGATGTAAATAACTAGCATGTGCTATGTGTTGAACACGTAAACCTTTAGATCATTAATCCAGTTAAAATGTTGACCTAACTGATTAGGTCTGATTGATTAGGAATCAGACCTTCTTAAGTTATTCAAAGATAGTTTGGAAATCTTGGAGCAGTCACTATTAATTTGGAGGGCTGTTCAATTTGTTGGCTAAAGCATGATGAAAATATTAACAGCATATAACATATGTGTTGCATCACTAATAATATGGATGAAATATAATTTTTTGATTTTTTTTGTAATTTATAGTTCCCTCAACAGTTTGCTTTATGTAACCCTTTTCTACTCCGGCTAAAAGTATCTTACATTTCAGGAATTTAGAGTATTGAGTAAACCAATCACACATACACACAGACTTATGGGTAAAACTCACTGTTAAAACAATACTCTCCATCGCTCTACGTAGCATAATAACTATTACTGAGGTTGAGGACAGCCATAATGTTACTAAGACCAATGGGATAGATTCAGAACAGATCTAGCAGCTCAAAACTGGGCATCCATGAGGTGCTGTGGGCCATCAGCAGCAGTAGAATTGTATTCTACCATAATCTGTAACCTCATGGCCCAGCATATCCTTCAATCTACCATTACGATCAAGCCAGGGTTCAATGAGGAGTGTAGAAGAGCATGCCAGGAGCAGCACCAGGCGTACCTAAAAATGAGGTGCTAACCTGGGGAAGCTGCAACACAGGACTACATGCATGCTAAACAGCGAAATCGGTATGCTATAGACAGAGCTAAGCGATCCCACAATCAATGGATCAGATCAAAGCTCTGCAGTCCTGCCACATCCAGTCGTAAATGGTAGTGGACAATTAAACAACTAACAGGAGTAGGAGGCTCCATGAACATCCCCATCCTCAATGATGGCGGAGCCCAGCATGCTAGTGCAAAAGACAAGGCTGAAGCGTTTGCAACCATCTTCAGCTAGAAGTGCCAAGTGGATGATCCATATCAACCTCCTCCTGACATCCCCACCATCACAGAAGCCAGTTTTCAGCCAATTCGATTCACTCCACGTGATATCAAGCAACGGCTGAACGCACTGGATATAGCTAAGGCTATGGGCCCTGACAACATCCCGGCTGTTGTGCTGAAGATTTGCACTCCAGAACTAGCCGTGCTTCTAGCCAAGCTGGTCCAGTACAGCGACAACACTGGCATCTACCCGACAATGTGAAAAACTGCCCAGGTATGTCCTGTCCACAAAAAGCAGGACAAATCCAAACCGGACAATTACTGCCCCATCAGTCTACTCTCAATTATCAGCAAAGTGATGGAAGGTGTTGTCGACAGTGCTATCAAGCAGCATTTACTCACCAATAACTTGCTCACCGATGCTCAGTTTGGGTTTCGCCAGGACCACTCGGCTCCAGACCTCATTACAGCCTTGGTCCAAACATGGACATAAGAGCTGAATTCCAGAGGTGAGGTGAGAGTGACTGCCCTTGACATCAAGACAGCATTTGACCAAGTGTGGCATCAAAGAGCTCTAATAAAATTGAAGTCAATGGGAATCACGGGGAAAACACTCTACTGGCTGGAGTCATACCTAGCACAAAGGAAGATGGTTGTGGTGGTTGGAGGTCAATCATCACAACCCCAGGACATCACTGCAGGAGTTCCTCAAGGTAGTGTCCTAGGCCCAACCATCTTCAGCTGCTTCATCAATGATTTTTCCCTCCATCATAAGGTCAGAAGTGGGAATGTTCACTGATGATTGCACAGTGTTCAGTTCCATTCGCAACTCCCCAGATAATGAAACTGTCCTTGCCCACATGCAGCAAGACCTGGACAACATTCAGGTATGGGCTGATAAGTGACAAGTAACATTCACGCCACACAAGTGCCAGGCAATGACTATCTCCAACAAGAGAGAGTCTAACCACTGCCCCATGACATTCAATGGCATTACCATCGCTAAATACCCCACCATCAACATCCTGGGGGTCACCATTGACCAGAAACTGGACCAGCCATGTAAATACTGTGGCTACAAGAGCAGGTCAGAGGCTGGGTATTCTGCGGCGAGTGTCTCACCTCCTGACTCCCCACAGCCTTTCCATCACCTACAAGGCACAAGTAAGGAGTGTGATGGAATACTCTCCACTTGCCTGGATGAATGCAGCTCTAACAACACACAAGAAGTTCGACACCATCCAGGACAAAGCAGCCCACTTGATCGGCACCCCATCCACCACCTTAAACATTCACTCCCTCCACCACCGGCGCACCGTGACTGCAGTGTGTACCATCTACAAGATGCACTGCAGCAACTCGCCAAGGCTTCTTCAACAGCACCTCCCAAACCCGCGACCTCTACCACCTAGAAGGACAAGAGCAGCAGGCGCATGGGAACACCATCCCCTGCAAGTTCCCCTCCAAGTTACACACCATCCTGACTTGGAAATATATTGCTGATCTTTCATTGTCACTGGGTCAAAATCCTGGAACTCCCTCCCTAACAACACTGTAAGTGTACCTTCACCACACGGACTGCAGCTTCTCAAGGGCAGTTAGGGATGGACAATAAATGCTGGCCTCGCCAGTGACGTCCACATCCCAGGAAGTGTTACAATTAGATTTAACTTATTAAGATACACTTGCAATGTTTTTACATTCATATGTAGAGGTAACTGACTAATGTGGCATTGCTAACATTAATCAGATATGATCCTATTTACTTATTTGCACAGTGATTTTTAACAACAACAATCGGCAGTTTTATAAAGATTGTTTCGGGGGTGGAGCATCCAAACAGGGAGTAGGAGAGATCTGGCCAGAAATTCGGCTGTTGTCGGGTGAGTACGTGCTGTGTACTCACCCGTAAGGCCACCTGAAGTGCCGGTTTCACGCATGCACTGCGCATGCGCGGGAAACCGGAACTTCCGTTCCCCCGAAGGAAGGGGTTGAGAAGGCGAACGCGTGCGCGGTAGAGGCAGCGTGTATGCAGCGAACTTCGTTTTTTTTTTCAGGTTTCTCCGGGAGGGTAAGTATGGAGAAGCTGCACTTTTAAAAAGGAGGCGCAAGGCCTGTTTTTAACAAGGTAAGTGGTTAATTAATTACAATTTAAACATTTTTTCAACAGGTTTATCTTTTTTAGATACTTTAAAGAAAGGTAAGTTTATTTTTAGCACTGTTAAAAAGTATAATTAATTTTTTCAAAAATTTAAATTTTTGTTTAATGTAGTTAATTTATGTAACTTATAGTTATTTTAAAAATGTGATTTAAAAAAAAAATGTATTTGAAGTTTAAGTGTGGTTTTGGGGCTGATCTCTATTCATAGATTTGACAGGTCTTCCTGTCAAATCTATGAATGAAAATGCCCTGCTCCGATTGGCTCTCCATGGCCCACGTGATCCCAGGGGACGCTTCGAACTAACTGCGCCCCTGGGATACACAAGCACTGCGCGCCGGCCGCTGCAGGAGGCCCAGGAGCCGAAGTCCTCGTGGGCCCGAAGCACAACAGCAGGCGCGGTAGGCAAGTACGTGCTCAATGCTTGCACCTGCAGGAAGCCGGAAAGCCGAATTTCTGGCCCATTTTAGGGGGGGCTGTAGGGATGGCCAATGAGGTAAATTTTAAGGATGCTTTTGAATATGAAAATAGAAGTAGCAAGGCAAAAGAGTTTAGGGAGTAAATTCCAAAGTACAGAACCATAGCTGAAACTTCTACAACTGCTGGTGGAGCAAAAGGAAGGAAGCTGCAGAGTGAACCAGAACTGGAAGGTTCAGGCTGAGGCACTGGGCTAGATCGCTGAGGTTGGGAAGAGTTAAGTTAAGAGTTAAGAAGGAAGTAAAAATGAGGCTGAGGATTTTAAAGTTGATTCATTGGGGGATGAGGAACTAAGGGAAGCTGGTGAAGATAGAGATTATAGAAGTGGGGGACTTAGTTTGGGATAGGAAATGAGTGGCAGACTTTTAAATGAGTTGAAATTTACATAAAATAGAACTTGAAAAGTTGCAAGGAGAGTTTTGACTAATCAAATCTAGAGATGTGGAAGGTGTGCTATGTTGCAAAGGTGTTCTTGGGGAGGGACTGGAAATAGGGTTTTTGTTCAGCTCAACATCAAGCAGGACACAGGGGCCGCGATTTCCCCTACCTTGGTGGGTCCGGTGCGGCCGTGGTCGGTGGCGGGTCCCGACCTCGCTGCTGGTTTCAGTCCGCTCTGTAGAATGATTTTACCCTGATTGGGCTTGTTAAGCCCGCCCACCACCATTGCCGGCCAATTGAAGGAAGCGAGTCTAATGACGTCACTTGATGACGTGTCATCAGCTGGTTTCCTTAAAGGGACCATACGCAAATTGATTTTGACAGTTGTGCTGTCAGTGTTCTATAGCATTGAGGTGCTGCAAACACTGACAAGCACTGCACAAAGGTGCACGGCTGCATCCAGGCTCTCCCACGACTCCCTCCATATGCTTATGGATGGAGTTCTCTTCCCTTCCAATGGGCGGAAGAGACCTCCCCAGGCGATCAACGCAGCCTGGTTGCACATTGCACAGGAGGTCACAAGCAGGGGTGCTGTCAGGAGGACCAGGCTGCAGTGGCGCAAACCTTTCAATGATCTCAATAGATCACGAAACGTTACTGCAAAGCCACACTCAACCTCATCCAGCTGTGCCCCTCATCACATCCCCATCACTCTGCCTTCCCTACCCTACTCCTGCACATCCTTACTCACACCAACTTACCTTGCACCTCCACCCATCCCTCTCTATCTACATTATCACATCCCCATCTCACTAGCCACCCCTCACACTGACCCTCATCCTAGTCCAATCGTACCAACTAACAACACACAAGGGTAGGCACTTGTGTGTTTTAGCCAATGTTCATGTGAAGTTTCTGTTAATGTGGTGTCAAACATTGAAATCTCTATTTTCAACACTTTTCGGTCTTGGACAGATTTGTGTGCACCATTGGAAGTGGCTTAGTGAGTTACAGTGAATGGTGAGACTTAACGTTCCCCCCGCAATGGTGATGAGTGTGAAAGGAATGACTTGGGCATTGTAGGGATGCATTATGGTGTTGGTGTGGGGTGGTGCCACCAGTGGGTGAAGGCTGCTGTCACAGTTGTTTCCAATCGATCGCCTATAAAATCCAGCAGTGAACGCCTCCTGTAACTTTGCCCACTGTCTCAATGATGTCAATCACAGTGCTTGTGAAATAACTCTGTTCTGTATTTGTTTCTTTTGTGATTTGCACATCCCCAGCAGATGAAGCCATATCACTCTGTACATCAGCAAATCCCTGTGGCAGCACTTCAGTGAGTTCAGAGGTACACTGCTGCATATTCTCTGACAGCTGCTGCTGGCTGCTTAAGGTGGACTCAGAGAAGGTTGCCAAACCCTTTTGCTCTTGAGTAACTCCTGTCTGAAGGCAGGCTCAGTAGGATACCTATCCTTTGCCCATGCCCCAAACAGCATGGGCTCGCAGCATTCTCAGATCTTTCTGCTTCGTCTCCTGCCACCTCCACTTGCTCCTCCTCACCAGTCCTTTGTGTTTCACCTGATGCCCCTTCCTCGAACTCACTAACAAGGCTCCAAGGTGCTAGTATGTGGGTTGCAGCTTGGGGCAGCTGAAGTGCTGGACACAACAAGCTGAGAGATGCTTGGGGATGAGCTGCCACTTCCTTTGGTTTCCTCACCTTGCGAAAAGAAAAGGACTACATTTTACAATGTTATTTTTAAATCATTTTGGTACAACACTTTCTATCTGTGTTTTCCTCATACAAGTTTAAAAAGTTTATTTTGTTGAATAGAATTTTTCCATTCTTGCTTGGGATTTCAGCCATGAGGCGTTCCATACTTTGCATTGCCTTTGCTCTCAGTTTGACTCGTGATATTTTTAAAATCATAATTAGATATCCTTATCTGGTTTATTTAATGTATATTTTAATGAATTGTGGACTGGTGCCTTCTTTGTCAATGATTGATGCAAGGAAGAGAGCCTGTAGCATATAACTGTTGGATGTTGTTCCTTAGAGGGCAACTGGCAATGCAATATAATTTGCTCAGGTTTCATTTTTTAGCTTAATTTATCCAAAAATAGTCTGCTACGCCTAACTCACCTTACAATTATTTCTCAGATAGAGTCAGGTGATTTATTTTGGACTTTTAACCTGTTACTTCCTTCTGGTGCTGTATTTGTCATTATCCTCTTCCTGGTGTGCTGCTCATGCGACATCTGATTTGAGCGAATGTACTTTTGTGAACACGTTTATGGTGCTCTGGCATTATGAAGACCATCTTCAATGTGTTGTAAATATTGGAATTTGTCACTGAAGCAATACACGAGAATTTTTTTCTCTTACTTAACTTTAAGCTCAATTGTCTTTTCTTCCTTCTGACATTAAGTATTATACTGGCCATTGGTAATGAGCAGAAACCCTGAAATTGTGGTAAATACGGGACATCCTTTGGGTATTTACTCCTAATTGCTATCCACACGATAGAAACACTTAATAGTGTGGATGCTTAGTGTGGCTATGTGCCTCACTATAACCTCAACTATTTACAATCTATATTAATGACTTGGATGAAGGGATCGAGTGTACTGTAGCCAAATTTACTGATGATACAATGATAGGTGGGTTAGCAAGTTGTGAGGAGGACACAAAGAGTCTGCAAAGGGATATAGATAGGTTAAGTGAGTGGGCAAAAATTTGGCAGATGGAGTATAATGTGGGAAAATGTGAGGTCATCCACTTTGGAAGGAAGAATGAAAAAGCAAATTATTATTTAAATGGAGTGAGACTACAAAATGCTGCGGTACAAAGGGATAACATAGAAACATAGAAACATAGAACAGTACAGCACAGTACAGGCCCTTCGGCCCTCGATGTTGTGCCGAGCATTGTCCGAGACCAAGATCAAGCTATCACACTCCCTATCACTCTGGTGTGCTCCATGTGCTTATCCAATAACCGCTTGAAAGTTCCTAAAGTGTCCGACTCCACTATCACAGCAGGCAGTCCATTCCACACCCCAACCACTCTCTGAGTAAAGAATCTACCTCGGACATCCCTTCTATATCTCCCCCCATGCGCCTTATAGTTATGCCCCCTTGTAACAGCTGCCTCTACCCGAGGAAATAGTCTCTGAACATCCACTCTATCTATCCCCCTCATCATCTTATAAACCTCTATTAAGTCGCCTCTCATCCTCCTCCGCTCTAAAGAGAAAAGCCCCAACTCCCTCAATCTTTCCTCATAAGACCTCCCCCCCAAACCAGGCAGCATCCTGGTAAATCTCCTTTGCACTCTTTCCAATGCTTCCACGTCCTTCCTATAGTGAGGTGACCAGAACTGCACACAATATTCCAAATGTGGTCTCACCAAGGTCCTGTACAGTTGCAGCATAACCTCACGGTTCTTAAACTCAAACCCTCTGTTAATAAACGCCAACACACCATAGGCCTTCTTTACTGCTCTGTCCACTTGAGTGGCAACCTTCAGAGATCTGTGGATATGAACCCCCAGATCCCTCTGCTCCTCCACGTTCCTCAGAACCCTGCCGTTGACCCTGTAATCCTTATTCAAATTTGCCCTACCAAAATGAATCACCTCGCACTTATCAGGGTTAAATTCCATCTGCCATTTTTCGGCCCAGCTCTGCATCCTATCAATGTCTCTTTGCAGCCTACAACAGCCCTCATCCACTGCTCCACCAATCTTGGTGTCATCAGCAAATTTACTGATCCACCCTTCAGTCCCCTCCTCCAAGTCATTGATAAAAATCACAAACAGCAGAGGACCCAGCACCGACCCCTGTGGCACACCGCTGGTAACTGGTCTCCAGTCCGAAAATGTTCCATCCACTACCACCCTCTGCCTTCTATGAGATAGCCAGTTACTTATCCAATCGGCCAAATTTCCCTCTATCCCACAACTCCTTACTTTCTTCATGAGCCGACCATGGGGAACCTTATCAAACGCCTTACTAAAATCCATGTATACGACATCAACTGCTCTACCTTCATCTACACACTTAGTTACCTCCTCAAAGAATTCAATCAAATTTGTTAGGCAAGACTTACCCTTCACGAATCCGTGTTGACTATCCCTGATGAAGTTGCCCCTTTCCAACTGGTCATAAATCCTATCCCTCAGGACCTTTTCCATTATCTTACCAACCACCAAAGTAAGACTAACCGGCCTATAATTACCAGGGTCATTCCTATTTCCTTTCTTGAAGAGAGGAACAACATTCGCCACTCTCCAGTCCTCTGGCACCATTCCCGTGGATCTGGGGGTCCTAGTACATGAAACACAAAAACTTAGCATGCAGGTACAGCAAGTAATTAGGAAGGCTAATGGGATGTTGGCCTTTATTGCAAGGGGTAGGGAGTATAAAAGTAGGGAAGTTTTGATGCAACTTTACAGGGCTCTGGTGAGACCGCATCTGGAGTACTGCATACAGTTGTGGTTTCCATATTTAAGGGAGGATATATTTGCATTGGAGGCAGTACAGAGAAGGTTCACTAGGTTGATTCCTGAGATGAAGGGGTTGATGTATGACAAAAGGTTGAGCAGGTTGGGCCTATACTCATTGGAGTTTAGAAGAATGAGAGGTGATCTTATTGAAACATATAAGATTCTGAGGGGGATTGACAGGGTAGATGCTGAGAGGATGTTTCCCCTAGTGGGAGTATCTAGAACTAGGGGGCATAGTTTCAGAATAAGGGGTCGCCCATTTAAGACGGAGATGAGAAGGAATTTCTTCTCTCAGAGGGTCGTGAATCTTTGGAATTCTCTACCCCGGAGAGCTGTGGAGGCGGAGTCATTGAATATATTCAAGGCAGAGATTGACAGACATTTGAACTACAAGGGAGTCAAGGGGTATGGGGAGAGAGCGGGAAAGTGGTGTTGAGGACAAGATTGGATCAGCCGTGATCTTATTGAATGGCGGAGCAGGCTCGAGGGGCCGATTGGCCTACTCCTGCTCCTGTTTCTTATGTTATGTTCTGATACTAGATGTCCTTTTTATCTTTCCAAGAATCCTAGTACTGTCATTTTTTGCATCAATGCAAAGTGGTTTTGAGCGTGCATTGACAATAAACTGATGATATACGACAGGTTTTGATTCAGAGCTAATGCTTGAGCCATTAAAAGCCATCCGGGAAAACATCTCACATCAGGCTTCACACCAGGTGTGATATCACTGCATCTTATTGGACCACCTGGAAAATGTTTAAACTTTGAATGGAATCTTTTTAATGTTATGAGAGATTATGCTCCTTTTTTCCCTATTCATTCTCGGAATGTGGGAGTCAATGGCATGGCCAACATTTATGGCCCATCCCCAGTTGCCTTGACTGAGTGGCTTGCTAGGCCACTTCAGAGGACAGTTAAGAGTCAATCATGTTAGTATGGGACTGGAGTCACATATAGGCCAGATTGGGTAAGGACGGCAGGTTTCCTTCCTAAAGGACATTATTGAACCAGTTGGTTTTTTATGACAATCCAACAGCTTCATGGTCACTTTTACTGGTACCAGCTTTTTTAAAATGTCCAGATTTGAAAATAAAACAGAATTCAAATTCTCAAATTGCCATAGCGGGATTGAATCCACATTTCCTGGATTATTAGTCCAGTTTTATGGATTACTAGTGCAGTAGCATAACTACTATACAACCATACCGTACTAGGTTCGAAGAGTGGAGCTCTATGCACGCTCAGAACCTTACTGCAACTGGAAGGGATCTTCATCCAGCAGCATAGTTATGGCTGTGAACTACACTTCACAAATATTGGCCTAAGACCAGTAGCTGCAGTATAAGTGCAGCTTACAATGAGGCTGTACAGGTAGTTCCAATTTATTAGTATTTTGTCATCATCATGCTTTTTATTTTCATCTCCAGATAGCCACACCTCTCCAATCAACCTCTCTCTTAATAGTGTGCACTTTGCAATTATCACTCTTGATATAGCTTTTACTGATAAGAGAAGTTAGGATTTTCCCCACTTTTGCTGCAGAAAGTGGATTGTTTGTGCATAAAGGCCAAAGAAAGGGAAACAGTTAGGTTGCATAACATGGAAGAAACATAGACTACTGAGATGAAAAACTCAGCAACTAGATGCCCTAAATGGAACGAAACCAAAATTCTATAACATGTGGTATTCCTCTTAGCCATCATTAGTCTGCAGCTTTTAAAATAGAAGCTATGCAGCAATCTTCTGTAATACAATAACCTCCTTAAAATCATATAGAATGTAACAGGATTCCTGCAATGAACACCAATTTCCCATACAGCTCACGTTATATAATCAGGCCCTAATGGAAAATTTCACATATTTCTTTGGGGTTATTTTGTGTATTTTTTTTTTGATGAGTGGGTGGAGGATATAGTTGGTGAGTGATCGGGAGGATTGTAATGGTACAATAAATGGCTGGGCACACTAATACAGCATCACTGCATAATTTCAAAATCCACTTTTAATATCAGCAGCTGTGGCACTAGAATAACAGTATCAGCAGTGTCATCACAGAGCTATCAGGCAAGCCTCCTTTATTGGGGAAATATGAACAAGTATGGACAGATGTAGATGAGCAGAATGTAGTGTCTATCATTTCAGAAATAAACAATAAATTAATGGGTCCATTAATCACCATCAAAACTGTATCTGTGGTGATGATAGCCAAAGAGAGCTTATCTGACTTTGACTGGCCATAAACCTGTCCGGAATGTAATGCAATTACCATCCTGCCTGCATCTGGGGCACTTCTGGGGTGATTTTTGATGAAATTAAGTAGACAAGCCATTCAAGCGTATAATGGATATCTAAATCATAACAAACGTGCAAAAACAGGACATTACTAAAAAGAGACAATTTAAAAGAAACTGGCAGTGGAAGGAATGAAACTGCTGCTGTTAGTCTTTTATTTTCACTTTTTGTAAAAATCCAACACATTTATTTACTTGCAGTATTTAGATTTGCTGTTGGTTGCTTTACTAATCTAATAAATATGATACTGTGTAGATTTAAATTAACCATTATACGTGTGTCTTGACTCGTCAGAAATCAAATCAGCCCTCCCTCCAGCAATGCAGCTGAGGACTGGACTGTATATTAAATATTGTGGTATGTTTAGTTTAATCAACCAAACTTTATCAGGCAACACAGTGCAGCTCAACCATGTACCTATAATTGCATCGCCCCTGTGATTGTCTTACCTGTTACAGATTTGTGAGCTGTATACTCTAACAGTGACAAGTGAAAGTAAAGTTATTTTAATAGCAATCATTTTATTTTTGCTCTTAAATTTTCCCATTAAATGATATTATTAAATGATCTTAAGCAGCAACTATACATCCCAGCTACTCACTGATGAATTCACTCAGCTTTAAAATCCCCACAAATTATGCAATATTCCTAGCAAATGTGTACTTGTGAACAACACTATTAAAAAAGGCTAGCATGAAGACAAAACAGACAATAAACAAAATATAGCATTATGATGTTGGCAATTTCATTATTTATTAAGGACTTAAGGAAGCCAATAATGACATGTATACTGGCCACTAAAACCAATAATTCTGAGGGCCGAGCGCCAGTACCATTGTGTTCTCCTGACTATTATGACTACATCACTGTCCTTCTGCCGGTACTAAGGAGCTTGGCCCTGTTTACAAAAATGCCTCAGGGTGAAGAAAGCTGCCATTCAGGGGACTGTGCCTGCAGGCTGCCTCATTCTACCTGACATCCGTTTGCAGATGGGCCGTTCCCCAGGTAGGCCTGGCAAAGCTCTTTCCATTAATCATTGCTTAAACCACTCTCAAAGGAAAGACCTCAGGTTAGTCATCATTTGAAAGCAAATTGGGTGAAAAATAGTGCTGGCAATCAGGAGGTTGTGTTGTAATCCCCTGTGAGACCAGTGCAAATGCAAAAACCAGACTCTTTCTTGCAAGCAAGTAATCTGTCAGTCAGTGAACGACATCATAATCCAGTTTAATATAATAACAAACAATACAAATTACAACTTGATTTACTTCCCTTGTCCTTTGATTTATTTTGCTTTGAAATGTAGTGAGCCAAGGGACTATATAAAAAAAGAGAAAAAAAAGTGATTTATACAAATTTCTAGAATTGAGAAACACGACTTAATGAATCCAATATGATTTTAAATCTGGAACGTTTGGATTTCTGGTATTTGTATGGAGAAGGCTGCGTGGTTTGACCGTAATCAGTCTGAATTCTTAATCAGAAAATTAGAGCTCATTTACCGCAGCCTTTTTATCAACAGAAGCTCTAACTAGTTAGCAGGCAGGTTAAAAATACTGCCATCGATCAAGAACATAAGAATTAGGAGCAGGAGTATACCATACGGCCCCTCGAGCCTGCTCCGCCATTCAATAAGATCATGGCTGATCTTCGACCTCAACTCCACTTTCCTGCCCTAACCCATATCCCTTGATTCCTCTAGAGTCCAAAAATCTATCTATCTCAGCCTTGAATATACTTGAGTGAGCATCCATAGCTCTTTGGGGCAGAGAATTCCAAAGATTCACAATCCTCTGAGTGAAGAAATTCCTCCTCATCTCAGTCTTAAAAGGCTGATCCCCTTTTCCTGAGAATATGACCCCTAGTTCTAGACTCTCCAGCCAGGGGAAACAGCCTCTCAGCATCGACCCTGTCAATCCCCCTCAGAATCTTATATGTTTCAATGAGATCACCTCTCATTTTTCTAAACTCCAGAGAGTATAGGTCCAATCTACTCAATCTCGCATCATAGGACAACCCTCTCATCCCAGGAATCAAGGAATCAAGAAGCAGAACCTCTAGGAATAAAGCTCTAATAGTAATGGTATTTACCCTTTGAGGACTGTAATAGGATTATTGTACCTTGCCCCAAGATATTACAAGATCACACCCTTCATTTGTTTCTTCCAAATCTATTCCATGTCATTCATAGTTTGTTGTCCAGTTACAATTGCCATCTTTGTTCCATTGTTTTAGAAATTAATCATTGGAAAATGTTTGATCACACATTAAATAAGATCTTCCTTAAATGCTATTGATTGGGTTATAGATGACTGTTGTTGATTTACAATGCAGTCTCAAAGGAAAGACCTCAGTTTGGACTATTGAACAATTAGGACAATGTTGTAAAACCTCATGGTTTTGAATGGTAATAGAATCCTGGGATGTGTCAAATGTATGTTAATTCTTTATAATATATAAGGCTAGAAATGACAATTGGTGATATTAGCAGATGAATGGTTAATGCATTCCTATGACATGTCCACTGTTTAACAGGTGCTAACACATTTATTTAATTGGGTTAATGCTTTTGCAAAAATGCCAGGAGAGGAATATCATATATAAAAGCAAAATACTGTAGATGCTGGAAATCTGAAATAAAAATAGATAATGCTGGAAATACTCAGCAGGTCAGGCAGCATCTGTGGAGAGAGAAACAGAGTTAACGTTTCAGGTCGATGACCCTTCATCAAAATCCATATGATACGAATATCATATGATGCATTAAACATCATTCATTAGTATTGGCAGCAGTAATTTTTGGCTGTAGGTTATTGTATAATAAACTGTTACAAGGTGAGTGTGCTGAGCATGGTAGAAGTAGCATGACATAGATAAAAAGACAATAAAAAAGACAGTGGAGTAGGAGCTGAATATTGCATGTAACATCATACAATGAGCACATGGTAACACCTTTTTTGCAGAATACAGGACAATATATTGCACACAATATAGTATATAGAGACCACTGGACACTGGGAATAAGCTACAAGACAGCAATGCAGGCTAAGTCTTCTGATGAATGGAAATATGAGTCCAATCACATCAGACCTCAGGGAATGTGACTTTCATGAGGTAGGACAATGTATAGTATGGGGAAACCATTTGTGCAGTATTACTGTCTTTTTTGGTACAGTGAGTTACAGAAAAGATTACCATGCAGTCGATATTATATAACGGATAATTGACAAATTGACATTTGAAGGGATTAAAATGGCATCATGAATTTCAGTTGATACCCTTGACTAGATTGCTAGCTGTCATTGGATTACTAATATTTTAATATTATATACCTTTTTAATTTTTTATTGTCAATGTCAACCTCTTTTGATTTTAAAGATTGATGGTGATTGGCTAAGGAATTCACAAGATATCAGGTTATTTTAGATGACAAAATATAGCTGTTCACTGTTCTCTATATGATATATGGAGGATGCTGGATGGGAAGAAGTGGAATACAAGGCAGTAATCATATTTTTCAGATCGCATCATAAACTATGAAAGTGCAGCTTAAGCAGTTTGTCAGTCATATGAACTCTGAGATTCAATTACTGCCTATAGTCCTCTCCCACACACCCAGTATTGTGACATCGCATGGAATCACGCTGACCTTGGTATTGGATGATGATTCAAAAATGATGCTGGGTCTCACAGAATGCCAGTTATTTTGCCTCATGGTGAATTACGAAGGAACGGACCATTCTCCATATAATATATATCAATGTTTTCTCTCCCCTTGTCTCTCCCTATTATGTTAAACATAAGAGAGTATTTGTTTCACAATAAATGCCAATGGTTGATGTTTATGTTTCCTCTTAGAAGAAACCAAAATCACCATTAGAGTGAAGCAGTGTATATAATGAACACAACTGCAAAGAGTAAGAGCTGCTGAGTCAAGTTACTATGAATCTGCCATTTCTGTTTCCCCTCATTTCTAACTCTGTATTGGAGAGTCCAGTGTTTTTAATATAACGGCATCTGGAAATTTTAATTTGTATATATGACTGTTATTTCTGATTGAACAGAAAAATATTTTGTAAGCAGGGATATGAAAATATGTTATAATCCTTTGTAGCCTATTGATATTTACTTTGCTTCTGATCCCAAATGTGTTACTGACCGTAATGACTCAACAGCATTTAAAAAGGTCACAGAAAAGATGCTAGAAAATCTGAAATCGGGTCACCAGGGGATTAGAAAACAGAACAAATTCAACTTAAAGCTATCAAATCAATTTTTGCCATATTACTATGTCAGAAATAGCACTCCTACCTGAACTTGATTATCCCTTTAATCAGAGGTCAAAATGTAGTTTAGGTAACAAACGTTCATCTCAAACTGTGAAATTTAATAATATATCACAACCACATGGCATAACAATTTTCCGAAAATTTACAAAAAATTAAATAATTGATTGATTCTGAAACATTTCTCACAGATCCAAAATATCAATTCCCAGCACGATTTCTCCTTAGGTTGGTTCAAAAATGAATGGAAATATGAGAGAGATATTGTGCATCCTGACCTATATTTATATTCCTAGATATCACATAGAAATTACAATTGGTAAATCTTTACATTTGCATACGATCTTTAATTAGTTTAAGTGCATTTGTTTTACCTAAAAATGTCAGTGCATATTGGAAGTGTTTCTTCCTGAATCATAAAGGGAAAATAGCCTCATATTTTCCCACAATATGCAAAAGTTGATTCTCATGCTGTCTCTTCTGCATGCACATGTGCTTAAATTGAAGTTAAAAACAGCAAAATTCGAACAAAATTATCCTTTTGTTCTGCTTCAGTGTGGCGCTGCCCGTTCAGAACAAAGCTGGCAGAGCTCAGTTTCTGTTGTACAATATGTATGATGCACATATTTAAGTCCTGGTTTTCAATCATTGCAGTGACATCTGGTTGGAGTTGCAAACAGTGGCTATTGAAAACACACATCCATAAACAATATGGATAATTGTAAACGACATCTGCGCCGTCACATTAATGAACGTTTCACACAATAAAGCTGAAATAAGGTACATAAGGTGGGTATCGCCGAATCCTAGACTGCAAATTAAAAATAATCTAACCTCATTAATGCACTCAAGATGCTTTACTAGATACTCGAATGTCCAAAGTGTACGGTACAAGCCTGCACCTCCCACGTGCCACCTTCCTTTCATGTGATCTGAAGGTGACTTGTCCCTTCTTCACCAGACCACAAAGTTATTTTAACAGATTCAGAAAAGTCACAGTTTTTCTTAATTTTTGAGGTATTTTAATCGATTCAATTACAAATAGAACTGGTGATTTAGGAAAAGAAATTCCCACTAGATTTAACGTTATTGCGGATTGTAGAGTATAAATACATATCCAAAAATCAGAATATAAATAGACTAGAATGAAAAATTGGGATTTTATTGCACTATAATCCCGTTATGACGAAGAAACGACAAATCCAAAATCTAGCGTATCTTCCAGAATGGGGGAGACAAAAAACGATGTTGTCTGGATATGCTTTCCTTAAAATAAATGATCAGAAAGGTGTCGTTTCTCGTCAAGAAATCGGGTCACATTTGCTTAACCGCTTTACAGAGCTTGTTATTACCTTACACCACTTGCCTGAACCGATGACTTAAGTCTCATTGGGAAATTGTACAGTAACACTTGAAACTAGCAGGGGCTGAGAAGTTTTCAGTTATTTTACACACGGATTTCATCCGACTGTTTCCTGCGATTTGAAAATAAAATCTCAATAGAACAAGAGAATGAAAACAGTTCCAACCGAACTAGCTCCGTCTTCCTTTTCAAAGAATTTAAATCTCAAAATTAAAATAAAAACAATCTTACGGTTGTTATTTTCGTGAAACTTTTCTGCATGCAACAGATTTTACTGATCCAAGTTATTCCGGGCAACACACTTTTTGTATTGCTGCCAAATATTAAGTGAAAGGATAACATTAAACGAGAAATTGAACAAGAAATGGTCCGTCAATTTAAGTGCATTACTGACCCAAGTGAACACAGGATCAATAAGTTTAAAACAATAAAATACTGTTTCACCTCATTTCACAAAGTTTTTTTTAAAAAAAGGATTGTGTCTGTGTATGCTTTATTTTTGAAAGATGTTTCCGAAGTGTTGTAGATCTTTAAAGTACCTGAGCTAAGCAGGCAGCCACCCATCTGATTAGCAGCGTTTAGATGGCATATTGCTGTCAGATTTCCCTTGGTCATGCCAATCAGAGGGGTAAGGTGTTGAGTTAGCATGGCTGCTGTAGCAATCATACAGCCTCAATATGTTTGTCCCTCCCTGCAGACCCCCAGAGATAACCTGCAGCCTGCCTCAACCATCATACAGGATTATTAGGTTGACTGCACCGGCATGGCAACCCAGAACAGCAGCTATCAGCGGCAAGATTTATTGCTTCATTTGACAAACAGAGATTGGCAAACCAAGCATGACACTTCGGGGACTGAGATTTAGCACCATGACACAACCAAGTTTGCTAAAAAAAAAACTCCTCCAGTCTTTAGCCCGGCTGCATTAGCATAGAATGGCATCTGGCTTCCACTGTAAACTCTATGTAATAATTCAAAAAAGCAGCTTTGATCGCTCTCATACGTTTCCTTAGGCACTGCAAGGAGAGAAAGTAGCCAGTGAGACTCTATGGAGAGAAAAAAAAGACAGGACTCCCGGTGTAAGTGTGTCCAATATGGTTTTCTTTTCCATTCTCCACAGTCAAGGGCACAACATGGGGCTCTCATCTGTCACAGAGGCCCAGCTCTACCTGCCTCCTCTCTGAATCTCTCAGCTGCCAGCTCAGGATGAGACCCTCTGTCTGTCTCCACATAAAATATTACACTGTCATCTGCTGACCTGATTGTGGTCCTACTTCAAGAATCAAAGGATCGACACTAAACAAGATGTCAAAGATAAAAGCATAAGACAGTAATTGTTCCCTATTGTCTACTTAGGATTCAGTCCTCTTTTAAGAAGGATTATGCATAATAGATCATGGATCTCGTTTTGATATTTGCTCAAAGCTGTAGTGTCCATTTTTATGTTTACTCAGTTTTCTTCTCTTTAGACATAAAATATCGAGTATGTGTTCGGGTTTAAAGTACTTCCATTCGAGAATAAATGAAAGAAAAGAGAGGAAGAAGGAGTGAAAGAAAGAAAAAATTATAGCAAAACATCTACATTACTCGAACTGAGATAACTAATAGTTGGGGTCGATCTAATGACAGTGACTGAGAGAGACGTCAATATGCGCTTTCCCCCTTGTTGCTTGTTGAAAATGTCGCCGAGTAAATGTTGAATGAAAAGAGGTACAGTGCATTAAACTGGCTTCTTGGTCTCAGTGTCGAAGGTGGACAGTAAACGCCATGCTGTGCCACAAGTGTCCTCAATAATGACAGTCCGAGTGGGATAGTTGCTCCCTGATAACCGGCAGTACCTCCAAGAGGTAAACATTTCGATTGAAATGATGGTCGGCAAACTTATAAAGAAAGATGGAAAATGATTATTGCGCTTGTTCGTGGAAAATAACGAGAATGTGATCAAATGTAACCAGACGGGTTGAGGGCATAGGGACAGTAATTCAGTGATTCTATGTTGGGAAAGCGAGAGAAATCAGAAAGAGAGGAAAGAGAAAGTGTAGAGAAGAGGGGTTAGTGGGGGAGACTCGTGAAGTATTAGTTTGATTTTGTTACTGGGTAAAGTTTATTTCGATTTCTCGTTTAAAACTCTAATTGCTATTTTCTATTCTTCCAATTTACAGGAGTTTCCGGCGAGCACACCCTGAGATTCCTGCCTGCGATAGAGCGCTGACACTGCACAGGTAGGAGATACAGATTTTTTTTTAAATGCATCGATTAACTTGGATTTAAAACGAATTGGATAGAATTGCCCTTTTGATAAACTCCTGGAACCTTTCATTTCTATAATGGCTGAGCACAAGGAGACGAATTTCACATCTCGCTCTAGAAAGTATAAATTCAACGAAAAAGCGAACCATGGACACACACACCCTGTCTAAATTGTTTTAACGTGAGCAAGTTGTCTGCTGATGTATTGTAGCGGTCCAGTGCAGCGAGTGAGTCTGGCGGCGAGTTGCTGATTACATTGGGCAGTATAAATTGTAATTAGAGTTTGAAGTGTTTTCTACCACTTCAATGCCACTTTGGTGCTTTTTTTTAAACGCCGCATTCTTACAGTCACAAAGCTAAAGTTAAAATTAACAGCTCGCCATTCGTTCCGCCCTCCCCCGGATAAAAGCGAAATATTTTCAGGTTGACTGAAAGTTTGTTAAACTATTTATTTTGCAGAAAATTCACCGTGACGTGGCACGCGCTGCAAGAAAGAAATCCCCCTCGCCATTTAACAAATTACTTGGTTTTTTTTTGGAGGGGGGAAAATGCTACAATCCTCCCTTTTTGTTGGGTTTCTTCATTTGTGTGAAATTAGCAGCGTCTGTAAAGCTGGCTGAAAGGGTGAGATTAGTTTGTCTTTTGTGCAGCGGGGACAGTCTTTGTAAAAAACTTCAGCCAGCCCATTGAACAAGACCCAGCGAACAGAGGATTAAAAACCACGTAGAGCCATTTATTAAAGCAAGGGTAACTGCGGGGGAAAACCCTTACACCAGGCGCAGCAAATAGTAGCCGGCCGACTGGCAAATATTAGCAATAATATGAAGCATTAACAGGTATAAATGAAGATATTTGTGTTCGCAACAGAAAGTTAGTTTAGAAACCGGTAACAGTGCTTACTTACATTTTAAAGAAAAGTTACAATTACATATATAGATAGGAAAAATAACTTTTGTTGAATATTTCGGTAGTATATAAAGCAGAACTAATGTTTTACGGTAACTATATATAAATACATTTTAAATGGCTAGAACAATGAAAGTACGACCCAGAGTTAGCAGATCCGCTGCTATTTTATAGACTAAGGGTATTAATAATATTAATTATAGTTAATAGAGCAGGCACGCTTATTAGACGGACCCGGCGACAATGGTCAGTTTGACTCTCGGATTAAGCGGCTCTTTATGTGGTTGATGCCAGTTATATATTTAACTCGGTGACGAGGCATGTCAGGCCACGGAGAAAAGGAGTGTTCAGGGCTGATATGAAAATGAAGTGATCCCCCCCCCTATAAATGTCATTTATTTATGTCGGGACTCTCACCCCAACAATGCCGTTATTTATAGCTCCTTTTCTTGGCCACGTTAATGTTTTCCAGTTGGCCTGAGCGGGTTTGCTGAGTTCCCGGAGAGCCGGATCCCTCGCCGAGTCGCTGTCCTTTTTTTTTGCAGGTGTTAAATCATATAGCAACTTCAGTCCCAGTTTTAATCACAAAAATCAGATATCAGGAGAGAATTAAAAAAATCAGAATAAGATTTAATCGCACAAAAAGAATCAGAAACACACGAAAAATCTGTCAAGTTTAAAGTCTTACGCCAGTTGTAACATAGGGGCATTTATATTCCTCGACACGATAACCTGCGAGATGATCAGATCGAACTTCAGTACTTTGTTGGATCGCGAAATAAACAGCAAAAAGTGATCAAAACCCGACCACAGTTAAAACTTTATTTCTTAAAGAAAGAAGGAGGAAATAGGCATCGGGAGAAGCTGTTGAAGTTTGTGTGCTGGTGGTACCCTTTCCTGGACTGTGCTTGATTCCATCAAACATTTCCCAGGTGTCGAATTTCTTCTCACACTCAACCTTGCCCATATAGCTATCTAGGAGAGGCTCAGTGTGAGAAGATGTGTGACCCCGGGACTTATATTTATATACTGATAAATTGCAAAGTGTTTTCTGTTTTCCCAGGTCAGTGACCCCATCCACACCAGGCTTGGCTCAGCTCGGTCCTGCCGCTTCCCCGGGGCAGACAGGGCGCTTTCTTTCATATCCTTCGGATTCTAAAGTAAAGGTAGTGTTCGAGCCTGGTCTTTTCTCTCGTCCTTACTGAGGTGACAGCCACTCCGGGTAATGGATTGCTGTCCCGAGACTGAACTCACTGCCCAGCCGTACATCAGTTTCACACACCCCAGCAATTCCTCGCCGTATTCCACACCACCTCGAAAAACTCTGAATGCCTCCTTTGACCGTTTTAACTCATTTGTTTATGTATCTGAATGTTGTGATCGGAATGAATCCCAACTCTACTTGACCACGTAACTCGAAATGATTTTTTAAATGTATGTCTGTGTGTGTGTGTGTGTGTGTTAGATATCTCCAATTACACCTAGTTTGGGGCAGTTCGAACTGTCTCCGGGTGTGGGAGCTCAGTTTTTGCAGTTTATTGATAAGAGCAAAGCGGAGTTGGGATTGCAATTCTCCGGCTGAATTCGAGGCCTTTGGGAATTCCAAGAATTGAACCAAAATCAATAAGCACATCGGCCGAATGTTTAAATTTGATTTTTTTAATGCAGTAAGTTGGGAAAGCTCACCCGTCCGGTTGCATTGGTTCCACCTCCGCTGCCTCTTCGCCGGTAGATTCAGCGAGGTTTCTTCTTTTGTAAATGATTGTTTTCGGTGATTTTTTTTCCAGTCAGTTTTTGTTTTATATTTTTGAGTGAACTTTGTTACATCTGAAATCAAAAAATTCAAAGACTTCACAGCGTCATGGACCAATAGCAACTGTTAGCAACTTCGCAAACGCTTGGAAGAGGAATTCAGCAACAAATACATATTTAACTAACGCTCCTCTGCTAAAATCGATCTCGCTCGTATTGTGGTTAATTTATTTATCCTTTTAATGGTTGCCTTCGAGTACTGAACATTACTTTTGCACGTGTCTAATTAAAATAGGTCAGTTCTGAGTTTGTTTTCGTGATTGAATTTAATTTGGTTACAAGCGATTCATCCTGGCAAAGACCGGTGAACTGTTTACTGGCACCAACACCGCTCTGGAATTGCAACATCTCGAACAAAAGTCACTGAAGGTAAAGAACCCCATTCATTTTTGATAAATCATGGCTCCAACGTTTGGAAACTGGCCCAGAAACCTGTCACTGGCCCTAAAAAAATCACAGCGTTGGGAAAAGTTTGACATTTCCAAATAACGTTCTTTGGGATATTCTACAATTTCCCCCCATCGATGACCGAGGTGGTCGCAGTTCAACCTTAAACTGACCAACTTCAATGGAATCTGGAAAGGTCGTTAAAAAGGTGATTTCAAGGTTAGTCGCGCCAAAAGTGATCCGTGCAGAGGAAGCCCAGTGATCTTCAACATCTCCTACAATCTGGGGTGTCTGCACAATCAAATAGGACCCGTAGAATTTCTCCAATCATATGTTCAACTTCCGAGCTTCTTTGATTGTATTTAAGGGATATCATAAGACGCTGCACAACAAAACAATGCAGGAAATAAAGGCAGGGATGCTGGAACTACACAACATCTGTAAGGAGAAAAGATGGAGGAGTGATTTGGGTGAAGTGTAGACTCTTGGTCAGAAGTCAAAGTTGTTCCCAAGGGTTACACCTGAACCATTAAGTTGTCTTTGTACAGATACTGATGGACCTGCTGTGTATTTCCACATTTGTGTTGTTTTTATTTCCGATTTCTAGCAATGTTCTTCCTGTTATCCCTACAAAATAATATAGGATGCGTTGGCAACATGATCTCCATTCAGGAGGTCTACATAGACCCTATTCAATCTGCTAGCTTCCTTTAAAGATTGACCACCTATATAAGGCTGTTAGAAAGCTTATGGTGCTTTTAAGCGCTTTTACACCAGATGCTAATTTGATCTAATAAGGGGCAGAATTCTTTCGTATATACGGTGACACACAATTTCGTTCACAAAACATTTCAGGGATGACTGTATGGTACACAAACAATACTCCTTCCGTGTACTACTGCTACAGAGGAGCTGAGCACAGTATGAATGAACCGCCCAAGGTGTTGGCACCAACATTTTGGGACATGTTAAGGGGGAAGAGGTGGCACTGGTGTCAGCTCATATAATTGTTCTACCTCCAAGCAAAGTACACGTGGTGTAGAGTCACAAGCTGTGTTCAACAAAATGGTTCAGGGGCTTTTAATGGCCTTCAAGTCATGGTTGTTTATACATTTTCTGCAGCTTCAATATTTCCTGGAAGAAACTGGTGTGGGGGGTGGGGGGGGGGGGGGGCATAATTTTAACTTTCATCACCAGGCAAAGAACTGGTGATGGTGAATCAGCAGCCTGTCTTACACCTCTCCCCATTTTCTTTTCCATTGACTTCAAGCCCTACTCCAAGACTTAAGCACACAACCTGGGTTCACACTCCAGGGTAGTACTGAAGGAGTGCTGCATTGCTGGAGGTGCTGTATTTTGGATGCAATGTTAAACTGAGGCCTTGTCTCATAAAAATTCTCTGGTAATATTTTGAAGAACAATAGGGAGTCAGTGTCCTGTGCAACACTTCTCCCTCAAAACACCACCAAAATCAGATCATCTGGTAATTTGTCTCATTTGCTGTTTGTGTGGCTTTGCTGTGTGCAAATTGCCAGCTGCATTTATCCACATTGCAGCAGTGACTTCAAAAGGGAACCAGCTGCACCTCAGTAGTAGTCTTTCAAAATTAATTCATTGGCTGTGATGAGCGTTAGGACACCTTGCGAAAGTGAAAGGTGGTACATAGATGAAAGTTCCTTCTTTCTGTTTATAAGAGTCCTATTTGAAATGAATTTGTGGCAATCTAGCCACAAATTCAATGGTTCTAATAGTCAATCTGAAGAGAAATCATTAGGGTGTTGGTGCAGAAAGTGGAACAATTCACACTGATGGAGCAGAGGAATGTCACTGCTGAGTTGGTTCAAGGTACATAGTTAGGCCAAAGTACAGGAAGCTTTACTTTCCAGCTGCTTGTACTGAACTTGACTGAGAGTGCTTGGTGCTGACACTGGGTAACAAGAGTGGGAAAGTGTTTTATTCCCTAACATTGACATTCTTCACATTGATGAGCATAAACAATCGCCACAAAATAAATATAACTGTACACAGAAGTTGGTAAAAAAAACTGTCATTCATTTTGTTTAATTGATTGAAAATGATTAGTTGTGTGGGCAAGGGCCGAGGAGGACAACAAACCATCTGACCCTCTGCAGCGTGAAGGCCGGGAGATTTTAAAACCCGGGCTTCATTTGCATAGGCCCCGTCAGTCTCCCGCCCAAACCCCACAGGAAGCAGTAGCTGACCGGCAAACAGGAGGTTTCGGGCGACAGGAGGCCACTGCTAGGGACCTAAATGAATGGTCCCTGGGACTCGATGGGCCAAATGGCCTCCTTCTGTGCAGTACCATTCGCTTAGGTAAGTGGTTGGGCGGGGGATCAGGGTAGGACAGAGGGCATTGCTTCACCTCCTAGTCCACAACAAAACAAATTAAAAAAAGCTCTCACCTTTCTGGGCCTCATCTGGCCCCTCTGGCCACCAGGTTGGCCCCAGGAGGGTGGGGTGGGATGGAAGCTACATCAGCTTCCCTGTGCAGGCCTCCAGATAAAATTGCAGTTGGCCCTGGTGATGTAATCAGAGCCCGATCTGCATATTTAACAAAGGGCCCCGCTGCTTTCTGGCGGCTGTTCCGCTCGTCTTCTCAGAAGAGCAGGTTAAGATCGCAACCAGCGGGATCAACAACAACAACAACTTGTATTTATATAGCGCCTTTAAAATGTCCCAAGGCGCTTCACAGGAGTATTATAAGACAAAAAATTTGACACCGAGCCACATAAGGAGAAATTAGGGCAGGTGACTAAAAGCTTGGTCAAAGAGGTAGTTTTAAGGAGTGTCTTAAAGAGGAAAGCGAGGTAGCGAGGCGGAGAGGTTTAGGGAGGGAATTCCAGAGTTTAGGGCCTAGGCAACAGAAGGCACAGCCACCAATGGTTGAGCGATTATAATCAGGGATGCTCAGGAGGGCAGAATTAGAGGAGTGCAGATATCTCTGGGGGGTTGTGGGGGCTGGAGGAGATTACAGAGTTAGGGAGGGGCGAGGCCATGGCGGATTTGAAAACAAGGATGAGAATTTTGAAATCGAGGTGCTGCTTAACCAGGAGCCAATGTAGGTCAGCGAGCACAGGGGTGATGGGCGAACAGGACTTGGTGCGAGTTAGGACACGGGCAGCTGAGTTTTGGATGACCTCAAGTTTACGTAGGGTAGAATGTGGGAGGCCAGCCAGGAGTGCATTGGAATAGTCAAGTCTAGAGGTAACAAAGGCATGAATGAGGGTTTCAGCAGCGGATGAGCTGAGGCAAGGGCAGAGATGGGCGATGTTACGGAGGTGGAAATAGGCCGTCTTTGTTATGCTGTGGATATGTGGTCGGAAGCTCATTTCAGGGTCAAATATGACATCAAGGTTGCGAACAGTGTGGTTCAGCCTCAGACAGATATTAGGGAGAGGGATGGAGTCAGTGGCTATGGAACGGAGTTTGTGGCGGGGACCAAAAACAATGACTTCGGTCTTCCCAATATTTAATTGGAGAAAATTTCTGCTCATCCAGAACAGTATGTCGGACAAGCAGTCTGACAATTTAGAGATCGTGGAGGGGTCGAGAGAAGAGGTAGTGCGGTAGAGCTGGGTGTCGTCAGCATACATGTGGAAACTGATGCTGTGTTTTCGGATGATGTCGTTAAGGGGCAACATGTAGATGAGAAATAGGAGGGGGCCAAGGATAGATCCTTCGGGGACACCAGAGGTAACGATGCGTGAGTGGGAAGAGAAGCTGTTGCTGGTGATTCTGTGGCTACGATTAGATAGATAAGAATGGAACCAGGCGAGTGCAGTCCCACCCAGCTGGATGACGGTGGAGAGGCGTTGAGAAGGATGGAGTGGTCAACCATGTCAAAGGCTGCAGACAAGTCAAGAAGGACGAGGAGGGATAGTTTACCTTTGTTACAGTCACAAAGGATGTCATTTGTGACTTTGATGAGAGCCGTCTCGGTACTGTGGCAAGGGCGGAAACCTGATTGGAGGGATTCAAACATGGAATTGCGGGAGAGATGGGCACAAATTTGGGAGGCGACAACACGTTCAAGGACTTTGGAGAGGAAAGGGAGGTTGGGGATGGGGCTGTAGTTTGCAAGGACGGTGGGGTCAAGGGTTGTTTTTTTGAGGAGAGGGGTGATGACGGCAGATTTGAGGGAGAGGGGGACAGTACCTGAGGAGAGAGAACCGTTAACAATGTCAACTAACATGGGAGCCAGAAAAGGAAGTTGGGTGGTCAGCAGTTTGGTGGAAATAGGGTCGAGGGAGCAGGAGGTGGCTCTCATAGACAAGATGAGCGCGGAGAATTCATGAGGGGAGATCGGAGAGAAACTGGAGAAAGATGTGAGTTCAGGGCTAGGGCAGGGGGCAACCTTAGAGGAAGTTTGGCCCTGTGGGCTAGGGGAAGGAAGGGAAGTGTCAGAGGCAGCTGAACAGATGGTCTCAATCTTAGAGACAAAGAAGTCCTTGGGCTCCTCACACTTGTTGTCGGAGGTGAGGGTGGAGGAGACAGGGGAGTGGGGTTTAAGAAGACGGTTAGCAGTAGCGAATAGGAGCCGGGGTTTATCTTTGCATTCCAGAATGATTCTGGAATAGTGAGCAATTTTGGCAATTTTGGATCAGTGTGGGTAAGTCGCATCAGCCATTTTAACTGCCCATAGCCGGGTTTCTGCCAGGCCAGCAGAGTTGAAATCGTCCCTTATATTTCAGGGCTCCATTGAAAGTGGATGTGTGCCGGAAGATTGAAGAATGGCCAATGCAACACCCATTCTATAAAAGGGAAGCAGAACTAACCCAGGTAATCATAAATCAGTTAGTTCAGCATCTCTGGTAGGGAAACATTTGGAATCTTAATTAAAGATGACATCACTAAATATCTAGATGCAGAGAAAATAATTAAATGCTGCCAACATGGATTTCAGAAAGGAAGATCATACTTGCCATACCTGGTAGAGTTCCTTGGGAGGTGACCGATATAGTGGCTGGGGGAAATGCAGTGGATGTGGTGTAAACTGACATTCAGAAAGCCTTTGTCAAGGTACCACACAGGAGATAAATATCACCGGTTCCTCTGTTGTAATTTCTAAGTAATGCTATGTAATGTAATTCTTTTTGTTTGTGTTCATCTATGAGTACCAAGCCACTCCTACCTGTGTCTATTTTAAAAATTGGGACCCAGAGGATAAAAAAGAATCACATGTGCCAGAACATTCTAGAAAGTGAATGGATTGGTAACTATTCAGAATACATTTCAAAATAAAAAGATTAAAAAATGTCAAATTTCAAAGTGTAGAGTTTCATTTGTAACCTAAACAACCCCTTGTTCTGCACTGTTTCTTTTTCAGGAAAGTTACTTCAGAAAGCTATCGTTTTGATATTTTATTAGCAAAAAAACAAATTTTGGTTAATTTCATTGTTTCTAAAATGGCTTCCCGAGGGGGTTTTCATCCTCAGTAATTTCCCAGTAATGCTCAGGAGTGAAGGAAGGCTAGAGCTTACAAACAGCAAGTCTTGGCATGCTCTGTGCATAGCCACTCTTGGTGTGAATTATGAAACTATTCTGGGAGTTGTAGGTCCAATGCTTGATGGAAATTTCAACCTGGTAGATTGTTGAACCTCTTCAACTGATAGCGATGGGTCTCGGAAACCTCTTAAACTCAATTGTCAGTCTTCTCAGAGACAAAAAGGTTTTCGATGGAATACATTGTTAAACATGTTTTAAACATTGAAAATGTCACTGCATAGCTGGCTTAAAATTTTTTCTTGTAAATGTTGTATTTTGTTTGGCTATTCTAATGTTACAAACTTAAAAAAAAACTTTTCTGCTTATTACCTTTCATTTCCCTTTGCAGCATGCTTATTGGTACATTCCTTACTTGTTCACCTGTGATTTGTCACCATTTTATAATCAGAGAATGCAGAGTCAGGGGACAAGTAGCAGAATGATTGCTGGCTGGCTTCAAGACAGAAAGCAGAGAGTAGGGGTAAAGGGTAGCTATTCACAGTGGCAGAAGGTGGGTAGTGGTGTTCCACAAGGATCAGTGCTGGGACCACTGTTGTTCACAATTTACATTAACGATTTAGACTTTGGAATCAAAAGCACAATTTCTAAATTTGCGGATGACACCAAATTGGGGGGGATAGTCAATACTGAGAAGGACTGCAACAAATTACAGGACGACATTAATAAACTTGCAGAATGGGCATATAATTGGCAAATGAAATTCAACACAGATAAATGTGAGGTATTACATTTTGGTAGGAAGAATAGGGAGGTCACTTATTACTTGGAGGGTGCGAATCTAGGTGGGGTAGACGAACAAAGGGATCTCGGAGTACAAATACACAAATCACTAAAAGTTGCAACACAGGTTAGCAAGGCCATAAAAATAGCAAACCAAGGATTTATGTCTAGAGGGATAGAATTGAAAAGTCAGGAAGTTATGCTAAACCTGTAATGAACCTTGGTTAGACCATGCTTAGAGTGCTGCGTACAGTTCTGGTCGCCATATTATAAAAAGGATATAGAGGCACTGGAGAGGATGCAGAAAAGATTTACAAGGATGATACCAGAAATGCAAGGGTATACATATCAGGAAAGGATGAACAGGCTGGGTCTCTTTTCTCTTGAAAAAATAAGGCTGAGGGGGTGACCTAATAGAGGTCTTTAAAATTATGAAAGGTTTTGATAGAGTGGATACAGAGAGAATGTTTCCACTTGTGGGGAAGAGCATAACTAGAGGCCATCAATATAAGATAGTCACCAAGAAATCTAATAGGGAATTCAGAAGAAACTTCTTTACCCAGAGAGCGGTGAGAATGTGGAACTCGCTACCACAGGGAGTAGTTGAAGCGAATAGTATAGATACATTTAAGGGGAGGTTAGACAAGCATATGATGGAGAAGGGAATAGAGGGTTATGCTGATAGATTTAGATGAGAAAAGACGGGAGGAGGCTCGAGTGGAGCATAAGTGCCGGCATGGACTGGTTGGGCCGAATGGCCTGTTTCTGTGCCGTATATCCTATGTAATTCTATGTAATATGTAGTATGAAATTTCAGCCAATGAAATCCAAGTGGGACAAAAATGTACATGAGTTAAACAACATGATGCCAAACTGTGACACAGGAAGTGTTAAAGTCAAATTTATGAAATAGATTGGCAAATCATTTAAATTCAAAGTTTGCATCACTAGGATCAAAATAAATATGCCATTTTGAAATTCATAAAGCAGACTATATACAATGTATCTATATTAATTTGCTCAGTCAGGTTCTGTGGTAGAAAGTGTTAGCCTCAGAGGAAAGCAGCACATTAATCATCTTAGCACTCAAAGATAAAGTTCTAGCATGACATCCCTACACTTCACAGAGGAGGGTGATTAGTTTCTTGGCAGTGCAGTCAGTAGTTTCACTGCACAGACAATCTGGTCAGCTAGCTGGGCCCAGCTTTGGTGCATGAAGTGCTGCAACCCAGAGAATAGTGGACCTCTGGAACAGGCTGCTGACTTGTGCAGTGGATGACAATTTGCTGAATTCCTTCAAGTGAGATCTGGACCTGTTTCTGGCTGGGGCGGAGGTCACGCCTTACAAAAGGTAGGTACTGTAGGAATTATCAGGGCCAGAGTGATCTCCTGGACTAGTTTCGATCGCCTAGATGGGTCTGAGAGGTATTTCCCAGAATGTTTCCCCCCAAATTGGCCTGGGGTTTTTATCTGTTTTTTTGCCCCTCCCAGGAGATCACATGGCTTTTGGGTGGGGTGAAGTGTATTTATTGTGATGCACAAGGTATCACAATTGTGTGGGACAGGCTGGATGGATCAGAGGGTCTTTACCTGTCTGCCATTGTTCGTATGTTCGTAACCCAACAATGTCTGTGTATGGTTCTTATAAAGCAGACTACAGAGTGACTGGCTCAATTTGAATAACAATTCACAATTTCATAGTGCCTTTCATGTAAACACAACATCCCAAGCTGCTTTACAAGAGGAGCAGAGGACACTCGGTAGAAAGTGAGAGAGAAAAGTTCGGGCAGGTGACCAAAATCATGTTGAAAAAGTAGGTTTTGAGGAGGCTTTTGAAGGAGCAAAAGAGATTTGGGGAGAGAGTTCCAGAGTAAAGGGGCACAGCGACTGCTCCGTCACTTCTAATGGAGTGGGTGGAAGGAGGAATGCAAGGTAGACCAGAATCAGAGGAGCTGGGATATAGGATTGGTTTCAAAGGTATTTGAACATGAGAACAAGGATACTGAAATTAATGTACAGTGACAGGGGGCCAGTGGGGGTAGGCAAGGATGAAGTAATGAGTGTGTTGGACTTTGTGTGGGGCATGGGCCTTGCAATCCATACTGTTCTGGATGAGTTGGGGTTTGTGTAGTGTGGAGCTAGTGCATTCAGTGAGGAAAGCATTTAGAGAAATTGAGCATTCCCTATCCTTATAATTTGTTCCTTGATGTGGCTGGATTCAGGCTCCAATTGTTGACCTTCACAGAATCACAGAATCCCCACAGTACAGATAGAGGCCATTTCGGCCCATCGAGCCTGCACCGACACATATCCCACCCTATCCCCGTAACCCCACATATTTAATCCCCCCTAACATATCCCACCCTATCCCCGTAACCCCACATATTTAATCCCCCCTAACATATCCCACCCTATCCCCGTAACCCCACATATTTAATCCCCCCTAACACTAAGGGTCAATTTATCATAGCCAAATCAACCTAACCCACACATCTTTGGACTGTGGGAGGAAACCGGATCACCCGGAGGAAACCCATGCAGACACGGGGAGAATGTGCAAACTCCACACAGACAGTCACCCGAGGCCAGATTCGAACCCGGGTCCCTGGCGCTGTGAGGCAACAGTGCTAACCACTATGCCACCGTGTTGCCCACCTTGATGCTGGATGTGTCACATTTTCTCTTGCAGTCAGCATGGCTGATGATCAGCTTCTTTTCTGAGGTGGCTTTTGGAAGTTCTAGCGCTAGAGGTACACAGATCAGTAAAATGTAGTGGTCAAGTACAAAAAATAATTAAAAAGGCTAATGGAATGTTAGCCTTTATAACTAGAGGGCTGTAATATAAAGGGGAGGAAGTTTTGCTATACAAAGCCCTGGTTAGACCACATCTGGAGTACTGTATACAGTTCTGGGCACCAGACACATTGCTCTTGGAAGGAGTGCAGCGCAGATTTACCAGAATGTTACCAGGGCTCCAAGGGTTAGATTACATAAACTAGGCTTATATTCTTGGAAATATAGAAGGTTAAGGGATGATTTGATTGAGGTTTTTAGGATTTTGAAAGGAATTGATAGGGTAGCTAGAGAGAAACGTTTTCTGCTGGTGGGGAAGTCTAGGACAAGGGGACATAACTTTAAAATCAGAACCAGGCCATTCAGAAGTGAAGTTAGGAAGCACTTCTTCACAAAAAAGGTGGTTGAAGTGTGGAACTCACTCCCACAAAAAGCAATAAATGCCAGCTCAATTACTAATTTTAAATCTGAGATCAATAGATTTTTGCTAGCTAAGGGTACATGAGATATTCAAGGCGGGTGGATGGAGTTAAATGGGAACACCACCACCTCCAAGTTCCCCTCCAAGTCACACACCATCCTGACTTAGAAGTATATCGCCGATCCTTCATCATCACTGGGTCAAAATCCTGGAACTCCCTCCCTGACAGCACTGTGGGAGTACCTTCACCACACGGACTGCAGCGGTTCAAGAAGGTGGCTCACCACCACCTTCTCAAGGGCAATTAGGGAAGGGCAATAAATGCTGGCCTTGCCAGCGACACCCACATTCCATAAAACTAAGAAAAAAAAATCAGCCATGATCTCATTGCATGGCGGAACAGGCTTGAGGGGCTGAATGGCCTACTTCCGTCCAGACGCTCCTATGTCCCCTCAACAGGTGACTTTTGCTCAGTGAGCCAGGACTCCAGGTGTGCTCAGCAATGGGAACCAAAGAGCATTTTACACTTTCTTTGCTCTTTGCCTTTTTAAACTTTTTCATGATTTGTTTTTTTTACCCATCATGATGAGGAATGGGATGCTTATCTACCTTTTGCACTCACTAATAGCCTAAAGGGCTCCAGGGTCAGGTAAAGCACAGTTAGATGCAGAGTGAAGCTCCTTTAGTCTGCCCAACAGTGTGCCTTAACTTCAGTTTCAGAAGAACATCCTGACTGTATCAGTGTGACATTCCCAGTTCCCATATCAGCCATCCACATAGTATCACTGACTGTTATTTAGTGGCAACTTGTCAACAGTTTTCTTGCTGTGGACCCATGTACGTGACGAACTAGGATGAGACAGCTCACATATGAATCTTACAGTCGATAGAGATAAGTGATTTATCCCATTAATCTGGCCTGAGTTTGAATTTGGATCCTACAGGTGACATGATAGTATTTTAACCCACTGCACCACCTAGTCTTGTAGACATACAAAGACACGTAATTCTTAATTTTTAATTTCAATATATATTGAAATGCTTTGCCAGGCCAAAAGGTTTTTTTCAAAGTGAAATATAAAGTTGTCACTGATAAGGCGACATGGAATTTGCTTTGATAGACAACAGAGATAAACAAACCCCCTTAGTTTTGCAGACATGGTGGGCTGGATTTTACCAGCCCTGAGGAGGCAGGGTTGGAGGTGGGACTGCTGGGAAAATCAAAAAGAATGGGAGCAGGTCCCAAACCCGCTCCCAACCCGCCTCCAACCAATCTTCCCGGGAGGAGGGACCCAACTCCTAGCGGCGGGAAGAGGATTATAGCCACTTAATTGCCTGTTAACAGGTAGTTAACAGGCAGTTAACAGGCTTTTTCCCATTTTGAGACTTCTGCTGTGGGCTTCCCGATGTCGGGGAACCCCGCCAGGGTAAGTGAGGCGTGCTGTGGGTCTGTTGTAATGTTTGTGTATAGATGACAGCTGCAGGAGTGGTGTGAAGGATGCAATGGGACACTAGTGAGTATCAGAGGTAAGGAAATGTTGGGAAAGTCATTTTTAATGTGTTTAGATTTTTCTGTAGGTGACAAGCTTTGGAGTGTTTGTGTGGCCTCACCTCATTGGGAGAAGTGACAGTTTGCTTCTATACCCTCACCTGCAGCTGCCATCTGTTTTATCCTAAGGAGAGAGTCATTGGAGAGCCTGGGAGCAAGGGCTCACCTTTGTATAGTGATTGTTAGGGCTGGATTTTGATACTGGGGCGGGTTGGGGTCGTGTCATCTGCATTTTGTGTTATCCACCCGCCTGCAATTGGATGTGGGAGATTGATGCAATTTTCACTTAATTGGGCAATTGAGTTCCAGCATGTGGGAACCCATGAACCAATTAGTGGTTTCAGTCTGAAAGTCGCCTCTGATGATGTCATCATTGCAGGTCAGAGACTGCCTGGTCTCAGAGATTGCCTGGCCTTTGCTGTGAGAGGACCTGGATGCAAAATGAGCAGCATCTCAGAGAGAGAGAGAGAGAGAGAGAGAGAGAGGAGAGAGAGAGGAGAGAGAGAGGAGAGAGAGAGAGAGAGGAGAGAGAGAGAGAGAGGAGAGAGGAGAGAGAGAGAGAGAGAGGAGAGAGAGAGAGAGAGGAGAGAGAGAGAGAGAGGAGAGAGAATTTTTTTTTTGCAACCAAGTCCTCCCAGGCAGTCTCTGAAGACATTCAATGCAGCAGCATCAGAGGCAACTTTCAGACCTAATACTACTACTACCTTCATCACAATACTACTACTACCTTCATCACATCTCTGTTGTAATAGTGGACCTGCAGCTGATAGTCAGCTATCCACTTGTGCTCCCGCCAGGTTTCACTGGCGTGTTTCACATCAGGCGTACTTCACGTTGGAAAAGGGTTAAACTAGCTAAAACGTTTCAAAATAGCATTACAGAGCCAATTTAGGGCTTGTTAAGGGCTTTAATGGCCTCTCCTGCCTCTTGGAGGCGGGACGGAGTCGGGAATCCCGCGACCGATTTTGTCAAAATTGCGTGGAGGTGGAATGGAGTCGGGATGGGGTCGGGACCCCCGAATCTGCAACTTTAACCCCCCACACGCCTCCAAACCCGACTCCACGGGTCATTGAAAATCCAGCCCTTAGTGTTTGACAGCACCTTAATGCTGTCAAACACTGTCAAATCATCAGTCAAAAATAAATGTTTCATTTCCCTTTAAGAAAACCGGCAGATGAAGCATCATCAACTGACGTCATCTGACACCGGCTTTCCCTTAATTGGCCAGCAAGCCCGCAGGGGGGGACTTAACAAGGCCAATCAGGGGAAAATAGCGTCTGTGCGTTGGACGTCGCTGGAGGCGGGACTAGAACCCAGAAGGCAGCAGTCCCACCCCCAATTCGTCTCGGTAAGTAAAATCCAGCCTGGTGACTCTGATGACTTTTCATTGGTTAAAGGGGAGAAGTCAAACCTTTGAAGTTTTGAAATGCAAAATACGACGTAACCCATGAACCTAACCAAGTGGTTTTCTGCCACTTTTGTAAACTTTAGGAGTGAATGAACAATTTTGGGCTGTGGTAAAGACAACTAATGAATAGCGACACTGGATTAGTTAATGTGAACGTTTGACTGCTCAAACAGCTCAGACCAATATTAAAGTAACATTTCACTATCTCTGAATGATTGATTTACTGCAAAAGGCAAGGAAAACTGTATAAAACACAGTGGCTAAAGAATATCGGCACTGCAGTCAGAAGAAGGTGGTTTGACCAGTCATTTCGCCTACGAGGATCAGACTGCAGTCGGAAGGAGGGGCCTGGCCAGTCTTTTTGCTTACGAGGACCTACAATCAACGCTGGACTGATCATCGGCGGGTGGTTGTATGTATGTATGATTTCTTGTAACATTATTGGTGGACTGCTCGAATAGTGGTTGGGGTTTTGAATTTGTCTTAGGAACAATAAAAGGTTAAAGACAGAACCCGTGTGTCTAGTATAATTTCTCATAAGTCTCAAGTCCGAACTCTATAACCTGTTGGACGGGGCGGGGGATAATTCCGCACATCTTACAGTCTTTTCTAATCAACACTTTGGAAAGTGCTTCAAGCCTGTAGTATATTGCTGGACTGCAAGGTGTACTATTGATGTTGTGCTGGCGGTATTCATTTTTTCAGAGAAATGCTGCTTATAGTAAACTAACATATTTAAATATGTACCACCTCACTGGAACATTACTGTGGTAGAGACTTGGCTGCATTTAGATAGATGGAAATACCGTAAGCCTGCTAAAATGAATATAGGGACCAAGGCATTATACTACCACAGAACTGTATACGGAGCAACTCCCTCCAGAACGTCATGGGATTACTATGATTTATCCTGAACATTAACTTTCGCTGCATATATAGAAACACACAGGGCTGGATTTTGATACTGGGGCGGGTTGGGGTTGTGTCATCCACTTTCGTGTTATCCACCCGACTGCAATTGGATGTGGGAGATTGATGCAATTTTCACCTAATTGGGCAATTGGGTTCCAGCATGTGGGAACCCATGAACCAATCAGTGTTTTCAGTCTGAAAGTCGCCTCTGATGATGTCATCATTGCTGCTGCATTGAAGGTCTTCAAACACTGCCTGGCCTTTGCTGTGAGAGGACCTGCAAAATGAGCAGCAGCAGCCCTAAGTCTGCTCCCAGATATTTTTACACCACCACTCCCAGATATGTCTACACCACCACTCCCAGATATGTCTCCTCTCCATCCATCCACATAGCCATCCATATATGCATCCCCATAGCCAGCCTGCCTGCCTGCCTGTCTGCCTGCCTGCCTGCCTGCCTGCCTGCCTGCCTGCCTGCCGCTATCCCGCCTCTTAGAGTCGGGACCAGCAGACACAATTTTAAGAAAATTGCATGAAGGCGGACTTGTGCCCTGCCTGCCAGTTTTCGCAATTTTAACCCCCCACATGCCTCCAAACCCGCCTCCACGGGTCAATCAAAATCCAGCCCATAGAGTTTACTTGCAGGAGACCCCAATTATTCTAACACTGGTATTAGAAGGTAGTTTCATCTACAGTTTTTTGAGGGACTCATGTTTTTAATTAAGAAAATGAAAGGCATTTCTTCCCTTCCATTTTCTTGAATCTCTCCATTCTACGCACCTTCCTTCAATGAGAGAACAAATAGGCAACTTGCTCCTAGGCATCCACCAGTTCAGCTCTGTAACACTGTGGAGTGTACAAGAATGGCCAGGCCAGATTTTATGGCCTTTTCTGTTAGAAGATGCCTGACTCTCGCTCAGATTGGGAAGTCAGCACATGGCAAATTTTGGGTTTAAAACATTGGGTGGGAGGTGGCGGGGGGGTGGGGGGGGGGGTTACAGTGCCATCTATAACTAGAAGCTTCTATTAGAGGTTAACAAAGCATAGTAGATGGTAAAGTAAACTAATGAACAGAACACAAACACAAAGAAAAAATATTAATAACTGACCACTCGCAGTCTTATTATTACTTGAGATTATCTTTGGTTAAGCTTATACTGTTTTTCACTCCTACGATTATCTTATAGGTGTTAGGTGAAATAATTATCATTAATATTGGCAAAGTTCTTTCTAAATTCTATTGGCTCAAAGACAACTGCAGGCTGTTAGTTGTTTTCACTGCCCTAGTGATTATGTGGTACTGTGTTTTCAAGGTTTGCTTTTGTTCATACAAGCCTCCCTTTTCTTTCAAAGTCTGTCTGAATATTGGTTTGCGGTTAAAGATTTGTTACATTTATGTTGCTGACATAGTTACTTCAATCAGTGTATCTAATCGGTCATGCTTTTCAAAATGCCGTGGAAACAAAATACCAATTGTACACCATTTTGCTGTCAGTGCAGTGACAACAACAGCCCTCTGATCTTTTTTTAAAGTGACAGTCCATTTTATTTTGGCTTCTATGTGTTGAATGGAGCCATATCTGATTCAAGATAAAACTCTTAAAGCATGAGGGCAAGAATGAAGCAATCCTTAATGCAGGATAAATTTGTTTTGCTAAGTTAGGAATAATTGGAAATAATTTTACAGCCATTGTTTTTAACAAATGTAAGTAACAAAACATGAAATAAACATGGAATAACACCCCTGGCAGGAATCAGTTAACCACTCAGCAACTGAACATGTGTTAACTCTGCAAATCAGATTTTCACAGATTACACAGATTTCATTCAGAAAAATACAATGACATGCAAAAGCTAGAATTCCCACCCATTGACTATGAATGATGTGGGGGAAGGGAGGAAAATTCCAGTTCACGTCATGTGTTACACGTGCCATGCTGTCTTCTCGAGCCTCATGAATGAAAGCTGCATGAATGTCATTTTATCTTTAACTCAAAACAATATGTTATGCTGGAGAATAATCAAAATAACAGATTGAAAACATGCGTTTTTGGTTGTGAACGAAGTATCAGTGGTAGCACTCTTGCCTCTGAGTCAGGAAGTTGTGGGTTCAAGCCCCACTTGAGACTTGAGGGAGTGCTGCTCTGTCAGAGGTGCCACCTTTTGGTTGAGATGCTAAACCAAGGACCTTCTTGCTCTCGCAGGTGAATGGAAAAGATCGCATGGTACTATTTGAAGAGCCAGGTTGTACTCCCAGTGTCCTGGACAACATTTATTCCTCAATCAGCACCATTAAAAGCAAATAATATGGTCATTTATCGCATTGCTCTTTGTGGAACCTTGCAGTGCATCAATTGGCTATTACCTTTACCTACATACAACAGTGACCACACTTCAAAAAGATATAATTGACTGTGAAGTGCTTTAGGATGTCCTGAGGACATGAAAGACGCTATATGAATGCAAGTTCTTTCTTTCTTTAAACTAAGGCAAAGTACCTTAATGTAGTACAAGGTCATGGTTGAAGAAAGTAAGGAAGGAAGATAAGGTGAATCAAGAGATAGTAATTAAGTGAAGCCATCTTTTGGTTTTAAAAGCCTGAAGATCGAAGGAGGAAGGAAAGACTGAAAATTCCACAGTTTTGAGGTCTTGAGAAAGAATAAGTGAAAGTAAGAGATGGTGCAATGAATCTTGGTTTCAACACAGTGAGAATAGAAGGAAGAGGAAGACAGTGTAAGATTTAAGGTGAGCAAAACAGATCATAGAATCATAGAATGATACAGCACAGAAGGAGGCCATTCAGCCCATTGTGCCTGTGGCGGCTCTTTGAAAGATCTCTCCAATTAATCCCACTGCTCATAAAAACAGAAAATGCTGGAAATACTCAGCAGGTCAGGCAGCATCTGTAGAGAGAGAAACAGAGTTAACGTTTCAGGTCGATGACCCTTCGTCGACCTGAAACGTTAACTCTGTTTCTCTCTCTACAGACGCTGCCTGACCTGCTGAGTATTTCCAGCATTTTCTGTTTTTATTTCAGATTTCTAGCATCCGCAGTATTTTGCTTTTGTATGAGTCCCACTGCTCTGCTCTTTCCCCAGAGCCCTGTAATTTTTTCCCATTCAAGTATTTATCCAATTCCCTTTTGAAAGTTAGTATTGAATCTGCCGCCACCATCCTTTCAGGCAGTGCACGCCAGATCACAATAACCCGCTGCGTAAAAAAAAAATCCTCAGGTCGCCTCTGCCAATCACCTCAAATCTGTGTCCTCTGGTTACTGACCCTCTGCCACTGGAAACAAGTTCACCTTATTTACTCTATCAAAACCGCTCCGGATTTTGAATACCTCTATCAACTCTCCCGATAACATTCTCTGATTTAAGGATAAAGAAAATAACGGGGATGAAAATCCTCAACCCCAATGACATTCCTGCATTGCAAATTGTGCACAGCAGGCCCAATGGGGGTGGGAAATCAGGCAGAACCTAGGAATGCCAGGTGTCTGCTCAGATCCCTGCTGTCTGTAAGTTCATGCAGGGGCCTTGGATGGATGGAACTTCTGTCCGCCCAAAACATGGCCCCCGATGTCAGCCAAGAGAAGGGAATTCTGAAACTGGGAAATTCCTCGACAATGTCCTTTCTACTAGATCTTGGATATTAGAAAATTGTTGAGAATCCTTCTGACTGGCAGGTGAAGATGTCATCAGGACTTTTAATTTCAATGACTGCCCTGTATCTCTCTGTCAGGCAGCTATTAATATATAATCATATATACATAAATATATAAACATATCTACATGCATAGCATATGTACATACGTGCATATATATGTTGATCTTCCTTGGCATTTTACATGGAGAGTCATAGAGTTATACAGCACAGAAAGAGGCCCTTCGGCCCATCGTGTCCACGCTGGCCATCAAGCCCTATCTATTCTAATTCCATTTTCCAGCACTTGGTCCGTAGCCTTGTATGCTATGGCGTTTCAAGTGCTCATCTAAATGCTTCTTGAATGTTGTGAGGGTTCCTGCCTCTACCACCCTGTCAGGCAGTGAGTTCCAGATTCCAACCACCCTCTGGGTGAAAAAGTTTTTCCTCAAATCCCCTCTAAACCTCCTGCCCCTTACCTTGAAACTATGCCCCCTGGTTATTGACCCCTCTACTAAGGGGAAAAGTTCCTTTCTATCTACCCTATCTATGCCCCTCATAATTTTGTACACCTCAATCAGGTCCCCCCTCAGCCTTCTCTGCTCTAAGGAAAAGAACCCCAGCCTGTCCAGTCTCTCTTCATAGCTGAAGCGCTGCAGCCCAGGTAACATCCTGGTGAATCTCCTCTGCACCCTCTCCAATGCAATCACATCCTTCCTATAGTGTGGCGACCAGAACTGCACACAGTATTCCAGCTATGGCCTAACTAGCGTTTTGTACAGCTCCATCATAACCTCCCTGCTCTTATATTCTATGTGAGAAGTCGCACAACACCAGGTTATAGTCCAACAGCTTTATTTGAAATCACAAGCTTTTGGAGCGCTGCTCCTTCGTCAGGTGAAGTGAAGAGATGCATATAGGCACAGCATATATAGTCAGAGAACACTGCCAGATGATTACAGTTAATCTTTCCAACTGCCCTTTATCACACCTCGGCAGAGAGATAATCACGGCAATCAAAGGTGTGGATGGTGTCCAAACAGGTCAGTCAGGAAAACATTACATCAAAGACAATGTGGCAGATGCTGGGGTCTGTATGGAAAACAAAACCGATCCAGCAAAAAAAGATTTTTGTTTTCCACACAGACCCCAGCATCTGCCACATTGTCTTTGATGTAATGTTTTCCTGACTGACCTGTTTGGACACCATCCACACCTTTGATTGCCGTGATTATCTCTCTGCCAAGGTGTGATAAAGGGCAGTTGGAAAGATTAACTGTAATCATCTGGCAGTGTTCTCTGACTGTATATGTTGTGCCTATATGCATCTCTTCACTTCACCTGACGAAGGAGCAGCAGCTCCGAAAGCTTGTGATTTCAAATAAAGCTGTTGGACTATAACCTGGTGTTGTGCGACTTCTCACATTTGTCCACCCCAGTCCAACACCGGCATCTCCACATCATCTTATATTCTATGCCTCGGCTAATGAAGGCAAGTATCCCATATGCCTTTTTAACCACCTTATCTACCTGTCCTGCTGCCTTCAGGGATCTATGTACATGCACACCAAGGCCCCTCTGATCCTCTGTCCTTCCTAGGGTCCTACCATTCATTGTGTATTCCCTTGCCTTGTTAGTCCTCCCAAAATGCATCACCTCACACTTTTCAGGGTTAAATTCCATTTGCCACTGTTCTGCCCATCTAACCAACCCATCTATATCGTCCTGTAGCCTGAGGCTTCCCTCCTCGCTATTTACCACTCCACCAATTTTCGTGTCATCTGTGAACTTACTGATCATACCTCCTACATTCATATCTAAATCATTAATGTACACTACAAACAGCAAAGGACCCAGCACCGATCCCTGCGGTACACCACTGGACACAGGACTAAATAAAGTGAGGATAGAGGGCAAGGAATAATTGGATCTGGATCTGCAAACATAATTCAAACCCCATTTTAAAGTCATACAGTCGCTCCTTATTTTCATATTTGTATTATAAATTCTTAGGTACACATTTATAATAAAAATTACTTATGTAAACGTGACAAGCCGTAATTACACTCTTGTGCCAGTGGTGATGCTGCAGTACCTTCACTGAGGGAGTGTGTATTACAGCATGAAAAGTTTACCTAGGCGGTTTCCTGATAAATGTCGCCATAGGATTTTGTAACGGAAAAAGTTGCATGCAGACATAAGATTTGTAACCTATTATAAATATATAAATACATACATATGTATATACTTCATAATATCTCTAGTAAGCCAAACAAAAAATCTTAACAATTTGGGGGGGTGACTTTCTGAGTAAGTGCTGGCAGTGGGGAATCTTGCCTGTTGGTAAAGAACTTACATTTATATAGCGCCTTTCATTACCTCAGGACCTCCCAAAGCATCTTACAGCCAATGAAGTGCTTTTGAAGTATCACTGTTGTAATGGTGGTGTATATCTGAAAATTGCAGATGGAGTTCCCACTTTCCTGACACTCAGTGGAACCCGACATATGGTCGGTGGAGATAAAATGCCAACGGGGGCAGAAGTGGGTTCACCCTGAGGGTGGAGACTGAGCATTGGTTCCCCAATGATATAAAGTCAGAATTAAAAAAATATTTTTAAAGCAGCTCACTTACAAAGAGGTCATGGGGGGAGGGTGGGGGGGGGGGGAACCCCTCTCTTCTTCCTAAGGGAAACCGTGCATGCCCCTAGCTGGCTACTCTTCAGCAAGACTTTTTGGTCTCTTTGGTAGGCAGGTGCCCAACCTTATAAGGCAAATCAAGGAAAGTCCTATAGGGACATCCCCGGAGGTTTCTGACGGGCGCACCATAGCTCTTATGCCAGGACGCGCTCCCACCTTCAGGACCTATATTTTTTGAGTTTTATCCTTTTGTTCATGATGCTTATCAATATTGCTTAGCAGATTTAAAGTAGCCTCACCTCTGTTTGAAATTAATGTGAGCACTCTCAACCTCATCCCTGGTGTACATGGGACCATGGCTCAAAACTGCCCATAATTTGGCACAAATTGGGACTAAATTAATAAACTGTCTCAGAAATATCACACTGCTGGATGTATGCTTCTGAAGCTGAGGTTAAGGCTGAGATAAAGTAAAAGAACTTTCCTCTGTAACTGACCATGCTATAGCTGACCTTGGAGAACTAGTTGCCCAGAATGGGAAAGTTTCATTCTTCAACACTGATATCAACCTTACTTACTTGAATTTCCGCATGAGTTCGCAACGGAAGATTGACGTGTGAAGTGGCGTAATTTATGGCATTCGTTGCTGTTCCACAAAATTCTGGGCCATTGTATTTGCGAAAGATTGCTTGTACAGGTAGACCTGACTCTTAAAAGAACATTAAAAATATTGATTCACAACAGCTTGGAGTTGCCATTATTGATCCAATTTACAGCCTGGCACCAACTATGGAAATTGGGTGCCAAGATGAAAAATAATCTTAGTATTGAGGGTAAGTTTTCCTTCACATTTTGGCTAAAAATACACAAAAACAGGTGACATGCTAGTGGATCATGTTAGCATTGTGTGCCATGCTTTGGCTGAATGCAAGTTTCTGCAACATTTGCATTCATTCCTCCAAATGTAACGCTGCCAATCTGGTTTGGACAAAAGTGAGAAGTCGCACAACACCAGGTTATAGTCCAACAGTTTTATTTGAAATCACAAGCTTTTGGAGCGGCTGCTCCTTCATCAGGTGAAGTGAAGAAATACAAATGGGCACAGCATATATAGACAGAGAACAATGCCTGTGCAGAGAACAATGCCAGACGACTACAGTTAATCTTTCTGACTGCCTGTAGTCGTCTGACATTGTACTCTGCACAGGCATTGTTCTCTGTCTATATATGCTGTGCCCATTTGTATTTCTTCACTTCACCTGACGAAGGAGCAGCCGCTCCGAAAGCTTGTGATTTCAAATAAAACTGTTGGACTATAACCTGGTGTTGTGCGACTTCTCACTTTTGTCCACCCCAGTCCAACACCGGCATCTCCGCATCACAATCTGGTTTGGAGCAGTGATGAAAATTGACTTGGATTCTGGGGTCGCACATCAGCACCTCCTGTCCACTGACCACAGAACAGATTTTGCCAAAGGCTGGGCAAAGAGCTACAGCCAGCAAGGTTTGTTTCCTCAGCTAGAGTCCAGGCTGCGGGGTTAGATTGAGATAAGGTGCAAAAAAATGGGGTCCATATACAATTCACAAAAATCAAACAAATACTGTATAAATACTGCCACTTAACTCAGACCCGAAATGAGTACACAAACATCAGCAACAATAAAGCAAGTTGAAACACATCTAACTTACAACATACATCAACAACTTGCATTTATACAGCGCCTTTAAGGTAGAAAAACATTTACAAGGCGCTTGACGGAGGCTTAAGGATGGTGAGCCAAAGTGGAGATAATAGGCAGGGTGGCAAAAAGCTTGGTCAAAGAGGAGGAAATTATAGCTCATCCAACACTGGATGTCTGACATGCAGTCTGATAGCTCAGAGACAGTGGAGGGGTCAAGAGAGGTGGCAGAGTTGGGGTTGTCAGTGTGCTTGTGGAAGCTGACCCCAGGCTTATGGATAATGTTGCCAAGGGGCTGTATAGAGACGAGGAAGAGGACGGGGCCAATGATGGATCCTTGGGGCACTTCTTTAATTTCTGACCCTAATGTAAAATGGTGAGTGACACAATGGGTGAACCACTGTGATCAGTGAGTGATGTGTCAGCAGCACAGCAAGTATGACAGTGCTACACATCAGGTATAACATTGTCAGTGGGCAACATTACCACACTTGACATGCTGTTGAAATACTGTCTTTATGCTGCTGTACATAAAACATTGCCTTAAACTGCTGCATATGAGATTGCATCCATACACTGCAGTATATGAATGTGCCCTTACAATGCTTATATGAGATACCACCCTTATATTACTGTATATAAGACTCGGCCCTTATAGTGCTGAACGTGAAACACTGCCCTCACATTGCTGTACTTGAGACATCACATTTACATTGCTATATGTGACACTGCCTTGACAGTGCTGTATAAAAGAAACAACAACAACTTGAGTTTATATATTGCCTTTAACGTAGTAAAATGTCCCAAGGCACTTTGCAGGAGAGTTATCAGACAAAAATGGACACTGAGCCACATAAAGAGAGATATTAGGATAGGCGACCAATAGCTTGGTCAAAGAGGTAAGTTTTAAGGAGCATCTTAAAGGAGGAGAGAGAGATGGAGAGGTTTAGGGCGGGAATTCCAGAACTTAGGGCCGAGGCAGCTGAAGGCACGGCCACCAATGGTGGGGCGATGGAAATCGGGGATGCACAAGAGGCCAGAATTGGAGGAGCGCAGATAACTGTAAGATGCCACCTTTACACTGCTGTATATAAGATACTGTTCTTACATTCCTATATATGAGATAATGCCTTTACACTACTTTATATGAGATACCACCTTTACCCTGCTGTATACAAGATACCACCCTTATAGTGCTGCATGATACACTGTCCTTATATCGGTCTTCATGATATGTGCTGATATAAGATGATGAACTTCATGATTTGTGTTTAAATTGTTTCATGCATTACAATTGCTGGAATGAGAGTGATGCTGCTGAACTATACTTGAGACTACAAATTAGTGTCATATTATTTTACTGTTATGGAGCCCAGTTTTATTCCTTCAAGTTTATGTTTATGTGCAACCAGTCTTGAATACACTGTAGCATTCAATCATACAATCTTTAAATAACCATAATAAAGTATTTTAAACATATAAACTGTCAATCTTTTGATCTACCTGAGGTACCCCTCAAGCTATCAAAATATCTCATGAGGGTTTCTGAAGGGATTTTAAAAAGTTAGCTGAACAGCATAAGTGCACATCTCTAACCAAAATTATTTAATGGCAAATGTTGAAAAAGGCAGGAGAATTGTCTATTAGTAGAAGTATTTGGCAGAGGGAGAAAAACCAGAAGAGCATTGTGTCAATTTCCTTGGAATGAATCATTAGCAAGTGCTAAAATGATGCATTTTTAACCATGAGTCACCTCATATCTTGTCTTTACAAAGAAGTGAAACAAATTTTTTGCCGAATATTGCATTTTTTATGAAGTTGGATCCCTTTTATTGTAATGGATACTGTAGAGCACTTCAGCTCAATGAACTTTCTCAAATCACCTCAGTTGTAAGTACAAATAGCCTGTTGGCTCTGAAATGCTGATTCTTAAACTTTTCACCTCTTTGTAATTGTAATCAAAACTCATTTTCCAACCACTTTTCCTTAGATCAGTTCAAGTGGATCCCAAGTCTGATTGATTCTGACATGAACACTCTTGAAGTACTTCTAATGGGACTCAGTTGCGTCTTATTCCTTTGAACCCACGGCAGCGTGTTTACTGGTATTTACATTTCGTGGCCTAAAGATGAACCGTGGAAATTAGAAAACAAACTCCTATTCACCATTTCATGTCAAAGGTGATGCCCATGCCTGTGTGTTGTCTGTGGGACAAACCTTTTCTGTGATCTCCAGGGCTCTGTTCTGCAGTGTTGCACTCTCCACAGTTACGTACCTGTCTGGAGAGGGAGCTGCAGTTTATCTTGTCAATGTGGGAAGTCCTAGACGATGCCATCAAACTGATCGATGGCAGAGATGCTCCTTTGACACTCACACAATGGCGCTGGCAGAGAAGAAAGAAAGTGAGCCATTCTCTAAACAATGTTGCTTTTGAGTTGTACAAAATTCACACTCACTGAATGAAACAGTTGCCATGTTCTGCGGTTCACTTTGTACTTTGGTCTTAAAGAAAAAAAAATATAAGAAAGGCCCCTGCGCAGCTCGCAAAGTGCTTCAACCTTATTTTAGTTAATTTAATTTAGCCAAACAGCTACACTGAACACACATAGAGCGCAGCGGAGTGCACCTGTTAGGCACTTCAACGTTGCATCGCTGGCTGTTATCTTTTGTTTTCAGCCACAATCGCGGACTGTTAGTGCAGTTGCCCGACTATCGCAGTTATCATATAAAACAGTCATTAAGGACTAATGTGCACCTGCTATAGGAAATGCATGAATCAAGCCTGCTCTCATTTCATTGCCGGCAGTACCCAATCATAGGTTTCACTCAAAGAAACCTCACAGCACACAGGGCAACAAAAGCTCATAAACAACCCACTCCAACCCGTTCCTTCACAGCAACAAAAATAGACGCAGATTTTAAAACAGTTAAAAGGTGCGCCAAGCTCTCAGTGTTCTAACTTTTCCAATTAATGGAGAAACTCTTTGAAAGTACTGTGGTCACATTCTATGATATTGCATTTGCAAGGCTGGTCACCGATTGGTCTAAGATGTGTTATGTTGGGCACTGATGTTAATTCTGGAATGGTTGAAAATCAATAGGAGCTGTGCTATAAAAAGGTAGACTAGAGAAAAGAGCTTTGAAAAAAGATCCACTGAAATTGTTGTCAGGGACTTGACTGTGTATGAATGGAATGCTGTTTCATTTATGTGCTCCTCTTCAGAACTAGAGATTTCCGACAAGATAGTGCATGAGCTTTCTGAAAGGAGAAAGCTTTTTGTTTTTTCACACAAACATGCTCAGACATAGCTTTCCTTTCAGCTAATTAAGCTGTTTTGAAGGAAACTGGTCAAACAGTGACATCTTTGTGGGGAGCCTTGGAATAAATAGCACGATATAGAAGAGGGGACATTTAAAGGGTGACTTCTGCCATTGTCTGTGCTGGATGAATCTTTTCTACTTGGTCAGTGCTGCCGGAGTGACCTTATACAATGGAGAGAATTTGAAGCCAATAACCTCGAGAGATGCCATTAAGAGGACAATCCCAGAATAAGATTTCATGGTAGGGAGCCAAGCTTGCTTTCTCTCGGCCCGTGATGCTTTCAACATTTCGTATGCATGGTTTTTTGCTGTTAGCATGGTGTTGGTGACAAAACAGTTTAAGCTCATTTTTCACAGCCTCTATTTTTTTTATGACTCACACCCTTGTGCTTGAACTATGACAGCTTTTCACTAAACCTGAACATATTCTGCTTTACATATTTCGGACTGTTTTTAAAAATGTTCGTTTAAAATCTGCATAGTATCTCTTGGTCTTCTGAAAGAAGATATAAGTGACATTCTGTACAATTCGTTGACATGAAGCTTTTGAGAGACAGTATACATAATCATTATCAGGCATTATTGGTATTATGTATATACGGACGTTTGCAAAATAGAACTTTCCACTTGGATTTATTAAAGTCAAATTTGTTTCAAATGGTGTTTGGATTTTCTTTTCAGTTCTTTCTGAATCTTATATGTTTCCCATTTTACAGGTAGTGTTGGCAATTAAGTCCAATATGTGTAATTTAATTATTTGTGTTAAAACGCAAAAGTCACAACTTTTCTAAGAGGTTAAAATAAATAACTCTCCAGTTCAAATCTGCTCAAATTGGAAGAACAATCTGAAACCACAGACCTCAGCTCTCCGAAATTACAGAAAGTTTACAAACTCAGCTGACAAAAGAGAATGCTAACCCCCATTAAATAACAGAGAAGAATCAGTCCAAGGCAGAATCTTATTAAAATTTATTGCTGCTAATTACTTTCCTTAACCCTTTCAACAACCCACATACATCCTGAAAAACTCGCTTCATTGTACTAAAGACTTATTTTCTGCATGTATTGGAAGTTCAATTATGTTTGATATTGAACTCTTTTTTTGGCTCTCTGTTTTGAACACATAAGTGAGACTTTTTACTGATTGAACAAAAATAAAAGAAAATCAGAAGGGATATTTATCTATTTGCTTCTGGAGGTATTTGGTTCAAACTTCCATACAGGTTTATACCACAGTGAAAGTATTAAGCACAAGGGGCGAGATGATAACAGTGCGGTGAAACTAATGGTAAAGGCCAAATGAAATTGAAAAGCAGTTCAAAAATCAACTCTTTGGAGGTTATCACAATGTCACAACTTTTCTCAAAAGGTCATCTCCAGCTATCTTGCTGTGAATATAAATCCGATTCCGCAGTGGTTCGCTTGGGCAGCAGTTCTTGCCAGCACTACATGAGGCCCGTGGAATGGGGAAAGTAGGCCTCAGTGCACTTTGCGCTGAGCTCCCAATTTGCAGAAGAAAAACAACTGCACATTTTTGAGGCTACGCTATGTGTGGGCACTGGCCTCACTGCATACTACAAATTTATGTAAATGAATGCAAATTGGTACCACTTCAGATTGTCCATGCAGTTTTTCAGTGCAGCTTTTGATTCACTGAATGCCTGTATAAAATGGGTGCTGCAAGGCTTGTAAGCTATTCGTTAATGAACTCCGCCACTTAAGGATAGGTTGTTACATTAGTGAGGTTTACATTCTGTCTGCTGTTTTTGACTTGACTATCCAAACTTTGTGCATCGCTGCTTACTGCTGTTTTCCTTCAATTCAACAGTCCTTTGGTGCTCAACTCCCAGAGCAGTATTCCTGCTGCCACCAGTTCATTCCTCCAGTTGAAAGCAGCACTGACCATGGGCATTCCATGGCCTGCAAGTGACTGGAGGAGAAAGAGGAATTTTTAAAGATGGGAAAGAACTAGGTCCGCTGGCACAGTAATTGACTGGCAACTGGCAAGCAGCCCAGGATGTACATTGGGCAACACGGTGGCATAGTGGTTAGCACTGGTGCCTCACAGCGCCAGGGACCCGGGTTCGAATCTGGCCTCGGGTGACTGTCTGTGTGGAGTTTGCACATTCTCCCCGTGTCTGCGTGGGTTTCCTCCGGGTGCTCCGGTTTCCTCCCACAGTCCAAAAATGTGCGGGTTAGGTTGATTTGGCTATGATAAATTGACCCTTAGTGTTAGGGGGGGATTAAATATGCGGGGTTACGGGGATAGGATGGGATATGTTAGGGGGAATTAAATACGTGGGGTTACGGGGATAGGATGGGATATGTGCAGGCTCGATGGGCCGAGATGGCCTCTATCTGTACTGTGGGGATTCTGTGTGAGAAAGCAGGGACAGGGTACTGGATTTGGGTGATCAGCCATGATCGTATTGAATGGTGGAGCAGGCTCGACGGGCCGAATGGCCTACTCCTGCTCCTAGTTTCTATGTTTCTATGTCTATGTTTCTATTATACGACCCAGGCACAACTACACAGACATGTTGGAGAGAGGCACTCCCCCGAGTTGTACCATCTACTGAAGCTTGACCTTTAGATGATTTCTAGAATAGGGGTGGCCCTGCCTGTTGCTGTTCAAGTCAGCACTGCACTGAACTTTTATGGCACCAGATCATTTCAAGCCACTACTGGAGGCATTTGACAAATTAGTCTGTTGTTTTTACACTGGTGCATCCACAACTGAATAATACAGATGACTGTAGGGTACCCAAGAAGCAGCTATGATGGTTTCATCTTGCAACATTCAACAATGCCACAACTGTTTGAAGGTGCAGGAGAAATGGCTGGGTCGCTGCTGGGCACCAGAGATACCTTTTACTGGCCTGGCTATTGACACCAATTCGGAACCTCCACACTGACAGTGAAAGAAAATACAATGATGCTCATGTCTCCAACTGTGTTCTCACAGAACAGATCATTGTGATGTTAAAGCAGTGGTTCCAATATCCAGGCTAATCAGGTGTTGTCCTACTCTACAGCCTAATAAAACCTCATTTGTAGATGGTTGGGCTGAGGACACTACCCTAAGGAACTCCTGCAGCAAAGTCCAGGGGCTACGATGATTGGCTTCCAACAACCACAACCATCTTCATTTGGGTCAGGTATGACTCCAGCCACTGATGGGTTTTCCCATTGACCCTCATTGACCTCAGTTTTGCGAGGGCTTCAGCTGGGAATCAGAGTCGGGGTATTCGAATGAGCCCTGGGGGTTAAAGTCACCCGGGCCTCATGCTCTGGGGAGAGGGTCAGACAGTTTGCTGCCTTCTACAGCCCCCACACCCACGATTCACGCCCCAAGTTACAATCAACCCTTAGGAGTGATGAGCTTTAGCACATTTGTTAAAATATCTATGTGTATTACTTTATCAAGGTTGTTAACCTGTTTATTTTAAGTGAGTTATTGATTTTGTTAAAATAGCACATTGTGGAATTTCAGCCCTTCAGTAAAAAGTAAGTTACATTCTGAAATACCTGTGTGTTTATGTGCAGCCTGTGTTCAATTTGAAAGCATTATCTAAACAGAAAGCATGACCTTGAATTTCCTCAATGTCAGTTACACCATACCTGTGCCCGAAAGTTAGACTTTTCACTAGCAGAGGAGTTATATACAAGTTTCCTGGATGTTCATTTGCATATGAACTGTGTAACTTCTGGTATAATTCATTGTAAAACGAGTGTAAGTAACTGAACCCCAGGAAACTTGAGTGCATCATGGTGTAACTGTTTGAAAGCTTATTACAGACTCCTCTGTCTTCAGCACAACCTCGGGAGACTAGCAGGTGAGGTTGCAGCAAGTGTTTCGTCTCTCAGTTCTGCGCAAATCTCTCCACAGTATCTGTAACCCACATTTTTATTCTATGTTGGCAGCAGCATGGCAATGCAGGTGGCACCTATGCTCACTGGGCAACAATGGAGAAGATAATGAAGCAGTCCATGCCCACATGCAACAAGATCTGGATGACATTCAGGCTTGGGCTGATAAGTGGCAGGTAACATTCGCACCATAGAAGTGCCAGGCAACGACTACTTCCAACAAGCGAGAGGCTAACCACCGCCCCTTGACATTCTGGGGGTCACCATTGACCAGAAACTTAACTGGACCAGCCACAAAAATACTGTGGCAACAAGAGCAGGTTAGAGGCTAGGTATTCTGCGGCGAGTGTCTCACCTTGTGATTCCCCAAAGCCTTTCCACCATCTACAAGGCACAAGTAAGGAGTGTGATGGAATACTCTCCACTTGCCTGGATGAGTGCAGCTCCAACAACACTCAAGAAGCTCGACACCATCCAGGACAAAGCAGCCCGCTTGATTGGCAACCCATCCACCACCTTAAACATTCACTCCCTCCGTGGCTGCAGTGTGTACCATCTACAAGATGCACTGCAGCAACTCGCCAAGGCTTCTTCGGCAAACCCGCAACCCCTTCCACCTAGAAGGACAAGGGCAGCAGGCGCATGGGAACACCACCACCTCCACGCCCACATCCCATAAATGAATTTAAAAAAAGAACAACGAACCTCATTGAGTAAGACCTTGATGTCCTGTTACAAGAGATGGATGAGAGGAGACAAGGCTGTTTGAACTACGCTCATTCAAGCCCTGCTGAGCAGTAAGCTGTGCTGCCTGGAGAGAGGTGGCACTGGCACTGTCGGCAACTCCCTTACTCCCGGGACGGTGGAACAGTGCAGGAAAAGAATGTAATGACGTGAATAGAGCTGGCAACATACTCACCATAATCTCCCTTTCTTCGTTGCCCACCCTGGGCACCACCACACTCTTCACCCTCTTGAAGCAACACTCACACTACTCATGCTTCACACTGCACTCTGGTTACAGATACCTACACAGCCCTATGCTGCACTATGGAGCCACCTCCCCTAACACAAAAACTTTGCCTTGCACAACCCACAAAATACCGTCCTCCACATCGTCACACCCCCACACCTCTCACTTCACCAATCCCATCACACTTGCCACACACTCTTTCTTAGCCAGCCTTACCCTTATTTACTTATGTGGTTGGAGGAGAAACTGGCACCCAAGTTTAGATAGAGGCATGCGACTGGAGGGTGAATCCCAACACTGTGCCTCTGATGCCCGATGTCAAGGAGGCCATGGCCCTCATGTGGACACATTCAATCATAGGTGTGCTGTAGGTGGAGGTTGGCATCACCTTGCCGGGGCCAGGTGAGTGACTCAGCACCTACAATGTCAGTGATTTAAAAAGGTGAAGGAAGGGGGTTAAAAAAAAAATTCTCCGAGGCCTGTAATCAGTTAGTGAAGTTGGTGGCCTCCTCAGCTGATCAGCTACTCACGTACACTTGTCTGAAGTGATAGGGGGAGCTGTTAGACTGTGTTTCTTTGAGTGTAAAGTTATACCGATTGCAGGAGTGACGTAAATGCGCTATGTAAATGAGCCCTGAGGAACTTTGACAGGTGTAAGATTTGCAATGTTAAAAAAATTGAAGAAATTTGCATTTAGTGCAATATGGCGTAAATGTACCCAAATGCATTAAAACCCAAGTTTTCTCAATCTTTTCAGCCCAATAACAATGGTGTAAACATTGACGACAATAAGATATTCAGGGCCTCTGTTGACAATATTATGAAAAGTAAATCACAAAGCTCATTTTCACTTACACTTGTGATCATGAATCATGTGGCCTCCACTACTCAGTTTTTATTTTTTGGGAGCCATCCCTCCCCGAAGTGCATGCTGTATAAAATATGCAAAAATCTTTGGCTAGGAAATTCCTCAGAGCTGGTCCTGCTCCGCCGCTGTGACTTTGTCGGAAGTGTAACCGGAATTTCCGCTGCTCTTCTGGCGAAGTCTCGGCGGCAGAGCAGAACCAGCTCCAAGGAATTTCCCGGCCATTGAATCTCCTGGTAATCAATTGCAGATTCTATTTCTCAATAAAAACTTGCAGTAGCAGTGGCAACTGTGAATCCTGTTAAGGGAGCAACATTGCACATCAAGGACAGGGAGCTTACTGACAGCTGGCATAGACACTTTGCAGTACGTGATGTCTTCTTAACTCCTCGATTAGATTACTGCCTTGTAATCATTCCCAGATACCCATTATTCCTGATTTATTTGCATAAAGGAAATGAAAGTACACAAGCAGTACTTTTTCTTCAAATCGCTCCCCTGTTTATAGAGAAATATAATATTCTTACCAAATATTTCTTCATTGTTTTTCTAAGAACTTCAATTTTCCTGTTGGTGTTGAGATCCTTGAGTAATGTTTCCCTCCCTGTGGGACTGCTCTAATGATGTCAATTATGTCAACAGTCCACTTGTATCTCAAATTTGCTTAATTGCAAACAGGTAAGACCACAGCTGCCGGATAGCTGCTCTGGAACTATGCTTTAGAAAGTTCCCCAACCTATAATATAGTTTCCCGGGTTCAGGTAGCTACAAAGCAGCCTGCACTGATTACAATAGAATCTCTTCAGGGCACTGGGCCTGAATGACTGTCAAACCCAATGCATTGATGGCTGAAAGTAAGGTCTGGATTTTCTACAGGGGTGTGATCTCCACTGAAGGTGTGCCAGGGTGTGACTTCCACCTAACCGGCTGTCTGAACGTACGAATCTGCCTGTAGTTTCTGGGGTCAGCCTGATTTGCAGTATTTGGGTGAGCTCCAGGCATTTGAAAATCTGTTATTGGGACCTCACCCATATGGAGATGCGAAATAGTGTGATGCTGCAGGCTATAAAGGCCGGCAGCACCTTTAAAAGGGGAGAAAATACAAACATTCATTTTGGAAGCATCACAGACATTTTTTCATGTAAAATCCTGCAGAAGACCGTAGCAGGCCACTGAATCCCCTGCTTTGCAAGTTCAAGGGGGAAAAATTCGTTAGCGATCATTTTGGGTCACTAACATCACCTGGACGCTAAATTTAGCACCCGGCGAAAAGTAACACCGGCGATCGCTAACTTCAGTTTTAGCGCCCCAAGAGGGAGGTGGAGCGCTAATTCAAGCATTCCACTTCCTTCTTAGAGCGCTAACCCCAAATATCAGGGCGGTGCTTTCTGCAGCTCTACGCAGTGGGTCACGTAGCGCTGCCGCATGGAAGGGCTCCTCCCCTCATTAGGGAGGGTCCAAGTCCACAACTCTGCAGGGCCCTACCTGGACCACTGGGGAGCGGGGTGCTGTGCCAGCAGCCCCGCACTCAAGAGGAGTGTCATTTGCGCCCCTTTAGTGCCACCCGGATGCGCTAACGGGAGGCACAAATGCAACGAATTTCTGATGTTTAAGTGTTGCTCTCGGAGGTTAGGCTCATGAGAGTGATCTTCTCTCAAGCTGACAAAAGGAGAGCTGCATTAGAGAAGTGGAAGGAGGTGGTCTCATCCTTGTTTTCAAATCCCTCCATGGCCTCGCCCCTCCCTAACTCTATAATCTTCTCCAGCCCTACAATCCTCCGAGATCTCTGCACCCCTCCAATTCTGGCATCTTGCACATCTCCGATTTTCTTCGCTCCACCATTGGCGGCCGTGCCTTCAGCTGCCTAGGCCCTAAGCTCTGGAATTCCCTCGCTAAACCTCTCCACTTTTCCTACTTTAAGACGCTCCTTAAAACCTATCACTTTGACCAAGCTTTTGGTCATCTGTCCTAATATCTCCTTATGTGGCTCGGTGTAGAAATATTTCTGATAACGGTCCTGTGAAACGCCTTGGGACGAGTTACTACATTAAAGGTGCTATATAAATGCATGTTGTTGTTGTTCTTGTCAGGGCAGAAGTGCCAATTGGAGCATTTGATGAATGGCCAGTGAGTGCTGCAAAAAGTTTGATGACCCCATGAGGTCAAGCAAGGTAAGAAAAGAGAGCTATAGTTTCCAAGAATGCATTGCACCAAGCAATAACTTCCCTCTCACTGTTTTAAAGATACTTCACTTGCTTACTATCAATGCCCATGAGGTAGTGAGGTTCCCTTTATACCCCAGCCTTCACCTGGAAGTGTTCCTTCACTAACATCCTTACATGTTATGACCCCACAAAATATCTCACGTGGTATTTAATTGCATGCTGCATGCACCTCTTATCATATCTATTATGGGCTGCATGCAAACATCTGTGTTTTACTGCATGTCATGATTACTGAGGTAGTTTGTCCTTTTTGTATTTCTTTTTCCCATACAGATATTGACCACACGTGACCCCCCCACCTCCCCTCACCCCACCCCCCCACCTCCCCCCACCCCGGACCTGGGACCTCTAACTTCCTATGAGGAGGAACTGCTGCACATCCTGGGGAGGGAGGCCTTCAAGGGTGTTTGAGAGGGGGAAGTGGGAGGGCATGTGTCAGCTGAGGGTTTGACTCGGAGAATCCAGACTTTAGTATCCACTATGCCTGTCATTGACAAGCCTAAGTTAATTCGGTATCTCTCCATAGTACAGACTTAAAAGAATTTCCACTTTCACCTTTGGGCAATAGCTGCTGTGCTGTGTTGGTTAAGTCTTCCTCATGGTAGAGTTTTAGGGTTCTGGCCAATTAACCCTTTCACTCCTAAGTTCCAAAAGATTCGACTTGACCCGTATTGGTGACAGTGATTATATTTTATTCAGTGTAAGTGAGACTTGATACATTACAGCATCTGAGCAGTAGTCTAACAAGGCACAATCGTGAATTATATTACCCGCTATGCCCTGGGTAAAGGTCACGATCTCCACGAGCAAACCCCCACCGGCCCCTCAGTCCTCTTGACTCTACATCCAGTCACACATGTGGTCCCACCACCAGCCCGTCCCTCCTTAGTCCATCTGATGGATGGTCCCAAGCTTTCAGCAAAATGCCTCTACAACCTAAGTGTCTGAGAGACCCCTTCTTATACCCTTACTCTCATTCAAAACCTATGGAGTCCTCCTGAACCAATCACTGGCCTAAATCCCAAACCCAAAATCCAATCATAAAGATGCCACATCCACAGCACCCTGGCTTACGCAGGTCCTAGTCTTATGACACTCTTACATCATCTGTTTTTTGACCATCAAGACTCGTATCTGGGGTAGTTATGGCAACCCAAATGGAACGTGTCCCCATGTGTAGAGATATGGCGTCCTTGTTGTTTGCCGATGTTTTTATTTCACTGCAGAGATCATAACATTCCAACACTAGCAGCTACATGTGACCTTGCTTCCCAGGCTAGCTGCCCTCTATTCGACCATGGTAACCCTCTTTCTCACCCTATGCTGTCTGGTTATAGCTTACTCACAAACCTTTAATTATAAGCAAAAGGGTTACATGTCATATATAATTCAGGTTATCATTGCATACAGTTGATGATTACAAACTTCTACACTTAATTCTTACACACGATTATAAATCCATTACTGATGATTATAAGATATTAATGGTTATAAGGTATCAAAACAAGTATTCTAAAAATCAACTAATCCATGATAATCTTACAGTCCCTTTGCCTCTTATCTCAGTCCCTGGAATTCCATTAATTCTTTAGCCTTGGGTCCCACGAACAGGCTGCTGTCTTGTTCTGCTGGGAAAGCTGCTGACTGCATCTTTAATTTGGCCAAGCAAGGCCCAGCGCCTTGGTTTTTTCCATTTTAAATCTAATTGGGTCTATCCAGGGCATATTACACTAGTTTAAAAGCATGATTATTCAAGAATCGACGTACTTTGCGTAACAGTTACATAATACAAACTTTGAAACTATAACTAATAATACTTATTTCATTTAGTCCATGTTAGTTAGTATGGGGAATCCGAAACAGAGACTTCCCATGATTCTCACACTCAGTCTCATCCAAGTACCCTTCTCTACCACACATGACCGTAAAATAGCATAGTCAAGCTCCCATAAGGCATGCAGATTTTCTATTCCCTTAGAGTCAAATTTCCTAAGCCGGTGCTGATGCACTGCCATGTAGAGAGAGAGAGTGAGCATCCCCATCCCTAATTCCTGACTCCTGCTTAGAATCATAGAATCACAAATGATACAGCACAGAAGGAACTCATTTGGCCAATCGTGCCTGTGCCAGCTCCGTGAAAGAGCTATTCAATTAGTCCCATTTCCCTGCTATTTCACAGCCCTGAAAATTTTCCCCTTCAAGCATTTATCCAATTTTCTTTTGAAAGTTATTATTGAATCTGCTTCCACTGCTCTTTCAGGCAATGCATTCCAGATCATAACAATTCGCTACATAATTTTCTTTTCTTCACATCGTCTCTGGTTCTTTTGCCAATTACCTTAACTCGATCAAATCTCCCATTAATCTTCTCTGCTCTAAGGAGAACAACCCTAGTTTCTCCAGTCTCCACATAATTGAAATCTTTCATCCCTGGTACCATTCTAGTAAATAGGAACATAGGAACAGGAGTAGGCCATTCAGCCCCTCGAGCCTGTTCCGCCATTCAATGATATCATGGCTGATCTGCGACCTAACTCCATATACCCACCTTTGGCCCATATCCCTTAATACCTTTGGTTAACAAAAAGCTATCAAGTTCAGATTTAAAATTAACAATTGATCTAGCATCAATTGCCATTTGCGGAAGAGAGTTCCAAACTACTACCACCTTTTGTGTGTAGAAGTGTTTCCTAATTTCACTCCTGAAGGGTCTGGCTCTAATTTTTAGACTATGCCCCCTAGCCTGAGAATCCCCAACCAGCGGAAATAGTTTCTCTCTATCTACCCTATCAGTTCACTTTAATACCTTGAAAACTTCGATCAGATCACCCCTTAACCTTCTAAATTCTAGGGAATATAATCCTAATTTGTGTAATCTCTCCTCGTAACTTAACCCTTGAAGTCCAGGTATCATTCCGGTAAACCTACGCTGCACTCCCTCCAAGGCCAATATATCTTTCCTAAGGTGTGGTGCCCAGAACTGCTCACAGTACTCCAGTTGTGGTCTAACCAGGGTTTTGTACAGCTGCAGCATAACTTCTACTCCCTTGTATTCTAGTCCTCTAGATATAAAGGCCAGCATTCCATTAGCCTTTTTGATTATTTTCTGTACCTGTTCATGACATTTTAATGATCCATGTACCTGGACATCCAAGTCTCTTTGGACAGCCACTACTTTTAGCTTTTCACCATTTAGAAAGTACCCTGTTCTATCCTTTTTAGGTCCAAAGTGGATGACCTCATATTTGCTTACATTGAAATCTATTTGCCACAGTTTTGCCCATTCATTTAATCTATCAATATTCCTTTATGCTTTCATCTACACTGCCTACAATGCCACCTATCTTTGTGTCATCGGCAAATTTGGATATATGACTTTCTATGCCATCATCTAAGTCATTAATAAATATGGTGAATAGTTGAGGCTCCAACATAGATCCCTGAGGGACACCACTAGTCACATCCTGCCAATTTGAGTACCTACCCATTATCCCTACTGCCTGGCTCCTGACCAATTTCCTAACCAGGTCAATAATTTGCCCTCAATTCCGTGGCCTTCTACCTTAGTTAATAATCTCTTATGTGCGACTTTATCAAATGCTTTCTGGAAGTCCATATAAATAACATCCATAGACATTCCCCTGTCCACTACTTTAGTTACCTCTTCAAAAAATTCAATCAGGTTTGTCAGGCATGACCTACCTTTCATAAATCCATGCTGGCTCTCTCTGATCAACTGAAAATTTTTGAGGTGTTCAGTCACCCTATCCTTAATTATAGACTCTAGTCATTTCCCGACAACAGATGTTAGGCTAACTGGTCTATAATTCCCTGGTTTCCCCCTCTCGCCATTTTTAAATAGCAGAGTTACATGCACAATTTTCCAATCTAAAGGAACGGTTCCTGAATGGAGAGAACTTCGGAAGATTATAGTTAGGGCATCTGCAATGTGCTCACCTACTTCCTTTAAAACCCTGGGATAGAAACCATCTGGTCCTGGCCATTATTTTCTTCATTACTTGTTATTTTACTTACATTAATTTTATTGAGTCCCTGTCCCTGATTTAATTTCCTTGGGATTTCCGGCATGCTATCCTCTTCTTCTACTGTAAATACTGACGCAAAGTAATTAATCCTTTGAATGCTCTCTATGCCCTGACATCCATCCTAAAGTGTGGTGCTCAGAATTGGACACAATACTCCAACTGAGGCCTAACTAGAGTTTTGTAAAGGTTTAGCATAACTTCCTTGCTTTTGTACTCTATGGGCTGGATTTTCAATGACCCGTGGAGTCGGGTTTGAAGGCGGGGGAGGGGGGTTAAAGTTGCAGATTCGGGGGTCCCGACCATCCCGCCTCCAACCCACCTCCATGCCAGTTTCGCTGGCGGCGGGTACCCGACCTGTGCTGAGACCCGACTCCCCGAGGCGGGAAGGGATTAGTGACAATTAACTGCCTGTTAACAGGTAGTTAACAGGCAGTTTTTTGCATAATCCCTATTTTAAAAGGAGAAATGTGGGCTTCCCGACAGGTGACAACCACGCCAAGTTATCGGGGCGGGCCGTGGGTCTGCAGGGGTTGGAGGGGTCGATATGTCCGGTGGGCAGGTGAGTGATGGGTGCATGTGTGCAGAGGTAAGTGTGTAAGGTAAGTGCTAAGTGTTGGAAAAAGTTTTACTTACCTTAACTTCCTCCTGCAGGTGTCAGCCCTTCAGTTCTCGGAAGTCAGAAATCTCACCGGCACAGAAAGCAGGAAAGCCGTGGTTCTGTCAAAAACTGCAGCCTTCTGTTTTCTGTGGTGGAATGATTTCTAACTCAGCCTGAGAGGAAGGACTGAAGTTAGAAATCATATTGTCAGTGTTTGACAGCTTCACAGAGCTGTCAAACGCTGATATTTCATCTGTCAAAAGCTCTTGACAGATGAAATGTCAATCTGTGACGTCACCTGTTGCCGGGTGGCCCTTAATTGGCCTGCTGAGCCCACTGGGCGGGCTCAACAAGGTCAATCAAGGGAAAATACAGTGGGTTGGCCACATCTCGATGGAGGCGGGTTCACAAGCCAGAATGTGTGATTCCCAACACCAACCCGACCCCAGATTCAAAATCCAGCCCTATGCCTCTATTTATAAAGACAAGGATCCTGTATGCCTATTTAACAGCCTTCTCAACTTGTCCTGCCACCTTCAAAGACTTGTGTATGTAGACCCCCAGGTCTCTCTGTTCCTTCACCCCCTTTAAAATTGTACCATTTAGTTTATATTGCCTCTCTTCATTCTTCCTACCAAAATGAATCACTTCACACTTCTTTGCATTAAATTTCATCTGCCAATTTCATCAGTCTGTTTATGTCCTCCTGAAGTCTGTTACTATCTTCCTCACTGTTTACTACATTTCTGAGTTTTGTGTTATCCAGAAACTTTGAAATGATGCCTTGTATAGACAAGTCCAAGTCATTAATATATATCAAAAAGAGCAGTGGCCCCAACACCGACCCCTGGGGGCACCACACCCTCAGTCTAATAAACAACCATGCACCATTACTCTCTCCTTTATGTCCCTTAGCCAATTTCGTATCCACACAGCCACTGCCCCTTTCATCCCATAGGCTTTAATTTTGCTAACAAGTCTATTATGTGGTATTTTATCAAACGCCTTTTGAAAGTCCAACCACAACATCAACCACACTACCCTCATCAACTCTCTCCGTTACTTCATCAAATATCTCAATCAACTTAGTCCAACTTGATTTGCATTTAACAAATCCCTGCTGACTTTCATTTATTAACCCATATTTTTCCAAATGCCAATTAATTTTGTCCTGGATTTTTGTCTCTAAATGTTTCCCCACCACCGACGTTAGGCTGACTGGCCTGTAGTTGTCAAGTTTATCTCTCTCCCCTTTTTTGAACAGGGGTGTAACATTCGCAATCCTCCAGTCCTCTGGCACCACCCCTATATCTAAGGCAGATTGGAAGATTGTGGCCAAAGCCTCTGCAATTTCCACCCTTACTTCCCTCAACAACTGAGGATGCATTCCATCTGGACCGGGTGACTTTTCTACTTTGAGCGCTGCCAACCCTTTAAGTACCTCCTCCTTATCTATTTTTATCCTATCCAATTCCTCCTTTACTGTGTCATTCGCAGCATCCTCTTCTTAAGTGAAGACAGATGCAAAGTACTCGTACCTGAAGTTTCTTTAGGAAATAGAGCATTAAGTTAAACATAAAATTTAATCATGTGGAGATATAAAGGCAATTCCCCAAAGTAAAGTGTAAAATCACTTTGCACCTTTTTGCTCCTACACTCCACAATAAGTTCTCCTTTTTGGTCCCTAATTGGCCCCACCCTTACTTTGACTGCCCTTTTACTATTTATATGTTAATAAAAGACTTTTGAGATTCCTTTTATGTTACCTGCTAATCTATTCTCAGGTCTTTGGTGAGACCACACCTGGAGTACTGTGCACAGTTTTGGTCTTCTTATCTGAGGAAGGATACACTTGTCTTAGAGGCAGTGCAACGGAAATTAATTAGATTGATTCCTGGGATGAGAGGGTTGTCCTATGAGGAGAGATTGAGTTGATTGGGCCTATACTCTCTGGACTTTAGAAGAATGAGAGGTGATCTCATTGAAACATATAAGATTCTGAGGGGAATTGACAGGGTAGATGCTGATAGGTTGTTTCATCTGGCTGGAGAGTCTAGGACTTTTTTTATTCGTTTCTAGGATGTGGGCGTCTCTGGCAAGGCCAGCATTTATTGTCCATCCCTAATTGTCCTTGAGAAGGTGGTGGTGAGCCGCCTTCTTGAACTGTTGCAGTCCGTGTGGTGAAGGTACTCCCACAGTGCTGTTAGGGAGGGAGTTCCAGGATTTTGACCCAGCCACGATGAAGGAATGGCAATATATTTCTAAGTCAGGATGGTGTGCGACTTGGAGGGGAACTTGGAGGTGATGATGTTCCCATGTGCCTGCTACCCTTGTCCTTCAAGGTGGTAGAGGTTGTGGGTTTGGGAGGTGCTGCTGAAGAAGCCTTGGTGAGTTGCTGCAGTGCATCTTGTAGATGCAGCCACAGTGCTCCGGTGGTGGAGGGAGTGAATGTTTAAGTTGGTGGATGGAGTGCCAGTCAAGCAGGCTGCTTTGTCCTGGATGGTGTCGAGCTTCTTGAGTGTTGTTAGAGCTGCACTCATCCAGGCAAGTGGAGAGTATTCCATCACACTCCTGACTTGTGCTTTGTAGATGGTGGAAAGGCTTTGGGGAGTCAGGAGGTGAGACACTCACCGCAGAATACCCAGCCTCTGACCTGCTCTTAGAGCCACAATATTTTTGTGGCTGGTCCAGTTAAGTTTCTGGTCAATGATTACCCCCAGGATGTTGATGGTAGGGGATTCGGCGATGGTAATTCTGTTCAATGTCAAGGGGCGGTGGTTAGACTCTCTCTTGTTGGAAACATTTAAGCACATGCAATCTAAACCTATCTTAGTTTGCCTCGCATTTCCTGTCTGTCTGCTGCCTCCTATTTCTGAACTACTCTTTATTCTAGTACTGTTTGTTTCTCTCAGTCCTCTGTGGAACCTTGTATCTCCTCTCTAATGCTTCATCCTGGTGCCACTTGCTCTACTAAATTAGTTTAAACCCTCCCCCACAACAACAACAGCAACTTGTATTTATATAGTGCCTAAAACGTCCCAAGGCACTTCACAGGAGTATTAAAAGACAATAATTTGACACCGAGCCACATAAGGAGAAATTAGGGCAAGTGACCAAAAGCTTGGTCAAAGAGATAGGTTTTAAGGAGCATCTTAAAGGAGGAAAGAGATGTAGAGAGGCGGAGAGGTTTAGGCAGGGAATTCCAGAGCTTAGGGCCTAGGCAACAGAAGGCACGGCCACCAATGGTTGAGTGATTATAATCAGGGATGCTTAAGAGGACAGAATTAGAGGAGCACAGATATCTCGGGGGTGGTGGGGGGGGTGGTGGTTTGTGGGGCTGGAGGAGATTACAGAGATAGGGAGGGGCGAGGCCATGGAGGGATTTGAAAACAAGGATGAGAATTTTGAAATCAAGGCATTGCTTAACCAGGAGCCAATGTAGGTCCGCGAGCACAGGGGTCCCTGGCCCAAGACCGCACAAAGTGGAGGAGAAGCATCTGGGAAGGCACCGAACACCTCGAGTCTCTTCGCCGGGAGCAAGCGGAAGCCAAGCGCAAATAGCGGAAGGAGCGCACGTCAACCCAAGCACCCCACCCACCCGCCCCTTCAACCACTATCTGCCCCACCTGTGGCAGAGACTGTAGGTCCCGCATTGGACTCATCAGTCACCTGAGAACTCATTTTTAGTGTGGAAGCAAGTCATCCTCGGTTCCGAGGGACTGCCTAAGAGATGGGTGAATGCGACTTGGTACGAGTTAGGACACGAGCAGCTGAGTTTTGGATGACCTCAAGTTTACGTAGGGTAGAATGTGGGAGGCCAGCTAGGAGTGCGTTGGAATAGTCAAGTCTAGAGGTAACAAAGGCATGGATGAGGGTTTCAGCAGCGGATAAGCTGAGGCAAGGGTGGAGATGGGCGATGTTACGGAGGTGGAAATAGGCGGTCTTAGTTATGCCACAGCACTAGTTAACCTCCCTGTGAGGACATTGTTCCCAGCCCTGTTGAGATGCAACCCATCCATCTTGTACAGATTCCTCCTACCCCAGAACCAATGTTCCCGTTAAGCTCCGGGCCGCGGCACCATGAGCTGTATGCATCACTAGTGATACCTCTCCTGTCTGTGCACTTTCGTTAGACTTTGTGCTACTGAGCCTCACACTAATTCATTTCCCTGTAACTTGAGAGTAGGCAGCTTAATTCAGTCATTCTGAAGCTGATCTGCAAATATATGTGGTGTTTCACACAAGTCCAGCAATGATTGGTTCCAGTCAGGTTTTCAATTGATTGGTTGAAACAAATTTTCTGGTGAAACAAAACTGCACAGGAGGCTGTTTCATTTAAGTGGATCTGAGAAGTGCAATGGTCCTTTATCCATTGGTCATCTGCTAGACAGTCATTAGTGGCTCGTACGTGTTGTAAAGCTATTCTGATTGGCAAGACAGCCGCAAGAAGCTGAAGTGGAAGATCTAATGGAATTGATGGACCGGAGTTGGCCAGAACATTTTCTCAAAGTTTAATATTGTGCTGTGACTAAACTTTGCATGATTTAGTGTTGCCTAATTAAACATGCGTAAACGCCTTCAGTATAGCAACACACAAGTGAATTTTGTCCCAAATGTTCAATATTATCTTCCAAAGGAAATAGTGCAAACAGAGGAAAAGAAGTTTGTTTTATTTTGTTCTGTTTGTATTGATATTTTTGAATCTTAGCATTGACTGAGCTGCACACAATGTTGTTTCTATAAGTAGCAATGACTGCGCTGCATAATTTCTGCTATTTATTAGTCAGAAACATTTTAATAAACAGAATAACTCAAAAATTAAACCCAGTTGGTAAAGAGATAATTAAACACATGTGCACAATTTATAAACGAATTTTATGTTTTTTAGTTCAATATCCTTCCATTCTGGAGATGATTCATGCTGGAATCTAGTTCCATGTCTGTCAGCGAGCCTCTGCCACCTTGCTCGAGTGCTGTTCCTCACGTGTGAGTCTAGAAAGACAGGAGGTTGTTGGACCACGAGGAACTCACAGTCAAGTCTATTTCTGACCTCGTCCAACATCTGCATACAGGCTTTCCGGCAGACATCCTTCATCATGAGTGGGAACTCTGGCCAGTCTTCCCATCCCTAAACCGGGGATGCCGAGAGTAATTCCAGTGCTCTCGCCACTGCCCCAGCTGAGATCAGCTAACGCAACTCAGGACAAGAGTTGCAACACCAGTGGTACAGTTAGGCACTGAGCCATTGGAGGATTTTCTTTTAAAAGTAAGAACATAAAAAATAGGAGCAAGAGTAGGCCGTACGGCCCCTTGAGCCTGCTCCGCCATTCAATAAGATCATGGCTGAAATTCTACATAAACTCTACTTTCCCGCCCTATCCCCATATCCCTTAATTCCCTTCATGGCGAAGAATCTATCGATCTCAGTCTTGAATATACTCATCGGCTGAGCATCCATAGCCCTCTGGGGTAGAGAATTCCAAAGATGCACAACCCTCTGAGTGAAAACATTTCTCCTCATCTCAGTCCAAAATGGCCGACCCCTTATCCTGAGACTATGATCCCTAGTACGAGACGCTCCAGCCAGGGGGAAAATATTCTGCTTTTCCATTCTTCCTACCTTCTGTTACACTTCCCCACATTATACTCCATCTGCCACTTTCTTGCCCAATCACTTAACCGGGCTATATCCCTTTACAGCCTCTTTGCATCCTCCTCACATCTAAGTCATTGATATATCTTGTAAACAGCTGAGGCCCAAGCACTGATCCTTGCGGCACTCCACTAGTTAAACCCTGCCATCCCGAAAATCACCCATTTATTCCGACTCTCTGTTTTCTGACTTTAACCAATCCTCAGTCCATGCTGATATATTACCCCAAAATCATGAGCCCATGTCTTGTGCAACAAACTCTTGTGTGGCACCTTATCGAATGGCTTTTGATAATCCGAATATACTAAATCCACTAGTTAACCCTTATCTACCCTGCTAGTTACACCCTCAAAAAATGCTCATTATTCATTGCAATCATTCAATTTGCAGTTAAAGGGTGCTGTCATTGTTGTGATGTATCTGTGAACATCTTTTCCATGTTTGTCAAACAATTGGATGCAGTGATACAATTCGTGTAGAAATGTATCATTGTGTAATAAAACAACACAGCATCATGAGCACATAGGGGGAATTTTACGAGTCACTGGAACTGGGTGGGAGTCTCGCCCTCTGGCAGCACATGTCAGAAAACTGGATCTGTGCAGCATTACAATTTTATATCCAATAAAGTTAATTTCAATGGTTGAAAAATTGCAAGCAGAAGCAAGCCCGAATTTCCAGTACGCGCTGCCAGTGGGTAAGGCTTCTTGTTGGCAAAATGGAGTCATAAAATTAGCTATATGGTGTCAATCATTGATTGAAATGATACAGAGCCATTCCAGCTGTCCTCTGAATCCAACGGTGAAGACAACAACTCTTTCTGTTTGCTGGATTTAGGATTTTAATTGCTTTGTGATTTGACCGGAAAAACAAAACTACCAGCTGTCTGTAAATTAAAGTAGCTGGGTGATTTCTATGTGTAAGCATTGTGTTTTTCCCCAGTAGACAGCTCTGAGATCCTTTATCATTCCAGTGGCTTAATGACTCCTGATGAATGAATCAGTCCAAAGCTCGCTGCTGATTCTTCTAATATATGTACGCAAGACCATGTCCACGAGGTTAGAATAAAATATAAGTCACAAGATTGAATTTCTTAACTATTAGGAACTATGCTAGAAGGAGCAACGCTTCCAATTTGGTCTTGGTGCATGATCAGTGATTGGAATATGTGGCAAAACAGATGGAAAAGTTAGTAGTTTTAAAATTCTCATCCTTGTATTCAAATTCCTCCATGGCCTCGCCCCATCCTATCTCGGTAACCTCCTCCAGCCCTACAACCCTCTGAGAGCTCTGTACTCCTCCAATTCTGGCATCTTGCACATCCCCGATTTTCATCACTCCAGCATTTGCGGCCATACTTTCAGCTGCCCGAGGGCTAAGCTCTGGAATTCCCTCCCTAAACCTCTCCGTCTCTCCACCTCTCTCTCCTTCTTTAAATCGCTCCATAAAACCTACCTCCCACCTGTCCTAATATCCCTTTATGTAGCTCGGTGATAAATTTTGTCTGATAATCGCTCCTGTGAAGCATCTTGGGAAGTTTTACGATGTTAAAAGCGCTATATAAATGCAAGTTGTTGTTTTTGCTTGCAGAACAAAGCACATCAGAATCTGTGGGTCAATACAACAGAAAATAGCTGCATCATTTGAAGGCTGCACAATCATTTTTTACTCAAAAAAGTTAATAAATAAGCAAAATGTTGGAACAAAGTTTTCCGAGCAGAAACAAACCATTTCTATGGCTGCATGTTCCTAAATAGAAATGTTGGAAAAGAGAGTGGAATAATACATGAAACTCTGCATGCACTGTTGAAATAAATCTCTTAACAAAGTTGATTCAGGGAATGGGGCTTGCAAATGTTAACTGAACAAGCAGAGAGTGGGGGAAGGGGAGAGCAGCCTGATTGGCCACCGAGTCGTGCACTGTTGTTTTTAAGCAATGTGGAATTTTGAACAGGTTCTTAAGAATAACCATAAATTCTCTGCTGCTTAGAGAACTGTCAAAGAGTTCCCAAAAGCTGAGTGGTGCATTTGTTCACCTATATTCCTCTCAGAGATCCCATTTTTTGGGTATCTGATGAGATCTAGTGTAATTTGAAGTTATAAAAATGTCTATCCGTAAAGATGTTCTCTGACCACCTGCCACTATCGCTACATATTTGCATATCAACTACAATGCTTTACTCTACAGAAGCCATGTGTTATCATAATGAAACATCATTTAACTAAAGTGTTTTGTGCAGTTTCACCGGAGACAGAACATGAATAATAATACAGAACAATTAAAGGGCTACTTTTTGCATTTGTTTGGCATTTAAAACATGGACAACTTTTCGTTTAATGTCACATTCAATAAGACCATACTGAGGTAATAAAATGGGATGTTCAGTTCTATCTCCTCTTAATAGAAAGAAAATAATCTCTTTTTTTTTTCCATTTTGGCAGCGAAATGTCCACACACATTGCTGCAGCGTCTGTAGCAGCATGTGTTTCTAGGATTGTTCTGGAAGAGAAAATGCCAAAACAGCAGGGAGCAGGAGATAAACAGGCAATTCGTGACTCATTAAAACAGCCAACAGTGGCCAACATTGTGGAGCATGCAAGGACCCAGATCCAGCTCAGCCATAAACTTTTTTTCCACCAGCTGGACTTAGCATCTGTCAGAGTTTGGAGGGAAGATAATCTGGTACAAACGATTTCAGTGTATTGCATTTAGAAACCTGCCGTCTTACATAACAGTGCTGATTGGGAACCCAGGGAACTCTTTAAATGATGACACAGCTTCTTGATGCGATGTTATAATTATTCCTATTAAAACATTTTACCATCATTTTCCATTTTCTGACAGTACTTTAAAATGTTATTTCGGAAGCAGAATTCACAATGGCGTATTCTGAAAATATGATTACAGAAGGTTCTGGAAAGAATATTCGTTCCTCTCCTCCCCCACCATTTTGTCTTTGAATGTGTTTGACGGGCTTTATTAATGCTGCACCCAAGACTAACATATGGCTAAACATAGCATAGGGATAAGGGAGAAATATAACGAAGTTCAGATCACAATGCACTAAAGACATCTCCAAGCATAGTAATATCCCAGCTTCATTTATTCCCTCAGGGCACATGCTCAGCCTCAGCAGTGTTTGAGAGAGTCATGAAATTTCTCTCCAAAAAAACTGCTCTAGAGCCAGTAACAAATGTTACATTATGAACTGAGGATTAGAGCGTGTATACTACTGCCAAAGGTTGGGCCCCAGATGCCTCCGTGAGTAACATTAAAAATCTGCTACATCACGTCCGTGAATTTCAATATTTATAGCGTTCAATAAAATGTTTCACTGTCAAAGGGAGATATGGCAGCGCACTCCCTCGCAGCAGATGGGATGCAATATGGCACATTTACATGGACCAGCTGTGCTGGGCAGGATTGAATGCTGGTCAGAGGCAGAGTACAGACAGCACATCTGGATCGCTGACAGACTGGCTGACACATCCATTGAAAAGTTTGTTTCACCACCGCAACCAGCGGTTTAAATCTGCTCCTCCGTTTACCTACCCCTGTTACAAGAGCCCTGCATTAACATGAACAACAATGGGTGTTGTTTTCCGTGCCTGTGCTGTCTCTGTAGGACATCAGCCAGTGCATGTGTTTGTGGTTGGCCGATCACTTGGATGGGTTGGTGCTAACTGGTTTAAAGTGGCTGTGCCCGGGTGGCGATCTTGGCCATCTATCATTAGCTGTTAAACATCAGAAGCTAGCCTCAGTTTTACAGCATCTTTTGACAATGATTGCTCTATCTATTTAAAATGTGTTTGAAGCCTCTTGGCTTGTGATGTACCTGTCAATTTATAGAATGGTTTCCTAAATTAAACTCACCAGCATCTATTAACGTAAGGGTAGATGCAAGCTAGCGATATTTACAAAGAACAACCTGACAATTTAATCTGTAATTTAAAACAAAATATAATTTTTAAAATCATTGCTGTCTTCTTTTCAATTTTATTGATTTTTTTTATTCTTAAGGACAAATACATGAACAAATAATTAGAATAGATGGACTTCACATCAGAATGAAGGCTCAAAGCTGGAGTTGTATCGAACAAAACCTGAGTTTAGAACAACATACACTCAAATAACAGTAAAATCACAATACAAATCAAAAAGAGAGACAAAGTGAAAGTAAAACTAGCAGCAACAATTTAAAAATTCTTAATAAAAACAGAAGATGCTGGAAAAAGCAGGGCTGTCAGCACCTGAACATAGAAAAGGCAGCTTTTCTCTTTACAGATGCTGACACATCTGCTGTGCATTTCCAGCATTTTCTGTTTTTATTTTAGATTTCCAGCATTTTCGGGTTTTGTTTATCAATAGAAATACTGACCTCGATTTTAACTCTACCTCCCATTTGGCAGAAACCAGGTGGGGAAATAATTAAAATGGAGCGGGAGACTTGCCCACTGCTTTTTCTGCCCCGATCTGGCCGACTCCAATTTTAAACTGCAGGCGACAAGGGCACCTGCCCCAAGCCGGCGGGGTCCTCTTTAAATATGCAGGTCAGCTCTGATGATGTCATCGGGGAGTGTTCCTCAGAGCCCCACTAAGGAAACTTTGGGCCACCTTTGTTTGAGGCTTCGTAGCCCCCCGCGCTGCCCCCCCCCCCCGCACCCCATGATGGGCATACCCTGTACAAGGCAACGTTCCCGCAGGCCACTGGCGGCAAACTCCTGCTGCCCAAAATTCGGCTCCCCCTACTGGCCAGGCAGTGATTCCTCCCGGGTTCGGGCAGGAGCCTGATCTTGCATATGTAAATAAAACCTGAGAACTAAAATGTCTCTGGGCCTCAGCACGGGAGCTTACCCCACCCCACCCCCACCCCGACCACACACTGATCCTGGCATGAGTTAATTTAATTTCGAGGTCACGAACACATAATTGTTCAATTCAGGTACAGATACTAGATCCAATATGGAAATTACAAGAGCAACATTAAAAATTAGATCAAACTATCTACATCCTTAAGTAAAGAAAAAAAAATGAAAAATTTGTAGGGACAAAAGGCCGACCAAGTTGACATATACAGGTACAAATTGATTTTGGCCCATTTTCCGCTTCAAAATAGGCGAAACTCTGCCAGTGCGTGCCAGATGCTGGAGGCACGTGGCTGATCCGAAATTGGGCCTTAGGCCTCGTTTTATTATTGAGGCAAGCTGCTGGCTTCTGTTGCACCTCCAGGCAGCCCGTCTGAAGTTGAAATGAAATTTGGGCCGGCTGCCTCACTGGCAGTGGCCCTTACGTAAGTCCTGGGTCGTGGGGAGGGGAAGGTGTACGCAATGCAGGTAGCCTTCTGGGTCTTCCCATAGCAGTTCTCTGGTCTTGGACATGGGAAACCTCTGGGCTTCTTCCAAACAGCTGTCCAATGTTGCTCCTTACGTAGATGGTGGCAGGCAGAACCCTTTTAGATTTCAGGCAGCACCGTTCTTCAAAATCTGGTCTCTCATTTTTGGCTTGCTGCCAATGGCTGGCTGGAAGATTGACACCAGCCTCCAGATTTTCAGACCAAGCATTGGAGGAGTTGATGTCCGCTGTGGAGAGACAGAGGGCAGCGCTCTACCCGGCAAGTGGCAGGAGGCCCTCTCCGCAAGTCTTCCGCGCCACGTGGAGGGAGGTAGCCCATCAGGTCTTGGGCAGCACTGTGGTCCCCAGGACCCACACACAGTGCAGGAAGAAATTTAACGACCTGACTCGGGTGGTCAGGGTGAGTCAATGCCTCAACAAATGCGACATACCAGCGTCTGAACCTCAGTCTGCACACACTGCCCAAAGCACCACACCCCCAGCACTCACCCACCAACAATCTCTACCAACACCCACACCCACCCACATCTCACATCTTGCACACAATGACAGCTATTCAACTATGGTAGGCACATCACCCAAACACATTGCTCCACACTCACTCACACACTTTCTTTTCTCTTGTAGGCCGAGGTGGCTCACAACAGGAGGGAGCAGGAGTGCACAAGCAGGGGACAAGCCGTCACCCAACCACTGTCTGCGCTGGAGAATAGAGTGCTGCAGACTATTGGGTGCCAGGTGGTGAGCGCCGTGGCCACCGGCGACGTTGACCCCCTTGGGGACAACAACAGTGTGTTCATCCCTACTCCTTCTTCTCACATGCCAGTTCTCCCTCACCCCACAAGCGTTTCGCACTTTCCAGCTAATCATGCTGTATGCATGCCTTTCCCCTTCCTGCCCCCCTCTCCTCACCTTAACCCAACTCTTGTGCCTTTATGCTTTCAGATAATGAGCAAGCAACTGAGCAGCCTGTCCCTGAGGGCACCGTAGAGAGCGAGGCGGGAGAAGAGGAGGAGGAAGAACACACCGCCTCACTGCATGTCTCACCCGCAGGCAGCAGCTCAGATACTGGCACTACACGTTCTTTAGAGGCTGGTATAGTAACGGGATCTGCACAGGGTGATGCACCAGGGATGAGTGGGCTGCAGCAAGGTCAGGGGGAATGGGTATCTCGGACGACAGCTCTCCGGAGGGCGAGTTTGCGCGCACGTTCTGCTGCAAAAGGATGCAGATGAGGACCTCAATGGGGAGGTCTTTAGAAGAAGGGTGATGGGCATGCACATGAGATGATAGGTGCAATGGCAAGCGTGCCCAAGAGCATGTCGGCAATGGTAAGGAGCGTGGAGGAGTCCACCTCCAACATTGCACAAAGCTCTGCGCACACCATGGAGCCCATCATTTCCAACCTGGAAAGGATGGTAGACTCCCAGAGAGACCATGGCGACCCAGACCTGATGCCACGTGTGATGGGTGACGTGGCAGCTTCCATTGCAGCACAGGCGGAAGCGACGCAACGTCTTAGTGCTGTAATGCAGTCTATGCTTGTTGACATCCAATCTCAGACTGCTCTCGTGCAGTCTCAGCTTAATGCCACGCAAGCTCTGACTGCTGCCATCGTGGCTGGGTCTACCACCGTCGACCAGGACTTTCACGGGGTCGCATTAGGCCAGCAATCTGTGCTGCAACAGAGTGCTAGGGATGCTGAGGTGCTGCCTCGGAGGAGTGGCAGTGGGTCAGTGGAGCAGGAACCTGCTGTCCTCTCTCAGGATAACAGCATTCCTGCTCCCACCACTGCCACTCCACCATTGCCCTTGTCGCTGCCTGTCACCCAGCCAGCCCAGACTGCTGCCGCCCATGCTGAGGTGGTGTAGTCTACAGCTGGGCCTTCCAGGCCCAGAGCTGGTCGAGAGCATCCTGCAAGGCCATCTGAAGTCTCCCGCACGGACACTCATCAGCCTTCCACCAGCCCTGTTGCAGCCACTAGGCCAACACTTCGTAGGAGCACTAGAGTAGGCAAAGGCACAGTAACAAGGGGCACTAAGGGATTGCACAAGGGTGAATAGTAAATATTGTTGTTGTAAAGATGTGTTCACTGATTATTGATAAATTTATTAATTCACTTCGGATAATTTTGTACTGTCTCTCATTTCAGCTGTGCGCTGTGATACGGCCTGCAACAGGGATGGAATGATGGGGATGTGGTGAGCAACGGTGATCTGGGGTTTAATTTATTGGAACCGCAGTCTGATGAGGCGGTCACGGACCACCCTTCTGGAAGGCCGATTGAGTGGCTGCCTCCTCCCTCGCTCCTGTTTCTCCTCCTCCTCCTTGTCCTCCTTGTCGCCCGCCTCCTCCTCTTCCCCCTCTTCCTCCTCATGAGGTGGTCCCGCAATCCCTGCTGGCAAGGGCTGGGCCCTCATGATGGCCAGATTGTGGAGCATGCAGTACACCACGACGAAATGGGACACCCACTCCGGTGAGTACTGGAGGGCTCCTCCCAAGTGATCAAGGCCCCGATGGTCTGCTCGATGATGTTCCTGGCGGCAGCATGGCTCTCATTATATGAGTGCTGAGCAGGAGTGTTGGGGTTGCGGAGGGGAGTCATGAGCCAGGTGGAGAGCGGATACCCCTTGTCTCCGACCAGCCAGCCGTGAGCTTGATGTGGTGGCTGGAAGAGTGCTGGAACACCAGGGCTGGCACAGGATGAAGGCATCGTGGCTGCTGCCAGGATAGCGGGCATTCACATTGAGGATTCGCTGTCTGTGGTCGCACACCAACTGCACATTAAGTGAGTGGTAGCCTTTGCGGTTACAGAAGATCTCAGGATTGTTATGTGGTGCCCGCAAAGCCACGTGGGTACAGTCAATGGCGCCCTGCACCATGGGCAATCCCGCTATCCTGGCAAAGCCACATGCCGCTCGTCCTGCTTCTCTCTGGTGATGGGGAAGGAAATGTAGTCCCTTCTCCTACTGTAGAGAGCCTCTGTGACCTCCCGGATGCAGTAAAGGATGGCGAACTGTTGCAGACTGGAAGTATCAGCTGGCGAAGAAATTGAGGGTGACGGTGATCTTGATTGCCACTGAGAGAGCCGTCCTCGTCCTGATCTGGGCTCGAGGTCTGGTTGCAGGAGGTGGCAGAGTTCTGTGACCACCTCCTTGGTGATGCGGAGCCCTCTAATACACTGATCCTGGCTTAATTGAAGGTAGGAGAAGTCCTCTCAGAATACCCTCGAAGGGTAAGGCCTCCTGTTGAGAGCCCTGATGGCCCTCCTCCTCCCTCTGGCCACATGTTCCAATCTTTCTCGCTGCCTCCGCTCCCTGCGCAGTAGATCCTGGAGGGCGAGATTCGACTGCCAGTACAGCCCCCATTAATGTAAGGAGGTGCAGCACTTTGATATTTTGTGAGGATAAATCTAACTAACTTTTAGAAGCCGCAACACTCCGGAGACTAAACAACCTATGAATGACTGAATTCAACTCTTGAACTATCTCAAACTGACAAGGAAGAAAGAAATGAAAGATACAAAGACTTGCATTTATATAGCGCCTTTCACGACCACCAGACGTCTCAAAGCGCTTTACATTCAATGAAGTACTTTTGAAGTGGAGTCACTGTTGTAAGGAAGCAGTGAAACACCACTAACCTGACAGCTGCGACTCATTACTCATGATCCCTTTAAGTAGCGCCCCTGGAGCCGGCATCTGCCTGCTGGACGCCTCCTCTCCCTGTCGCTGTCGGGATCAGGCGCTAAGACAGGGGGCGATACTCAATTCGGCAGATCGGGTGCCCAGTGAGTGTTGCACGTTCGCTGACGTCACGATTTGCCTGGCGCTGAAGTCCCCGGCGCTAACTCATAGTGGCGGCGCTACGGGAGGGCCGAATTTGCCGTGTGGTGCTGGATTCGCCTCGCCGTAGCGCTACTGCCTCAGCGCCCTGTTAGCGCCCCAGCCAGGCGCTAACTGGAGGCGCTAAGGTACCGAATTTCTCCCCCTATGAATTTTTAACAGAGTATTGATGATGAAAATCGCTGCAGGGGATTGTCCCATGAAAAGATATCCTTCATCTCAGTGACTCTATGGCGAGGAAGCAGAAAAATCAGCCAGGGTTTCCACCCCTGATTGCTATCCAGTGACCTCTGCTGGAGAATGTATGTGTACAGACATCAGGTGAGAATAAGGTTGAGCTCAGCTGTGATGTCATCGACCGTTGAATAGCCTGCCAGCACTCACTACCTGGGCTCACACATCAAGTATGGCCACTTGAGGGGCCCGAGACTGCTGGTACCTGCGGCAAGAGTCAGTGCTTTCAGGAGAGGAGGGACTAAAAGGGGGGAAATTGGGAACAAAAAAGGATAGCCTTCCCATTCAATCGGATCTACACCCATGGAAAGAGATGTAATGGTTTGGAAATTGTATGGAGGTTTTCTCAACACCAGCCATTAGTTCAGTGGAACACCTAGAGAAACCATGTAAACGGCTAAAATCGGTTGTTTACATAATTTCTCTGGGGATTCCACCAATCGTGAAAACCCTGTGGAAATTCAGGGCCGGTATATCATCAGGGACAATATGTTCCACGTAATCTTTCATTCAATCAATGTAAGTTGTAGTAAGCACCAGGCTGCCGTGACCGTGAGCTATGGGTCTTCTGTATTGGTCAGTGAGAGCACATGCTTTACTCCCGCAATAGGCTGAGAAATAGCCCAGGAAAAGAGAACCAGCAGCTTTCATCCTCCCTGGACCATATGCATAGTTTATTAGTTTCAATGCTGCAGTAAAGTTGGAATCTCTCAATTATTTCTGAGAAACATTCTGACTTAAAGATCCCCATCTTACAGTAGAACATTATTATTTTCTTGCATACTAACTGTAATTTTGAATTGCATTTCTTGTATACACATACTTCTCAGTGTAAACAAACATCTTGTTCTGAAAGGGTTAAAGTGCTTTGGACACGTTGTCATTGAAAAGCTCATTGATCCAAAGGTAAGATTCACTTATTCAAAGATTTATCAGGTCAAATCATTAACATGATGTTTGAATATTAATTTATTCAAAGTACTTTATTTATACCAAGGAACTGACAGAATGCCATCTGTTTAATACAACAGGACCAGAGATTACTTACGGCATGGCAAAATTCTACAGCCACAGCACAACTCTTGCCTGAAGTGTCAGCTTGATATTGGTAACTCTCTTGCCTCTGAATCAGAAGGTAGTGGGTTCAAGCCCCACTCTAGGGTACATAATCTAGCTGGCATTCAGTGCAATGCTGAGGGAGTTCTGCATTGTCCGAGGTGCTGTCATATCTCACTAGGGATAGTGTGTTGCACGTGATCGTTCACTCAACCAATGTAAGTTGTAATAAACATCGGCCTGCCATGACTGGGAGGTCGGAGGCTTTTGTATTTGTGAAAAAATGTCCATACCTGCCTGTCAGTGGGAACATAGAAACATAGAAACATAGAATCTAGGAGCAGGAGTAGGCCATTCGGCCCGTCGAGCCTGCTCCACCATTCAATACGATCATGGCTGATCATCCAAATCCAGTACCCTGTCCCTGTTTTAATCCCCACAGTACACATATCCCACCCTACCCCCATAACCCCACGTATTTAATTCCCCCTAACATATCCCATCCTATCCCCATAACCCCACATATTTAATCCCCCCCTAACACTAAGGGTCAATTTATCATAGCCAAATCAACCTAACCCGCACATTTTTGGACTGTGGGAGGAAACCGGAGCACCCGGAGGAAACCCACGCAGACACGGGGAGAATGTGCAAACTCCACACAGACAGTCACCCGAGGTCAAGATTCGAACCTGGGTCCCTGGCGCTGTGAGGCACCAGTGCTAACCACTATGCCACCGTGTTGCAACATATGCTTTGCCTCCTCAATGGGCTGATAAATAGTCCAAGCGAAGATTTTGTCCTTTGGATGAGCCAGCCTATTCAGGTGGATGTTAAAGATCCCAAGGCATTATCTGAAGAAGAGTGGGGAGTTTTTCCCATGACCTGGCCAATATTCCTTCCTCAACCAACACCATACAAAAAAAAAACAAATTTACTACCCATTCTATCTCATTGTTGTTTGTAGGACTTTGTCACATGGGTGAATTACCAGCTCCATCCTCAGGCCTCATACATTAATGGGGGTCCTATTACATCAATAGGACTCTGATACCATCTTAACCAGGAAGTCAGTGGGGAGCCCGAAGTGGCCGCCCCAAACCTGGTCAGACCACTGAAGAGGCCCTGCAAGGTATGTTTAAACTTTGACTTTGTGGAGCCATGAGAAGCATGGGTGCTGATTTTGACAGCTCCAATTTCTGAGTCTAAATCAATTATGTATATGATGAACAACAATGGTCCCAGCACGAATCCCTGTGGAACACCACTTCCCACTTTCTGCGATTCCAAGAAACTTCCCTTAACTTCGACCCTCTGTTTTCCATTTTGCAGCCACTTTTCAATCCATTCAGCTACCTGCCCCTGCCTTCACACGCCCTGACCTTTGTCATGAGTCTCTTTATCGAAGGCCTTCCGAAAGTCCCTGTATAAAACATCCACTGCATTGTCATTGTCTACTCTTAATGTTATCTCTTCAAAGAATTCAATAAGGTTGGTTAAACATGACCTTCCTTTTAGAAATCGATGTTGACTATATTTTATTATATTCTCCATCTCTCGATTCTAAGTGGTCAGCTGTGACCTAAAGCTTGACTTCACCTACTTGAGACAGGCTGCAATGCTGACCTATAGGCCTGGAGGAAGGAGGTGGCAAAGAGCTCAACCCTCACTACAGCCACTTCGATGCAGAACCACCTCTGCTTCAACAACCGCCAAACAACGGATCAGCTGCCAGGCTGCTCCATCACTTGTTTGTAAAGTTGGGCCTGTACCTTGGGTTCCTTTGCTTTCATTTTTGCCACACCATTTCTTAGCCATCTTCCTGTTCAACCATGGCAAACGGTTAATGGGTCAAAATGCCTTCGGAGCCTTTGCAAAGTGTTTCAGAATCTTTGGGGGTAATTTTAACCCCCCAAAACGGGTGGATTTGGGTCAGGTAGGAAGTTAAAATGTAAACAATCTCAAAACCAAGCCACCTCGAGCCCGTCCACTTTCAGTTTTAATGGAGGTGGGACAGGGGGAGGGAGACCAGCTTTTTCCCAGGAGGCAGTTTGCTCATTTAAATATTTTAATGAGGCTGCGTGCCTATGATTTTATCTTTCTTCCAGCATTAACCCTGGCCGACCGGGTTTCATGGGCCCCGGGAATCATGGCAGCTAAAGGGAGGCGTGGACTGCTGCATGGAACAGGTAAATGCTTTTCCAGCAGTGCTTCTGAGCCAGGAGGAGCAGGAGTACTTCCCCACAGCACACCATGCAAACCTGTAAACATCCCCAGCGATCGGACCCAACCCCGCAATTACTGACACCCACCACGATCACCGACCTCCTCGCAATCACCGACACCCACCACGATCACCGCCCCCTCACAATCACCGACACCCACCATGATCACCGACACCCACCGCGATCACCGACCCCACCGCGATCACCGACCCCCTCGCAATCACCGACACCCACCACGATCACCGACCTCCTCGCAATCACCGACACCCACCACGATCACCGACACCCACCGCAATCACCGACACCCACCACGATCACCGACACCCACCACGATCACCGACACCCACCGCAATCACCGACACCCACCACGATCACCGACACCCACCACGATCACCGACACCCACCGCGATCACCGACACCCACTGCGATCACCGACACCCACCGCGATCACCGACACCCACCGCGATCACCGACACCCACCGCGATCACCGACCCCACCGCGATCACCGACCCCCTCGCAATCACCGACACCCACCACGATCACCGACCTCCTCACAATCACCGACACCCACCACGATCACCGACACCCACCGCAATCACCGACACCCACCACGATCACCGACACCCACCATGATCACCGGCACCCACCGCAATCACCGTCACCACCACGATCACCGACACCCACCACGATCACCGACACCCACCGCAATCACCGACACCCACCACGATCACCGACACCCACCGCAATCACCGACACCCACGACGATCACCGACACCCACCGCGATCACCGACACCCACCGCGATCACCGACACCCACCGCGATCACCGACACCCACCACGATCACCGACACCCACCGCGATCACCGACCTCCTCGCAATCACCGACACCCACCACGATCACTGACACCCACCGCGATCACCGACACCCACCACGATCACCGCCCCTCCGCAATCACCGACACCCACCATGATCACCGACCTCCTCGCAATCACCGACACTCACCACGATCACCGACCTCCTCGCAATCACCGACACCCACCACGATCACCGACACCCACCGCGATCACCGACACCCACCACGATCACCGCCCCCCCCCGCAATCACCGACACCCACCACGATCACTGACACCCACCGCGATCACTGACCTCCTCGCAATCACCGACACCCACCGCGATCACCGACCTCCTCGCAATCACCGACACCCACCACGATCGCCGACCCCCTTGCAATCACTGACCCGCCCCCCCGCAATCACCAACCCTCCCCGCGATCACTGACTCTCTCCCGATCCCCATCCCTCCCTCCGATCTTTCCCCGACCCCCCATCTCTCACTCCGATCTCTCTTCGACCCCTCTCCGATTTCTCCTCGACCCTCCTCTGATCTCTCCTCGACCCTTCCATCTCTGGCCCCCGATCTCGTTCCGACCCCCCGCGATCATCCCCTGACCCTCCAAACCACTCTGTACCCACCCGTCCCCGCCGCCAACCCCCTCCGCAACCTCTACTCCAGCAGCAGGAAACCTACCTGCTCCTGGGCTGCGGCCTTTTCTGCAGCGTTCCCTGCCCGACAGCGAGCCAAGACTGTCAATCAGGCTGACCTGCAGGCAGGGATCCTATTAAAAAAAATACACGCACGCCATGAAGCTAAAACTACACAGCATTCGGAGAAACCTGGACTTCTGGGTTTCCTGACCAGAAATCCTCGCCCTCAGCTGGGAAATCCCACCCCAGTAAATATCGGGTCCCTCTATTCTGACACTTCCCTTTGCTTATCCACATTTGCAGATTAGAGTCAGTAGGAATTGAAACATCCTGGGTTTTGCAGAGGTCTCCTCATAAGTTACCGTGGCTCATTAATAGTGCACATACGCTGCCGCTTTCTGTGACTCACAGTCGGTAGCACAGATTGCAATGTGGATCAGGATTGGACTTGCTCTAGGGTGTGGCTGAAGGTAAGGCAGGGCCAAAAGCTAAATTGTTGTCTTAATGATGTGAATTTATCAGGGGCAATTTTTCTCCCCTCCGCTTCCTGAGCACAAGTTGGGCAAATTGCAGCTGGAAGGGACCCGAACCCGCCTGTAATTATTGTGACATTCCCCTGCCATTGAAGCATCCTGTGGAAGAAGCATATGCTCAAAAACAGGGGATGAATTTGTACGGTTGTTGCCTGGAAGGGCTGCAGCAGGGGTAGTGGCCGCCAGTTTCAGGATCTTCTGGCTGATGTCCAAAAGCAGCAGCCTGAAGGCCTCGTGCCTCATTGATCTTCCTCACTGGACATGGAAAAAAATAACCTACCTGTTTGTAGGTGAAAGAAGATTGCTGGTAGTCCCTTCTCAATTCCTTCAATCTGAGAGGGTTGGGCGAAACCTCAGAGCCCCAGGTTCAATACGTGCTGCTGCACGTAAGCCTCTGCCAGGCAAGATCCATGAGAATGAAATGGGAGGAGTGTTGGACTTCCTTCCTGCCTCATTATTGAAAGGGCTCTGCCTTTGTCTTGGGAAAGCCTCGAAAGTGTGTGCGATGCACAGAGGAGACTGAGATGCAGCACAATGGGTTTCTAACTTTTACCTCTGCGTTGTGCCAGGAAATAGACATACCCAGGGTGCACAGTGTAGCAAAATCAGCCCTTTTCATATTTTGGGGTCTAAAGGAAAGATACAAATAACATCAACAACAACTTGTATTTATATAGCGCCTTTAACGTCGTAAAACGTCCCAAGGCGCTTCACCGGAGCGACATAAAACAAAATTTGACACCGAGCCACATAAGGAGAATTTAGGGCAGATGACCAAAAGCTTGGTCAAAGAGGTAGGTTTTAATGAGCGTCTTAAAGGAGGAATGAGAGGCGGAGAGGTTTAGGCAGGGAATTCCAGAGCTTAGGGACTAGGCAGCTGGTGGAGCGATTATAATCAGGGATGCTCAAGAGGCCAGAGTTAGAGAAGCGCAGATATCTCGGGGGTGGGGGGGGGGGGGGGGGGCGGTGGCGGGGGGGGGGGGGGGGGCCGGAGAAGATTACAGAGATAGGGAGGGGCGAGACCATGGAGAGATTTGAAAACAAGGATGAGAATTCTGAAATCAAGGCGTTGCTTAACCGGGAGCCAATGTAGGTCAGCGAGCACAGGGGTGATGTAGTTAATATATTAAAAGACTTGTTACTTCCAGTAACTGTCCTGTTTTCTTCTGTCACAATCACACCTGTGTCATGCTATCTGTCATGCTATTTCCATCATGCCTTGGCTGTCACACTTTTTGTCACTTTTTTTGTTGCTTTTCTGTTTGTTTCATTTACCTCTTGAGTCCTGCATTACTTGGTCTCCAAGGTAGGTGTCGCTGTTGCCTACTTATCCTTGCGACATCTCTGTTTCCAAGTTAGGTGGTTCAGGCATTTCAAGCTTTTCAGGAAAAATTAAATTATAGATTTGGAATAGTTTTGCAGCCCTCCCCACTGTTCCCATTCCCAATGGCATTGGTGCTCGCCCCGTCCGTTCAGCCTCTCACCACCACTGTGATCCACTACCACCCCCATTGGCATTCCCCTCACCCGTCCGTCACCATTGTTGTCCCCCTATCTATTCTCAGCTGCTCCCCAGCCTTGCAGCCTACTCCCTTAGGCTTGGGCCTTGAGCCTCATGTTCCTTTAGTCCTGATCCCACACCTGTCCCCACCCTAATCCCCCATCCCGTCCTAGTACATCCTGTTTGTTGGGGGAGGCAAGGGAAGGAGACAGGGAAATGGTAGAGTCGGCAGTGGGAGCTAGGGTGCAGTGGGAAGGGAAATGGGAAGGGGTAGGGGTGGGAGAAAAACAGGACATGGGGCTGGGGAAGAGATATGGGGCAAGGGCTACCGACTCTCATTCCTATGGCAACAATCTCCAACCTCGAACTCTCTACCCTTCAAATAGCTTCTGGACTTCACTCCCCTGCTATACCTGTCTCTGAATTTGAACAGCGGTTCGTCAATGCTGTGTGCCGGCTCCATCCTGCTTACGTTGGCTTTGTGTCTCCATGGGATCTCTGTCTTTGACCCTGGTCTCCTTACTATTGTCTCCAACCTATTCCCTGCTACCAGGAAATATGTATCCCATTAATTACTATATTTAAACAGGCCTATGTAACCTGAGCTTTTCCCCTGTGTCCATTCGTGTGCGCACTTTGGCTGCCGCTCCGGACCCGAGCCGTTCAATACTTTTTCTCCCCCTTTTTCTTTTCTCTCTATCCCTCCCTGACTGCTCTCTCCTGTTGTCATGCCTCCTTTCATCTCTCCTCTCTCGGATACTCTGCCCTCCCAAATCCCTACCCCAATCCTTCATTACTCTTCGACCGTCCGACTCTTCTGCCACCGTCCCAGGCTTGACGCCCTCTTAGATAAGCCTACAACTTCCCTCTGTGCCTCTCTTAGCATCCTACAAAGGGCCCATTGAGGCATTCGTCGCTGCCTCCTTACGAGCAGCCACCCCAACTGTCCCATCCTACTCTCCCACGCGCCCACTGGGGGCAAATCTTGCTAATGTCGTCCAGGTCTTGTTGCATGCGGGCATGGACTGCTTCATTATCTGTGGAGTTGTGAATGGCGCTGAACACTGTGCAGTCATCAGCGAACATCCCCATTTCTGACCTTATGTTGGAGGGAAGGTCATTGATGAAGCAGCTGAAGATGGTTGGGCCCAGGACACTGCCCTGAGGAACTCCTGCAGCGATGTCCTGGGGCTGTGATGATTGACCTTCAACCACCACCCTTTGTGCTAGGTATTACTCCAGCCAGTGGAGCGTTTGCCCCCTGATTTCCATTGACTTCAGTTTTGCGAGGGCTCCTTGATGCCAGACTCGGTCAAATGCTGCTTTGATGTCAAGGGCAGTCACTCTCACCTCACCTCTGGAATTCAGCTCCTTTGTCCATGTTTGGACCAAGGCTTTAATGAGGTTGGGAGCTGAGTGGTCTTGGCGGAACCCAAACTGGGCATCAGTGACCAGGTGCCGCTTGATAGTACTTTCGATGAAACCTTCCATCACTTTGCTGATGATTGAGAGTAGACTGATGGGACGGTAATTGGCCAGGTTGGATTTGTCCTGCTTTTTGTGGATAGGACATACCTGGGCAGTTTTCCACATTGTTGGATAGATGCCAGTGTTGTAGCTGTACTGGAACAGCTTGGCTAGAGGTGCGGCTAGTTCAGGAGCACAGGTCTTCAGCACGATAGCCTTTGCTGTATCCAGTGCGCTCAGCCATTTCTTGATATCACGTGGAGTGAATCAAATTGGCTGAAGATTGGCTTCTGTGATGATGGGGACCTCGGGAGTAGGCCGATATGGATCATCCACTTGGCACTTCTGGCTGAAGATGGTTGCAAACGCTTTAGCCTTGTCTTTTGCACTCACGTGCTGGGCTCCACCATCATTGAGGATGGGGATATTCTTGGAGCCTCCTCCTCCCGTTAGTTGTTTAATGGTCCACCACCATTCACAACTGGATGTGGCAGGACTGCAGAGCTTTAATCTGACCCGTTGATTGTGGGATCGCTTAGCCCTGTCTATAGCATGCTGCTTCCGCTTTTTAGCATGCATGTGTTGCAGCTTCCCCCAGGTTGGCACCTCATTTTTAGGTATGCCTGGTGCTGCTCCTCTACACTCCTTGTTGAACCAGGGTTGGTCCCCTGGCTTGGTGGTAATGGTAGAGTGAGGGATATGCCGGGCCATGAGGTTACAGATTGTGCTGCTGCTGATGGCCCATAGCGCCTCATGGATGCCCAGTTTTGAGCTGCTAGATCTGTTCTGAATTTATCCCATTTAGCACGGTGGTAGTGCCACACAACTCGATGGAGGGTCTTCTCAGTGTGAAGACGGGACAGCGTCTCCACAATGACTGTGCGGTGGTCACTGCTGCCAATGACAGATGCATCTGCAACAGGTAAATTGGTGAGGACGAGGTCAAGTAGGTTTTTCCCCTCGTGTTGGTTCACTCACCACCTGTCGCAGGCCTAGACTGACAGTTATGTCCTTCAGGGCTCGGTCAGTAGTGGTGCTACCGAATCACTCTTGGTGATGGACATTGAAGTCCCCCACCCAGAGTATATTCTGTGCCCTTGCTACTCTCAGTGCTTCTTCCAGGTGGTGTTCAACATGGAGGAGTACTGATTCATCAGCTGAGGGAGGGCAGGTATGTGGTAATCAGCAGGAGGTTTCCTTGCCCATGCTTGACCTGAAGCCATGAGACAATCCGATAGTTTCATGGTTACCATTACTGATACTAGCTTTTTATTCCAGATTTATTTAATTAACTGAATTTAAATTCCCCAGCTGCTGTGGTGGGATTTGAACTCATGTCTCTGGATCATTAGTCCAGGCCTCTGGATTATTAGCCCAGTGACATTACCACTATGCTACCGTTACCACTTGCCCCGCTCAGACCACCGTGGTGGCGGTGTGGCTCTCATCACCAAATCACACCTTGGTCTGTCCCCCTACTCCTCCCCTGACTGGCACATTGCTCCCGCATCCACCACCTGAAATTGAACTCCGGGGGATCTGTGATGCCCTTTGCCTAACCTTTCCCTTCCCCACGACCGGAGAGAAATATTATCTGCAGAAGGCCATCTAATGCAGCTGGGTAGTTCCCAGTTGTAGGGAGATCATAGAATCATAGAAACTTACAGCACAGAAGGAGGCCATTTGGCCTGTCGTGCTTGTGCTGGCTCTTTGAAAGAGCAGTTGTGCTTACTCCCAAACCCCCGCTTGTTGTCCATAACCCTGTAAGTTTCTCATCTTCAAGTACCTGTCTGACTCCCTTTTAAAATTATTAACGGAATCAACTTCCACCACCTTTTCAGGTAGAGTGTTCCAGATCCTGGCAACTCTCTGAGTGAAAACATTTCTCCTCATCTCCCCTCTAGATCTTTTGCCAATGATTTTAAATCTATGACCTTTGGCTATTGACCCACACACCAGATCTACTCTTGAAAACCTCTATTAGGTCACCTCTTAACGTTCTCTGTTCCAAGGAGAACAGTCCTAACTTTTCCAACTTCTCCTCATAACTGAAGTCCCTCATCCCTGGTAACATGCTGATAGATGCCTCTATCCCCACCAGACACAGGTCTTCCCATGGCACTTAGCACAGGCAGTGCAGTGCGGTGGGAGCAGAAGGAGAAATCCCCCCACTTATATACTCCAATTATCAATAAGAAACATTCAAGAAAATAGTTTCCCCAACATCTAATGCAAATTGTAACAAGACTATTAGAAAGAGCCAATAGATCACATTTATATAGTTTAAATTGCTCATACTTCAGCTAATTTTTGTTTTACTTTTAGGTTTCTTTCATTTTTAGAAAACATCAACATTTTCTCAGCTTGATTACATTTTTATTACTGCATTTAACATTTTAAATATCTACTTTTGGAGAACTGTTATGTAATTATCCATAATAATGATTGAATCCTAACATATTTACACAGGCTGACCCATCAAAGACACCAAGATACATTAATAATGAGCCGGCCACCCGCCCGTGCCGGGAGCGAAGAGACCGAGAGCCATTTCGAGGCCCAAGCCTCCCTTAAACAGAACCAGTGAGCTGCAGGGCGCCAAATTAGCATCCAGATGCAGCTTGCCAGATTCGGGTCGGTGCAATATGGGGTGGCGCAGAGGCTGCCTGCCAGCAGCAAGCCAAGTCTGGCCGATGGGGTTCGTAATGGCAAGAGAGATGGGGAGCCCGGGGTGATAGCAGCCCAGATTGTTTCTGTGGGGCTTGGAGGAACAACAATGCTCCCCCGAGTCCCACAAAAATAATTTAAAAGTTATCGTTTTTTAGGGGCCTCTTCTGCTGCGCCGGCAGTATAACTGGCCGGAGAGAGCATATTTAAAGGGCCTACCGCCTGAAACAGTCCAGCACCTTGGCTGCCCAGTGGTGGGCCCTTTAAAAGTGGTGGCTGCTGGAACATCAGAGCTAATCGGGCTTCCGCTCCCATTTTGAGGCCATTACTGCCTCATTACTGCCAATTTGACCAAATTAAAATCGGCCCCCAAATCGCTGGAAAATCATTCATATAAAATGTCAAGATTTAAATTGTCTGGTAAGGAGGGTTTGGCACCCAGACCTCCCTAGAAAATAAATCTTGTGCTTTCAATCTCACTTCAGGCTTTCACATGTTTATGTTTATTTCCCTCCAATACATGTGAAGGAAGCTTAAGTTACAGCAATGCATATCTCACTACACTTTCGGTATATTAACTTATTTGCAGAAGTCATAGCTTACATTTAGGGCCATTTTTGAGGTCTAGGCTTTCTTGGGGCTGTGTCAACTCCTTTGAAGTTTGTTGACCAGCATTTTCTGCTTTTCTAAGTTGGCATGTATGGATGTGGATGTTTCAGATTATTCTTTTGGGCTGCAGATATTAAGGTAACAAGCAGATCATTTGGTACTTGTTCACAGGTGAGCACCAGGCCATAGCAATCCTGGTCACAGTCACTGCATTCATGTCATTTCTGATTAAAATGATTTGGTGTCCATTGCTGTAGCTGTAATATTCCCTGAAGTATTATTAAAATGAAAGTTGTGAAAGCTTATTGTATCGCAGCAGCTTCATGTGCGGTTACTGCAGCACACCACAAGACAGCTGTGGCCCACAGTAACCTAGTCACCTTCTATTTTAGAATCTATCCATGTTCATTCTTCAACTTTAACATTGCAATGTTCCCTGAGCTTACCCTGGAACACAAAGAAGTGTTAAAGAAGGACCATAATTTTAAAACACAGTAGGGAAAATTCCTATTTTCTATTTTGTTGGAAATGCAGCTCAATGAAGTAATTTAATAATTACAACATTTGCGCAGTATTGGCATAACTCAGATTGGAAAAGTCACCACATTTGCAGAAATTCAATCTTTGGTTTGCCTGTGATACTTTCATGACAGGTATGGTGCCCGCCTATTCCACTCTTCCTACTAGCTCAAAGTAGTAACGGCTCCTCTTTAATACTCGTGTTTACCAAGTCCGTTCAGAGAATGTGGTGCCGGCTGAAAATGATGGTTTGTTTTAAGAACATAAGAAACAAGTAAATGCCATCAAAAGCCGCTCCTTCCATGGACCATGACTAACCATTTAGTTTTCATTTTATTACTGGTAATGAGATTCGTAAACTAACGGACAAAGGAATGCAAGCTTTAACGCTCCTGAGCATCCTGGGATAAGTATTATTGTTCTGAAGTTGAGGGTTAAATATAGATGAATATCTAACTGATATAACTGAAATTATGTTACTGCGCAGCAGATGTACCACTGTGTTCTGCTTAAACACATCAGAGTGAAACTGCAATATTGTAACATTTTGCAACACTGATCCTGGAAAGATTAACTGTCAAGTCCTGGAAATTCATGGGGAACATTACCATATCATTGTTAAACTTATATTCTCAGTAAAGCAAACTAATCAGAAATGGCTGCATTGTGAGTATCGGTGCATTAGAGCAATTGCTGCCCTGAGTTATATGATTCCACACGACCTCATGTGTCTATAACAATGTCCTCAGTTTGCCTATTGCATACTGCTCTCATATCGAGAGAGGTTTTTCTAACACTTCTGCCATACTCCTGGGCAGAATAAAGGAAATTGTTTGTGGTCAGATAGGCAATCCCTCTCTCATCCTTGTCTCGACCGTAATTCTAATCGAAGGTCAAAACCTGAAATGTCAACTTGCCTGTTCTCTCCACAGATGCTGCCTGGCCTGCTGAGCGTTTCCAGCATTTTGTTTCTGATTTCCAGCCCCTGCAGTTTTTTGAGAGGGATTTTAACTGCCAACGGGTTTCTGGCAGGAAACCGCTGGTTCGGTAAACTTTCTTCCCGCCCACGGCAGAATGAGACCACGATGATTTTAACCACTGGGCCTCATTGACAAACTGCCAGCCAACTTCCCAGACGGAATAGGCAGGATGTAGGCGGGAAGTGGCTGCCTAACTGTGGAAATTCAGGCGGACCTTGGCCGTCCACTCAAGCGGAGGATTGGCGTTCCGGGGGGAGTCTTGAAGTATGGAAAGGGTGGGGAGAATGGGGCACAGGAGGCCTAAACTCCGATTCTAACTCATTCATTACCAAGGCCTCAATTCTCCTTACTTCCCTCGGTCTTGTTTTCCATCACAATATTCAGACTTTTCATAGCCAAGCATGATGTTGTTGAGGCTGCCGCGAAACACGAATTAAGACTGAATCCATGTGTGTAAAACAAAGGTTTTTTAATACAACTGCATGGTCCAAAATGGCTGAACAGACTGCTCCCAGAATTCCCTGGAAAAATCCTGAGGCCCCACCCACTTCTTTTCTCCTGCCTTAAAGGCAAGGTGCCTTAAAGGCAAGGTGCTCGATATATTGTCCATGGATGGAAAAGTGGATTATGCTCGTTTAGGTGGCGATCCGCCACAATGTCACATAATCCCTACTTCTTGATTTACCTTGTCTGATCTTCTACTCACTCAGCTTGGCTCAGTAATAGGAGTCTTGCCTCTCAATCAAAAGGTTGTGGGCTCAATACTCAGACTTGAGCACATAGGGTGGGACATTTCCTCAGAGTTTCTCCCGTTCCACCACTGTAACTTTGGCAGAAGTGTGGCGGAGTAGAAGAAGCTCACAGGAAATTCCCAGCGTAGTCTAAGCTGCGTTGGTCTACATAACAACAGTGACTACACTTCAAAAAGAAATTAATTGGCTGTGAAGTGCTTTGGTACATTCCGAAGGGTGAAAGATACTACATAAATTAAAGTTCTTTCTTTCAATACTCTGTTCAACCTTGGTGGTGACTTGCACTATGCATTTTTATAGTCTTGCCAGAAACACTATGGCACTGACTTTAGTGGGGCCAGGAGGAGCCCCACAAAATTCTTGTCACCCCCTGCTGGCCTGTCCGCCCTTCCCTCCACCCCCCTCCCCCCAATCCATTACTTCCAGCTCGGCTCCGTGGAGAAGTCGTCAGAATTCCACCCACCCCAGATCATCAATCAAACTGGCTCAGGCCTCTTCCCAGGGCCATCAGACAGGCGTCCCGATCACACCACCTGCTGCACAAAGTGAAAATCATCCCCAGTTACTGAGTGACCTGGGGCAGCGTGTCGAGGGAGAGAATGCCTCTGTGAAAATGCAAAGTGGGTCTGTGAAGAGGAAAGGGGGTCTCTGTGAAGAAAAAAAGGGGGTCTGTGAAGAGGAAAGGGTGTCTCTGTGAACAGGAAAAGGGGTCTGTGAAGAGGAAAGGGGGTCACTGTGAAGAGGAAAAGGGGTCACTGTGAAGAGAAAGGGGGTCTCCGTGAAGAGGAAAGGGGGTCACTGTGAAGAGGAAAGGGGGTCACTGTGAAGAGGAAAGGGGGTCTCCGTGAAGAGGAAAGGGGGTCTCCGTGAAGAGGAAAGGGGGTCTCCGTGAAGAGAAAGGGGGTCTCCGTGAAGAGGAAAGGGGGTCTCCGTGAAGAGAAAGGGGGTCTGTGAAGAGGAAAGGGGGTCTCCGTGAAGAGAAAGGGGGTCTCCGTGAAGAGGAAAGGGGGTCTCCGTGAAGAGAAAGGGGGTCTGTGAAGAGGAAAGGGGGTCTCCGTGAAGAGGAAAGGGGGTCTCCGTGAAGAGGAAAGGGGGTCTGTGAAGAGGAAAGGGGGTCTCTGTGAAGAGGATAGGGGGTCTGTGAAGAGGAAAGGGGGTCTGTGAAGAGGAAAGGGGGTCACTGTGAAGAGGAAAGGGGGTCTGTGAAGAGGAAAGGGGGTCTCTGTGAAGAGGAAAGGGGGTCACTGTGAAGAGGAAAGGGGGTCTCCGTGAAGAGGAAAGAGGGTCTGTGAAGAGGAAAGGGGGTCTGTGAAGAGGAAAGGGGGTCTCCGTGAAGAGGAAAGGGTCTGTGAAGAGGAAAGGGGGTCTGTGAAGAGGAAAGGGGGTCTGTGAAGAGGAAAGGGGGTCTGTGAAGAGGAAAGGGGGTCTCTGTGAAGAGGAAAGGGGGTCTGTGAAGAGGAAAGGGGGTCTCTGTGAAGAGGAAAGGGGGTCACTGTGAAGAGGAAAGGGGGTCTCCGTGAAGAGGAAAGAGGGTCTGTGAAGAGGAAAGGGGGTCTGTGAAGAGGAAAGGGGGTCTCCGTGAAGAGGAAAGGGTCTGTGAAGAGGAAAGGGGGTCTGTGAAGAGGAAAGGGGGTCTGTGAAGAGGAAAGGGGGTCTCTGTGAACAGGAAAAGAGGTCTCTGTGAAGAGGAAAAGGGGTCTGTGAAGAGGAAAGGGGGTCTCTGTGACGAGGAAAGGGGTCTGTGAAGAGGAAAGGGGGTCTGTGAAGAGGAAAGGGGGGCTGTGAAGAGGAAAGGGGGTGTCCGTGAAGAGGAAAGGGGGGCTGTGAAGAGGAAAGGGGGGCTGTGAAGAGGAAAGGGGGTCTCCGTGAAGAGGAAAGGGGGTCCGTGAAGAGGAAAGAGGGTCTGTGAAGAGGAAAGGGGATCTCCGTGAAGAGGAAAGGGGGTCTGTGAAGAGGAAAGGGGGTCTGTGAAGAGGAAAGGGGGTCTGTGAAGAGGAAAGGGGGTCTCCGTGAAGAGGAAAGAGGGTCTCCGTGAAGAGGAAAGAGGGTCTGTGAAGAGGAAAGGGGGTCTCCGTGAAGAGGAAAGGGGGTCTCCGTGAAGAGGAAAGGGAGTCTCCGTGAAGAGGAAAGGGGATCTCCGTGAAGAGGAAAGGGGGTCACTGTGAAGAGGAAAGGGGGTCCCCGTGAAGAGGAAAGGGGGTCTCCGTGAAGAGGAAAGGGGGTTTTTGTGAAGAGGAAATGGGTTCTCCGTGAAGAGGAAAGGGGGTCTCTGTGAAGAGGATAGGGGGTCTGTGAAGAGGAAAGGGGGTCTGTGAAGAGGAAAGGGGGTCTCCGTGAAGAGGAAAGAGGGTCTCCGTGAAGAGGAAAGAGGGTCTCTGTGAAGAGGAAAGGGGGTTTCCGTGAAGAGGAAAGGGGGTCTCCGTGAAGAGAAAGGGGGTCTCCGTGAAGAGGAATGGGGGTCTGTGAAGAGGAAAGAGGGTCTCCGTGAAGAGGAAAGAGGGTCTCCGTGAAGAGGAAAGGGGGTCTGTGAAGAGGAAAGAGGGTCTCCGTGAAGAGGAAAGGGGGTCTGTGAAGAGGAAAGAGGGTCTCCGTGAAGAGGAAAGGGGGTCTGTGAAGAGGAAAGGGGGTCTGTGAAGAGGAAAGGGGGTCTCTGTGAAGAGGAAAGGGGGTCTGTGAAGAGGAAAGGGGGTCTGTGAAGAGGAAAGAGGGTCTCCGTGAAGAGGAAAGGGGGTCTGTGAAGAGGAAAGAGGGTCTCCGTGAAGAGGAAAGAGGGTCTCCGTTAAGAGGAAAGGGGGTCTCCGTGAAGAGAACGGGGGTCTGTGAAGAGGAAAGAGGGTCTCCGTGAAGAGGAAAGAGGGTCTCCGTGAAGAGGAAAGGGGGTCTCCGTGAAGAGGAAAGGGGATCTCCGTGAAGAGGAAAGGGGATCTCCGTGAAGAGAAAGGGGGTCTGTGAAGAGGAAAGAGGGTCTGTGAAGAGGAAAGGGACTCTCCGTGAAGAGGAAAGGGGGTCTCCGTGAAGACGAAAGAGGGTCTCCGTGAAGAGGAAAGGATATCTCCGTGAAGAGAAAGGGGGTCTGTGAAGAGGAAAGGGGGTCTCTGTGAAGAGGAAAGGGGGTCTCCGTGAAGAGAAAGGGGGTCTGTGAAGAGGAAAGGGGGTCTCTGTGAAGAGGAAAGGGGGTCTGTGAAGAGGAAAGAGGGTCTCCGTGAAGACGAAAGAGGGTCTCCGTGAAGAGGAAAGGATATCTCCGTGAAGAGGAAAGGGGGTCTCCGTGAAGAGAAAGGGGGTCTGTGAAGAGGAAAGGGGGTCTCCGTGAAGAGGAAAGGGGGTCTCCGTGAAGAGGAAAGGGGGTCTCCGTGAAGAGAAAGGGGGTCTGTGAAGAGGAAAGGGGGTCTCCGTGAAGAGAAAGGGGGTCTGTGAAGAGGAAAGGGGGTCTGTGAAGAGGAAAGAGGGTCTCCGTGAAGAGGAAAGGGGGTCTGTGAAGAGGAAAGAGGGTCTCCGTGAAGAGGAAAGGGGGTCTCCGTGAAGAGGAAAGGGGGTCTCCGTGAAGAGGAAAGAGGGTCTCCGTGAAGAGGAAAGGGGGTCTCCGTGAAGAGAAAGGGGGTCTGTGAAGAGGAAAGAGGGTCTCCGTGAAGAGGAAAGGGGATCTGTGAAGAGGAAAGGGGGTCTGTGAAGAGGAAAGGGGGTCTGTGAAGAGAAAAGGGGGTCTGTGAAGAGGAAAGAGGGTCTCCGTGAAGAGGAAAGAGGGTCTCCGTGAAGACGAAAGGGGGTCTCCGTGAAGAGGAAAGGGGGTCTCCGTGAAGACGAAAGGGGGTCTCCGTGAAGAGGAAAGGGGGTCTCCGTGAAGAGGAAAGGGGGTCTGTGAAGAGGAAAGGGGGTCTCCGTGAAGAGGAAAGGGGATCTCCGTGAAGAGGAAAGGGGGTCTCCGTGAAGAGAAAGGGGGTCTGTGAAGAGGAAAGAGGGTCTGTGAAGAGGAAAGAGGGTCTCCGTGAAGAGGAAAGGGGGTCTCTGTGAAGAGGAAAGGGGGTCTGTGAAGAGGAAAGGGGGTCTGTGAAGAGGAAAGGGGGTCTCTGTGAAGAGGAAAGGGGGTCTGTGAAGAGGAAAGAGGGTCTCCGTGAAGAGGAAAGAGGGTCTCTGTGAAGAGGAAAGGGGGTCTGTGAAGAGGAAAGGGGGTCTGTGAAGAGGAAAGGGGGTCTGTGAAGAGGAAAGAGGGTCTGTGAAGAGGAAAGAGGGTCTCCGTGAAGAGGAAAGGGGGTCTCTGTGAAGAGGAAAGGGGGTCTGTGAAGAGGAAAGGGGGTCTGTGAAGAGGAAAGGGGGTCTCTGTGAAGAGGAAAGGGGGTCTGTGAAGAGGAAAGGGGGTCTCCGTGAAGAGGAAAGGGGGTCTCCGTGAAGAGGAAAGGGGGTCTGTGAAGAGGAAAGAGGGTCTGTGAAGAGGAAAGGGGGTCTCTGTGAAGAGGAAGGGGGTCTGTGAAGAGGAAAGGGGGTCTCCGTGAAGAGGAAAGAGGGTCTCCGTGAAGAGGAAAGGGGGTCTGTGAAGAGGAAAGGGGGTCTGTGAAGAGGAAAGGGGGTCTGTGAAGAGGAAAGGGGGTCTCCGTGAAGAGGAAAGAGGGTCTCCGTGAAGAGGAAAGGGGGTCTCCGTGAAGAGGAAAGAGGGTCTCCGTGAAGAGAAAGGGGGTCTCCGTGAAGAGGAAAGGGGGTCTGTGAAGAGGAAAGGGGGTCTCCGTGAAGAGGAAAGAGGGTCTCCGTGAAGAGAAAGGGGGTCTCCGTGAAGAGGAAAGGGGGTCTGTGAAGAGGAAAGAGGGTCTCCGTGAAGAGGAAAGAGGGTCTCCGTGAAGAGGAAAGGGGGTCTGTGAAGAGGAAAGAGGGTCTCCGTGAAGAGGAAAGAGGGTCTCCGTGAAGAGAAAGGGGGTCTCCGTGAAGAGGAAAGGGGGTCTGTGAAGAGGAAAGAGGGTCTCCGTGAAGAGGAAAGGGGTCTGTGAAGAGGAAAGGGGGTCTCTGTGAAGAGGAAAGGGGGTCTGTGAAGAGGAAAGGGGGTCTCTGTGAAGAGGAAAGGGGGTCTCTGTGAAGAGGAAAGGGGGTCTGTGAAGAGGAAAGGGGGTCTGTGAAGAGGAAAGGGGGTCTGTGAAGAGGAAAGAGTGTCTCCGTGAAGAGGAAAGGGGGTCTGTGAAGAGGAAAGGGGGTCACCGTGAAGAGGAAAGGGGGTCTGTGAAGAGGAAAGAGGGTCTCCGTGAAGAGGAAAGGGGGTCTCCGTGAAGAGGAAAGGGGGTCTCCGTGAAGACGAAAGGGGGTCTCCGTGAAGAGGAAAGGGGGTCTCCGTGAAGAGGAAAGGGGGTCTGTGAAGAGGAAAGGGGGTCTCCGTGAAGAGGAAAGGGGATCTCCGTGAAGAGAAAGGGGGTCTGTGAAGAGGAAAGGGGGTCTCTGTGAAGAGGAAAGGGGATCTCCGTGAAGAGAAAGGGGGTCTGTGAAGAGGAAAGGGGGTCTCCGTGAAGAGGAAAGGGGATCTCCGTGAAGAGAAAGGGGGTCTGTGAAGAGGAAAGGGGGTCTCTGTGAAGAGGAAAGGGGGTCTGTGAAGAGGAAAGGGGGTCTCTGTGAAGAGGAAAGAGGGTCTCCGTGAGGAGGAAAGGGGGTCTGTGAAGAGGAAAGAGGGTCTGTGAAGAGGAAAGGGGGTCTCTGTGAAGAGGAAAGGGGGTCTGTGAAGAGGAAAGGGGGTCTCCGTGAAGAGGAAAGGGGGTCTCTGTGAAGAGGAAAGGGGGTCTCCGTGAAGAGGAAAGGGGGTCTCTGTGAAGAGGAAAGGGGGTCTCCGTGAAGAGGAAAGGGGGTCTCTGTGAAGAGGAAAGGGGGTCTGTGAAGAGGAAAGGGGGCCTCTGTGAAGAGGAAAGGGGGTCTGTGAAGAGGAAAGGGGGTCTCCGTGAAGAGGAAAGGGGGTCTTTGTGAAGAGGAAAGGGGCCTCTGTGAAGGCAGCTTGAGGGTGTTTCAGTGATGGTGGGACAGTGACTGTTGAGGTAGCTTTTGGGGAAGAGATGGTTTTCTGCTGAATATGGGTAAAATCACATTTTTCCTAACTTTTGTTGTAGATTAAAAATATATAATTTGTGAAGTAAAAAATGTGTGTAAATTAAGAAGAATGCACCATTTTAAATATATAAATTAAAAAGATATCCCCGCGCCACCCCCCTCCCAGGAGGGCTCAGCCAGTGGATGCAGGAGAGAGGGGGTGATGGGGCAGCATTCGGAAGGAGTGTGTGCTCCTTAATTTGCTGCTGACAGCCCTGCCATGGTGTGAACTGGCCGTGTGAGCAGGTGTCTGTTAGTCCGAAAGCACAAAGGAAATGTATATGATGTGGATCGCCACAGATTACCCCGGGTTACATCACAGGGGTCAAACCTTCAGTATTACATTTTAATATAAAAATCGTATAACATTTATAGTTGCTGTTAACAAGGATTCTTACGAACAGATGGCACTTTAATACTCCCCGTGAACAGGAGCTATCTCTCCTCTTCTCTACAGAGGTGACCAGCTGCTAACTTGCCAAAGCAAGGATAAAAAGTACTGAGTTCGCCGTGGCTGTCTCAGCCCCCAAATATCACTTGATTCAGCAATGAGCCATGGAACTGGCACTTAAATTTATCTCCAAGCATATTAAAATTCAGGTTTACATTTTCTGTTGACTACTGTACAGAAACCAGAGCAGCCCACTCAGAACCGCTTCAGTCGAGCTCAGCAGGATGCAGAGCTGCAGTTCCGGTAGATTGGCCCTGATGTCCGAAGTAGAAGATGAGGGAAAATAACTTCCGAGTCCGCTCGTGTATTAAACCTGCTTGTGTGTGTGTGTGTGTGTGTGTGTGTGTGTTTATTAACAACAGCTAATGCTTCAAGCGATGCATTTCCCGTAATAGGTGTTGACATTTTGCACCACCTAATAGCGATAGTTGCGGCCTGCATAGTGCGAGGCTCATGTAGATCAAATAGCAAATAATCAGAACTCCAGCTGTCCATCAGGCAGCTCGACTGTCTGGGCTCAACATGCAACTGTCACAGGCGGATGGGCAAGGGAATTTTCCCACCTTGTAGGAGGTCGAGGGCCACCTTAAGAAAGCGCAGACCCAATCCAGGACAGGCACAAAACCAAGGACTCTTCTGTTCAAAAAGTGTGCATTGTTACGCTTGACCGTTGCTGACACTGCCCTATCTGATAATATCCAGGTGATGTTGTTTTTAAATCTGTAATTAATAAAAGACATTTGGTTAGCAATATTCATCATAACGTAAATCTACATAATTTAGGAGCATTGCACTGAACCACAAGCTTATGAATGCAGATGTACAGCCACTTTCCATTCTGCAGATTGACACAAAAGTGACAATATAACTTCAGACAAAAGCAAAATACTGCGGGTGCTGGAAATCTGAAATGCAAACAGAAAATGCTGGAAATACTCAGCAGGTCAGGCAGCATCTATGGAGAGAGAAACAGAGTTAATGTTGCAGGTCGATGACCTTTCGTCATAACTGGCGAAGGGTCATCGACCTGAAACGTTAACTCTGTTTCTCTTTCCACAGATGCTGCCCAATATCACTTCAGAGCCAGGCTTCGATCTGACTTCACAATGCAGTCCCCTCAGAGTGGCTGTGTTACACTGCTTGGGCTTAGCACCGTCCAATCGGGTTTTTCAAGAGCACTTCCCCACTTTGTATACACATGCTCGTTTTAAAAAGTGCTCCTGGGCATTTGATAAACTAAAGCAGGTTTTTAAAAAAAATGTTTGCAGCAAGTAGATGCTCTCAGAACATTCATAATTCACTGGGTGGGAGGTGACATTGTGAGTGAGTGTAAGCACCAATGTGTAGAATTCTTTGCTGCTACCCAAAATATGATTGGCAGCACATGGCCTAACTCAGGTGCTACTGCTGAGAACCTCAGTCTGTACCCACCAGACTTAGACTGATGGCCCAGTGTAACTGCAACATCAGCTTCCATTTTTTTAAAATAATGAGGTAAATTTTGTGACTTATTGGGCTGTGTACAGTGGGGAACATATATCTGAAATTCAACCATGGGGGTCAGTGCAGCCCATTCACAGCCACGCGAGATTCCATTCATTAAATTAATGGATGCCAAATCGTGCCGCAATCAATCGGATGTGCTAACCTCCATGCCTGGATTTCAGATGTGTGTTCTCCATCGCCTGCAGCTCTGCGCTGGGATTGCTAATTCATAAAATTTACCCCATTACCTTTTAACATTTGTCAATCTGATCACAGCTTTTTTTCTGATTAATAAGTTCCAGTTTATGATCATAACTAACTAATGTGTATTATTCCGTTCATGACTGGTAATTCCACTGTCCACAGGAACGAGATTTTACAAATCTAGAAACCTCAATGTCAATAAAATAATGCATAGCTCTAGTCATCAGTGAGGTTACAGAAGTTTTATTTAACCATGTCTATTTTTCATTGCTCCGCTCCTGAAAGCACTCTTTCATACTGGGGTATGGTTACACGGGCAATTGGCACGTTCCAGTACCTCATGCAGGTGCTATTCTTCATGCAAACTGTTTGACTGTGGAGAGAAACATTGCTGAGCCCAATCCTGCCCTCATCTGAAATGGCCAAATGGGTGCACTATCCAAGAGCAGTCACCGGATAGTGAGCGGAGCAGCAAACCGGTTGATTTTTCCTTTCCCTAGTCTAAGGTCCACCACGGACAACTGTAGCGCCCCAACTGCCATCGTAGCAGAGGTCAGCGAACTCAACACAGATTGGGGACTGATCGCTGGAATCTTCCTGGTCTGTATGACACAGAAGCATCAGGCAATGTTTTTACCCACTGAATGACCAAAGGAGCACCTCTGGGATTTATTTCAAGGTTCAATCTGCTTAAGGTTGCTGAAGGTTACCCCGTAGATTAAGCAAAACATCCTGCCATTGATGGTAAGTTTTGGGCACACTTTCAAATAGGAAAGACGAGAGCGCCGATTTTAACGCAGAGCGCACAGCAAGCGCGGTGCAGACACACGTTAAAATAGCGACATGGTGGAAGCGTCGGCGTTCACGCAGCGGTCCTGCCACCCATCATTTTAAGAGCTGGGATGCTGGCAGCATGGAGGCTGCTCACCACAGGCAGGCGGGCGCCTAATAAAAATATGAACGTCACGGCCCAATGATGTTATCGGCGCCGCGACACAATTTTAACTTCAAATCGCGGATGGCCCGCACAGCGTTAAAGCCGCCAATGAAACCTGGTGGGAGGCAGTAGAATGGCCAGAAGAGGCCAAGGTAAGCTTACTCTTTGGTTCTCTTCAGATCATATAAATGTTTTGCCTTTGTGTCAGGCGCAGCTCAGTGGGTAGCACTCTCGCCTCTGAGTCAGAAAGCTGTGGGTTCAAGTCCAGGTGGACGTAAAAGATCCCAAGGCACTATTTCGAAGACGAGCAGGGGAGTTATCCCCGGTGTCCTGGCCAATATTTATCCCTCAATTAATATAACAAAAACAGATTATCTGGTCATTCTCACATTGCTGTTTGTGGGAGCTTGCTGTGCGCAAATTGGCTGCCGCGTTTCCTACATTACAACAGTGACTACACTTCAAAAGTACTTCATTGGCTGTAAAGCGCCTTGAAACGTCCGGTGGTCGTTAAACGCGCTATATAAATGCAAGTCTTTCTTTTTTATTTTTTGGAAGAATTCCTTGGGGGCCCAGAAGAGCAAGAAAGATAAATATTGGCCAGGACACCAGGGATAACTCCCCTGCTCTTCTTTGAAATAGTGCCATGGGTTCTTTTACATCCACCTGAGAGAGCAGACAGGGCCTCGGTTTAACATCTCATCCAAAAGACGACACCTCCAGCAGTGCAGCATTCCCTCAGTACCACACTGGAGTGTCAGACCTAGATTTTTGTGCTTAAGTCCCTGAAGTGGGACTTGAACCCATAAACTTCTAACTCAAGAGGCAAAGAGTGCTACCAACTGAGCCACGGCTGAAACCTTGTCAATAAAGCAATGAGTAGCAGAGCTTTACAAACAGGAAGGTCCGGGTTCAATCCCCATTCTATGTTGAGTTAGCTGATTGCTACAGTTGCTAGTAGGGTTGCTACAATTTGTCTTATCACCCCTGCGTTATGGACGGGAAAATCAGACAGGTTGCTGGAAATTTGGATGTGTGGATATCAGATAGAGACAGGATTGGGCTCAGCTGACCAACACATGACAAACAACCATTCGATCAAGGTACGAGAGGGTGGCTGCCACCTGTGAAACTATCCCCCAGCAAGAAATTCCTCAGGAGAAATGGGGGGAAAATTGGTGAGAAAATTACATTCATCCAACAACAACCTCTCAACTATTTACATAATTTGCTTCTGCAATATCTTTCTTTAGTCTTTTTATATTAATGTTCTAACCTGAAAAGTTCTCAATGTTGTCTTAGCTTCAAGCTCTGGTGCTGAGAAAGCAGCGTTGTCATGTTCTGAAGCAAGTATGCCAAGGAGAGATGAAGCTGGCTGGCACAATTTATGGTCCTGGCAATTAATTTGTATACCTTCTGTCTGCATCCTCAGGCATATAGGGTCAATACTGTATCTGTCTGATGTAGTTGAGTGTTTTACCACAAAATTATTTATTATTCCTCAAAGAGCAATAGTCCTGTACCTGAAGGAATGAGGGCTTGAAATATATATTTTTTACTAATGGGGAAATGGTAGAAATTTGCTAACTGTTATTTTTTCCCTCCAACTTTCATAACTCATGATGCAGTTCCACTAACTAGTGTCTACTACCTCACTTACATGTAAGATGAGATGGTGAATGTCAATCTACTAGTCTACTGTGGAGGGCATCACATTGCTTGACCTTTTTTAATATTCGTTCATGGGATGTCGGCGTCGCTGGCAAGGCCAGCATTTATTGCCCATCCCTAATTGCCCTTGAGAAGGTGGTGGTGAGCCACCTTCTTGAACTGCTGCAGTCCGTGTGGTGAAGGTACTCCCACAGTGCTGTTAGGGAGGGAGTTCCAGGATTTTGACCCAGCGACGATGAAGGAATGGCGATATACTTCCAAATCAGGATGGTGTGTAACTTGGAGGGGAACTTGAAGGTGGTGGTGCTCCCGTGCACCTACTGCCCTTGTCCTTCTAGCTGGAAGAGGTCGTGGGTTTGAGAGGTGCTACCAAAGAAGCCTTGGCGAGTTGCTGCTGTGCATCTTGTAGACGGTACACACTGCAGCCACGGTACGAGGGAGTGAATGTTTAAGGTGGTGGATGGGGTGCCAATCAAGCGGACTGCTTTGTGCTGGATGGTGTAGAATACTGTCATAATTCAACATCCATTAGTGGCACTACCTATCAATGAGGAATACTTTCAACCCCATTCAGGCCCAAAAGTGCTTGGGATAATTACAGCACCACCACCACTTCCCTGGATGACATCAGTTAACTTACCACAGACCATCATCCTTCTTGGTCTTTGGTACGTTAGTTGATCTGAGCTATATCTGAGGTAGGGGCACTATGTTTGGTCTTGGATTATCCTGCCCTATAGCTCAGTACCACAGCATACACTACACTTACCCATTGGGGAAATTTGACCTTATTTTAAAAGGTATTTTAAAGGAGCTCCTTCTGGACATACTTTTTCACTGAATCAAATAGAGCTGTGAATGCGGAAGATAGAAGCAATAAGTACATTTATTCATAATCGACCATTAACTCTCATGCTGCTCTACATCATCCCATAACCATCATGAAACTAGTACTTCAGTGCTGCTAATGGGCTAGCTGTTTACTCCTCATATATCTGTCTTGATTTCAGATTTCCAACATTTGCCGTATTCTTATTTTTACTACTGTATGATTAGCACGTGTGCTCATGCCAATTCATTTTGGATTTGTAGGACAATTGACTAAAATATTTTAAAGGATGGGTATTGATTGTAAATTTAACATTCAGAAATCATGACATTTTGTATTTGATTTCTGACAAACACTGACCAGCAGTGACTGGAAATATTTACAAAGACCTACTGGGGGGAGGGGGGAGGAGGGGAGAGAGGGAGGAATAATTTATACATTTATTTAGAGCACTCAAGATAAAGAATAGAGGAGGTTCTAAATGCAAACACAGATAAATATTGAGGGTCAGATAGTCATAAAAAAATGAGAAAAGAAAGAATGAATAAAAAGAACATTGCATGTGACAATCATAGGATGAAACAATGTTGATCAATAAAATGTTGCAGGTTCTGCTTGTAATAGAGGCATGTGTTTTATTGGTCAGACCCTAAGGTTTAGTAATTCATATCAATATTGCATTTGGTATTAAACATATGGTTTGCCTATGCACAAGTGGAAATGCTCTGTGGTTCAAGATACTGTGCATTGCCCTGAGAGTTTGGGAACGAGAGGAGTCAGAAGCTGTCTTTAGATTGACAGCAGAAAAGAGAGTTTACATTGTGTCTATGAATGCTGAACCTTCACATGAAAAAACTTCTAATGGCCCCAGACAGAAAGTCCTGACCTTTTCTACAAGACTGATTTGATATGGGTAAAAGTTATCTTCATCTCCCACTCCTAACAGCTTTACCTAGGAGACAACCTCTTTATCACTTACCCCAAACTCAGACATACAGCAACCCTCTAAGGATTGAAGGACTGTTTGGTTTATGAAAATATCTTTTATTTTGTAAAATTATGGTAGATATGTTCCTCTTTTGGTAAAATAAAGCTTATTTGTATGCTTTTTTTGTACTTTAATGGCCACCAATCAAAGTAGCAACTGGCTGTAAATTTCCTATAGTTGAGTGTAAAAAACAAATCTAATACTGGGAATAACTGAAAACTAGCTAATGATGACACACTTGTAATAATATTGCCAGTTAACCAATATAGCTGGTGCACATTTGGTGCATTCATCTGTGAAATGTACTAGTGTGAGCAAAACTTTGTAATTACAGCTTGGTGTCCAATTTGTAAAACTTGATTTACTAACCGGACCATGAGGTGATAATAGACGGCATGCTCGAAAATAGAAGTGACACTTTTGGCTACCCCAGGTCAGTCAACTTCAATACAATGGAGACAAAGAGTATCAATACAAAACAAAGCAGGTGAACTAGGGATCTGATACAGCGAAGACTTGGCAAGAGGCTTGCAAGAAGTTTTACAACTTGGAAAAGACCATCAAGGTAGAGCTGCAATATTCATGTAAAGTATGAAAGGCACATTCTAATGAACTGAGAAATAAATTAACGTCATTGTGCCAAAGTAGCCTCTCCTAATATGGACATGATGAACATATATGTTTCATAAATTTAAAGGGTTTTGCATGCTAAAATTGATTAATTGCCAACAAAAATTGAATGTATGAACACAAACATCCCATGTACTGGAAGTCAATAAAACTGTGCAGAAAAGAAAACATCAGTTTTCAAAAGTAAAGCAAATTGAACATATTCATTTGTCAGAAAAAAGCGAACATTTCCACAATTTAAAATATGACCAATAGAAAAGAATAGTGGCCAGCATCAAGGATCACTAGGCCTGGAAGCAGAACTCCCCAAGGTGCAATTTCTCATTTACTGCTGGTGTCTGTTGCATACCAACCTCCTCCCTTCTATCGTGACTTACTGCTGCTCCTCATTAAAGCCCCATAGTGAGCTCCCTACGGGAATGTTACAAGGTATGCAACACAGTTATCATTTTTATAACTTCTCAGGGTATACTTAACCCACTGTAGAAATATCTGAAGCATTATGTTAGCACCCCAAAATTTCTGCTTGGTGAGAACCCTGTTTTACCGACATGACCTCTTATATCTGTCTCTGCTGGAGGGTGGGGGTGGTGAAAAGATGTCATCATCCATAGTTGCACTGCATAACCCATATCCCAGAGGAGCCAACCCTCATCCTTCCTTCTTCTTCAAAGAGCACTGTCACATTTGGTTGCCTCAAAACGAAAGCATCATAGAATAGATTATCTGGGTCGTCATTAGTGGCGAGGTACCTGACCTGTCATAAGCAAGAATCAGAAAATCATAATCAGCAGGTCGATGGTTTTCTGTTCTATGCTCACGGCAGGTCAGGTACCATGTTGCGGGTGAGGACTCAGAAAATCTACCCTCACGTGTACTCCCTGGGAAATATGCATTATTTTCTGGCGTGGGTCACATACCATTTGCAGATTGATGGAATTATAGCCATTCTGTTATAGTATACCGTAAGACTGTTGCTAAGTACATGATTGGCTACGTTCATACAGGCAATGATGCCCTGCACACTGAAGAAACCACGAATGCTGAAAAACTCTTTCTGATTCTGCACCTGCTGCTAAATGACCTCTGCTGAAGTGTACGTTGGAGAATGCACGGCAGAATAGGCTTTAATTGTCTACTTAATTCAGCAGCGATGCCATAAAATCCAACGCTTCTGGTGCCCATTGTCGATGATTGGAAGGTCCCTGTGGCACAAAAATAGAGGGCTGCGGTGACCTTCACAGCCATCGGTAATTCGGTGGATATCATTGACTGTACCTGCAGGTTTTTGTGGACCAGGCAGCGCATCTCAGTCACAGCCCAGGTAGCTGTCTCTGATATGGCCTAAATGTTTCCTATGGTAGACTGTTGTGCAAGGAATGCACCTCCCATGCTCTCTGTGATCCAGGATTGGGATTGGGACCTGTTCTTTACGTTCAGATTCACAAATATTTCAGTTCTGGAACTCTAAACCTAAATTTGTCACTGAATCCCATAAAAAATCTAATTCTCAATATTACTAATTTTAAGCAAATTTTTTCACATATTGCACATCATTGGACACAAAAGACCTCCATATAAATGTGTAATTATATGCTGATGTAAGTTAAGATCACCATTTGTTGGAATAAAATTAAATAATTTATTCTGTGAAACTGCACTTTCTCAATTCTCAAAAGCATTTGTCAGTAACAACATTTCTGGGAACATCCACGGTAAAGGTGCTCATCGTAAAAGGTAACACCTTGTTACTGAAAATATGTAAAAATGAATGGCCGGGTCCCATTTTCACTATCGTCTTTGAGACAGAATTCTTGAAGCCAGTCCCACTTTAAAAAGTTGATGGAACACATTGAAACCATCAGAGACAGGATGAATTCCAAATGTTCCCTGCATTGTAATGTCTGTGACCTTCGAAATATATATTATTTTTGGTTGGCTGAGCATCTGACTTAAGGAAATCCATCACCATAATTCAGTCTCCAAACTAAACTCCTGAGAAATCCACGTAAGTAGAGTTTCAGTTTGCTTCATGTACAGTGCAAACTTTCCTCCTGTAAGGGCACAGCATACTTACCTAAGCCCACACAACTTTGATGCCAAGAGCTTAAGGACCCCCAACTGTGTGCAGTCGTACTGCTTGTGTTTATCCAGCTAAAACAGCACTGCGAAGCTTCCTGCTTCTTGCCCAGTTAAAATGACCTTACCTGTTAGGGCATTGGCTTGCAGAGTTATCGGGAGCCGAGCAGAAAGGATTCCCGACTTCTAGTGACATGTCCCATTATCAAGTAGTTCTGGCCACATTGAAACAATCAACTACTTGGCTCTGATAGCAGATTGCCCAGTCCACTATTCAGTTCTAATCTCCAATTGCTGGACATGCCACCTTGGAGCCAAGTTGACCCCTAAGAAACCTTACTTTTTCACTACCAAGTTAATGTTGGTCAAACTACAAAAAAAAGCACAAGCCACCTTACTGTAAGCCACTACCATTGAATAACTAACTAACAAAAACAATAGCCAGAGATGAAAGTTGTCTAAGCAATTGAAATCTTTACTAATTCCAATCAGAGACTATTCAGTAATAGGCTCACTCATACACCTTATATTAGTCTGAGTACTACAGGGAACAACTCCCAAATATATAACCTCAATAGGTGACTCTGTATAACAGGACCATTTGCCCCTGTCACTCTGTTCCAGTGCAGCTAACCACTACCTAAGTAGCCAGACTGGAGGAGTAACCAGTATGTTTCAACCTTCAGACTTGCCCATAACAGTGCAGACTGTGGGCTTTCTTGCTGTTTCTGCGCCCAGACTAGTAGTTGGCTGAATGACCAGTTCTCAATCCCCGGGGCTGATGGGTCCCTCTTGGACGTGGTATTTAATTTAATGCACAAGCAGAAGAGCACTAAATATGTTGTGGGTTTGGTTTCAACAGCTGGATAAATAAATTCCAGCAGATGCCCAATATGTTTTCTGTTTATATGATGAATAGCTTAGTGTTAAAAATTATGTGCCAGAATTTGCTGTCAAAATAATGTTATTTATGCATAAAAGGTACAGCAACTTCAGGCGAGGAGCAGATGCGCGGTTAAATGTGAATATCCAAAAGTTGCTGTCCAAGCTGCGCCACTTCGCCGTTAGCTTCGCGAAAACGGCATTTTGCTCTCTGCCTCACCATTGACATGCATTGAATGTCATGAAGTTGCTGTATTTGCGCAGTAAATAGGAACTAACTTATGCAGATATTTAGGGCTAGTTAGTAGCATAAGTACACTTTTAACGATGTGATAATTGTTAATTGCTGCCAATTAACCTCTCTGGCACCGAAAATTAACTATTACATGTGTGGAGTCTCAATCCTTCAGGTTTTGAATTTTGGGGGAAAATTTAAAAAATGTAAAATTAAATTTTTTTTTAACTTTTCCTTCCTGTCTCTTTTTTCTCTCTGTTAATCCAATCTTTCTTTCTCTCTCTTTCTGTATGTGATTTGACATTGAATTCACCCCTTTAATTCACCCTCCTTCTCAGTCCTTTTGCTGTTTATTTCCCAATCCTTAAATCTCATTGGTTAAGGAGATAACCCGTTGGTTGTCCTGTTCACCCAGGTCCCAGATGCCCTGTTTCCCTCGCTGCACCATTAACAGCTCGCTCTTTCAGCAACTTTGTGGGCAAAATTCTCTGAGCTGAAGGGTGGAGGGGCAAGTCTAACTAACGGAAGACACCATTAGATGCCCTGCTACAGCAAATTCTGGCTCATTGATAATCATATTCATAAAATAAAGTGTGAGAATAACCAACAGAGTAAATTCTATGGACTGAGATGTTATGTTATAGATGGGATTGGCATTACAGGACATGACAGCACCACAGACATGACTTCACTTATGTCAAGCAGTTAGTGACTACAAATAGACTGTCGTACTCCAGGTTCATGGAACAAAATCAAATAGAAAAATATATTAAAATTGAGAGCTATATGCTCCCAAATAAAAAAAAGATTGATCAGAATCAGCTGTGATGCCCCTTTTTGTTAATGAATCTCCCAACTCTAATTGTGAGCTAGCAACGCACAATGGAACTACAGCCCAGAATGAGTCACCAACCTCAAAAGAGAATGGAAGAAAATTAGAACAAAATTAAAACTGGTGGCCCAAATAGCAAGCAGACTTAAGAAACCATAACAGAAAAGTAAATGACGTATTGGAACATGAAATAATAAACGGTAGTCGATTTCCCATGGAATTGCACACAGAGATTCAAGACCAGGTGAAGTATGAGGTCCAAGCAGTGTTAGAGGGCAGGGCAATAATTGGACCCATGTGGGGAAGAGGGGAGAGGAGTGGAGAGGGAGAGGAGAAAAGGAGTCAGGGAGGGAGGGGAGGAGGGAAAGGGAGAGAGGGAAGAGGGAATTCAGGAGTGGAGTGAGGGGGAGAGAAGGGGAAAGAGAGAGCAGAAGAGGGGGATAGGGGAGGGGGGGAGGATGGGGACAGTGAGAGGGATGGTGAGGGGAGAGGAAAAGAGGGTAGGAGAAGAGGAAGGGGACAGGAAGGAGGAAGAGGGGAGGAAAGATGGGAATGTTGGAGCATGCAGACGTGGAAGCAAAGGCAGTTGAGGTAGCAGTGAGCTCTGCTTCCTTCTGCCAGGCCTGGATTTTCAACTTGGGTAGGGCAGTTGGGGAAAGCCCTTCATTTTACCAGGCCCAAATTTCAGGCAGCAAGATCCAGTCTTTTACTGCAGTGGGGGCCAGTGTGGGAGAGGGGAATGAGAGCTGTTTTTGTTACTCTGTTTTCTAAAGGCCACTGATGCATTGGAGAGGGTTCAGAAAACACTGACAAGGATGATCCAAGACTTAGTGTGCATGTTATAGAACCATAGAGGTTTACAGCCTAGAAGGAGGCCATTTGATTTATCATGTTGGTGCTGACTCTCTGCTAGGTCAATGAAAACTACACCTACTGCCTTACACTTACACTCCCACTTGTGATATAGGAGACCTTGGGGTGGAAGCAAACTGGGTATCTTTGGAACCGCGGTGTCTCCAAGATGTCATGCTTGGCGATGGAAGTTTGAAACTAAGTCAACCCATTGTGGCAGACTCGATAATCTGATATCTGATCCAACAAAGACAAATCGGGATATTTTCTTACAAAAGCAAAATACTGCGGATGCTGGAAATCTGAAATAAAAAGAGAAAATGCTGGAAATACTCAGCAGGTCAGGCAGCATCTGTGGAGAGAGAAACAGAGTTAACGTATCAAGTCGATGACCTTTCGTCGGAATATTTTCTTAATGGCGAGAGACTAGAAAGTGTGGAGAAGCAAAGGGATTTAGGTGTCCATGTACACAATTCACTAAAAACCTGTGGACAGGTAGAAAAAATCGTCAAAAAGGCTGATGGATGTTGGCCTTTATCTCGAGGGGGCTGGAATATTAAAGGGGAGGAAGTGATGCTTCAGTTGTACAGAGCCTTGGTCAGATCCCATCTGGAGTACTGCGTTCAATTCTGGGCACCCCTCCGTAGGAGAGGGTACAGAGCAGATTTACCAGAATTATACCGGGGTTTAAAGGGTTAAATTATGAGGACTGGTTGTATAAACTTGAGTTGTATTCCCTTGAGTTTACAACGTTGAGGGGTAATCTAATTGAGGTGTTTAAAAGGATAAAAGGATTCAATAGAGTAGATACAGAGAAACTATTTCCTCTGATGGGGGAATCCAAGACAAGGACAAACAATCTTAAAATTAGAGCTAGGCCAGTCAAGAGTGAAATCAGGAAGCACTTTTTCACACAACAGGTCGTGGAAATCTAGTATTCTCTCCATCAAAAGGCTGTGGATGATGGGTCAATTGAAATTTTCAAGACTGAGTGCGACAGATTTTGTTAGGTAAGGGTATCAAGGAACATGGAACAAAGGTGGGTAAATGAAGTTGAGGTACAGATCAGCCATGACCTGATTGACTGGCAGAACAGGTTTGAGGGGCTGGTACAAAAAATACAAGATCCTAGATACAAGGCATCCATTTTCTACATAGTTTTGAGGTGTTATTTCCCTGAAAATCTAAGCACTTCTCCTCACCACTCCGCCCCCACCCATGCCCCACCCACCCCATTGCTTGCATACCAACGTTGCTTTCTATTTAGGACCTCTGGATTCAGATTGAAATTTAGATTGAGGCTATCTAAATTTCAGGGGAAAGGAGGGAGGACTGAACCTAAATCTAAATTAATTCAAACATTCCTTCCTAGTAACTTTCAGATTGAGTCTGAATAAAATCCATTTCTGGGCAACATGAATTACATCTAAAATATTTCAAAATCTTTGCAACAGCATAAATTGCTCAGCACTCTCTTTATGCTTGTGTGTCTTTCACAATAACTGATTCATTCTGGGTTCGTACCCCACAAAATAATTGATTCCCTATGTGTCTGTATTCCAGAGAGCAGCTGAATCTGTGTGGCTCTGGGTTACTCACAATTGTTTGTTTGAATTGAATCTCCCAAATCAGTTTCTGGTGCTAGCCCCCATAGTGTCTTCTGTCTCTGGCCTATCCCCTACCACAGTCATCATCTCAAGGTTCAGGGAGTAGATCTTGACTTTGTGCGATAGCGTAAAATGGGTGCTAGCGAGGCGGCAGCCCATTTTACATCTCGTCTGATTATTATTTCCATTGACTTCAATGGGAGAGATGTAAAACGGGCTGCTGACTCAGTATTACCCATTTTACACTATCGCACAAAGTCAAGATCTACCCCCAGTTGTCTCCCAGGAGCCAGCCTGGTCTAGGTTTCTGCCACTCGTCAACTCTTCATTGGTTCCATGCAGCTCACAGCGCATCTTTCTCACAATCTCAACTGACTGAAAATCCAGAAGAAGACCTGATTCTGGTCACATCACAAAAAGTCCCTAGATCTTGCAACAAAACGTGTGTGCATTTAAAAAAAAAAGGCTTATTCAAAGCTCCTGCTACCAAAAAAACCACAAAACTTCTCAGAAGCTTTATGTAAGGAACCCCCCCTCCCCCCCACCCCACCCCCCAGGGACTCTTTGAATACCTAAAATGTTTAGCTTGTGACCTGATTCTCCCAACCCAATCACAGTTTTGTCAGTTGTGGAACACTTGCGCTGTGTAATTGACACAAAATGCGGACTGGGAATTCAGCAGGACCTTAATAAAACAATTATGACACAAAACACTAATGGAGAAGACGGCTTCAAATGTAATCTTACAAGCCAGAGTGTAGAAATAAGATCATAGGCTAGTGAAAGCAATTTGCTACATATTTAAATAAAACTAAAATAAAATTTAAAAAAATAGCAAAACCTAATCAATAATCATACTGAATTAGTTTTTGGGAAAACAATTTATTAAGTGTGAGACAAAGGGAGATTGGTTATGGTTAACTTTAAATATTTGCTGATCATAGTGTTCATTTGTAAATAGGAAATGGCATCAATACCTCCTCAGAACGGTTTCATTTTATGTGGAAAAGAAACTATTAAAGCCATTAATGATCATACAGTAAAACAAAATAATCTGGAATAACCTGCTCAGTATTTCAAACAAAGACTGATTAGTCACAATATAATGACTGAAAGTGGTATTCAGTATTTAAAGTCCATCTGCAACTGGTGCACTTTTTGAATGATGAATGTCGTAAAGAGTAAAATTGGAGAAGTAACACTATGATTCATAACAGATTCACGGCGGGGGATTTTTGACTTGCTCACAAAGCCATCATGAAGTCGGGAGAATGGCCAAGTTGCTCGCCCAAAGCCAGCATCGGAAGGACCCAACCATTGTCAGGTTCAGGCCTCATTTAGCCGGCCAGCTGCTGTTGTAGCTCACCAGTTGTGGCAGGATCAGTAATCGGCCGGCTCCTATGCTGAGCTGACCAGCAGGTTGGACCTGTGCAGGGGGTGGGGGGGGGAGGGGGGGAGCATTGGGGGTGGGGGGGGTGCCAATCCCAGGGTGGAGGGATCGGTGGGGCAGGTGAGCACAGGCCAGCAGTGGGCCATAGAAAATGTGTGGAACCAGCAGGAGCCAGGAATGGTCCCAGAAAACTAATTAAAAAAAAAAGTTTGCAGTTCTTTTTTGGAGTGCTTGCCACCGGTTCTTTTAAGGACCCCTGGTTACTGCCCGGTACAAATGGGAGGAGCATGGGCTTAGGACCCCTATTTGCATATTTGAGCAGCCTCCTGATTGAAACAGGCGGGAGTACCAGTCCCCCCATTTACAGGACTGCCTGAAAATTGCATCAAGCAGCCCTTGGCCATTCAAGGGGTGACCGAGGAGCTCCCCTGCTTTTCAACTGACGGCCACCATTTTTCAGGCAAGAATCAGGCAGCCTGCAGTTGTGAATTGCCTCACAATAGTCTTGGAATAAAGTTCAAACAGTTTTTAATGTTGTTATAATTTTAGTTTTGATTTAAAATCTTCTTATAGAGGTAGCAGAAAATGTTCTGCCTGGTATTTTTTGTTTATTCAGAGAACATGGAGTGGGTGTTGGGGGGGGGGGAGGGAGGGAAAATTTCCTCTGTGTGGTCTGTGTAACAATATCTTTAACTTTTTTAAAAATAGATTCAGAATTTCTTTACGTATAGCACACGGAGAAAACTGTGAGTTAAGAAATATGTGGCTCCTTTCATTTCTCTAATTTTATTTGTAATATTCAATACAAGAAGAGTGCATTGGACCAAAGTAAGGATATACTTTTATTACATGGTAAATAACGGGTGTATTTTGCAAAGCGGGAGATGACATTCAGTGCTCAAAAGGGTAAAGAAAAACTAGATATTCCATCTCGCATTGAGTTGATTTTCCTCCTTTTGTGGGCATCATTATAATGGAATTGAAACAATCTCACACAGGGTTTTGAATCTTAATTACAAACAGGGATTTAATAATGTCATATTTGTCTCTCTTCCCCCCCACCCCCCCCACCCACCCCCCCAAAAAAGTGCCAAAAAGTTTGCTGAAAAAAATGTTGGAACAGTTCAGTCACTCTTCCAGGACTGCATCCAGCCAACAAAAATTCCCTTGTAATTTTTTGCCCCATGAATGAAATTGTCATCCTAAGGAGAAGCCTGAACATTCTACACCACATAAACAAGCTGCACTGATGCACTGCGTGTCTTTATTCTGAGATAAAGATCGACAATTAAACCTCATGTTTCTTTGCTCAGCTTTTTATTCTTCACAAAGCTTTCACGCTTGATGCCTTTAGATGTGATGTTAAGAAAGCAAGTTAACATTAAGGGCTCCTGTAACAAGCATGGTGGAGTATTTGTTGTTTTTGCTAAATCAAGGTATTCACACTCAGTGTTCAAGCTATCAGTTTGATTTATTTGTCCACAATGACCCATATTGAGCCCTTAATTATCCTTGTATAATGTTTCAAGAGCATCGTGACACACAGATAAAGACAATTGGCAATGTTCAGTCAACCAACTGTTGACCTGATGGCTAAAATGATGACTGTGGGTCAAGGGTCACTTGCCTTTTGAAAAGCCCACTCTATTCTTTAGTGGCCTGGCTGGAGTCTCTAATCTTAAATAAAGCTGATGGACTCGTCAATCTGCTCAGCAAGGAGTAAGGTGTGACTTCTGTATTCTAATAAAATCATTTAGTGGATGGAAAACTTAGGGAAGGCTGAAACATGTTGCAGAGGTCCCAGTCTATCAACCAGTAAGTCTTTCTTTCTTCTTTTAGTCACCTAGCTGCAAAAACTTTCAGAATTCTATTTAGAAATTGGTTATCTAATATCACATCTAAATGAAAGATTGCCTTTTTACTTACAAGTGCACAAACACTTGAACAACACACTTAATATCAAACTAGAACGCCCACTGTTTCCAGTTACCTGGGAGCCTAGATCCTGTGGTTTGAATAATGTTTTACTTACAAAAGGAATGACAGCAGAAGTGTGGAGAGACGGATGGGGCTTCCTGCAGCCCTCGCCTTTATGGTTCAACTGATTCATTTTCTGGTTTTGTTTTTCTTTAACAGTAGAAGGAGTGCCTTCACAAATCTGTTTGAATATTTTTACTTTGATGAATGTGCAGAGCAGTTTTTAATCATGTAAATAATTGACTAAAACCAAATCAAGCTTGATCCCCTCTGCTATGTTGCAAATAGCTTACAGAGCACGCAGTCATCGACTGAGTATAAATTATTTTATCAAGTGCTGCCACACACTTGTTAATTCATTAAAATCTTTGGTTAATTGATTAATGCGGACAATTGTAACCAGCATTCACTCACTGCTTCATAATTCAAGGCTTGAAACGCTACTGGATTTTATTTTTTCTTCACATTATCCGTGTTTTTCTACAATTGCGTTAGATATGTAGTGAAATTTCAACATATTTTTGGTGTATGCACATTGTCAATGCAGGAACACATCTGAAATAATTTCCTTCATAATTAATTTTTGTAACTGAAATTTCTCATGACTGTAAACATCCTTTGGCAGAATTTCAAACGTGTATGGAGGAGAAATTGGTCCTCGTTGCGTCCGTTTTCTGAGCAGAAAACAGGGGAAGCAAAAAAGGACCAATTTCAGGGCGTGACGTCCCACGGCCAATCTGTGCCTGCATTATGGGCACCGCCATATTGGTAAAGGTGGCTTTCCAGGCATCCTGGGCCTATGCATATGTTAATGAGGGGCCTTATGCCTGTTTAAGGACACATCAGCAAAATTTGTCAGCACTGGGCATGCTCAGGTTTTCAAGTGCTTGCTGTGGCTTAACCAATGGCTGCCAACAAAAAGTTAACTTTTGAAATTTAACTGAGCATCATGAGGGTTGCTGCTGGCCCGTGATCATCCTCCTCCTGTTCTCCTCCGCCCCCCACCCCCTGCAGGAATCACCTGAGGGCTGCTATCAGTGAGGCAGCTGGCCCAAATTGGAAGCCAGTAATCTGGAGGCATGACAAGCACCCACAGCTCGCCAGAATTATGCTGCTGAGGCCCAAGGCCCAATATTGGTCAAGCCTCGGGTCTCCAGCTTCTGGTGCAAGCTCAGAGCGCAAACCAGTTTTCTAGCCTTTGTGTCCTGTCTGAACATGTTCAGAAGTAATTGCAGTTATTTGTCAATAAAGCTTTGTTAATAAGCTAAAAGGACTTGTTGTCCCAATGGTTCAGTGGGCAAATGCACTGCCTGGCGTAGATCAGAAGGTCCCAGTTGTGATTCCCAGTTAGTGCTGAATTTACCTGATCTGAGATGAGTAGTGGTTGAGATCAACAACTGACCTCAGTCTCCGTGGGATTAGGGGGGCGGGGGGGGGAAAGCCAGCCACGGTTACTACTCCTAAATAGTGGCTTGTGCTGGATTGTGCGAATGTTGGATGATGGCAGATTTGGGCTTGCATAAGCTGACCTCCAAAGTCAAATAGCTTGTCAATATTCACTGTTGAAGTGCACACATGAAGAATGGTAAGATTCTGGAGTGCTGCCAACGTCTGTGGAATTTACTCTGGCAGGAGTCAGCACCGTCAAGTGAAGGAAACTCGAAGGTGAAAAATAGTTGTTGTAGATATCATCAGTGGCTCAGTATTAGCTGCTGTTTCCCCCCAGTACTGATACACATGTGATAAGGATACAGTGTCGGAAACATCACAATTCAGTTAAGTTTCTCCCCTACCCATATCATATCCAGCCCCTGTAAGGTGCTATGAGACGTCTTTGTACATAACAAGCACTAGCGAAATGTAAGTTGTTGTTGCAGGCATAAACGTGAATAAAGTAAAGAAATTGTTGGTTCATTTAATCCTAGGTAAAAGCTTCCTGGAACGTGGGAGCATTTTCTTACACAGAGAATTCCATACGTTTGCTTCTTTAGAGAACATAATCAGTATAGGGTTTACAACATGTATAACATTACCAGCGGTGTTAAAGAGGATTTTTACACAATTGGTGCAAAATTGCATTCAGACTTAATGTGCAAGCGCGAGTTTTATTTTATTTTAAAGTATCTGTCCAGGTGTTTGAGTCTAATATGTGTGAGAAAAATGCTGTATGTTCTGATAATAGATCACACCAGAAATGCAAACCTATCTTTCTCTTTCACACGCTGATTGACTTGCAGTGTGTTTCCAGCATTTTCTGTTTATCTTTCAGATTTGTGGTCTTTTTCACACCAGATCCTTGAAGTTCTACCCCTCTGTGACCTCTGAAGAGCGTGAAAGAGAGAGGACTGCTTGAAGAGTGGAAAACTTGCTTGAAACATCTGTGCTAAGGCTTTTTGTTAATTGCGCTGCTGTAGGTTTTATACAAATGTTAAAATTTAATTTTGAAACACAGTAATTATTTTTAAATTGAACTAAATATAAAAATTGAAACTGGGTAATTTTTTTGTCTTATTACATAACTATAGGCTGGAAATAACCATCGATGTTGCTTTTGTATGAATGCGGAACCCCCTCTGCTATTTTAATGAAGGCGCTAACCCATCTATCTTAGATGGGCTAATGGCTTTATTAAACAGAGGAGAGAAGAATATGTACAATAACATTGCCCACAGTCTTTCCTAGTCTCACATCTTTTTATCGCAATTTAACAGCATTTCTTTAAACAAATGTTGCAATTTAAGGTTTAAGAATTAAACTTTTTTTTAATGACCGTGTCATTTTGCAGTGAACGCCTAAGGAAATATCTGCTCCCAAAGGGTTAATGTCCATAAAGATTGCAAAGCAGCCATTCAATAGCTACCCTATGTACTCGTAGCCATGAAAGCTTTAGATGTACTTTAAGCAGCTTCCCTGGTTCAGGTCCAGTGAAATCCATATTCTGTGTTCCTTGTTGCCACAGCAATAAGGTCTGGAAAACAGCATGTGGAATCAGCACTGATGTCTAGCAGAAGAATAGGAAAAGCCTTGAATGTTCATGTTTGATATTGTCTGAAAAGTTGCCCATCATGTTGCTGCTTGGAAACCCTGGCAGTCGGAGATGACACGCTCCGGCTTCCCTATTAGGTCCCCTGCTTTCACATAACAATATGAACTGCAGGCTCCCAGCCAAGCACATACACTTGCAAACTGCCGCCAGTCAGTTCCCAAGGCCAGAGGCTGGATGCCGTTGACAAAGGAGATGTGAATCAGGGCTTAGCCCAGCTCATTCTCCCTGCAGAGCAAGTGGCGCTTCTCATGGAGTTCTATAGGGCCGGACCTCCTGTCAGCACTGGGGTGTTGACTGCAAAGAGTAATTTTATATTCAACAAACTAATATTTTAAACCAACCCAGTCTGCTGGATTGAATGTGACTTTGAAGTAATGGGGCCGCAACATATTTGCCATGCGCTCCATTTCATCGTCAAGCAACTGAGACTAAGCCATGGAAATCTCTGATCTGTTTCAAACCTTTTAAAAAAAAAAAAAATCCAATGTATAAATCTGGTGTGGCCTCTCTTGTGGTCACTTTCTGGGAAATCCCATGTCATTTCTGACACTCGTAAAGTCACAGCACAAACATTGCTACTCCTGCATCCAGCAGGTTAAGCTCAAGGCAACTTGTACTCCTTCTGATGCGACACCTGGCACTACTACTGTGTCATATCCTTTTAACTTAACCCCAAAACAACCTGCCAGATTATTTGTCGAAAGGATTCTGAAAGAAGGAGTGGAACTCGCTTCTAGACTCGAATTCAATTCTTTTTGTGGTTTCTAGATATCGGTTTTGAAACCAAGGGTCATGTGTAATGGCTCGGTGTTTGCCTTTTGTACAGACGCATTAATAAAAAAATTACACAGATGCTACACTTTGTGGGGGAGGGGTGGGGACTAAATCTCTTGCTGTCTATTTTTCTACATTCCTTGTATAACCTGATGCCTCTGGTTATATACTTAAACAAATCATCTAGATTACCTGTGTAATGACTAGATAGAATGTAATGATGCCAAAACATTCTTAAAAGAAAGGCCATCGACCTGAAACGTTAACTCTGTTTCTCTCGCCACAGATGCTGCCTGACCTGCTGGGTATTTCCAGCATTTTCTGTTTTTATTTCAGATTTCCAGCATCCGCAGTATTTTGCTTTTATTCTTAAAGCAACATTGCCACTATATTAGATATTACAACACATCTGTTAGGACACATGGTAGAAGGCCTGCCAACAAAGCAGATAGATAGTTGACAATTAAGTCACAGACTTCCTGCCATCCACCTGCTAATGCTTGGAGCTGTGTTTTATCAGGATCGTGGGCAAGCCCCAAGAGTGCGCCTCTGTGCTGAGTCAGGTTGTCTTATCTCATTGGGGAAGGGCTTGCTACATAGGTATCTTGCATCTTTATAAGTGCACTGATTATAGAATGGGACTGCCAGTACTGACAGTTGTCATGGGATGGCCTGTGACCCAAGCTATTCCTGCCCCCTGGCCAACCCTTGAGGCCAAAACAATTTGCTGATAAACTGACTCCATCTTGTGTCCATAGCACACAACAAATTAATGATGTTTTAATTTTTTTTTAATCTTATGGCCTAAAACACACCACAAATAACATAAAAGTGTGCAAAGTTAGTAACAAAAATTAATGTTCAACCCTTGTAGATCTCCCTATAGTTGAAGGTCCAACTGAGATATTTTTTATGTCCTTCCTGCCTGTCACCAAATCTGTATCTCTCTACCCTCTGATTATTGGAATTCTACTTCTTGACACAATCAAAACAAAGGGGAATGATCAGCAGCAGGCCCAAGATCTACAGTGGCTCCAACACCAATGGCAGCCTCAAGGCCAACTTCAGTCACAAAACGAAAAACATGCCCAGGCCCAGCAGCAACTGGATATTCATTAAGGGAAACTTTTCCTGTTATCTTAACTGGCTTCAGTTTTAGGGGACACCAAGACACATATGTGAGTTCAGTCCATTGATTCCACTTTGAGAAACAAAGCGCAGGCGTTAAATTTCTGCTTGATTTTCTGTTGCAGTCAGGAAGCTAATATGATGAGTTTCTCGTTTGATCATGGCAGTAGTTACCTGATTGACAAATTACACAAAGAGGGGCGGAATATGATGGATATATCACCTCTTGGCTTTTGAAAGGCACCGGTTGCATTAAAATGTGAGGTCGACAGTTTAGATTCATTACCATGCTGGATTTCCACACATAAATCTTGAGCAGTTTTCAACCTGCGCTACTGATTGGCTCACTAAATATCACTATGGGCTGCTGACCTCAGGGTGATCACACCTCCTCTTCTCACACAACCTTCTAAGGAGCAACCGTCCTGCAAATATTTTGAAGCGGCATGTTGATTCTGTCGTTTGACAGCCTTTATCTACTCCTTATGGGGTGATTTGGAAGACCGAACAGACAGGGTTCCTGTTTTCACACAAGTTTGTGTGTTGCAGAGGGAAAATGAAAGTATTATGACGAATAGCACACAGAAATAGAGATGTAAAAGATTTACAGTAAAACAGCTCTGAGCTTTTGTGGAAGACTGTATATGTCATCCAACACTCACATTATACACTTCTTGGGGAATATTTCAAATTTCCAATTGCCAATACATCAAAGCTAGAAATCCTTTTGAGGTATTTATTGCGGAGAAACTGAAGGTGGCCAATGCCCATGTGGAATCACAACCCTTGTCAAACTTGGCTGCTAAGTGGAATTTGTGTAGTTTAGTTTTTATGGAGGGTGATTCCACAATACTGTACTCCCAGCGAGGAGCTGATCTTGCAGGGAGTGAGGATCAGGGAATCAGGGCTACAATGTTTTAACTTCAACTCAAACTCCCTGGGAGCACGGCTCCACACTGTAGGTGTTGGCTCATGGAATTACCACATGCCAGCAATGCTGCTACTATCAGTAATGTAGATCCATTACATAGAGTGGGACAGATATGTAATAAAAAGAGGGAGAGTCGCAGTTAGCAGAAGTTTAGGCCAGGTGAACTCTTGATGTTCTAGTTTCCTTGTCTATTTTAGTAATTATAAACTTTACTTTTAGTTTCTCTCCATTTGCTTCCCCCCCCCCCCCCCCCGCTCCACCCCGCCGCCCCCCTCCTCCCCATGTCATACACCTTTTCCAGCTCCCTGGTCATGCCATTGTGCAGCTAGTCACTAGTAGGTGTATGAAAGATCAGCAACAATTGACTAAAGAATCTCACCTATTGTCTCCTCCCTCCTATCCTCAGTGGAAACCACATTAACTCCACTTACCAACTCACCTGAAATGGCCTGCACCAAGATCAGGATCTTAGTCTTGGGAAATAGTATGAACAGACCCTTCATCGCATTGCTTCATGATGGACACCACATGTCACTGGGGCTGCTGCATTACTCACAGTTTAAAGCCCGAAAACAAGTATTTATTTTAACTATGTCCTTACAGGGGAGGAGTCACTATACTGGGAAGTCTTAGAATGGTATCAGATCCTTCAACAGCTAGGAATAATCTGCTTCGAAATGATAGCCAAACGGCTGCCATCTTGGACACAGCAATAAATTCTCCCTACAGTTTATTCAAAACCTAATGAAATGCAAACCTTGATGATGTTAAAACTATAGATAGAAAGATTAAACTTGTACTGACAAACATGATCATTAAGTCACTTCACTGGCAACTTTGATATTATACCCTCTTCTGTATGTAAATAAGACACTTGAACATAGTGCCAGTGCCCCTTTAAACAGGCAGGGCTAAAGTAATCTCCTTCGGTTTCCTAACCGGCACTACTAAAATTCTAGTGATGTTTTATTACAAATGTAAGATGAAGGAAAATACTGTGAGTTTTTAAGGGCACAGAAATTTCAGTGTTCCAATGATTAATAAACCAACACTAAAAATAAGAGAGGAAAAGCCTCACATAAAGTCATTTAAAAAAAATAGTTTGAAGTAATTTATGGCACTGAGGAGACTTGGTTTTCGAATGACTTTTCCCTGTGATCCACCCATGAATAACCCTGAGAAAGTGAATAGAGAAAAGACTGAGCTGGAGACAGACACAGGCAGAAACAGGAGACAGAGAATGAATCTTCGTGCCCCTGCTTTACACTCCCTCTTGTTTCCACAGAAATGTCACAGAGTGACCATGGGATCAGTTCACAGCCCAGCATGGGGACTCAATACAACGTTATGTGTGACATGATATCTAACAATTCCCATCCGTGGCAACAACAGAAGAATGCTGCTCAGCCTACCGTGCAACAAAAATGTATGAAATCGCATTTAAAAAACAAGATTTCTTGGTCTGCAGAAAGAAAGATTCTTTTATTTAAAATTCTGTTAAAGCCTCATTGAATAAGTGGCTCGGACAGGATAAATAGGTAACTTGAACATATCTTTTCAGTAATGTAGAAAAAAACACATTCTGACTTTGCATTTAATGATGGTCTTTGATTCTTCTTATCAGTTTCCAAAAATAATACCCTGGGGCTGTGGAGTGCAGTCACAGCAGGGTTTGGTTGTGAATAAACATCTCTGCATTGGTTTCCCTGCTAAAGGAGGCATGGAGTATTGGCATTTTATATCACTGTCAGCAGTGCAATATTAGAATGGTGAGGTAAAAAGGAAAATCACAACTGCTGAATGTCTGAAATAAATACAGGAAATGCTGGAAATATACGGCAGGTCAGGCAACATCTGAAAGGGAAAAGGTGGGTTCACGTTTTGGGTGCGACACTTCATCAGAACTATCTTTGCTTTCTGATTGTTATTGGAGACTGTAGTTCACAACTGATTTCCCTGAATAAGCAATTCGGATATAGGAAAGTAATGATGCATAGATTCATGTCATTATTTTTAAATTTTCAAGCTAAAATAATATTTTTTTTTACAATAACACTCACTACTGTTGAATGGCCAAACAGCACACCGCATTAGTAATTTGGTCACTCCAACATTACATTGCCATCAACATACAGATAAACAATATTCACTGGACTTTAAAATAAACTGCAATTTAATTCGTAATTGGAAACAACCGCACAGCCTGTGGGTTTGTGGAAATAACTTTGATGATTATTTATTGAATGTTTTATTTAGAGCTTTGCGGACTAAATTAAATGCGTAAATGTTACTACAGTATGTAGAATAATAAACCATTAACATATTGCAATCTTTTCTGGATAATTAACTGCTGTAATTGGCTGAGGAAGAATACAAAATTTGAAAATTCTAAATGAGCTATTTTTAAAAAGAAATGTTTGCCATTTTTTTCAGTTTTTCTCAGGTTCCAATTATACTGCCTACTTTTTTCAGCGCTGCAAAGTGATTTTGGCTCCAGATCCATTTTGAAGTTTGCAGGCAGTGGTATAACTCTGGTCTCCTGATCTTGGGTGTATGAAGGGATGTGGAATGAACACATTCTGCCATGTCTCCAGAACTTGATGATGTTAGGACTGAGCCTCCCAGCAAGTTACAATTGTTTATACCTATAACCCAGTATGTTCAGCTAAAGTATCTTCCTTGAGTTTCCCCTTTCATTGCTTGCTTTTGGTATTGTGTACATACACGTCTGCAACAACACCGTGATGTCCATAGCTTGCGCATGTCCTGGGGACCTGGAACTAGCTTTGAAATCGCTGAAAAATTTAAGAAATATGATTGGACTATAATTCTGGTTTATGTAACCACTGCAAACTCAAAGGTGAATTGTGTTTAGATCGGTATTTACAGTAAAACTGCAGACTTAGTCTAAACAGGTCAAATTATTAGGCTTCAAATATAGATCAGTTTGAAATGAGTTTGAAAAATAAACTAATATATCCAGCAGTCCTAGATATACTTGCCAAACTGTACCTTTCCAAAATTAGCTACATCTTAGATGAATCAAAATGCATTAAAATTAGGAAAATTATTGTAGATTATTATGTATTATCTGACCCCTAATAGGCACTAATCCCCAATAGGGTCTTGCATTCTAATAATTTATTTGAATTTGAAAGTGATACCAGGAGTGATGCGTCCATTAATGGCTACAGTAAGTTCTATTTTGGAATTGGGGCTGAATGCTTCAATCAGCTCTTTGATCAGAGAAGCTGCTGGAGATTTTACCGTAGCCACACAGTGCAGTGTTCTCATGTCATTTGGGCACTTGTCTTTTCCCCACTTTAAAGAAAAAATGATAAAACCTGCTTCTCAGCTGAACCAAAATAATGTCAAATATGCTATGGGTGCCTACAAGGGAAAAATATCAAGGTAGAATTCAGAGATATTAAAGATTAAGGGCTAGAAATTGCGTAGCGCCTCATTTGGGGCGATAACTTTTGCGGGAGCTACACAATTGAATCCGATGCGAACTTCCGGTTTAGCGCTCCAGGAGGGAAGTGGAGCGCTACATCAAGTGCTACCACTTCCCTTGGAGCGATAAAGGGAGAGAGAGGAGCGGTAGCGGCAGAGCACTGCACAATGTTCCGTGCAGCGCTGCCAGATTCACAGGCTCCTTCCCTCCCTTAAAGGGAAGGGCCAGTGCTGAGGTCACTGCCAGGTAAGGCTGGGAATGGTCGGCGACGGCACCTGCGATCCGCGAAGAGCAGCCCCAAGCACTCAGAGTGTGCAGGGCTGATCAATTGCAGAATGGAAATTTTTTTTAAAAACAGCAGGGTGATAATAACATTTTGGCCTACCTGACCACCACAGCCTTTAATTACCACTCCCCAAATGGCCAGCCAAGGTGACAACGCCTCCTGCAGCTGCCGTTGTTGACGCCCAGCGATGCTGCAGGGGGCGGAAGCGAATTTCAGATCCGGGGCGATAACGGGGCGCTGCGCACCGGATGACGTCACGATCACCGGGGCGCTAGGGACCGAGGTGCTAAGTCTTAGCGCCAGTGTAAAAGCGGCAGGGAATTTTGCGGGCGTCGCTCAATTCGCTCAAGTCGCAAACCCATTTGCGCCCCAGTATTGTCCCCGGAGGCGCTAACGGGAGGCGCAAAGGAGGCCAATTTCTTCACCTAAGCCTGTTAAATGCATGAAATCAAGGGGAGGAGGCAGAGACTGGGCACAGACAGCTCTTGCCAGTCAGGAGGGGGAGGGGAGGTCATGTTGACTGGGTTGTACGGTTGACATTCCTTATTGAACAGTGGAGCCCTCTCAATCAGCAGGACAGGAGAGTGACTAGTAACTCTAACCTGCAGTGCAGATGCTTAAAAAAATAGTTAGAATTTTGCGCTGATCACGATAAGGTTCATCAATGCTTGAGAATGAAGCTCTTTTCTATTTTTGCCCCCAATGTCAGCATCAAACACTCCCAAGTAAGGTATAGCACAGTCGGATGGGTTCCTTCTCATCTGTCCCAACAACCTTTCTCAGTTATTTTAGTCAGTGTAGTGCATTTATGTTAGATTGCTATTCAGCTGTCTGAGCTAGTGTGGAGAGCTGGAATTGACATTTCTCTGTCCTGCCTCCTGCTGTCTCAAGGTGGAAATGAAACTGACCTGTGTATCAGCTGTGAAGACTGTTATTTAAAGAATTCAACATATGAATTAACTTTATTGCTGATTATAAAGGGGCCCATGGGGGTGGGCACCAATCATCCCGACAGAAGTGCCAGGAATCACTCGCCAGGGACCTCCAGCATTCACCTCATCGAAGTTAGTGGGGTCAGAGGGAGGTCTTTTGTTTTCCATCTGATTAGTGGGTGCGCCGCCACTAGGGGTGCACCCACGGCCTGCCCTAACATGCCAGAAAGTCTGGCACAACTTGCAGTTCCTGCGGAGGGGAGTGTCAGGCCCCCACTCCTCCAAAAAGAACGTGGATGGGCCCCCAGTGACCACCTTTGTAAAGGGTCTGCTTTAAAATAATGTTTTAAAATCTCTATTTTTCTTCCGGTGTCCAGGCCATGGTCCCAGCTTGAACCACCAGGTGAGGCCCACTTGTGTCGCTTGGCGAAAATGTCGCTTCATAAAAAGTACTGACCAGTTGCTGAGGTCTGACTGAGTATGAGCTCCTTCTCCCTCAGCATGCAGAAGCAGGTCGCCTTCCTTTCCACTGATGACCGTCATTTTTTGGATCCCAGTGTTCCCGCTTTGCCTGTTTTTTTGGAGCTTTGTTGTTGGCTTTCCTTTCTCTGGCCAATCTTTCCAAGTCATTCACAGGCTTCTAGTAATCTTCAGGTTTCCTTCACAGTCTGAAATGTCTCATTAATGTTTTGGGGCATTCTTACGTAAGTTTCTCTTCATCGGTTAGTGCACATGTGGCTTTAAAGAACACTGGCCTTTTCTTTGGTGATTTTTTAAGGGACATTTTGTCTACCGTTTTCATTCCATGACCACAAGTAGAAGTAATGCTGGAGTCACTGACAAAGGTCAAGCAGCTTATTTCCATTTGTTAAGCAGATTATTTTTTTTACAGATTCAGCTTATAAATAATTGTATGAGTTAATTTACTGTCACAGTAATACAATTCACAAACACTAAATTATACATTTGTACTGATACTACCTTTACTTTACAGGCCCAAAGAGTCTTAACATCCATATACTGAACCAAGCCACTGTTTGAACCTCAGCAACTACAGCAGTACAGCAGCAAGTGGATGTTTCCCAATTTCATAGTGCTCACTAGGCCTTTCAGTATATCTGTACTTTTGGAAACGTTTCCTTCTTATGTGATATCCATTCAGTATTAATATGACTGGGCTTCTATTCTGTCGCACTTGGCAAGCATTTAAACATAATTTTTAATTAATAGTATACCTAGACCTTAGGTAAAAGACATTTTGCTGAGCTTTACATTTTGAAACCCCAGGCATGCTAGCAAATGAAGCATATTAACATATTATGGGTGTTACATATGAATGGAAACAATTAATTTAAAAAATTGCATAGTTTAGCAGAGAAAGGCTTTACTATAAGATTCAATGGAACAGCAGGGAATTAAACAAGTGTCTATGCATTGAAAGAAAATCACCTTTCAACATTCCCCAGAAAGAACACCGCACAGTGCTCTATCAATAAACACTGTATTCCCAATGTCAATCTCATGCCTGCTGGTGGGAGGAGGATGTGGTTCTATAGTCCTGGAGGTACATTGGCACAGTCACTGGATATTTAAACATCTCTTCTGTTGTTCGTCGTCTTGTTTAACTTAAATACAGTGTGACTGCCACTGCATCAATAATGAGAGATCTTTCTGTGAAACTCATCCGTGAAATTGGAAAATGGGATGTAACTAAAGCCTTGTAACACTGGCTTATCTATATGTATTCATCTGAAAATACCCTCACACAACTAATTAAAAATGTCATTTATAAGTGAGAATTAAAAAAAAAGAAGACACTACCATGCAGTGGCTGGCCCACCGATCTGCATTGTTAACTTTGCCCTGTTTCCAAGGCTAGGCAATGAAACAGGATGTGACTAGCCTTGGCTCTCAGCGGTCACCGCTGCTCGTTGCTATGGATGGAGCAGTAGTGAGTGCTGGGTGCCAAGACTAGGTGAAGAAATATCATTTATCAGAGCATAACCTTGGAAATCCAGTGAAGATGGCAGTCCCGATCAGGAGGCCAGCTGGCACATGGTGAGTTATTAAAGAGGCATTGTCACCCTTTAACCCATTGTTGTCAGGCAGAGCTTTGGAACTTGGTTTGTAAATGCGAAGAACAATAATATCATCAGTGACACAATGCCAAATTAATGTGACAAAACTGTAAATTGCATTCTGAAAAATTGCGTAGCAAAAACCTAATTATCTCATTTTCATGTTATATCCTCATGGTATCTAATGCTGAAACAATGCTTGGTTCTTCCACAACTGGATAATTTACTTTCCCTTCATAAAATGGGAACAATCCCCCTTTAACAATCTTCTTACTTGTATCTTTTTTAAAAGTATAGATGTATGCTCAAGGACAGGTCTACCATAGGACCTTATCCTGAAGTATCCCTTTATAGCAAAAGAAACCACATAAAATAGCTATTTCAAAACATAACATCAATACTGTGTATTTGAAAAGTGGATAACATTGCAAGTTAGAACATGATCCTTTCACCACTGTTTTTATATTGTATGATAATTCAAGCAGGTGCAGCCAGAGCTGAGAGTAACAAGGACAGATGTCTCACAAAGTCAACACTGGAGATTGCTGAGAGCACAGAAACTCTTGGAGAAATTGTCATGGTATCTATAAGCAAACAGATTTTCCATAACTCAATATTTTTGTACCAAGGGATATGGAGCAAAGGTGGGAAAAATGGAGTTGAGGTGCAGATCAGCCATGATCTGATTGAATGGCAGAGCAGGCCTGAGGGGCTGAATGGCCTACTCCTGTTCCATGTTCCTATACATGCTTCAGCAACTCTGGTACAACTATTGATGGTTAACTTTGCATTTGAATCCTGCCTACAAAGAGCAGGGTTCCAGGTGACAGCGGTATCTGAGCTCTACAGCCAGGAGGAGCAGCGTGAAGCTTCATTGTTGGTATTTTTGGGCTAACATTTTCAATTGATGCAGAACGTTGCAGTGCAGTTGCAGCAGATCTTGTCTACCTGGCATAAAGATGAAAGTTTGACTTAGGCACCAGCAACTTTTATGGCGTTGCCGCAGTCTTAATCCTGTAGAGGTGTGACAGGTTGGCCAGACCCATTCGATGTAAAGGATTGACTCTGGCATTGAATAGCCCATCCTTAGCTAGTGTGTGTGCAGCTTTGGACTTTACTAAATCTAGGACCAAGAGATCGGAGGACTCAAGAGCAACCCAAAACGAAGAATGAAAGTGCGATAGTTTTGCCAGTTGTAAAGTTCATTCGCCAAATTAGTTTGGGCAGTTTCAATCTATTCCCTAGTGGTTGTGGGTGTGCATGTGCACAATACAAAGTTACCCATAATCTACTTTCCATTAAAGTGACCCATAACTGAAAATCTCACTCAGAGCTGCTGCTGTGGGAGACAGAAATGATAGACCACTGCTTTAAGGCGTGCTTTCTGAACTTGAAGTTAAAGCATAGTGGGGAGGGCAAAGCAAAGGGAGCTTCATTTTATATCTGACCATCCTATACCTGGCCTGGAATGCTTGAAGCTGACACTGAGTGCAAAAAATGGAAATTATGCTGTTCCTAAGTACTGAAATTCCTTAACCATGCATAAACAACAAAGCTTTTAATTTTATAGATATAGAAACACAATGACACGTGTGAAGAACACAAATAATGCTGGAGATATTTATATAATTAAAAGCTTTGCATCTAACCTATCTTAGCTGATCACATTGGCTCCCAGTCCCCCGATGCTACAAATTTAAAGTTTTTATCCTCGTGTTTAAATCCTTCCATTGCCTCACACCTCTCTATCTCTGTATCCTCCTCCAGTAATACAACCCCCCACCCCCACCCCTACAAACTCACCTTTCCTCTGAATCTGGTCTCTTCTGAATCCCCCTCTCTTCACCTCACCATTGGTGGCCGTGCCTTCAGGCACACAGGATGTACGCTCTGGAATTCCCTCCCTGAACCTCATACCCCTTCGCCTCTCCACCTCCCTCCCCTTTAAGACCCTCCTTAAAACCCACTTATTTGACCAAGCTGTTGGCCAACCCTCATAATATCGCCTACTTTGGCTTGGCATCTATTTTTTTCCCCTTATGCTCTGTAATGTACCTTGGGTTATCTTACTACTTTAAAGGCGCTATAAAAATGCAAGTTGTTGTTGTGGTTGTTCTATGTGACTCAAGACTATCAGGTGCCATATGATGCTCCATGCGAATTGTACATGTCTGACCCTATCTATCCCTCACCCAATACAACTGCGTAATGTTCCCAGTGAGCTGCGTGGCCGCACAGTAATGGGAAAGGTCCCGCACAGGCCACTCACCGACTTCTCCATTGTAAATACTGCGCATGCGCAGAAATTAAAAGGGACCGTGCACTAAAAGAAACAGGCCGCGCAGAACAAAATGCAGCTTACAGGGGACTGTGGAGTTGGGGTACTGCTCTGTCTAAGTGGCAACAAGTACCAACAATAAAAAAAATAACTGATTCATGACAGTTTCATCGAGTACAGTAGTGTAGTTGTTATGGTACTTCAGCGAGAGTGCAACATGGGCAATAATGCGTTGGCTGCCCATTATACATCCCGCCTGATTTTTCTTTCTACTGAAGTCTACAGAAAGGAAAACCAGGCGGAGTGTATAACGGGTGGCCGATCCGTTACCGTTCATTTTGTGCCCCAGCTGGAGTTGAATTGAGTTTAAATTCTGCCATGACAAATTGTGAAATTGAATGCAATAAATCTAGTAATTGGTGGGCTGTTTCCAGCAGAAAGAAAAATGACCATGCAAGCTGCCAGATTGTTGAATAAGCTCAACTGGTTCACTAATGTGCGTCAGGCAAGGGAACCAGGTCCAGCCTACATATAGCTCACACGCTATGTGGTTGAGTCATGATTCTTTCTGTTCTGCCTACATAACAACAGTCACTGCACGTTAAATTCATTGTATGTGAAGTGCTTTGAAACATTTTCACAAGCTGACGAGATGCTATATAAAAGCAAGTTTTACTTTTCCTTTCAATTTGTCGTTCCAGCTAATGTCAGCAGATGGCTCACGTAACACAAAAAAAATTATTTTACACTCCTGAATTATTATTTCCTAGTTTCACTTGTGTGTAATACAATTTTATAGCATAAGAACATAAGAAATAGGAGCAGGAGTAGGCCATTCGGCCCTTCGAGCCTGCTCTGCCATTCGATAAGATCATGGCTGGTCTTCTACCTCATCTCCACTTTACTGCACTATCCCCATATCCCTTGATTCCCTTAATATCCAAAAATCTATCAATCTCTGCCTTGAATATACTCAATGACTGAGCATCCACAGCCCTCTGGGTAGAGAATTCCAAAGATTCACCACCCTCTGAGTGAAGAAATTTCTCCTCATCTCAGTCCTAAATTGCCAACCCATTATCCTGAGACTATGACCCCTGGTTCTAGACTCTCCAGCCAGGGGAAACATCCTTCCTGCATTTACCTTGTCAAGCCCTGGAAGAATTTTGTATGTTTCAATCAGGTCACCTCTCATTCTTCTAAATTCTAGAGAATATAGGCCTAGTCTGCTCAATCTCTCCTCATAGGACAATCCCCCCATCCCAGGAATCAGTCTGGTGAACCTTCGTTGCACTCCCTCTACGGCAAATATATCCTTCCTTAGGTAAGGAGACCAAAACTGTACACAATACTCCAGGTGTGGTCTCACCAAGGCCCTATATAATTGCAGTAAGACGTCTTTACTCTTATACTCAAATCCTTTTGTAATAAAGGCCAACATACCATTTGCTTTCCTAATTGCTTGCTGTACCTGCATATTAACTTTCAGTGATTCGTGTACAAGGACACCCAGGTCCCTCTGAACACCAACATTTTCCAATCTCTCACCATATAAAAAGTACTCCGCTTTTCTATTTTTCCTACCAAAGTGGATAATTTCACATTTCTCCACATTTTATTCCATTTGCCATGTTCTTGCCCACTCGCTTAACCTGTCTATATTCCCTTGCAGCCTCTTTGCATCCTCCTCACAACTTACATTCCCACCTAGCTTTGTAGCATGAAATTGTTAGTTCAGTTTATAAATAAAGCTCATTCTTTTCTTAGTTACTTCTTAATGATAGACGTATAAATCCTAATACCTCCAATCCCTGATATCCTTGACACCTTCTCACCAGTATCACATGCCTGATTTCAGATTGAGGGGAAAGGCAGTCAGGTGCAAGGACACCTCTTATTTATGGTCTTCACCTAGTAGCAGAGGCAAGTTGCAGCACCTGATCTCCATTAGGTGCTCTGACATTCTGCACCTTTGTATTATAGAACTGCCTCTTATATTCACAAGCACCAACTCAGAGACAACAACCCCAAGGGATCTACATGGTCAGTTTGAGGGCAGTTCACTAGGTGTTGCACTGAGCACAGGTGAGCAGGAGCAGGTGGAAGTGCAAGTGGTAGAAGAGGAACAAGAAGCCCCTCGCCAGAATGTAAAGTCACTGTGACCACAGCTGGTGAGGCCACGGATGCTGATCTCTAGGACTCAGCCTTTAAAAGAAGAATGCATACTGAGCATGAAAATTGTTTGAGTTTTTGGTAGATGTTCTTTCCGGCTTCCGACACATGGAGGATAGGGTTGAGGAGTCCAGCTCCCATATGTGTGAGGTGCTATTGCAAGGGTTCCAGAATATGCAAGCCACTCTGGAGCAAGGGCAGCTCAAAGCATATCTGCAGCACAGCCCCTAATGGTAGAGGGCATTATATCCATCTTAGTATCCCTCTTGAATGCCATAACTGAAGCTATTAAGACTGTGTGAAGCAGTGTGACCTCCTCCTTCAAGAAATTATCATCAGGTTGGTCGAATGAAAAGCGCTATAGATAGGGACTTCACATTGTTGTTGCTCCCACACAGATCACAAGGCACGTGACTCAGAGGCTCCCATCAGGGGCTGGACAGAACTGTTTCTGTCTCCTGTGATGGAAATCCCACCACTACAGTTCTACCCCCACTTCTGATGACTTCATTAGATCCAGTAGGCAGGCAAGCCAGGCTGAAGACACATCATTTGAAGTGCCACAATCTGAAGCAAGCCCCTCGAGAGTCTCCTCGATCCCAAGCCAGCCACCAGTCATGCTCCTGACAAGGGCCTAATGCTCATTTCAGGCCCCTTTTCCATAGTCAATCACAACTGATTGCAGCAGGGCACGTGCAAGGTTGCGATCAGTTTTAAGAACATTAGAACATAAGAAATAGGAGCAGGAATAGGCTATTCGGCCTCTCGAGCCTGCTCCGCCATTCAATAAGATCATGGCTGATCATCGACCTCAACTCCACTTTCCTGAACTATCCCCATATCCCTTGATTCGCTTTATATCCAAATATCTATCGATCTCTGTCTTGAACATACTCAACGACTGAGCCTCCACAGCCCTCTGGGTAGAGAATTCCAAAGATTCACCACCCTCTGAGTGAAGAAATTTCTCCTCATCTCAGTCCTAAATGGCCAACCCCTTATTCTGAGACTGTGACCCTTGGTTCTAGACTTCCCAGCCAGGGGAAACATCCTCCCTGCATCTACCCTGTCAAGATGTGGAGATGCCGGTGTTGGACTGGGGTGGACAAATGTGAGAAGTCGTACAACACCAGGTTATAGTCCAACAGCTTTATTTGAAATCACAAGCTTTCGGAGCGCTGCTCCTTCGTCAGGTGAAGTGAAGAGATGCATATAGGCATGTGTGCCTATATGCATCTCTTCACTTCACCTGACGAAGGAGCAGCTACCCTGTCAAGCCCTGGAAGAATTTTGTTTGTTTGAATGAGATCACCTCTCATTCTTCTAAACTCCAGAGAATATAGGCCTAGTCTACTCAATCTCTCCTCATAGGAAAAACCCCCATCCCAGGAATCAGTCTGGTGAACCTTCATTGCACTACCTCTATGGCAAGTATATCCTTCCTTGGGTAAGGAGACCAAAACTGTACACAATACTCCAGGTGTGGTCTCACCAGGGCCCTATATAATTGCAGTAAGATGTCTTTACTCTTATACTCAAATCCTCTTGTAATTAAAGTGAGAAGTCGCACAACACCAGGTTATAGTCCAACAGCTTTATTTGAAATCACAAGCTTTCGGAGCGCTGCTCCTTTGTCAGGTGAAGGAGCAGCGCTCCGAAAGCTTGTGATTTCAAATAAAGCTGTTGGACTATAACCTGGTGTTATTCGACTTCTCACTTTTGTCCACCCCAGTCCAACACCGGCATCTCCGCATCTTGTAATTAAGGCCAACATACCATTTGCTTTCCTAATTGCCTGCTTGTTAATTTTCAGTGATTCGTGTACAAGGACACCCGGGTCCCTCTGAACACCAACATTTCCCAATCTCTCACCATTTAAAAAATACTCTGCTTTTTTATTTTTCCGACCAAAGTGGATAACTTCACATTTCTCCACATTATATTCCATTTGCCATGTTATTGCCCACTCACTTAGCCTGTCTATACCCCCTTGAAGCCTCTTTGTATCCTCCTCACAACTTACATTCCCACCTAGCTTTGTATCATCGGGCCTAAATCAGCCAAACCTGCAGTTCTTAGAGGGACCACTGGAGGCTGCCACAAAAAAGTTCTTAAAGAATGCGCATTCTTATATGTGGAGCAAGGTGGAACAGGAGTGCTCCTCCTCACTGCTCATTGAAACCGCCGGGCACCATTCGCCTCCTCCCGATTTCCTCTCCCCCCCCCCATTCGGACTCACGTGGCTGACTTTCTTCCTCATCGCGACTGGCACACCACCTCCTGGTCTACAACTGGCTTCCCCAGCACACCAGTTACGTCGCAGTGAGGCAAGAGGAACAATTTTGCGTGGCCCTCTTGTGTATCAGTTTAGGCGCTGCAGTAGTTGCCGAATTCCCGAATTTGGGTGTGAACCGTTTTCTAGGCTCTCATGTGAGTATTGGCTCACATAAACGGGGCATCTGTCACCGGCTGTATGTATCTATACACCTAACAGATGTTGAGATGTCACCTGTGCCAGCCTGGAATGACCCTAATGCAAAGAAATTCAAAACAGTGGTAACTTTCCCTGCTACAGGGAAGGCCATTCTTGCCATGCATTGGGGCATAAGGTTGTCCTCCAGCATGGCATAAAGCCCCCTTATCACTTCCTGATAAAGACTTTGAAAAGATACAAAACTGTAGCAATATGAGGCTGAACATCCGTCGCCTGGAGGTAAGAAACTTCATGAACTTCTTGGGCTTCCTGATAAAGAAGGCCAATGAGGCTACTGCATGGGTCATTCTGGGGGGCTAGCACCCCTCTGGGGCGAGCAGACTCTGCCGCAGTTTGGCGGTCTCCTCGAGCAGATTGGTGCCCGGGATGCATCCCTAGGGCACCCGTCCACCTTATCCTTATTCAAATTAAGTGACCTTCCCATACCCCGCAAACTTTACACGGTCAGTGCCAGAGGTCACAGGCAGGAGCATTCTGGCATTTACGGCAGGATGTTGGACCATGGAGCTTCATCCGCATAGTTTTCTTGGCATCTAGACCACCCACCACAGCAACTAGCAAAAAGGCATAAAAAAAGTCCAGCGTGTACATTTACATATGTTTACGGTCACCTTTAGTGGAAAATCCATCGTCATCAGCCAGCGTGAAAATCCAGCTCAATATTTGTCACTATCACTTCTGCATTTTAGAATTTTCCACTTGAAACCTCACTTCCTGTAAAACTAAATTGATTCTGTTGCATCCTATATGCACAACTGGATTTTCCCTTATTTCCTTCCCCACACTAGATTCAATTGTAAACGGAAGAATCTTCCTGGAAGCTTTTCTTAGATTTACGGCTAACAGGCCCTGAACAGACAGAGCAGTTAATCAGTGGTCAGCACTGAGCCAAAAATAAAGAAGCAGAAATGTTTTGGTTAACAGACGGAGAGCCTGTGTTTGTCCTGTTCCTAAAACTGATAAAAATGAGAAGTCGCACAACACCAGGTTATAGTCCAACAGTTTAATTTGAAATCACAAGCTTTCGGAGCTGTTGCTCTTTCGTCGGGTGAAGTGGCAACGAAGGAGCAACAGCTCCGAAAGCTTGTGATTTCAAATAAAACTGTTGGACTATAACCTGGTGTTGTGCGACTTCTCATTTTTGTCCACCCCAGTCCAACACCGGCATCTCCGCATCATAAAACTGATAAAACATCCATAAATAAGCACACAGAACACAGTACTTAGACAGGCCAAGGTCATATATATATGGCTATCTTAAAGGATGGGAGGGATGTGTTCATCGGGACACCACCACCTCCAGCGTGATCCCACCACCAAACACATCTTCCCCTCACTTCCCCTTTCAGCATTCTGAAGGGATCACTCCCTCCGCGACACCCTGGTCCACTCCTCTATCACCCCCAACATCCCTTCCCCTTCGCCCGGCACCTTCCCGTGCAAGCGCAGGAGATGCAACACATGCCCTTTTACCTCCTCCCTTCCCACTGTCCAGGGCCCCAAACACTCCTTCCAGGTGAAACAGCGATTTACTTGTACTTCTTGCAATTTAGTATACTGTATTCGCTGCTCACGATGCGGTCTCCTCTACATTGGAGAGACCAAATGCAGATTGGGTGACTGCTTTGCGGAACACCTCCATTCAGTCCGTAAGGGGGACCCCGAGCTTCCGGTCACCTGTCACTTTAGTTCTCCGCTCCACTCCCACTCAGACCTCACCGTCCTCGGCCTCTTACACTGTTGCAATGAAGCTCAACGTAAGCTCGAGGAACAGAACCTCATCTTTCGATTAGGCACTTTACAGCCTTCTGGACTCAACATCGAGTTCAACAATTTCAGACCATAACCTCTGCCCCTATCTTTTTTTTCCATTTTTTTCTCTCTCTCACATGACAGCTGTCGATCATTTTGCCGTTGCCATTTACACTTCATCTAGAGTCAGCTTTTGTTTCTTAACTCGTCCCATTACCATCTCCTTTTGCCTTGCACCATCATCCCTTTTGTCTCTTAATCTCTCCTGCCTTCCACCCTATCACAGACCTTCCCTTTTGTTCTTTCCTCCCCTCCCCCCTTTCCCTGCCCCTACACTTGCTTAAAAACCTGTTCCATCTCCAGCTTTTTACAGTTCTGACGAAGGGTCATCGACCTGAAATGTTAACTCTGTTTCTCTCTTGTAGAATTCGCAATATATCGCGATTTTATTAACAAGGAGAAAAACACATAGTTTCGTTCAAACAGCTTTTATTTCAGCAGAATGCTGTCAGGTTTTCAAAGTGGACACAAGCAGCTTGTAAAATGGCCGCCGCACCTCGTGGCAGAACATTCTAGACTTTTCAACAGGCAGACAAGATGGCGTTCCAGTAAACATTTGTGCAAGATCGATTAAGACTCAGCACATTGAAGATAATACACGAGACATCATGGGTTTACAGTATACACATAAATACTGAAATCGGTCTCCCAGGTGCGAATAAGAGCTATTGTACCAAGTAATCAAGAACCCATCCAAAGACATTAATATGTAGAATCCCAACGACTCTACGATGAGAGAGCCGTTAGCGGGTAGTTACAGAAAACACTTGGAAGCCCCAAAACCCCTCCAGGGAGAACACCGACCGATTAAACAATGGGAGAAATATTAACAGGTACTCAGACATTTACGAGTAGCCCCGAAACCCATTAAAACGAAGATCACCCTATACAAGACATTTGAGCGCCAAACCCTAACAAAAGAAAAGACATTAAGGTTGGGCGGGAAACGGAAGATTTTGCACTATAATTGCAAGCTCCAAACCGTCCATCTTTCTCTTGACTCTTGACTCTTATTCGGTTGACTCTTATCTTGCTGGTGTTTATCCTCGTGGCTGCTCTTGACTCGCCGTCTTGTTCCTGCTTGCCTCGTGTCTCTTTTCAAAAGACTGTTGAACTTTACGATCCGCTCGAATCTACCTCGTGTCGTGTCGCGAAGACCTGTGTAGAACTGGGCTCTGAAGCCTTGAAGCGGGCGCACCATCCCGATAAGTCGGTAAACGGTGTTGGAACCGAAGGCCCGAGATGAGATGAGATGAGATGAGATGAGATGAGAAGAGAAGAAGACCATACTTATCGCCACGGTCAGTAAGCCCCGACCGCGCCTGTAGGTCGAATAGACATTTTCCTTGCCAGGAAGACTTCTTTGAGTTCTACAGAACTGACACAGGAAGACTATTCTTCGAATTTTATCGCATCAGTGCGAGGGCACAGGAAGACTCTTTTTTGAGTAGAGTCGGAACTCCGAGGACAACACAGATCTTCATGACAGCAGACGTTCCAGCCTGCTAGCCGGAGCAGAAACGAGTAAACAAGTGGGGCCAGGAGACCCCCTGATCGACACGTGGGCGCTGCGGTGAAAAACATCCGATCAGAGTTTTCGGAATTCTCCGAGTTATCACGAGTGGTGAGCATGAGTCTCGAATCCTACGAATCTAGCTTAGGACAGATATTGATAGGGGAGGGTTTCAAGTATTAAGGATAATTGTAATGTGTGCCCCCATTTACGATGTGTCGTTCGTTCCTCGTTTCCCCGAAATTAGTTACATAACTGCGTGTAAGATTGTACTGTCATTAATCTGTGCTTATGACATGTATTTCGTAATCTTAAGTACTATGCAATAAAGATTTTTCCATTTCGTACCATTCAACCGAGTCTACCTGAGTTTCATCTCCATTACTGCTCTCGCATCTAAGTCCAGTGTCTAGAACCGTAAGGGCGAGTGGGTCGAACCACTCACAGGTGTGTCTAGTGCTCCCAGACTGGCTGGAGACCAGAACAGGCAACAAGGCCTAAACCCGCACTAGCACCCGGGCTGCACAGAGCCACACGAATCTCACAGGCTGAGAGACAAAAACCCTTACAGAAAATGGCGACCGCGGCAGGACACTGGCAGCGAGAGGGTAGTGTGTTAGACTTTGGTGTGAATGTACGAAATGTTATGCAGGAAAAGATAGCAGATTATGTGTTCGGAAAGGTAAATTTAACTAAGAAATGGATAAGTGACTTGTTAGCGGATAAGAGTCCACTAGAGGCAGCCGAGAGGTGGACAGATAGTAAGGAACATAAAAAGACAGTCGAGAAAGCAGTCTGGTTAATGTGTTACAAAAGGCAGGTCCAGATTTCAAACCAGGTCATTACAGCGCAAACAGCTCGGATCAGGCATTTAGAGGAGGAAATGGATGAGAAAGTCTCTGGAGGGGAGTTGCTCATTAGGAATTTAAGTGCGCTGCACCGAGAACGCCAGGAAATCACCAGTCACCATAAAGCAAAAATAGATTACCTCGAGTGCCAGGTCACTGAGGCAAAGTTAAGTGAGGGCAGACTAAAGGAACGATGTGCCCGCCAAGCTGCCCAAATAAAAGCCCAGGAAGAGAGCTTAACGGGGGTTAGGGCGGCATATAAGATGGCCCTTGAGGATAAATTTCAGGGGGCCGATCATAGCGTCTGCCAAAAGGAGATAGAACACCTTAAAAGGGCCGTGAACAAAGCGCACGGCATGGTGTGCCTTATCAGTCCGTCAGCACACCAGCCACTAGTAGATGAGGAGTCTCAGAAATTCCCACCAAGTAAAGCAAAGGAAGTATTAGCCACTACGCCCTCCGCGCCACCCAGCTATTCGGAAACCTGGGTAAGGGAGGAAGTAGTAGAAGAAACGAAAGAGCCCACTGAGGGAGAAGTGGAAAAGGGACCGTTGTGTCCAGTTACGGGTATAAAAAGGGGCCCAAACAGAAACGGTGGGGAGGAACCAGGGGATCTCCTCAACCAGCTTGTGTTGCCTCACAGCTCACACCAGCTGAGAGTTATGATAAATCACGTACGGAAGCTGACCGAGTCAGACGACCCTTCCGTACATTTCAGAGAAGTTGAGCAAACCGCAGCCATTAACGGCTGCGATGATGGGGAAACAGCAAAAATGCTGTTATTTTCGTTAGGCAGTTCAATCCTTCAGTGTCTCTCGGACGAGAGCAAGAGGGGAACCAAGACCTATGAGGCATTAAAAAATGAGGTACTAGAAGTGTTGGGGACGGACGATGAAGGTCCGTTTGTTAGAGTGGGACAGACAGTGCAGATGGAGGGAGAACCCCCGAAGGTTTTTGCCGACAGGCTGTGGCCAGTATATCAGCGCAGCTGTCCAGGTGCGCCAGAGCGCGACGCTGTGGACGGCGTCGGTTTAACTCATTGGCTCAGGTGTATAGTAGCCAACAGTTTGCCCGCCGTCAGAGAGCAGGCAAAAGCGTGGTTTGATCCCACTGACCCCAACATTACGGAAGAGTCGGTCTTAAATCGACTCACGGTAGGATACCGCAATATAAGGGGTATGGGAACACGTCCCCTTAAGGGAAAAGTACATGAGGTACGACCCGCAGCCCCGGCTCAAAGGGAGTGGCATCAGGAGGGTAACCGCGCCCCGCAGGCAAGTAATGCTTGTTACGGGTGTGGGAGGACAGGGCACTGGCGCAAGAACTGCAGGAACCCTTGGAAGGATTCCAGGGATAAAAATCCCGCAGCCCGAGCCCAGATGCCTGTCTCTGTTAGGGAAGCTAGTGCACCCACCCCTCCCGACGACCTCGAAACAGTGTTGGGAGCCATGCGCAACTTCATGAGTGCACATGGAAAAGTGGCGGTTGCTACCGGCCCCGTAGGTGCCACAGGCCCGTCCAATAGTACCCAATGACTAGAGCCCACGCAGCCTGCCTACCTGTGTCCTTTTAAAAGACACGCACAGGAGGGCGTCTCCTGTGAGGAGGCCAGGTTGAAAGAGCAGGCCTTGCGGGAGGAGAACGCCCGCTTAATAGGGAAAATAGATGGGCTGGAAGGGCAGCTTAGAGAGCAGGCCCTGCGGGAGGAGAACGCCCGCTTAATGGGAAAGTTAGACGTGCTCAGGCTAGAAGGGCAGCTTAGAGAATAAAAGCAGCCTACCAGGTAGCCAGAAGCAGGGATTTAAACCAGTGCAAACTGTACAAGCCAGGTGCACAAGGGAAAACCACAGGGGCAAAACCTGCGAGTGGGGACTCGCAGCCCCAGGTAGGACCACAAGGCACACAGGCAGGCAAAGCAGCTTGCATCAGGGGAGGAGACATCCTGGAAAATTGTGAAACATTTTTGTGGGGTTGGGAGTCAGATGAGGGAGAGTTCCCGGAACTCGAGTCAGACGAGGATAGTGATGAGGACGAGTGGGAATCGGGGAACGCAAGGGTCGCCCCCGATTCAGGTATAGGGAGGACAGGGGCTGCAGATAGAGATCCACACAGGGTGGACACCGAGGCTGCAGGTCCCGAACACAGGAGGGAGGAGCTAGGGGAGGCGGAGCCAGCCGCTGTGAGACCACAGGGCGTGACGGTGAAAACCTCAGAGCCCGAGCCGCCCACCTTGAACGTCCTGCCCTCGGGGGAGGTAGGGATTGCGAGTGAAGGGCCGCCTGCTGGGCCGAGCAGGGCGGTGCCACAAGCTGCAAGTTCCGAGGTCAGGGAGGCGGAGTCAGGGGAGGCGGAGCCAGCGACTGTGGTGGGACCACAGGTCGTCCCGGCAAAAGTCTCGAAACCCGGTCCGTCGGTCCTGGGATTCCTGCCCCCGACAACTCCTCGTAGGTCAGGTCGAGCACCCCAGCCCAGGAAGATGTGGTCATGTCCCCAGACTGCCCCAAGGCGCAGGCTTAAGGTTAAGGCAGCCCAGGTAGGGCCCAGTCCCATCGCAGCAGCAACAGGCTGCGGCAGATCAAAGGAAGGGGTCAGTGCCCTCCCACCGTCGGGAAGAGCTCGCAGCAGCCTTCTCAGAATTTAAAGGGGCCGCCCTGAGAACGGGCGGCGCTGTACAGTAATAAGTTTAGGATAAGTTTCTGAGTTTAAAGTTTAAGTTTAGGATAAGTTTCTAAGTTTATAGTTTAAGGTTAAGAATAAGTTTATAGTTTTAAAATCGGTTTAAGTTTGTAGTTTAATTTTAACAGAAAATGGTAAAATGATGGGAGTTTTAGATAGGTTTAGTTAAAGTTTATTTAGTGAACATTGAAGTTTACGTGAGGCGAGGTCAGGGGACCCGCTCACCCTTCACAAAAGCCAGAGACTCTTGCGAGGCTGGCTACCTCATTCTATCTGATCACAGGAACCAAGGAAGGATGGAACGAATTCTAGTATTGCTCGCGGCAATCGGATGTGGATTGGCCTATCGAGGCCGCACCAAGGATGTCGTGGTGTTTGGATGCTCCGGGGACACGGCCCCCATCGCGGTGGATGGGACCGGAAGACGGGAGGCTGAGGAGACCACCACCTATTTCCACAAGGGAAGGTGGCCAGGATGGCTGGGAACAAACTCAACGGAGTATTCCAGCACATCGGGGTTTGCCTACCAAGAGACTTCTTTAATGTGCCCCAAAGTAAGGATCATCGCACCTAGGATCAGCGTCACCGTCGGCAAACGGATTTGTTTGACTTGTAATGGGAATGTCCCATTGAGCCGATGGTGGTGGCTGCGAAAGCTGAGCAAAAACATGAGGAACTCTTCGGTCGAGTGGGAACGACTGGGTAATAATACCCATCGGACAATTACGGGGACAAACGGACAAGTGAGAGTCTGTTGGGACAAATGGTGGGAACCGGATGAGGGAATTTATGTATGCATGTGGGGGTCAAAGTACGCTTGCCCCAAAGGCATCTTCATATTTTTCATTAACCAATGGCAGGATAACGGACAGGGGATGAGGTGGGATGCGAGCACCAGGGGGTGCGGAGCCCCATACTCTTCGATCCCGGTAAATGCCACTGAGCTCATTACGCGCCCACGCAAAGCCCCGCCCACGATTCCGGTGGTTCTAGCTGAAGAGGAAGGGTGCCCTAAAACTAGTAAGGGACCCGGGAATGGTTTGGTACTGGTCCCCACAGACCAGATACTATTTCAGGGGGTACATTACGCGGTGGCCTCGGTGATTTTAAATCTCACCGAGGTGCGGTTACCAGAGTGGTGCCCCAAAAAGACGGAACAGTTGTATCAGGTCCTGTTGACCAAGATGTTCAGACAATTTTACGAATTCGATTTCGCGGAAATTGATAAAACAAGTCTGTACACCGCACCACATGAAGTTTTGGATCAAGTAGGGAGGCAAAGAAGGGGTGTAGTGAACGACGTGTTCACTGCTTTTAACACGGGTACATCTGTGGTCAACGCTCTAGACAGTGTGGAGCTGCAGACCCAGATTAATGGTTTAAAGACGCAATTAAAAGACATTCTAACAGATGAGAATAAAGTGGTTGGGTCGGGTTTACACGAGGACCAAGCCATGACTCTCCATTTAAAAGAAATTATAGCAGAGTTAGAGAAACATGCAAAGACGGTAAATGCCCTGATTAGGGAAGATCGGAATGCATCCGATCAAGCTGCGCAGAATGAGGTGTGCGTGCTTTACGGGGCGTGGTTACTGGGCGAGGGCCGCAGTAATTTGGAGGATTTAAAACAAGGTTTGGTCCCGTCCTGGATAAGTAACAAACACCTGCGGGCGCTCCACCCTTTTCAGAACGCATTAAGCCCGTGCCAGCTCAGGCTAGCTTCAGAAGCATACCCAGTCCCCGTGGACTGTGGACGATCAAACCATACTATCATGGGTATAGTACTACGTATGCCGGTTTTGGGCGACACAGCAAAGCCCGCCCCGGTGTATTGGGTAGAGAACATTGGTGTCATTCAGGGGGGAGCCCACATTCGCTATGCAGCGGTTCCACCCTACGTCATCCGCTGGGAGCAAACGATGACAGGTACAGATCTCTCTGGTTGTCGTGGCAGGGGAGCACACATAATACTGTGTCCCCAGCACTTGAATGCCTTTTTAACACCACAGTGCGGGTTCAGAACGGCTGGCGCCAAGTCCATGAATTGCACCATGGAGGCAATGGCACAAGATCATGTGCCTCCGCAGGTAGCATACATCGGGGGTGGAACATATTGTGTTACCACTGCAGCGCAACACTACCAGCATGGAAACCGTAGCCGGTGTCCGGTGAGTGACAGCAGTTTCTGTTTCAAACCCAGGGCGGAAGTTCAAGTAGCACAACAGCGAATTGTCCCAATCCCTGAACCATCCACTGTTCATCTAACAGTAAAAGAGAATTTCACCGACTTGCAGCGATTCGTCGCGCATTTCGGATACCTCATTCCCCCTCTCCCTGAACACCTCACCAAGCTTTTGAAAGCCGTCGCGGTGTCACAGAAACATTTTTACACACTAGAGCAGGAAACTGTCGAAATAGGGACAGACATTCTGGATATAGTAATTCCACCGTGGTGGAATCTGTTCACCAATATTGAAGTGCCTTCATGGATCAGAATAGCCTCCCACATTTTAGTTGTATGCCAAGTTTTTATTGTAGTGTACCTATTGATCGTACATTGTAAAAGAGGCAAACGCCTCACCAAGCATGAAAACACGGGAGAGTGGCGAGAACGTTACGTGCGCGTGCACGACGAAAGCACCGTGTGATCGGAAAATGGCGTCACTCCCGCTCGCCACGTGCGCCGCGGAAGTTTGTACTCGATCATGATTTTCAAAGACTGTAAATACGTTTGGAACTCGACATGTTTTAAGAGTTGGTGTTGATTATTTTGGTGATGGTGTTGTAGTTAAAAATGATTGTTTGGTTTTGGTTTTGTTTTTTCCTTTCCCTAAATAAAAGATGAATATACAGGTGATACGAGAGGCATCGGCCTGGTTACGCCTGGAAGGAAAACAAGTGGTGTAAGTTTAAAGGCAAATGATGCCTACGGTGATATAAAATGTAATTTTCTTGGGAAATAAGGACGACGCAAAGACCCTAGATAGTTTAAGTTATGGGATTAAATTTACTGGATCTGGAGAAATCGAGATAATATTGCTCACCACAATATTTTTGATACGATAAGCGGAGTTATTCGCATCAACAGGAGGGACTGTAGAATTCGCAATATATCGCGATTTTATTAACAAGGAGAAAAACACATAGTTTCGTTCAAACAGCTTTTATTTCAGCAGAATGCTGTCAGGTTTTCAAAGTGGACACAAGCAGCTTGTAAAATGGCCGCCGCACCTCGTGGCAGAACATTCTAGACTTTTCAACAGGCAGACAAGATGGCGTTCCAGTAAACATTTGTGCAAGATCGATTAAGACTCAGCACATTGAAGATAATACACGAGACATCATGGGTTTACAGTATACACATAAATACTGAAATCGGTCTCCCAGGTGCGAATAAGAGCTATTGTACCAAGTAATCAAGAACCCATCCAAAGACATTAATATGTAGAATCCCAACGACTCTACGATGAGAGAGCCGTTAGCGGGTAGTTACAGAAAACACTTGGAAGCCCAAAACCCCTCCAGGGAGAACACCGACCGATTAAACAATGGGAGAAATATTAACAGGTACTCAGACATTTACGAGTAGCCCCGAAACCCATTAAAACGAAGATCACCCTATACAAGACATTTGAGCGCCAAACCCTAACAAAAGAAAAGACATTAAGGTTGGGCGGGAAACGGAAGATTTTGCACTATAATTGCAAGCTCCAAACCGTCCATCTTTCTCTTGACTCTTGACTCTTATTCGGTTGACTCTTATCTTGCTGGTGTTTATCCTCGTGGCTGCTCTTGACTCGCTGTCTTGTTCCTGCTTGCCTCGTGTCTCTTTTCAAAAGACTGTTGAACTTTACGATCCGCTCGAATCTACCTCGTGTCGTGTCGCGAAGACCTGTGTAGAACTGGGCTCTGAAGCCTTGAAGCGGGCGCACCATCCCGATAAGTCGGTAAACGGTGTTGGAACCGAAGGCCCGAGATGAGATGAGATGAGATGAGAAGAGAAGAAGACCATACTTATCGCCACGGTCAGTAAGCCCCGACCGCGCCTGTAGGTCGAATAGACATTTTCCTTGCCAGGAAGACTTCTTTGAGTTCTACAGAACTGACACAGGAAGACTATTCTTCGAATTTTATCGCATCAGTGCGAGGGCACAGGAAGACTCTTTTTTGAGTAGAGTCGGAACTCCGAGGACAACACAGATCTTCATGACAGCAGACGTTCCAGCCTGCTAGCCGGAGCAGAAACGAGTAAACAAGTGGGGCCAGGAGACCCCCTGATCGACACGTGGGCGCTGCGGTGAAAAACATCCGATCAGAGTTTTCGGAATTCTCCGAGTTATCACGAGTGGTGAGCATGAGTCTCGAATCCTACGAATCTAGCTTAGGACAGATATTGATAGGGGAGGGTTTCAAGTATTAAGGATAATTGTAATGTGTGCCCCCATTTACGATGTGTCGTTCGTTCCTCGTTTCCCCGAAATTAGTTACATAACTGCGTGTAAGATTGTACTGTCATTAATCTGTGCTTATGACATGTATTTCGTAATCTTAAGTACTATGCAATAAAGATTTTTCCATTTCGTACCATTCAACCGAGTCTACCTGAGTTTCATCTCCATTACTGCTCTCGCATCTAAGTCCAGTGTCTAGAACCGTAAGGGCGAGTGGGTCGAACCACTCACAGGTGTGTCTAGTGCTCCCAGACTGGCTGGAGACCAGAACAGGCAACAAGGCCTAAACCCGCACTAGCACCCGGGCTGCACAGAGCCACACGAATCTCACAGGCTGAGAGACAAAACCCTTACACTCTCCACAGATGCTGCCTGACCTGCTGAGTATTTCCAGCATTTTCTGTTTTTATGTCATACACACACATATATATATATATATATATATATATGTGTGTGTGTGTGTGTGTGTGTGTGTGTGTGTATATATATATTTGTTTCAATTTCCCTCTCCCTATGGTTCAGGGTGAAAATCCACTATATGGAGTGTTAATGAGCTATATCGATTAGACAGATCCCAGGTCCAGTCTCTGATCCATTCTGAGTTAGCTTATCTCAGCTGGAGTGCTAAAGTTGGCATCAGCGTTCTGAGGCTAGGAAAAGAATAATCAACCAGTGTTCCTGTTGTGTTTGTCTTTCTAAACACTCATTATTTATTTGCAGGAATAGCCTTTGATTTTTGCAAGTTGCACAGTGTGTTTTATTCATCATGGTTGCTACTATACCAACAAAACTCTCAATTCTTCTAGTGTCCCGATGAACACATCCCTCCCATCCTTTAAGATAGCCTGACCGCATAACCTTTTTTTAAACAAACGAATAACTAAGCATTCTAAAACGTAACATATGGGGCTGAATTTTCAGGTCAGCGCCCTGAAAATGGTGGGTAATGTCACAGTGGCAATCTTCCCCTGGGCCTACCACCGAGTGGCTGGAGAGGCCCCGTAACTCAAGCGGTAGGCCCATTTGAAATGTTAATCGGGGTCCTGTGACGTACAGAGGACCCTGATTGTCAGTCTTGCTCTGAACTTGGGGGAGTTGACACCGCGCACACTCCGACTAGTGTCAGCTGATGGCTGGTTGCACAGCCAAGGAGGATGCCGAAGATAAATTCCTCTTCATTTTTGTTGGGGCCGGATAGAGTAGGAGTGTTCCTCCAGGTTGCACAAATACAGCCTGGGCTGCTGCCATTTGGCTCCCCCCACTCCAGAGATCATGGCCTCCCTTCTTACCCATCTTCTCGCGATATTGCGTTGGCTCAGAGCAGGTCTGCTGACCCAGGGCACTCGATCTCAGGCCGCAGCCCATTGGTCTGATGCTAATGAGGCACGGCTCTCAAAATGGACCGGGCCTCACGCTGAAGTGTTGTCACTGTTGTAATGTAGAAAACGTGGCAGCAAATTTGCGCTCAGCAAGTTCCCACAAACAGCAATGTGATAATGACCAGATAATTTGTTTTTGTTATGTTGGATGAGGGATAAATATTGGCGAGGACACCGGGGATAACTCCCCTGCTCTTCTTCGAAATAGTGTCATGGGATCTTTTACATCCACCTGAGAGAGCAGACGGGGCCTCGGTTTAACATCTCATCTGAAAGACGGCACCTCCGTCAATGCTGCACTGGAGTATCAACCTAGGTTTTTGTGCTCAAGTCGCTGGCAGTGGGGCTTGAACCCATAACCTTCTGACTCAGAGGCGAGAGTGCTACCAACTGAGCCACAGCTGCAATACAATTTTAATTTAATTTGTTAAGTTTTATTTAAAGTTTTATTAATTTACAGTTGTTTAACCATCCAATTAAAAAGAGGAGCCACAGCTGACACTGAAGGTTGCAGAAGTGCTTCACAACCACTAAACTCAATACTGTTTGCTTTGCAGATGCTGAGATTCAAATATTGCTGTTATTTTATTGAAGAAAGATACATTTCTAGTCATTTGATAGGAGCATATTTCAGCAGAACCATTTCTGCTAATCATATTGTAGACAAGTGGTTACCTAAGTGAAAGCCCATTTTCTTTGATTGCTGTAACAAGAGGTTCTCAAGTTAACATTATCACTAGGAGTGTGAGGAGAGAGGTTAGGAGAAATTTCTTCATACAGAAGGTTGTTAGAGCAAGGAGTGCTTTACCACAGGGACTGGCTGAGGCAGAGACTGTTGCATTTTCTTAAGAGAAAATTAGATAAATATTTGAAGCAGAAAGACATATAAGGCAATGCGGAGACAGTGGGATAGTGGGATTCATTTTGGAAGAGCCAGCACAAATAGAGCCAGGTCAAATTGCCTTGTTCTGTGTTGTAAATGTCTATGGACCAATGGATTACTTTTTAGAGGTCTGCATTTTGATGATTGACTGCTCCAGCAGAAATGATTTCATTTCCAGTACGCACAACACTTTTTGCCCTTTGCTGGACAATCATTTACAGTGATATTGCTTATCACAATCAGTTATAGGGATAACTTCCACTGGTGTAACCCTTAACACGTACAATTGGAGTTGATCCATATTGACTGTGGTTTTGCCTTGGCCTAATGGAATTTGCATTTAACATTTATCTGGTTAATAGAGACTTGTAGCTTAGTTTTCACATTTACTGAAATGACATTCAGTTGGATCAAGTGCTCTCACCAGTTCTAACAGTTCATCCAAGTGCACTCTTGCTCCAGGGCTCGGTGGCAGCACAACATTTTAGACAAACTTCCATCTATAATCTGTGCTTTGATTTCATGACCTGCAACAGTGAAATTACATTTTGCTGCTTGTTGACATGAGCATGTGCCAAAGGTTTATTTTTCACTGTGCAGACTATCAAAATATGATTGACTTATGTATATGTATTTTGTTTAGGAGTGAAATGATCAGCTAGGGCTTTCCTAGCCTTTTCATAGTCTGTGTTATTTACTGTATTAGACAGCTTGTCAAATATATCTTGCAAATGTTCTCTCCCATTATGCAAAAGCAAAGCTGTCTTTCACATAGTGGGAAATCAAAACCTGTCAAGGCACGCTCAAAGCATTTCACCCAATTCTCCTACTTTGAAGGTCTGAAGTAAAAGAAAGATTTGCATTTATATAGTGGCTTTCATGACCTCAGGACGTCCCAAAGCGATTTACAGCCAATGAAGTATTTTTGAAGTGCAGTCACTGTTGTAATGTATGGAAACGTGGCAGCCAATTTGCGCTCAGCAAGCCCTACAAACAGCAATTAAATAAATGTCCAGATCATCTGTTTTAGGTGCTGGTTGAGGGCTAAATGTTGGCCAGAACACCAGGAGAACTCACATGCACTTCTTCAAATAGTGTTGTGGGATCTTTTATGTCCATTCATCAAAAGACAGCCTCTGGCAGTGCAACACTCCCTCAGTGCTGCACTAAAGTGCCAGCCTAGATTTTGTGCTCAAATCTCTGGAGTACAACCTGAACTCACAACCTTCTGACTCAGAGGCAAGAGTGCTGCCACTGAACCAAGGTAATTCAATAGGTTAAATGGAAGTGTGTAAGGCAACCCTGCGTCCATATTACTCGAACAGACACAGATATGTTAGATACACTGGATCTATGGTTACTGGCTCATTCCAGACATGCGGGGGCCTACATCTAAGCAACAACTGCATGCCATACAGGAGTTAATTAATCCTATTCAAATCTCTGGAACTCAACCTTAATTACTCCTAAATTAACCACATCTCTCATATTAATTGAACTATCTTCATAGTTACCTTTATAAAGATGGATTATTTATTTGTCTGTGGGCACCAGTAAAGACAGCTAAGGTTCAGTTGTGATGCATCCCTAATGGACGAGCTTACCAACCCGACTCACTGTCTAGCTCACACATGACGAATACCCACATGGACAATGTGCCAGAGGGCTGCTGAAGAAGACATACAGAAGAAGCATGACAAAGACAAAGCCTTAGAAAAAGAGGCGTAAGTTCGGAGAAGGTAGGGGAAGCTTGTTGTGATCAGCAAGGAAAGGGGAGCAAAATGCAAGGGATTGAGGGCTGACAGCTGGAGGTCCAAAATGCAATAGAGAAATGAGCAGAAGAAAAGAAAGCAAGAGAAAGACAAGCTCCAAAAGGACGGACAAGAAAAAGACAGCAGTCTGAGGATCATTATCCATATAAATGGAGACACTGGTAGGAATTTTAACTGGACGGGCTAGTTGGGAGCGGGTGGGAGGTAAATAAACCCAACCCCCAAACACTTCCGGTTTTAACGGAGGCGGGTCGGGAGGCGGGCAACCAATCCACTCTCAGGAGGCTGGTCGGTCATTACATTCTTTTTAGGAGGCTGCATGCCTCCATTTTAACAGGATATTTTTCTCCCATGGAGTTTTGAATGGCCCACGCGGCCCCTTGCCAAAAAAAAATTAGAGGGAAACCGGGTTTCCCAGGGCTCGGGAACAATGTTCCCTCTAATTTTTTTTTTGGCAAGGGGCCGCGTGGGCCATTCAAAATTCCGTGCATGCGTGGTTTTTCTATTCAAAAGCCAGCTCACAAGCTGCATGGGACCTGCAGACAGCTGCCCAGCTAATAGGGAACATTGCTCGGGAAACCCGGCAGGTGAAAGGATGTGAGAAGGTTCGGATCCATGAGGTAAGTGCATTTACATCACTGCTTGTGTACCAGGAGGAGCAGAGGTGTTTCCTCCAGGTGTTTCCACAACAAGCTAACCAACTCCACCCTGCTATCTCCGACTCCCCCCCAAAACCCCCCGCCCATGCTCTCTCCACGGCCCCAAGTAAATATCAGGGCCATTGGGTCCTCTAGGTTCCAGTTACAGATAGAGGCCTTTAGGGCCCCACAGAAACCTAACCACAGCAAAGCACAGGTCAGTGCAAAGTAAAAAACTAAGGAGCTATTGGAAACAGAAACTGAAAATAAAATTAAAATAACTAAAACAGGCAAGAACATCAGAAGGAAAGTTTGTGTAACAATGACTGGCTGAAAAGTTAAAGCAAAAGATGGGTATGCACACACATAAGTAACTTTAGAAAAAAGGAACACAACAAAAAGAATTGAGCAGGACATGTGAACACATTGTGTAATGTGACCATAAAGGAACCAAAACTATATTTCACAGAAGGGGAGAGACTATAAAGAGAGAATTAATCACAGTACTTTTGGACCAAAATTAAACCTTTAGGGGTAGAAATTAGGTTGCGCCCCATTTGGGGCGCAAATATCGTCCGAGCGCAAATATTAGCGCCTGGCGCTAATTATCGGCACTGACAGGAAACTTCACTTTTACCGCCCCGGGAGGTGAGTGGAGCGCTAAAGCAGGCGCTGCACACCTCTCTTAAGGCGCAAAGGCCTAGGAGTGAGGCGCTACCTCAGCGCGCGAGCGCAGCGCAGCTGCTGCCAGTTAGCGAGGGAACACAGACACACTGGCGCCGGACACTTCTTAAAGCGGGGGGGGGCCACTTGCTCCCCAGCCACACCCTGCTCATTGCAGCCTTGAATCTCAGCCTGGAGAGACCTGTAATCCATTTTGCTGCCAAGCATGGAGAGGGTGAGAGAACGCGCTCATCGCTTCACCGAGCGGGCCTTGGATGCTCTGGTTGACGCAGTGGAGCGCAGACGATGCATGCTGTTCCCGGAGAGTGGCAGGAGGCCTTTGCCACGCGAGTTCAGAAGAGTGTGGAGGGAGGTGGCTCAGAGCGTCTCCTCCAGGAGCATGGTGCCCAGGACCCATGTTCAGTGCCGCAAAAAATTCAACGACCTCACTCGGGTCGTCAGGGTGAGTGGCTTTTTCTCAATACCTCTCCATCCCTCCATCTCAACCTCACTCTATGGCCAGAGGGTCTTAAAACCCCAATGCACAACACTCATCCAACACCTATGGCCCTTTCATCAAACACACACACACATTCCACACTTTGCATACAGTAAGGGCTATTCACCTATGGGAGGCACATCAGGCAAGACCATGGCTGCATATTGTAAGGGCTATTCACCTATGGGAGGCACATCAGGCAAGACCATGGCTGTATATTTACTCAGATGCTGTCCTTTTTCTTGCAGGCTAAGCTGGCTCATAATCAGAGACAGCAGCAACGGACGGGTGCAGGGCGGCTTCAGCTGCAACCCCTCAGCGATCTGGAGGAGCGCGTCCACAGGATTGTGGCAAGCCGGGTGATCGGTCCCGTCGCCACTGGGGACGCCGACCCCGTTGTGGACAGCAATGGTAAGGTCATCACCTTTTTGTCCTCTGTCCTTCCACTTGTCCCTCACAATACCAGCCTTTGACACTTTCAATCCAACTTGCTAACTCGCTGCACTTATTCCTCCCTTACTGCCACCCTGTCCTCACGCTAAAGCCACTCTTGTACCTCCCTGCTTTCAGATGGTGATTCACCAGCTGAGGAGACGGGCCCTGAAGCTGCCACTGGGAGTGATGCTGCAGCTGAGGAGGAAGAGGAAGCCGGAGCATCAGTGCCACCCTCTCCCGAGGAAGCCCATGGCCACACTGGGAACACGCCTTCCCCGGAGGGGAGCAGGGGGGAAGGGGCTGATGATGGTGAAGCTCCAGGACCCAGCGGGCTGCAGCAACGCCATGGGGGGGGGAGGGAAGAACGGGAGCCTTCTCCCCAGAGGGAGAGTATGCCAGACACTCCTACTGCAATGGACGCAGAGGAGGAGCGGCTGATTGCAGAAATGAACAGCCAGGCGGTGGGCATGCACACTGAGCTCATGGGTGCAGTGGGAAGGGTGCCCGAATGCATTGAGGCACTGGCAAGGAGTGTGGAGCACTTCGCTGTAGCACAGGCGGATGCCACACTAAAGCTTAGTGCTGCAATTCAGTCACTGGCTGCCAGGAACCCATCTGAGACTGCTCTCATGCAGACTCAGATTGAGGCCACGCGAGCACTGACTGCTGCCATCCTCGATGGTTCGTGCACATGTCCCCGGGGCTGTCACCGCGCCGCAGCAGGCCAGCAATCTGTTCTCCGGCAAATTGCTCCGGATGCTGAAGTGCTGCCCCGTAGGAGTGCCAGTGTGTCGGGCGAGCAGGGAGTTGCTGTCCTCTCTCACGATGACAGCATTCCTGCTGCCAACACTGTCACTTCTCCACTGCACTTGCCACCGCCTGTAGGACAGACTGCTGCCGCCCATGCAGAGTTGGTGCAGTCTGCAGCCGGGCCCTCCAGGCCCAGAAGTGGTCGAGGCCGTCCTTCAGGGGCATCTGCAGTGTCAGGGTCTGACGAGCAGCAGCCTTCCACCAGCCTTGCTGCAGCCACTGAGGTCCCATTACGGAGGAGCAGTAGGGTTAGAAGGGGGGAAGTGCGCAAGGGAAGGAGATCACCCTAGAAGGGCAAAATGTAGGAGGTGTGCCAAAATGCTGGTCATTTTTTTATTAAAGGCCGAGGTTCATGGCCCAACTTTTGTTTAGTGTTTTGGACATTATCTCCAGGTTGTGAGAACCAGTTATGTTATTGACTGTTTTTTTGTGTTTATTTCTCTGAGTTTGTCATGAGGAATTGACACACACAGAGTTTGTAAAATAAATAAGTTTCTGTATTCAAAATATACATGGCTGGTGGTTGGAATTATTGGTGCCTTGGCCGGCTTAGGGGTTGCGTGCTGGGTTGATTCGTGTTTGTAGCAATGGCAGGGGCCCTAGAAGCGGCTTGCTATTAGTCGTTGACGGACGGCCCTTGCAGTTTGACCATTGTGGGCCGCCCTCCTGCCTTGGTGCTGCTGATGATCATCGTCCTCGTCCTGTTCCTCCTCTTCCTCCTCCTCCTCTGGTGGTGCTACAAGGCCTGGTGGCATTGGCTGGGTCCTGAGGATTGCCATGTTGTGCAACATGCAGCACACGACTACGAACTTCGAAACTTGCTCAGGCGAGTACTGCAGGGCTCCTCCGGAATGGTCCAGACAGCGGAACCGTTGTTTCAGCACGCCGATTGTGCGCTCAATAATGTTCCTGGTTGCTTGATGGCTTTCCTGGTACCGCAGCTCAGCAGGGGTGTTTGGCGCACGGAGCGGTGTCATCAGCCAGGTGCTCAATGCGTACCCCTTGTCCCCCAGAAGCCAACCAACTGGCTGATGCGGTGCCTCGAAAAGTTCTGCCACAGTACTCTGGCGCAGGATGAAAGCATCGTGGCAGCTGCCCGGATAGTGGGCATTGACAGCGAGAATCACCTGTCTGTGGTCACAGACCAACTGCACATTCAAGGAATGGAACCCCTTTCTGTTCCGGAACTCCTCTGCATTCTCTCGCGGAGCACGCAAAGCCACATGCGTGCAGTCAATGGCGCCCTGCACCATGGGGAAGCCCGCTACCCTCGCAAAGCCCATAGCACGGTCATGCTGCTTGTCTGGGGTCATAGGGAAAGAGATGAAGTCTCGTCTCCTTCTGAAGAGGGCATTGGTGACCTGCCGGATGCAGCGATGCACCGCAAACTGGGAGATATTGGCGAGGTCCCCAACAGCAGCTTGGAATGAGCCAGTGGCGTAGAAGTTCAAAGCCACTGTGACCTTCACTGCCACCGACAGAGACGTCCTGGACCTCAGCTGAGGCTGCAGATCTGGCTGCAGCAGGTGGCAGAGCTCAGTGACCACCTCCTTGCTGAATCGCAGCCTTCGCAAACACAGCTCCTCGGACATATGGATGTAGGAGAGCTGTTCACGATATACCCTGGGAGGGTAAGCTCTCCTGTACATGCGCCTGATGGCCCTCCTCCGTCTGGCCATCATTGCCACTCTCTGTCTGCGTCTCACTATCCTCCGATTCAGCTGGAGCAGGACGACGCCCCCAATCATTGCAGCCCCCATATTCTCTTTGCCAGAAAAGTAATGAGGTACAGCAACTAAAGTAGCAGCAAAGTTAGGATGAACTAGGCCAAACTACCTCACAAAGCGTTGAGTCAATGTAGAAGTCTCTCTCTCTCTCTCTCCGAATCTCTCTCTCTCTCTCAGAACGAGTGGTGCATAAATGTCGACCACAGAAAAAGACAGGAAGAGGCCCCCTTTAAATAGCGCCCCCCCGAGCCCCACAGCGATTGATAACGTTCCAGTCTTCTGGTCGTTGGAAGCGCCAGGCGGTAAGGCAGGGGGCGCCACTCAATTTCCGCTCCGGGGCGCCCCAAGGGCGTTGCACCATGGAATGACGTCACAATCTGCGCGCGCAGGTGGTCGCAGCGGTAAGTTTTAGCGCCGCCGCACAATCTCAAGTTAAGTTCTCGAGCGGCGCAAACAGCGCTGCGCCCGGGCGTTAGCGGCTTAACGCCCCATTAGCGCCCTCTTAAGGCGCTAACGGGAGGCGCAACCAACTGAATTTTTACCCCTTAATATCTTTATTATTTCATTCCTTTGGTCAATAAGCTGACATTTAATAAACTGTAAGTTGTTCACAGTTTGTCTCCAGCAATATATAGAAACATAGAAACAGAAAAATAGGAGCAGGAGTAGGCCATTCGGCTCTTCGAGCCTGCTCCGCCATTCAGTATGATCATGGCTGATCCTCTATCTCAATACCATATTCCCGCTCTCTCCCCATATTTGATTACAATAAAAGGTATTCCGCTACTGTGCTACAGGAATGTGGCCATATTCTTACGAGTTAAGAGAATTGCTTTGGATTAGAGTTACACTTGGATTATGAATAAGTATCTGTATTCCATAGTATAAAGAACTAGCTGCTTTGAAAAGTGAAACAAGTTTCTAGAGGTGGTCACCCCGCAGCTTAAGAGTATGCAGGCAGAGAGGGAATGAGTGACCGCCAGACAGAAGAGGAGGACCAGGCAGGTAGTGCAGGAGTCCCCGGAGTGCATCGCGCACTCCAACCAGTATTCTGTTCTGAGTACTGGTAAGGGCGATGGGTCCGCTGGGGTCTGCAGCCACAGTCAAGTCCACGGCACCATGGGTGGCTCAGCTGTACGGGGTGGGGGGGGGGAGGAAAAAGAGTGGAAGAGCAATAGTGGTATGGGATTCGATAGGGGAACAGACAGGCGTTTCTGCGGCTGTAGACGTGACTCCAGAATGCATGTTGCCTCCCTGGTGCCAGGGTCAAGGATGTCACTGAGCGGCTGCAGGACACTCTGAGGGGGGAGGGTGAACAACCTGGTGAATAGCCAGAGGTCATTGTCCATATCGGTACCAACGACATGGGCAGAAAGAGGGATGAGGTCCTGCAGGCAGAGTTTAGGGAGCTAGGAGAGAGATTAAAAAGCAGGACCTCAAAGGTAGTAATCTTTGGATTATTCCCGGTGCCACATGCTAGTGAGTATAGAAATAGGAGGATAGAGCAGATGAATGCGTGGCTGGAGAGATGGTGCAGGAGGGAGGGCTTTAGATTCCTGAGGCATTGGGACTGTTTCTGGGGAAGGTGGGACCTGTACAAGCTGGACGGGTTACACCTCAACAGAGCCGGGACCAATATTCTCGCAGGGAGGTTTGTTAGTGCTGTTGGGGAGGGTTGAAACTAACTTGGCAGGGGGATGGGCACCAGCATATAGGAGTAGAAAAGAGGAATAAGGTGCATAAAATAGTGAGTGTGTTGGATAGTATAAGAGAAGATAGTACTAGAGGTGGTAGTAGTACCATATTAGATAGGAGCAGACTAAGAAAGACTATGAAAAATTCAACAATGGGTTTAAAATGCATGTACGTAAACGCACAAAGTGTGGTGAATGAGGTTGGTGAGCTACAAGCACAATTAGCTGTGTGGCAATATGATGTTGTGACAATAACGGAAACGTGGCTTAAAAACGGTGAGGACTGGGCTCTTAATATTCAAGGGTACAAGGTGTTCAGAAAAGATAGGGAAGGAAAAAAGGGAGGTGGGGTGGCAATGCTGATTAAGGAAGACATTGTAGTGTTGGAAAGGGAGGATGTTCTTGAGGGGACATGGTCAGAATCCATATGGTTAGAGTTGAGCAGCAAAAAGGGTATGATCACGCTATTGGGGGTATTCTATAGGCCTCCAAATAGTGAGAGGGAGATAGAGGAGCAAATCTGCAGGGAAATCGCAGAGATATGCAAGAGGTATAGAGTGGTGATATTGGGGGACTTTAATTACCTAAATATCAATTGGGATAATGCCAGGGTAAAGGGAAAGGAGGGGGAGGAATTTCTGAAATGTGTTCAGGAGAATTTCCTTGACCAATATGTTCTTAGCCCAACTAGGAAGGAGGCATTGCTGGATCTGGTGCTGGGGAATGAGGTGGGCCAGGTCGACCAAGTGTCTGTGGGAGAACACTTGGGTACGAGTGATCATCGTATCATAAGACTTAGATTAGCAATGGAGAGGAGCAAGGAACAATCTAGAGTGGAACTTCTAAACTGGAATTGGGCTAACTTCAATGGGATGCGAAAGGATGTAGCCAGGGTAAAATGGAACCAATGACTGACAGGAAAAACTGTAACGGAACAATGGGTGATCTTTAAGGAGGAGATGTTCCAAGTACAGGCGAGGTACATTCCAACAAGAGGGAAGGGTAAGGGAACCAAAGCAAGGGCTCCTTGCATGACGAGGGAGATAGAGAAGATGATGAAACAAAAAAAGAGGGTGTATGATGCATGTCAGGTGAATTCTTCAAGGGAGAACCAGACCAAATACAATAAGTTGAGAGGGGATGTGAAAATGAAAATAAGATTGGCAAAGAGAGAATATGAGAGTAGAATGGCGGTTAACATAAAAGGCAACCCAAAAATCTTCTACCGGCATGTAAACAGTAAGCGGGTAGTAAGAAGCAGGGTGGGGCCTATTAGAGACAAAGAAGGTGATATATGCTTAGAGGCGCAGGGCAAGGCTAGAATACTCAATTAGTACTTTGTATCGGTGTTTACTAAGGAGGTGGATGCTGACAAAATATCGGTAGAAGTGGAAAAGGTAGAAGCAATGGAAGGGGTGAAAAGTGATAGACAGGATGTACTAGAAAGGCTGGGTATGTTTAGAGTGGACCAGTCGCCTGGTCCAGATGGCTTGCATCCCAGGTTGTTAAGGGAATTGGAGGAGGAGATAGCGGAAGGGCTTGCCATAATTTTCCAATTTTCCCTAGATGCGGGGGAGGTGCCTGAGGATTGGAAAGTGGCAAATGTGGCACCATTGTTCAAGAAAGGGTGTAAGGACAATCCTAGTAACTACAGGCCGGTCAGTTTAACATCAGTGGTGGGTAAAGTTTTAGAAACAATAATCAAGGAAAAAGTTAACGGGCATTTGGAGAGTTTCAAGCTAATTAAGGAGAACCAACATGGGTTTGTAAAAGGAAGATCGTGTTTGACTAATCTAATTGAATTTTTTGATGAAGTAACAGAGAGGATTGATGAAGGGAATGCAATGGATGTTGTCTACATGGATTTTCAGAAGGCGTTTGACAAAGTACCACATAAAAGGCTGGTTAACAAAATTGAGAGTCATGGAATAGGTGGGTCAGTGGCAGCTCGGATAAGGAATTGTTTTAAGGACAGAAAACTGTGAGTTGTGGTAAATGGCTGTTTTTCAGACTAGAGGATGGTAGACAGTGGTGTTCCCCAAGGGTCAGTGCTGGGGCCACTGCTTTTTTTGATATATATAAATGACCTGGATATTGGAATACAGAGTAGAATTTCTAAATTTGCCGTTGACACCAAACTTGTGGGTATGGCAAACAGTGATGATGATATCAATCGACTACAACAGGACATAGAAAGGCTAGCAGAATGGGCAGATGGAATTTAATACAGAGAAGTGTGAGGTGATGCATTTTGGCAGAAGGAACAGGGTGAGGCAATATACACTTAATGGCACAGTTTTAAAGAGTGTGCAGGGACAGAGGGACCTGGGAGTTAATGTGCATAGGTCCCTGAAGGTGGCAGGACATATTGAGAGAGTGGTTAACAAAGCATATGGGATCTTGGGCTTCATAAATAGAGGTATTGAGTACAAAAGTAGAGAAGTTATGCTGAACCTTTATAAAGCGCTGGTTAGGCCACAACTGGAGTATTGCGCCCAGTTCTGGTCACCACACTTTAGGAAGGATGTGAAGGCCCTTGAGAGGGTGCAGAGGAGATTTACCAGAATGGTTCCGGGGATGGAGGATCTTAGCTACAAGGACAAGTTGGAGAAGCTGGGTTTGCTTTCATTAGAGCAAAGGAGGTTGAGGGGTGATTTGATAGAGGTGTACAAGATTATGAAGGGTTTGGATAGGCTAGACGGGGAAAGGCTGTTCCCACTAGTTGATGGTACGAGGACTAGGGGACACAGATTTAAGGTTTTGGGCAAGAGATACAGGGGGGACATGAGGAAAAACTTTTTACACAGCGAGTGGTGATGACCTGGAATTCGCTGCCAACGGAAGTGGTGGAAGCGGAAACACTCAATGTTTTCAAGGGGAGACTGGATAGGCACTTGAGGGAAATAAACTTGCAGGGCTATGGGGATAGAGCGGGGGAATGGGACTGACTGGATTGCTCTACAGAGAGCCGGCACAGACCCGATGGGCCAAATAGCCTCTTTCTGTGCCGTTATGACTCTATGACTATGACTGATAGCGCCCCGAAAAAATTAGCACCCCCGCGCCCGAAATTCACTGGTAGCGCCCCAAGAGGGAGGCGGCATGCTACTGAAAGCACCCTGCCTCCCTCTTGGGACGCTGCGAGTGAATATCACGGCGCTACGTGTAGCAGTGCCACGCACTGCAGCACGTCGCGCCACGCTACTGCAGGCCTTCCTCCCCTTATTAAAAGGAAAGGGCCTAACGCAGCGCGACACGGGGCCCAGCTGGGCCACCAGAGATCGGAGTGCCGGCAAAAGAGCCCGGCACTCAAGAGAAGTACTGGGCTCACGGAGCGCAGCCGGCACCTCGTGGGGGGGCTGCACAGGAGGCCGGGGACAGCAACGGGGGCAGGTGCTGGCAGGTAGCCAGCAACAAAAATGGCCACTCGGCACCTCCCCTTTAAATTGCACCGCCTCGGCTGCAGGTATGCCCCCTTGACCCTGTCGGACATAGCATCCGGCGGTAAGTCAGGGGACACTAGCGAAGATTGTGGCCGGGGCACTAACCGCGGGGCCGGAGGCACAGCACCGTGAGGCGCTAACGGTGACCGCCACTGCTAACCTCCCACTGAATTTCGCGGGAGGCGTTAGCGGCGTTGCGCCTGGGCGCTAGTTGCTTTGCGCCCCGTTAGGGCGCTAATGGGAGGCGCAAATCAACCGAATTCTTCCCCCTCTGACTCTAAGTTAGAAATGATTGCCTGACGCCAGAATCTTAGTAGAAACCTTGGTGTTCTCACTATTGGTAGAGCACTGAACTCCGAGGGTGTCAGTTTGAACCCCACGACAATTGAGCTGAACTACTTTTACCAGTTCTTAGCCCGGGGGCATTACATTGAGCATTGTGCGTTGGCAGAGCACTGCCTCTTGCAGAGGAGGCGAGGGGGTTTTCTGGGGGTCTTATCACCGGGAAAGTGCAATTTCTGTCGGCCAAGTGTCACAAGCCTTTGACAGCAATTGCGGTGAAGTCTTCAGACTATTTGGTTCCACTCTCCTTGCCATACAGTGATGGGAAGAAGTGTAAGCTTTGAAGCAAGAACATAATGGAGAGAAAAAAAGAAAACGAGTGTTAGATGTAAGTAATGTTCATATATTTGTGATCTATTGAGTGAACCGTTAAGCTGAAGATTAGTCCTTAAATGGATTGGGGCTGTGGTGCTGGCAGCAGATTCAGTGGGAAGTAGATACAACAGTTTGATGCTAATGCTCAGTAATACATTAAGAACTCCTTCCAATACCAGAATAATTGGATCTTTGAACGGCAGCAGGCCAACATGGCTGTGATTTATATTGCTGCACACAAAAAAGTTATTCACACTCAATTGAGAAGTTTAGGGAGCTCCAGGGAAAACAAATCTTAAAATAAGCTGCAAAAAAGAGTTGGCTGCTTCAGATTTTTAGAAAAAGATTTTCAAACGAACTCACTTCCTAGGAGCATTTATGAACTGTAATCAACATGGGTGCTATTGGACAATACAGCTGTAACGCCGTAGAGTTTAATCTAACGTTAAGTCACGTCATGGATCGAGTTGTTAAAACTTCATTAGACTTCGTTGTACAATGAAACTGGTAAAACCTGTAACTGGTGTGATTTAACAGCTCGCGGAGCCACTTGGAAACACAGCATAGCACCATAGCAACGGTGTACACTGAAAGCATCGCCGAGCTGTGTTTGGGAGCGTACTGACTTGGTGAGAGACAGCTGACATTTTATTTTTGTAAAAATGGTTATATGTAGCAGAGTGAAAAAATTGTTTAAAAGAATGGAAGTGATGACATTTCCCAGCATTGTCCGTGTGTAAATAGTGGAGCCCTGGGTGCTTTTTCACAACCTGTGACTCCAATCTTTGTTTGTTATTTGGTCAGCGCTCACTTGCCAGCTTGTATATGCATCAGACTTCTACTAATGCCAAACTCTTTCAGATATCCAACTTGTGACACCAGACTGCCTAATACAATAAGAACTATTTTAAATAACAACAGAAAGTGCTGGAAACACTCAGCAGGTCAGGCAGCATCGAGGAGAGAAAAACAGAGTCAACGTTTCAGGTCGAACCCTTCGTCAGAACTGGAAAAGGTTAGGGAAGAGAGATTTTTAAGCAGGGGCAGGGAGGAGGGGAGGAAAGAACAAAGGGAAGGTCTGTGATAGGATGGAAGGCAGGAGAGATTGACTGACAAAAGGGATGATGGTGCGAGGCAAAAGGAGAGGTAATGGGACAAGTTAAGAAACAAAGCTCTAGATGATGTGTGAATGATGATGGCAGCAACATTAACAGCTACCATGTGAGGAAACAAGAGGAAAAAAATCTATATATAAAGAAATACAGCGGCCAATTTATAGTCTGAAATTGTTGAACTCGATGTTAAGTCCAGAAGGCTGTAAAGTGCCTAATAGAAAGATGAGGTGCTGTTCCTCGAGCTTACGTTGAGCCATTTTATATTGAGAACTATTTTATATTGAGCAAGAGCAGAGAACAGAGTCAACATTTTTTAAATGGAAGCATTTCACCAGAGCATTTTTCTTTTGTCTGTTATTAACTTTAATCTGGATTTTGTTTATCACAGAGCTGTCCAGCCTCATTCATTTGGGGTCAGAATTTCTCATTTTGGCTTAAAAAATCTGAGCTACTTTGATTCATGTCAGTCTTGAAAATAAAGACAGTGCTGTGTGTTTAAAAGAGTTTGTGATGTGCCTCACACTTTTTGACCATGATTATTACTCCTATCATTTCCAGAATACCGGAAGTCTGCTTTGGTCTCTTTTTCACAATACCCATCCTTCTAACTTCCTCTCAGAACATACTCTGTTAAATGGATGAAATATTAATGTTGGAACAGATATTATTATGCTTCACAAGTGAACAATTTCTTCAATATCGTGGCTCTGTATTAGCAGACACCTGCCTGGGGTGAGCCGGTTGAAGTCTATGGATAACACCTCCATGAAATAAGCAGACCAAGTAAAAATGCATTAAATGTTTGTATACTGGTGTCACACACTGTAATTTCTCGGTGTGTGCTTCTGCTTCACGTTACTGCAGCGTAGAGTTTAAAGATTACACAAACACCAAAGCATCAACAGTGATCGTTCCCAGTTTAATCACGTGTGCAAAAATCCAGATCCAAGGAAAGAAAGTGCATTGCGCAGGTCAGTCAGCCTTTATTAGTGGAGCAGTGACACCTACAGACTTGGAAGCAAAACACAAACTCGGAATGCCAACCAGCACAGGAAACTACTGTACACTCAAACCTAGGGCAGAAAGTACTAACTAATCATCTGTGTCTTGAAGATTAAAGGAAACAGCCAAGAGTTCCTTAGATCAAGACTCTTGTTTCTATTATTCCCCTTTTTTTTTGCCTTCTCTCCTGAAGGCACTGGGTGCAATTCCATGAGCACTGCCAACAATCCTGTTCCACAACCAAATTCCAGTTTCTACCTGAACCAAAATTTCAATGTAAACATTAAGGGGAGGGTGGGTATGAGAATACATGCTCATATATACAGGGGAGGGTGGGTATGAGAATACATGCTCATATATACAGGGGAGGGTGGGTATGAGAATGTATGCTCATATATACAGGGGAGGGTGGGTATGAGAATACATGCTCATATATACAGGGGAGGGTGGGTATGAGAATACAGAGATTCGATTGGGTGGATACAGAGAAACTATTTCCTCTGGTGGGGGAGTCCAGAACAAGGGGACATAATTTTAAAATTAGAGCTAGGTCATTTAGGAATGAAATCAGAAAGAACTTTTTCACACAAAGGGTAGTGAAAATCTGGAACTCTCTCTTGCCCTAAAGGCTGTGGATGCTGGGCAATTGAAAATTTTAAAACTGAGATTGATAGATTTTTGTTATGTACAGGTATCAAGGGATATGGAGCAAAGGCAAGTAAATGGAATTCAGGTAGAAATCAAATTGAATGGTGGAACAGACTTGAGGGGCTGAATGGCCTAGCCCTGTTCCTATATGCCTGATTCTCATTCTGATTCTCTTGGTCACCCAATGGCTATCCATGGTCATCATCCATAAACAAGTGCTAGTTCACAAGAATTGAGTAAGATGAAGAAATCATGCAGTAATTCAGGAAACCTTGCAGTAATTAACCAGAATAATATTTTATGGTTGTAGATTTTTGACTTATCGCCCATTGAAATCAGTGGAAATGAAAATTGGGCAGTTTCTATAACATGCAGCCAATCCGCAACGAACAATGTACACCTGGGCGGCTAGCTGAAAATCTACTCCTCTGTATAAAGGGCTATCTGCATGTCCCTGACAACTGCTGTATGCCAATAGATTTTCATTTGTTCCCTTAGTTTTTTTTGGACCCTAAGAGGATCAAGGGATTTGGGGATAGTGTGGGAAGGTAGAGTTGAGGTAGAAGATCAGACATGATCTTATTGAATGGCGGAGCAGGCACAAGGGGTCGTATGGCCTACTCCTGCTCCTATTTCTTATGATCCTATGTTCATATGGTCCCTATGTCTCATTACATTTGAGCTGAGATTTTCCTCGGTACTGGTATGACCAGCAATTGTCGGGACAGTGTTTGTGCCCACCCAACTGCTCCACCACTGACTAGCAAATTTCCTAGAGTGAGCCTGATTTCAATTTTTTGGCACACATCCCGATGGTGCGCCAGGCTTGATTGGGAGTGCACCATGGGGAGCGGGGGGCCTCAGCCACCTGCAGCAGCTTGGTACTTGGGAAGAAGGAGGAGTGGGAATTGCAATGCAACTGGCCATATCTGCTGGTGCAGGAGAGTGCATTGATCACCTTGGAAGCAATTACACTCACTGGGATGGGCCACTGGTTTTTTGAATGCCCTTATTTCAAGCCCTAGCCAGGTTGGATGTTAGTAAAATACTGCCATTAGCAGTGTCCAGTTTTGCTCAGGTGCCAATGACAGATAATGTGACTTCAAATGTCACTCCATCATTACCACCTTATTTGAAAATTCCAGAATGGACAAGAAGCCAGTATAACAGCTCACCAGCAGACTTTATGCTTTGCCACACCATCTTGAAGACCACCTGAAATCAGGCATTGAGTCTTGAAAAATCATGTCCCTGCAGTCAAGCACTCCCTGTCCTTTTGGAAATCCAGCAATATCATGCAACTTTTTCTTTGACAACTGGTTTTCGTTTGAGAAATCAATAAAGTTTGAAGAAGTTTGTCTGCAAGCCTTAGTCACCTTTTGAAATGAATTGGATATTAGCAGAATATAATGCAGTTATATCTCTGGTTGGAGCTTGGAAGGAGGAGGCAAAAAAAGATTTCAATGGAGCTGCAATTTTCCCTTCTGCGGGTAGACTGGTGGGACTAACCAGAACAGTATCCACAGCTGGAGCAAATAACTCACGGATCTCCGTGAACTTCCTCCCCAGCCTATGCCCTGCACTGTGTGAACCTCCTCACATGCTGCTTTTCAAAGAGCACAAGGTAATTTTTCCTCGACTCATAAATCTTTCTAATTTTAGATGTAGCTCTTCAGTCTTATCTTCTCCTTTATTGTTCAACCTATGGCGTTTCATGCTGCTCCTTGGAGAGAACGATAGTTTCATCTGACTCAATCAAGGCTGTGTTACAAAATGGGAAGAACACACACTGAAGAGTCTGTGGGGTAGATTTTGGGGGGAATCTGGAGATATTGGAGAGTCCGCTCATTAAACATCCCACGCGATTTTTCTTCCCATTGGCCCAGAAATTAAAGACAGAGCCTTCCTGCGGGGGTAAGGCTTCCCCGCGATATCTCACTGCGCGCCTGCCTTTTCCTTCCGAGCTTGCACGAACTTTAGTTTCAAGACTGCAGCTGTGCAGTGTGTGCGTATCCCACAGACGCAGTTAATTCGTGCGAGCTGTGGGATCACGTGATTAAGTTTGAGCCAATGGCAGCACACCATCTTTCATTCATAGTTTTCACAGCAAGTGCTGTCAAAGCTATGAATCTATACCCCCCCAAAAGAACAGCTAAACCTCAATTAAATTTTTTTTAAAAACCATCACATTAATAAAATAAGTATAGTTAAATAAATTAACCACTTTAAACAAAAAATAAAATTTTTGAAAAAATTTAAAATCTTTTTAAAAGTTATAAAAATAAACTTACCTTTCTTTAAAGTCTCTAAAAAAGATATACCTGTTGAAAAAAATTCAAAATAATACTTAATTAACTACTTACCTTGTTAAAAGAGGGTCTTATGCCTCCTTTCTTTATGTGCAAAATCTTCCATGCTTACCTGCGCGTTCAAAGCACTAAGTGCACTGCGTGCGCGCAGCCTGTAGCGCGCACGCGGTTCACCTAGGAACCGCCCCCTTTTGAAATCACCAAGTGCCGGTTTTCAGTGCATGCGCAGTGCATGCTGGAAACCGGCAATTGGAGACAGAATACGCGAGAGTACACAGTGCGTACTCTCGCGTACTGATACTAAATTTTGGGTCATTGACTTCAATCAGGCGGAGTGTATAACTGGCAGCTGATCCATTACCGGCAGTTTTTCAACCGGCGGCGAAAGTTAAAGTGTACCCCGGGTGCTTTATAAACCAACTTTGGATAGTTCCGCATTCCGTACACGCAGAAAGCTTTGATCATTGTCAATTGTGGTTTTCATGGTAAAATGGACAGGGTTATGGACATCATTCCCAAACATTGGTAAGCGTTCTGGAAAATACCACAGTTCTAGAAATAAAAATAGGATTGACTTACTGAGTCACCATAAACTAATGGGCTGAAATCTAAACGGATGAATTGTGAAATACAATCCCTATAACACAGGTGAAAGTCTTTGGGGGCGATGTTCTCACTGGAGGCGGGTTTCAGTTTGGGTGGGTTTGAAACCCGCCTCCACTGATAGTTTTCAAAAATTTGCGATTTTCCCATGATTGGCCACTTGATTTCAGAGGTGTGGGATGCCCTTGGTCAGGGCCCCAAACACCTCTTCCAGGTGAAACAGCGATTTACTTGTACTTCCTGCAATTTAGTATACTGTATTCGCTGCTCACGATGTGGTCTCCTCTACATTGGGGAGACCAAACGCAGATTGGGTGACCGCTTTGCGGAACACCTCCGTTCAGTCTGTAAGGGGGACCCCGAGCTCCCGGTGGCCTGTCACTTTAATTCACCGCTCCACTCCCACTCTGACCTCACCGTCCTCGGCCTATTACACTGTTCCACGGAAGCGCAGCGTAAGCTCGAGGAACAGCACCTCATCTTTCGTTTAGGCACCCTACAGCCTTCTGGACTTAACATCGAGTTCAACAATTTTAGATCATAACCTCGGCCCCTATCACATTTATATTTTATTTTTTCATCCACCCTTTTGTTTGGCCCCCCCCCCTTTTTTTTCCTCCCAGAAGCTGGCAGCTGTCCTTCACTCTGCCAGTGCATTTCACACTTCATTTAGCCTTAACCTGTTACATCAACACCTCCTCTTGCCTTGATTATCTCTTAATGTCTCTCAATGTCTCTTAATCTCTCCTTTTGTTCTATCATCCCCTCCCCCTTTTCCCAGCTTTATCCTTGCTTTAAATCTATTTCATTTCCTGCTTTTTTCCAGTTCTGACGAAAGGTCTTCGACCTGAAACGTTAACTCTGTTTCTCTCTCCACGGATGCTGCCTGGCCTGCTGAGTTTTTCCCTTGGTCAATTAGTGTTTTGGAACTGAAACTCGCCTCTGTTGACATCACTTCTCCAGTCTGATTTTATGGCTTCTTGCTCCTTTGGCTCATTCCACAGGATTTCTGCGTATCCTGCACCTCCTGCAACATATTTTGAGAAACCACTATGTCCAATTCCAAGGCAAGGGCCTCCCTGAGGCTCTCGGATGAGGCGCTGCAAAAGTTGTTTGAGGGGGTGACAGCTAGCATGGAAGTGCCCTTCCACTCATCTGGGAGGAAGAGGCCTGCCAAAGAAACCTCTGTGGGTACAGCTGGCAAGGATATAAGCTCCAGATCTGTGTGCAGATTGGGAGAATGTTTATGTGTATTGATGAAATGCCATCCCTGTTGGAAAGCATTAAAATAATTTGAAGCCAAAATGTTGGCGTTATGGCATCTGTTCTTTCGCCTTAGGCAGCTCCACATTGCGGCCTCCGCCACACTTGCGTTGTCAGGTTGGTGGCCTGAGTGAAAGGAGGCCAGAGAGTCATGTCCATTGTCAATGATGTCCTAGGCTGGAGCCAAGGACATGTGACAACTTGGGCAACCTATGCAAATCTGGCCAGGATAAGTTCATCCCTTGCATCCCGGGCAGCCATGTGCTCGCGTGCTGCCACTGGTCGATACACCGGCGCTCTGACCTCCTCCTGCTCCTCCTCCTCCTGCTCCTGTTCCTCCTTCTGCTCCTCCTCCTCCTCCTCCAGATCCTCCTCCTCAGCCTCCTCCTCCTCCTCCTCCTCCTCATCCTCATCTGAGGTCCATGCAGAAAGAAAACAAATGGTTCCCATGCTGCTTGCAGATGCCTCCTTTGGGGAAGTGCTTATTGCAAGCGGGGAGAGGGTCTTCTAAGGAGGTCCCACAGTTGATTGATTCAAGCTGCAGCAGCTCTGACTTCGGAAGGCCTTCAAAAGTGCTCAGAGACCTTTTAAAGTCAAGGTCTGGCACCTGCAAGTAATCCTTGTTGCAATAAACGATGTCTCGTTAGACCTGCAGCTGTGAGGAGGCCACCCACGAGTCAACCCGCCAGGTTTACCTGCCGTGGTTCAGGAGGTGCGTGGAGCACGCTGAAATCATCGAAAAATCAGGAGGGCCTATCAAAATAGGCTTAGAGAGGCCCTTAATGAGCATTTAATGATGACAAGTATCGTTATGGCCAGCTGGAGGCAGGACCGTTTCCCGACCTCCAAAACCGGCACCGGCAAAATCCCGCGGAGGCGGGTTGGAGGCGGGTTCCGAACCCAACCTCATTGAATCTGATTTTCCCGCCTTTCCCGCCTCCAAACCCACCTCCTCCGACTGCAGAAAATCGCCCCTTTGAATCCCATGTAATAGAAATCGAATTTGACTCATTCAGTAACCATAAGCCAATGGGCCTGATCATGGTAACTGACTCCTGATTAAAATGAATCTACCTAATACCAATTCTTTTTTTATTCGTTCCTGGGATGTGGGTGTCATTGGCAAAGCCAGCATTTATTGCCCATCCCTAATTTCCCTTGAGAAGTTGGTGGTGATCTGCCTTCTTGAATCGCTGCAGTCGGCATGGTGAATGTACTCCCACAGTGCTGTTAGGGAGAGAGTTCCAGGATTTTGACCCAGCGACTATGAAGGAACGGCGATATATTTTCAAGTCAGGATGGTGTGTGACTTGGAGGGGAACTTGCAAATGGTGGTGTTCCCATGCGCTTGCTGCCCTTGTCCTTCTAGGTGGTAGACGTCGCGGGTTTGAGAGGTGCTGCTGAAGAAGCCTTAGCAAGTTGCTGCAGTGCATCTTGTAGATGGTACACACTGCAGTGATGGTGCGCCGGTGGTGGAGGGAGTGAATGCTTAAGGTGGTGGACCATGGGGTACCAATCAAGCGGGCTGCTTTTTCCTGGATGGTGTCGAGCCTCTTGAGTGTTGTTGGAGCCGCCCTCCTCCAGGCAAGTGGAGAGTATTCCATCACACTCCTGACTTGTGCCTTGTAGATGGTGGAAAGGCTTTGGGAAGTCAGGAGGTGAGACACTCGCCGCAGAATACCCAGCCTCTGACCTGCTCTTGTAGCCACAGTATTTATGTGGCTGGTCCAGTTAAGTTTCTGGTCAATGGTGACCCCCAGGATGTTGATGGTGGGGGATTTAACATAGAAACATAGAAACTAGGAGCAGGAGTAGGCCATTCGGCCCGTCGAGCCTGCTCCACCATTCAATACGATCATGGCTGATCATCCAAATCCAGTACCCTGTCCCTGCTTTCTCACACAGAATCCCCATCGAGCTTGCACCGACACATATCCCACCCTATCCCCGTAACCCCACGTATTTAATTCCCCCTAACATATCCCATCCTATCCCTGTAACCCCACATATTTAATCCCCCCCTAACACTAAGGGTCAATTTATCATAGCCAAAATCAACCTAACCCGCACATTTTTGGACTGTGGGAGGAAACCGGAGCACCCGGAGGAAACCCACGCAGACACGGGGAGAATGTGCAAACTCCACACAGACAGTCACCCGAGGCCAGATTCGAACCCGGGTCCCTGGCGCTGTGAGGCACCAGTGCTAACCACTATGCCACCGTGTTGGCGATGGTAATGCCGTTGAATGTCAAGGCATGGTGGTTAGACTCTCTGCAGGGGGTGGTGGTTTGTGTCAGCTTCTCCTCTGACTTCTGAGCGGTTCGAATCGCTCCCACTACCTTGGTTCTAGACCTTGGACTTATTTGGGGGTTGTGACAAAAAGTGCAGCAGACAACTGGTTTTGATGCAAGAACTTTGATCTTTATTCAAGAAAGTAAAACACAACACAAACACTCTTAACACTCTTAAAGTGGGGAACACTTCGGTACAAGCGAGGGAAATAACATTAGGAGAATACTTCACCCCTCCCAATCCCACTTCACTAGCTAGGTTGGACTCTGGAGAACCAGGGATAATGCTCACCAAACGAATCCTTGACAGTTGAGAGTTAGGGTTTAGAGTCTTTTGAGTAAAAGGTTCCGTAAGGCCCTTGTTGCCGCGAGGTGTCTGATGGTCACTGGAACTGTTGCTCTGGTTTCTTCTTGCGTGTCGGCCTGCTTCTAGAGCTGTTTGGCCTTCTTTGTTGAACTGTCCTCTTCAGAGCTGTGGAATTGCCTTCTTGCAGAACTGTGGAACTGCCTTCTGCAGAACTGCTTGCTGAACTCCCTGCTGCTGTGTAACTCTTGAACTGCTTGTCTCCTTGAACTGCTGTGTAACTCTACTGGAGAACTCGAACTCCTGAGAACTGCTGAACTCCTTAACTTGTTGAACTCCCTTCAACAGCTTCTTGCTGAACTCGCTGAACAGCTTCTTGTTTAACTGCTTGCTGAATTCCTTGCTGCTGTGTAACTCTACTGGAGAACTCGAACTTGAACTGTTGAGAACTGCTGAACTGACTTCTTGAGAAAACAGCCTTTCAATTATACTAATTGAAGTTTCCTTATCTGTGCATTGTAAGATTTTGGAGGGCTCGTTAACGGTAACGACTTTAATAAGTGTCCAATGGCTTTTGGGATGGCTTGCGTCCTTTCGATCTCCTTGGTTGATTACAGTTGATTGGTTTTGTGTTTGGTTTTCTAGGCTGGACTCGGTCTTTCTATAGAATCGGCCTGAGTGATTTGTATTATGCATGTTTCTGATGGGCCCTGTAATCGGTTTTGATGGGGTCTGTCTTTGGGTGGGACTGTCTTCTCCCAGGGTCTATTGTTCAAATGTTAATGTCTGCTGGGGCTTGAGTGGGGTCATCCCGGTTCCCCAGACAGTGTAATTAACTGCAATAGCCAAACTGCTTTTACAGAGGTCGAGCTCACCTCCTTGTCCCTTTACAGGCCCAGACATGGTTTTAAAATGCCAAAACTTGGTTTTTGGTCTTAAATTCCTTAAGTTAGGCCCAAATGCATTTTTATCACTCTGAAGTAGTTCCAAAGTCCTTTTTCCTTAGGTTTTGGGGATCTGCAAATTTTGGAAACCTTACATCTCCCTTGTTGGAGATGGTCATTGCCTGGCACTTGTGTGGCGCGAATGTTACTTGCCACTTATCAGCCCAGGTCTCTTGCTGTATGCGGGCATGGACTGCTTCATTATCTGAGGAGTTGCGAATGGAACTGAACACTGTGCAATCATCAGCGAACATCCCCATTTCTGACCCTATGATGGAGGGAAGGTCATTGATGAAGCAGCTGACGATGGTTAGATCTAGGACACTGCCCTGAGGAACCCCTGCAGTGATGTCCTGGGGCTGAGATGATACACCTCCAACATCCACAACCATCTTCCTTTGTGCTAGGTATGACTCAAGCCAGTGGAGAGTTTTCCCCCTGATTCCCATTGACTTCAATTTTACTAGGTCCCCTTGATGCCACACTCGGTCAAATGCTGCTTTTGATGTCAAGGGCAGTCACTCTCACCTCACTTCTGGAATTCAGCTCCTTTGTCCATGTTTGGACCAAGGCTGTAATGAGGTCTGGAGCTGAGTGGTCCTGGCGGAACCCAAATGGTTAAAATGGAGATTTAAGACTGAGCAGACAGTTTTATTTAGGGTGTGTGATTTTAGCAGCAGAAATTCAATAAAACTAGTTTTCACCAAACTTCCAGTTTCCTGCCTGGTAAAAAACAGAATGAAGTTTTACCAAGATCTGGAAGATACCACCCTCTCCCCCCTGCTCCCTCCCACCTCCCCAACCCATCACAAATAGATCCTGGTGAGGAAACAATAACAAATTATTAACTAAGAAAAACCTTGCACTACGGTTGGTTGGCAATCACCCTAAGAACTATAGCTACACCTGATAGTAATTATATTCCTCTGTGTTGAAACACTGGTGCTCTTTACATGAGCTGGCATCAATCATAATCAATGCTGTAGGAAGGCTGCTGGTTCATTTAGGGTTCATGTAGTAAATACAGTCATCTGACAAGCTCGCTACAGTTCTTTCATTTACACTATCATGAAAAGTAGTTTGTACAAGGTGGATTGTTTAGCAGTTACCTAATGATGAATGATTTTGAAGTAGCTAAGGACAGAGTTGAAAGAGACCTAAGGGTTTTAGGAGACTCGGTGCTCCTCATATCCAATCACCACAGAGCAGCAATCAACCTCGAAAGTGGAATTTAAACTATATATATATTGCCAAACAGTAAAATATAAGTCAAGAGAAGCCATATTCAAACTGTATTGTTCTTGTTAGACCACTTGAGTACTGTGTCCAATTCTGTTTAGAGAGACATTTCAAGCCCTGGAAGCAGTTCAGAAAAAAGTCACGAGAATATTTCCTAGTGTCAGAGTATGAGAAAAGACTGGAGAAATTTGAGCTTTTGTGCTGTGAAAGGAGCTGATGACTGAGAGATGATGTAATAGAGATATATAGTTCCTGATTTTCCTCATCCCCCTTGCCTGGCATAGTTCACCTGCCAAAGTGGACTCCATCTGATATGACCTGAACCCACCTGTACTCCTCTCAGGTTCAGGTCATAAGGCATGGCCTGACGTTTCCAATCAACCAGAAGACCTCCAGTATGGGAGTCTTCCTGCTGGATTTGGAAAAGACCTGGCCTCCCGATGGCACCAGACCCTGCTCAGATCCTACAGGCCTGGGACTGGAACTTCCTGAAGTGGTTCTGCAATGTAAGCGCACCATTGCAGCATGAGACTGATGGCAATGTGGAGTTTACCAACTAGGCTTTTACAGTCTCTTATGTGGTCATTTTTTATTCATTCCTCCCCACAAAAAATAACAAAAAATACACTGCTCTGTTTTCTTTGACCGAAACCAATGCAGAAGTAAGCCTGAAGATAAAAGCATTCATGAAAGATAACATTATGTGCAAAATAATTTAAATACACTCCATATGAGAGCAGCCTGATGGCATAACAGCTAAAATGCCTGCTTTACAACCAGGTGGCAGCATATTTGAATCTCAAAGCTGTCTGCCACTCAAATCAGCCAAATATGAAGAAAAATGCACTAGAAACCTGTTTGGAATAATCGCAGTAACAACTTGACATATTTCTAAATGGAGGCACAATAGAAATGCTAAAATTCAGATACATGCAGAATGCAGAGGAGGATGGAGAGCAAGTGGTTAGCAACCATACAGAAATGAGACATTTTGAGGCAGGAATTGGTATACGTACACCAACTTCTGGGTGCGAGGACCTGCGCCCGATCTGTCATGGCTGCCGCCATATTGGTCCTTGCTGTTTTTAGACTTCCCTGGCGGCAGCCTTAGAGCAGCGTTGTCCCAGTTTAAATATGCAAAGAAGGGTCCTGCACCTGTTTCAGGATTCTTCTGCAATATTCGTCAAAAACTAGGCGCCACATGTGCCGAGCAAGCTCCGACTAGCAGGGGCAGCATTAGGACCGTGCAAACCCTGCAATTACATGGGGCCCCAAGCCAGTCAGGGGCCCCGAGCCGGTCAGGGGCCCCGAGAAGATCCAGTGATAAGTTGAAGTATCATTGTCTAGTAAAATGTAGGGACCCTACAAGGCAAACACTTGATCTGCCAACTAGTTTTTCCAGTTCCACAGTGGCTAGCCAGCAGTCTGCAGAAAAAAAAGTTACTAATTTTTTAAAAACTTACATTTATGTGGAGCCAGGGGGAGCAAGAATGCTCCTCTTGGTTCCACAGCTTTGCTGTGGGCCGCTGCCAGCCCTCAATCACCCCCCTCCCGTTCTCCTCCCCACCTCGCAGCAATTACCTGATGGCCGCTGCCGACAAGGCAGGTGCCACAAATTGCACCCACGGGGTGCAGTGAGCTGCCTCTGGAAGTGCAACAGGTTCTGGCAGCTCGCCGCAGTTATTAAAATGAGGCCTTAGGACCAATTTCGGAAGATCGTCTTCGGGTGTGCATTGCAGTGACGCTGCCCATTTTGTACCCTTGTGTCGGATTCTAACCAATTTCTACCCTTTTGAGTAAGATGCAAGGCCTTGGAGAGGGTGCAGAAGAGATTTACTAGAATGGTACAAGGGATGAGGGACTTCAGGTATGTGGTGAGACTGGAGAAGCTGGGATTGTTCTTCTTAGAGCAGCGAAAGTTAAAGGGAATGATAGAAAGCTTCAAAATCATGAAGGGTTTTGATAGAGTAAATAAGGAGAACATGTTTCCACTGGCAGAAAAGTCAGTAACCAGAGGACACAGATTTAAGGTAATTGGCAAAAGAACCAGAGGCGACATGAGGAAAACAAAACTTACACAGCAAGTTGTTGTGATCTGGAATGCACTGCCTGAAAGGGTGGTGGAAGCAGATTCAATCGTAACTTTCAAAAGGGAATTGGATAAATACTTGAAAGGGGAAAGTTTGCAGGGCTATGGGGAAAAGGTAGGGGAACAGAGACTAATTGGATAGCTCTTTCAAGGAGCCGGCACAGGCACGAGGGTCGAATGGCCTCCTTCTGAGCTGTATCATTCTATGATTCTATTATTTATTTATTTATTTATGTATGTATTTAATGAATTCATTCATTAACAAGAAACTTTTGAAAGCTGTGTTTGTTTTCCTTAGAGCACAGAAGTTAGAGGAGATTTAGTAGAGGTTTTGATAGAGTAGATAGGCAGCAATCGTTTCCACTGGTAGCAGGAGAGTGGGACTGATTGGATAGCTCTTACAAAGAGCCGGCACTGGCATGATGGGCCGAATGGCCTCCTTCTGTGCTGTATGTTTCTATGAGTCTCGACTTGAAGAAACAGTTTCAGCACCATTGGTCTGATTGAGGGCTACAGAAGTTACAAATACCTATATATACCTGTAAATTAGTTAAAAAAATACAGATGTAGGTGATACATAGTGGCACCCAAGATGAAAACCTAACCTTGGTGGTGGGAAAATTATTGGAAAGAATTCTGAAGGACAGGCTAAATCTTCATTTAGAAAGACACGGATTAATCAAGGATAGTCAGCACGGATTTGTTAAGGGAAGGTCGTGTCTGACAAACTTGATTGAATTTTTTGAGGAGGTAACAAGGAGGGTAGATGAGGGTAGTGCATTTGATGTAGTGTATATGGACTTTAGCAAGGCTTTTGATAAGGTTCCGCATGGCAGACTGGTCACGAAGTTAAAAGCCCATGGGATCCAGGGCAAAGTGTCAAGTTGGATTCAAAACTTGCTCGGAGACAGGAAGCAGAGGGTAATGGTTGATGGGTGTTTTTGTGACTGGAAGGCTGTTTCCAGTGGGGTTCCGCAGGGCTCAGTACTAGGTCCCTTGCTTTTTGTGGTATATAGCAACAATCTTGACTTGAATATAGGGGGTATGATTAAGAAGTTTGCAGATGATACTAAAATCGGCTGTGTGGTTGATACTGAAGAAGGAAGCTGTAGACTGCAGGAAGATATCAATAAATTGGTCAGGTGGGCAGAACAGTGGCAACTGGAATTCAATCCGGAGAAGTGTGAGGTAATGCATTTGGGGAGGGCTAACAAGGAAAGGGAATACACACTAAGTGGTAGGGCACTGAGTAGTGTAGAGGAACAAAGGGACCTTGGAGTGCATGTCCACAGATCCCTGAAGGTAGCAGGCCAAGTACATAACGTGGTTAAATGTGAGAAGTCGCACAACACCAGGTTATAGTCCAACAGTTTTATTTGAAATCACAAGCTTTCGGAGCGCTGCTCCTTCGTCAGGTGAAGTGACGTGGTTAAGAAGGCATACGGAATGCTTGCCTTTATTAGCCATGGCAAAGAATACAAGAGCAGGGGAGTTATGCTTCAACTGTATAAAACACTAGTTAAGCCTCAGCTAGAGTACTGCGTGCAGTTCTGGTCACCACATTACAGGAAAGATGTGATTGCACTAGAGAGGGTACAGAGGAGATTTACAAGGATGTTGCCGGGAGTAGAGAATCTTAGCTATGAGGAAAGACTGGATAGGCTGGGTCTGTTTTCCTTGGAACAGAGGAGGCTGAGGGGAGACCTTATTGAGGTGTATAAAATTATGAGGGGCATAGATAAAGTGGATAGAAAGGACCTATTTCCCTTAGCAGAGGGGTCAAAAAACCAGGGGGCACAGATTTAAAGTAATTGGGGGAAGGTTTAGAGGAGTTTTGAGGGGAAATTTCCTCACCCAGAGGGTTGTGGGGGTCTGGAACTCACTGCCTGAAAGGGTGATAGAGGCAGGAACCCATACCACATTTAAAAAGTACTTGGATGTGCACTTGGGATGCTCTAACCTGCAGGGCTACGGACCAAGAGCTGGGAAGTGGGATTAGGCTGGATAGCTCTTTGTTGGCCGGCGCGGACACGATGGGCCGAAATGGCCTCCTTCCGTGCTGTAACTTTCTATGATTCTATGATTTTATGAAAAGAAAGAGGGTGTGTTTAAAGTTACCTGAGTGGTAAAGAGGTAGAACACAACAATCCATTCATTTCAGGAACTAAACTAGCTAGTGTTTTTGCTTTTTAATAAACCTGTGATTCTTTATTTTTTTTGTCCCTCACCGCAAAAAACCTTTGCAGCGTTGGATTTTCCAGAAAGTTAATCTTTGCATTAAGGGGAAGGGTAGATTTCCAGCTGACAATATTATAGTGACACCAAGTGGCTTTCTATGGTATAGCCTGCTATAATGAATGATCTTGTCACATTAATGATGGAACACAGCTCGGCCACAATTTGGGGGTGGAATTTCCTGTGTATTTGTGCCTAGAGAAAAAGAAACAGGTATAGGCCATTCAGCCCCTTGAGCCTGTTCCGCCATTCAATCAGATCATTTACCCGCCTTTGATCCAGATCCCTTAATACCCTTACTAAACTAAATCCTGTCGATCTCAGTCCCGAACATTTCAATTGACCCAGCATCCACAGCCTTTTGGGAGAGCAAGTTCCAGATTTCTACCACCCCTTGTGTGAAAAAGTGCTTCCTGATATCATTCCTAAATGGCCGAGCTCTAATTTTAAGGTTATGCCCCCTTGTTCCAGATTCCCCCACCAGAGGAAATAGTTTCTCTGTATCTACCCTATCCAATCCTTTTATCATTTTAAACACTTTGATTCGATCACCCCTCAACCTTCTAAACTCAAAGGAATACAAACCAAGTTTATGCAACCAGTCCTCATAATTTCACCCTTTAAGCCCTGGAGACACGTGTAGTCGGGGCTTAAAGCAAATACCCGTCGTAAAAGATTGAGGAAACTCGGACACAAGCGTGTTATGCACATAATTTCACTACGTCCAAATTTCCATGATCTTGTATACCCGTCAATCGATCCCTGTGCCCGAACGTACCTCCGCTCATTAGCAACCCCATGCCAAAGATATGCCACGCGAATTTCCTATAATTACACTGGTTTAAAATTAGGGTAAAATTACACCCAGAATTTTAGGCACAGCAGGAAACAAAGTCATCTTTCTGGTGTTTTAACGTGATTTTTTAATCAATTTTATTTTTATCCTCACAGAGATTCGCCTTTACTACAATTCTTCCCCACTGCAGGATTCCTCTATCACCTCAGTCTCTGTGCAGATGCTGATCAATAAGAAAATCTGGAGAATGCGCTGTCCAAAAATTGGTTGAGTCTCACAATTTTTGTAGTCTTAAGAGGCAGTGTCAAAACTCTTATGGAATGGGTTCTTGACTTGCAGCCATAACGGGTAAATGGCAACATAAGAACATAAGAAACAGGAGCAGGAGTAGGCCAATCGGCCCCTCGAGCCTGCTCCGCCATTCAATAAGATCATGGCTGATCCAATCTTGGCCTCAACACCATTTTCCCGCTCTCTCCCCATACCCCTTGACTCCCTTGTAGTTCAAATGTCTGTCAATCTCTGCCTTGAATATATTCAATGACTCCGCCTCCACAGCTCTCTGGGATAGAGAATTCCAAAGATTCACGACCCTCTGAGAGAAGAAATTCCTCTCATCTCCGTCTTAAATGGGCGACCCCTTATTCTGAAACTATGCCCCCTAGTTCTAGATACCCCCACTAGGGGAAACATCCTCTCAGCATCCACCCTGTCAATCCCCCTCAGAATCTTATATGTTTCAATAAGATCACCTCTCATTCTTCTAAACTCCAATGAGTATAGGCCCAACTTGCTCAACCTTTTGTCATATGTCAACCCCTTCATCCCAGGAATCAACCTAGTGAACATTCTCTGAACTGCCTCCAATGCAAGTATATCCTTCCTTAAATATGGAAACCAAAACTGCACATAATACTCCAGGTGCAGTCTCACCAGCGCCCTGTAAAGTTGCATCAAAACGTCCCTACTTTTATACTCCATACCCCTTGCAATAAAGGCCAACATTCCATTAGCCTTCCTAATGACTTGCTGTACCTGCATGCTAACTTTTTGTGTTTCATGTACTAGTACCCCCAGATCCCTCTGTACCGCAGCATTTTGTAGTCTCACTCCATTTAAATAATAATTTGCTTTTTCATTCTTCCTTCCAAAGTGGATGACCTCACATTTTCCCACATTATACTCCATCGGCAAAATTTTTGCCCACTCACTTAACCTATCTATATCCCTTTGCAGACTCCTTTGGGCTGGATTTTCAATGACCCGTGGAGTCGGGTTTGGAGGCGTGTGGGGGGTTAAAGTTGCAGATTCGGGGGTCCCGACCCCATCCCGACTCCATTCCGCCTCCACGCAATTTTGACAAAATCGGTCGCGGGGTTCCCGACTCCGTCCCGCCTCCAAGAGGCGGGAGAGGCCATTAAAGCCCTTAACAAGCCCTAAATTGGCTCTGTAATGCCATTTTGAAATGTTTTAGCTAGTTTAACCCTTTTCCGACGTGAAGTACGCCTGATGTGAAACATGCCAGTGAAACCTGGCTGGAGCACAAGTGGATAGCTGACTATCAGCTGCAGGTCCACTATTACAATGGAGATGTGATGAAGGTAGTAGTAGTATTGTGATGAAGGTGGTAGTAGTAGTATTAGGTCTGAAAGTCGCCTCTGATGCTGCTGCATTGAATGTCTTCAGAGACTGCTTGGGAGGACTTGGTTGCAAAAACTCTCTCTCTCTCTCTCTGAGATGCTGCTCATTTTGCATCCAGGTCCTCTCACAGCAAAGGCCAGGCAATCTCTGAGACCAGGCAGTCAGTCTCTGACCTGCAATGATGACATCATCAGAGGCGACTTTCAGACTGAAACCACTAATTGGGTCATGGGTTCCCACATGCTGGAACTCAATTGTCCAATTAAGTGAAAATTGCATCATTCATCCACATTAATCTGGAGTCGGGGGGGCAACACGAAATGCGGGTAACACGACCCCAACCCGACCCCAAGACAAAATCCAGCCCTTTGTGTCCTCCTCACAACTTGCTAACCCACCTATCTTTGTATCATCAGCAAATTTGGCTACAGTATACTCAGTCCCTTCATCCAAGTCATTAATATAGATTGTAAATAGTTGAGGCCCCAGCACTGATCCCTGTGGCACCCCACTAGTTACTGATTACCAACCGGAAAATGACCCATTTATCCCGACTCTCTGTTTTCTGTTAGTTAGCCAATCCTCTATCCATGCCAATATATTAACCCCAACCCCGTGCGCTCTTATCTTGTGCAGTAACCTTTTATGTGGCACGTTATCGAATGCCTTCTGGAAATCCAAATGCACTACATCTACTAGTTCACCTTTATCCACCCTGTTTGTTGCATCCTCAAAGAACTCTAGCAAATTTGTCAAACACCATTTCCCTTTCATAAATCCATGTTGACTCTGCTTGATTGTCTTATGATTTTCTAAATGTCCTGCTATTACCTCCTTAATAATGGATTCCAGCATTTTCCCAATGACAGATGTTAGACTAACTGGCCTACAGTTTCCTGCTTTCTGTCTCCCTCCTTTCTTGAATAGGGGCGTTATATTTGCGGTTTTCCAATCCGCTGGGACGATTCCAGAATCCAGGGAATTTTGGTAGATTACAACCAATGCATCCACTATCTCTGCAACCACTTCTTTTAAGACCCTAGTATGCAGGCCATCAGGTCCAGGGGACTTGTCGGCCTTTAGCCCCATTAGTTTGCCTAGTACTTTTTCTCTAGTGATAGAGATTGTTTTAAGTTCCTCCCTCCCTATAGCCCCTTGATTATCTATTATTATTGGAATGTTTTTATTGTCTTCTACCGTGAAGACCGATCCAAAATAATTGTTTAGAGTCTTTGCCATTTCTCTATTTCCCATTATTAATTCCCCAGTCTCATCCTCTAAGGGACCAACGTTTACTTTAGCTACTCTCTTCCTTTTTATATACCTGTAAAAGCTCTTACTGTCTGTTTTTATATTATTTGCTAGTTTACTCTCATACTCTATCTTCTCCCTCTTTATAATTTTTTTAGTCATCCTTTGCTGGTTTCTAAAAATTTCCTAATCCTCTGGCCTACCACTAATCTTCGCAACATTGTATGCCTTTTCTTTCAATTTGATACCATCCTTAACTTCCTTAGTTAGCCACGGATGGTGCACCCTTCTCGTAGAGCCTTTCTTTCTCACTGGAATATACTTTGCTGAGATTTATGAAATATCTCCTTAAATGTCTGCCACTGCTGATCTACCGTCTTACCCTTTAATCTATTTTCCCAATCCACTTTAGCCAACTCTGTCCTCATACCCTTGTAATTGCCTTTATTTAAGTTTAGGACACTAGTTTCAGACCCAAGTTTCTCACCGTCAAACTGAATTTGAAATTCTACCATGCTATGATCACTCTTTCCTAGGGGATCCTTTACTATGAGATCATTAATTAATTCTGTTTCATTACACATTACCAGATCTAAAATAGCCTGTTCCCTGGTTGGTTCCACAACGTATTGTTCTAAGAAACCATCCTGAATACACTCTATGAACTCGTCCTCAAGGCTACCCTTGCCAATTTGATTTGTCCAATCTATATGATGATTAAAATCGCCCATGATTATTGCAGTACCTTTCTTACAAGCCCCCATTATTTCTTGATTTATACTCTGTCCTACAGTATAGCTACTGTTAGGGGGCCTATATACTACTCCCACCAGTGACTTCTTACCCTTACTATTTCTTATCACCACCCAAACTGATTCTACATCTTGAGCTTCTGAGCCAATATCATTCCTCACCACTGCAGTGATCTCATCCTTTATTAACAGAGCTACCCCACCTCCTTTTCCTTTCTGCGTATCCTTCCGAAATGTCAAATACCCCTGAATATTCAGTTCACAGCCTTGGTCACTGTAAGGATGTCAGGAAATCTGTACAAGCAGAGACGCATACCGATTTTGGAAAAATGAATCACAAACCTGTACGGGCTTGTACAAACCTCTTGGGAAACTCGGACAACTCTATCGCTTTACACATTTCCTGTCACACTGGTGTTAACTCTGAATCTAAGTTCAACTGCTTCTTACTTTGATGTTCAGAGCTGAAGTATCCTCTTTAAAATGGCACGATTCCAATGTCACTAGTTCAGAATCAATTAACTGGAGATGTTTCTGTATTTGAATAGGTTTGCTGACTAATAACTTGCTGATTTGTTCATTTAAAATGTGATACGATTTACAAGACATTCCAAATGATAATATAAATCCAACTTTAAAATTAATGATTTTTACTTGATACAGAAATTTCTCTTAGCTTCCTATGGGTGCATAGGTTAAAGGAACAATTAACACAGCCCAAGTCTAATTAGTCCACATATAATTATATAAATACGATAGCAAAATACTGCGGATGCTGGAAATCTGAAATAACAACAGAAAACGCTGGAAAAACTCAGCAGGCCAGGCAGCATCCGTGGAGAGAGAAAGAGAGTTAACGTTTCAGGTCGATGACCTTTCGTCAGGTTCTGACGAAAGGTCATCGACCTGAAACGTTAACTCTCTTTCTCTCTCCACGGATGCTGCCTGGCCTGCTGAGTTTTTCCAGCGTTTTCTGTTGTTATTTATAATTATATAAACCTCCCCTATAGACATTCACTAATAGAAGGCTCTTGTTTCTGTGCCATCCAATTCAAAGTCCTCAAGCTGCCCGTGCCACATAACTGTTGGCTAACATAATTATGAAAGAATCACGCAAACATCTTACAAGCATTGGTTTTGTACAATTCGATGCCCCAAGGAAAATCCAATACACATTAAAAGCTGCTAAACAATTTGATAACCTTTCACAGTGACAGTTTCATTAATTTGTAATAGGTAGTTCACCACAACAAAATGATTTATACAAATAATGTAAATATGAAAAACTGTAGCCACAGAGTGGGAGGCGAAGGCTCGGTACTGTGATTCCCCTCTTGATGAGTCACAGGTTCCAGAATGCTGTTGTGAGGAGGCAGCAAGTGGAGGCTAGGTGATCTGTCAGAGAAAAAGTCACCCAAGGTCACTCTCAGAAAGCAGCCTTGATGGAGGCCTAGCAGTCGACTTCCTTCCTGGCCTCTTATTTGGTGTGTAATGCAGAAAGATGTAGATGGGAATAGGAGAAAAATTAAACTCACTTTGATACAGTTTTATGGTACAGCTACAGAACACATGTTGGATTCAATGGTGTCATTCTTTCTACAATGTTCTACAATGCTCAACTTAAATACAAATAAATTGTTAACGCTTTTGACAAGGTACCACACAGGAGACTATTGGAGAAGATTCAGGGATATGGAGAAGGTCTATTATTAGGGATGTGGTAATGAGGCACTTAGAAAATCATAATGGCCCAGAAATTAGGCTCCCTGGCTTCCCGCGGGTGCAAGGATCGTGCGCGCACCTACCTACCGCGCCTGCCGTTGACCTCTGGGCCCACGGGGACTTCAGCTCCTGGGCCTCCTGCAGCTGCTGGCGCACAGTGCTTGTGTATCCCAGGGGCGTAGTTAGTGCGATGCGTCCCCTGGGATCACGTGGGCCATGGAGAGCCAATGGCAGCAGACCATCTTTCATTCATAGATTTGACAGGAAGACCTGTCAAATCTATGAATTGAAATCGGCCCCGAAACAACACCTAAACTTCAAATAATTTTTTTAAAAAACCATCACATTTTTAAAATAACTATAAGTTAAATAAATTAACTACTTTAAACAAAAATTTAAATTTTTGAAAAATTAAAATACTTTTTAACTGTGCTAAAAATAAACTTACCTTTCTTTAAAGTATCTAAAAAAGATAAACCTGTTGAAATTTTTTTTTAATTGTAATTCATTAACCACATACCTTGTTAAAAACGGGTCTTGCGCCTCCTTTTTAAAAGCGCAGCTTCTTCCATACTTACTTTCCCGGAGAAACCTGAAAAAAAAACGAAGTTTGCTGCGTGCGCGCAGCCTCTACCGCGCACACGGTTCACCTCTGAACCCCTCCCTTCACGAGACCGGAAGTTCTGGTTTCTCGCGCATGCGCAGTGCATACATGAAACCGGCACTTCAGGAGGCCTTATGGGTGAGTACACAGCGCATACTCACCCGGCAAGTGCCGAATTTCTGGCCCAATATGATTGGGCAGAATCAACACAGATTTTTGAAAAGGAAATCATGTTTGACAAATCTGTTTTAGAGTTTTTTGAGGTTGCAACTAGAAGGGTAGATAAGGGGGAAACAGTGGATGTGGTGTATTTGGATTTTCAAAAAGCATTCGATAAGGTGCCACACAAGAGGTTATCACACAAAATTAGGGCTCATGAGATTGAGGGTAATATATTAGCATGGATTGAGGATTGGTTAACAGACAGAAAACAGAGAGTAGGAATAAACGGGTCATTTTCGGGTTGGCAGGCTGTAACTAGTGGGGTACCGCAAGGATCAGTGCTTGAGCCTCAGCTATTTCTAATCTATATCAATGACTTAGATGAGGGGACCAAGTGTAATGTATCCAAGTTTGCTGATGATACAACGATAGGTGGAAAAGTAAGTTGTGAAGAGGATGCAAAGAGGCTGCAAAGGGAGATAGACAGGTTAAGTGATGCGCAAGAACATGGCAGATGGAGTATAATGTGGGGAAATGTGAAGTTATCCACTTTGGTAGGAAGAATAGAAAAGCAGAATATTTTTTAAATGGTGAGAGATTGGGAAATGTTGGTATTCAGAGGGACCTGGGTGTCCTTGTACACGAATCACAGAAAATTAACATGCAGGTACAGCAAGCAATTAGGAAAGCAAATGGTATGTTAGCCTTTATTACAAAAGGATTGGAGTGTAAGAGTAAAGAGGTCTTACTGCAATTATATAGGGCTTTGGTGAGACCACACCTGGAGTACTGTGTACGCTTGATGCTGTACACCCTGGCTGCCACATGATGCGCCAGGTTGGCACCACCCCACACCAGCACCAAAAAACATCCCTACAATCCCCAAGCCATTCCTTTCACACTCACCACCATTGCGGGGGTTACCGTTACGTATCACCATTCACTGCAATTTACTAAGCCACTTCCAAAGGTGCACACAAATCTGTCCAAGAACGGAAAGTGTTGAAAATAAAGGTTTCAATGTGTGTCAGCACATTAACAGAAACTTTACATGAACATTGGATAAAACACCCAAGTGGCTACCCTTGTTTGTTGTTAGTTGGTATGAGTGCACTAGGATGAGGGTGAGTGTGAGGGGTGGATAGTGAGATGGGGATGTGATAATGTAGATAGAGAGGGATGGTGGATGTGCAAGGAAAGTTGGTGTGAGTAAGGATGTGCAGGGGTAGGGTAGGGAAGGCAGAGTGATGGGGATGTGATGAGAGACACAGGAGGATGAAGGTAAGTGTGGCTTTGTACTAATGTTTTGTGATCTAATGAGATAATTGAAAGATTTGTGCCACTGCACCCAGGTCCTCCTGACGACATCCCTGCTTGTGACCTCCTGTGCAATGTGCAACCAGACTGTTTTGGTCTCCTGGGGAGGTCTCTTCCGCTCATGGAAGAGGACCTCCCTGCATGCTCTGGCTCCCTCCATAAGCATATGGAGGGTGTCATGGGAGAACCTGGGTGCAGCCCTGTGCCTCTGTGTAGTCACTGTCAGTGTTTGCAGCACCTCAATGCTGTAGAAGACTGACAGCACAAATGTCAAAACAAAGTTGGCCATGGTCCCTTTAAGGAAACCGGCTGATGACACGTCATAAATGACGTCACTAGACCCGCTTCCTCTAATTGGGCCGGGAAACGCGCTCGGCGGGCTTAACAAGCCCTATTAACGTAAATTCATTTTCCAGAGCGGGACGGAGCCACCAGCGGGGCTGTGACCTGCCATCGACATCGCCCGCACCGGACCCGCCGAGGTGAGGAAAATCCAGCCCATAGAGATTCAGGGCTCCTGATGCCTTGACCGCTGTTAACAATGTTGTCCCGATAATGCAAGTTGTCTGCAGGTCCATCACTGCCTGCCTTGTGAAGGTGTGCCTGCAAAAGTAGTTTTTCCAAGGACATTGCCAGGTAAGTGTGTCAGGAACTGTAGATGATGTGGAGATGCCGGCGTTGGACTGGGGTGGACAAAAATGAGAAGTCGCACAACACCAGGTTATAGTCCAACAGATTTATTTAATTTTACAAGCTTTCGAAGCAGTTCGCTCCTTCGTCAGGTAAGTTAGCAGTGAGAGAATCTCCCAGAACTGTAGACACAGCTGCGTGGCTAAGGGCAGGTGCAGATAGTCTGCCTCTAGCGCAAGCAAACCTACCTTGCATGCTTCCTTTTATCCTCTTCTTCCTTCTCCAAAAAACACAAGAAGAAATGAATCCTATAGGAATTGCCATATCTAGATTTTTAGCTGTAGAAATCAAAAATCTTGCTGCAAAAGGTCTAACCAAACAATTGAAAAGAGAGATGCAGCGACAAAAAAATTGCTATCGCGGTTCTCAAAATTGCAAAATTGAAGTCCAAAATTAAATATACTGCCGTGAAAAAATCCAGTAGGTCTTCCTTAAGAACTGACATTAAGAGCCCACAATATGTCTGACTTCCTTTGCCCAACTTATACGGGCAAGTTGAACACAGCACATTCCCATCGAAACATTGGGGAATCAGACTATTGCTCATTAAAATGCACTTTCCATTGATTTTAGTATTTAAATGAAGATCTTACCAGCTGGAAGATTGTGTAATGTGTGAAATGGATGGGAATCTTGTGAAAGGTTCTTCTCAACCAATTTCTCAAACCCGCTAGCCAGAAAATATATCCTCAAGTGCAGCATGCTCCATGCAAATTCATAGCTAATACATGTTACTTTAAGGCTATTACCCATGGAATGATGGATCCCTGAAACTCAGTAATAAGGTCAGTAAGGAGAGAAGGGGGGGAGCGGGGTTATATATTCCCCGGGGGATTGTTTTGCTTCCATGAGATTTTTAATGATAATTCAGTTTCTGTGTTGGTGCATGGCATTTATGCAAAAATTGTAATATAACTGTGGTTTTAAGTGGCTGATTTGAGGGTGCTTTGAGGTTTGACAGATAGTATGAGAATATCTCCAGGAGGTGTCTCTTTGGTTTCACACCCACTGTAGTTTAACAGTAAGAAGCATGAAACCAACTTTCTAAATTTTTAAAACAAGACTGGACCACCTTTAAGTTAGAACAGCTGATTTTCCTTTTCATACTGCCCAATTATCAGATGGAACTGGGGAGGGTGGGAACAGAAAACAGGGTGGGGACTTTAGTTAAACTGGATCCCTGCTCATTTCTGCATCCTGAGAATTTTCTGGCGTCACTTCCGCTGAATGCCAGAATCAGCCACCCAATTAGGGGCAAACACATTTAAATGAGGCAGTGATGATGTGGCAAAGTCATACATTAATCGCACCAGTATAAAATGGATGTCCAACGTTATTAGGCACTAAGGAAAAGCCGAAAATCCCTAGTGTGTATGTGTGGCTGCTGTTTCTTTCCATTGTGTTTCCCCTTGTGCAAGTGTGTGATGTGTGCCCTCTTAAACCTAAACTCATGTTACTCCTTGATGCTACATAAATAGCAGGAGTCCATGAGCTGGCTGGCTATTGTTTTCCTCCAGAAGCCTCTTGGTACTGAGATGAAATGGTGCCAATCAGATTGGTGAAGCCGTTAGGGATGGCTGTCTGCAACCAGTCACCAAGCCCACTGAAGCCTGAAGAGACAGGCCACTTCACTCTGGCACCCAAAGCCTCTATGGCAGCCATCTGGCCATCCATGCCAGAAGCTAAGACTGTCCTTGGCCACCTCTATCATGGAGGCCTCCACTGCAGATCAGCCTGGAGCTCCAGACACTCCAAGAGGGACTGCAGGGCTGTTAGTGAGCTGCCCAAATGAGCTGCCATCCGTGCAAGGGTTAATCTGTCGTGTTTCTGAATTTGCAGCATTCTGCTTGTGCAGTAGGTGAAAGCATTTGTCACATGATTATTTAAAGAACCTTAATGCCCTTCAATTAGAATATAGTACAAGTCATTGATAATTTGATCGGCACCCCATCCACCACTTTAAACATTCACTCCCTCCACCACTGGCGCACCGTGGTTGCAGCAACTCGCCAAGGCTTCTTCGACAGCACCTCCCAAACCCGCGACCTCTACCATCTAGAAGGACAAGGGCAGCAGGCGTATGAGAACACCACCACCTCCAAGTTCCCCTCCAAGCCACACACCAGCCTGACTTGGAAATATATCGGCGTTCCTTCATCGTCACTGGATCAAAATCCCTAGCTAACAGCACTGTGGGAGTACCTTCACCACACGGACTGCAGCGGGTCAAGAAGTTGGCTCACCACCACCTTCTCGAGGGCAATTAGGGATGGGCAACCTTGCCAGCGATGCCCACATCCCATGAATGAATAAACAGACAAACTGGTGCATGGGCTTTCTCTCCATTATAACCAGGCTGAGTTGCATCATGAATGCGGCCCTGGGAGTTGGGCTTGAGGTTTATTGATGACTCTGCCTCAGGGGTCTTTTAATCCCACACAGCCCACTCCACAGCTGGGCGGGCGACATGGAACCAGCCCAGTCCTGTACTCCTAAAGGTTGGACACCCCTGGGTAGGGGAACGTCCACTTTTAGTTAATCGTAACATAAAACCTGATTTCCCATTCAAACAACGGTGCAGTTTGTCTCGCTTCTCTTTATTCTGCTGCGAAACCCCCGGATACATCAGCAATAAAACCTGAGCCAAGCTGAACCGGGAAATCACTGTGTGGAAATTATGAGTAGTGAAAACGAAATTTTCCCTCACATGGGCGTCTATATTGCACCGAGAACGTATAACGTCTCTTGAAGTCGACTGGACGCGATGTTTCGGAGTGGACTTCTGAGCTTTACCTTGTGCCTGTGTTGTGTGCCCCGGGACAGACTGGAGGTCTCGGCTCTTCCTCGGAAGAGCAACTCAAGTAAGCGATTGAGTGAGAATGTCCTGAGTGCAAGTTAGTGAAATGCGTGTCTTGACTTGTTTGGGTTCAGGGTTTTTACCCTGTTCAGTATGTGAGGGGTTGGGTGGTTCACTGCCCTGTGCTTTGATTGACTTAACTTCTGGGATAATAATCAGCAAACATTTAAAAAGGAAACAGACGGCCTCTTTTACATGTTGGGTCAGAATCCGTTTCATTTTCAATGTCAGTGTGACTTGTTCTGGGACGGTCGGTGACTCAGACCGGTGACTATTTAACCATCAACTAAGACGATTTTTTTTCCCTCCACGGATGCTGCCTGGCCTGCTGAGTGTTTCCAGCATTTTCTGTTGTTATAACGCGATTTCATATTTCAGTAACTGCCCAGGCGTCATATAGTCTCGGTGCACTGCAGTCTGCCAAAGTGGGATTTACTGTGACTGGCATCCAGTTAAATGATGTGCAATTTATTCATGCATAAACAAATCAGAAAGAGGGTTTCGTGTAAATTGACTGCATGTCAGAGTTTCACTGAAACTAATGGAAAGGGGATTTTTTTTACATTGCGGTTTGATCTCAATTTGACTGCCCAGAGGGCAAAATACTTCAATTATCGTCCAGTTAAATGATGTGCAATTTATTCATGCATAAACAAATCAGAAAGAGGGTTTGGTGTAAATTGATTGCATGTCAGAGTTTCACTGAAATGAATGGAAAGGGTATTTTATTTAGAAGTCAGTTTGAACATAAGAACATCAGAACATAAGAAATAGGAGCAGGAGTAGGCCAATTGGCCCTTCAAGCCTGCTCCGCCATTCAATAAGATCATGGTTGATCTTCTACCTCATCTCCACTATCTCCATATCCCTTGATTCTCTTAATATTCAAAATCTATCGATCTCTGTCTTGAATATACTCAATGACTGAGCCTCCACAGCCCACTGGGGTAGAGAATTCTAAAGATTCACCACCCTCTGAGTGAAGAAATTTCTCCTCATCTCAGTCCTAAATGGCTGACCCCTTATTCTGAGACTGTGACCCCTGGTTCTAGACTCCCCAGCCAGGGGAAACATCTTCCCTGAATTTACCCTGTCAAGCCCTGTAAGAATTTTGTATGTTTCAATGAGATCACCTCTCATTCTTCTAAACTCTAGAGAATATAGGCCTAGTCTCCTCAATCTCTCCTCATAGGACAATCCCCCATCCCAGGAACCAGTCTGGTGAACCTTCGTTGCACTCCCTCTATGGCAAGTATATTCTTCCTTGGGTAAGGAGACCAAAACTGTACACAATACTCCAGGTGTGGTCTCACCAGGGCCCTATATAATTGCAGGAAGACGTATTTACTCTTCTACTCAAATCCTCTTGTAATAAAGGCCAATATACCATTTGCTTTCCTAAATGCTTGCTGTACCTGCATGTTAACTTTCAGTGATTCGTGTACAAGGACACCCCGGTCTCTCTGAACACCAACATTTCCCAATCTCTCACCATTTAAAAAATACTCTGCTTTTCTATTTTTCCTATCAAAGTGGATAACTTCACATTTCCCCACATTATATTCCATTTGCCATGTTCTTGCCCATTCACTTAGCCTGTCTATATCCCTTGGAGCCTCCTTGCATCCTCCTCACAACTTACATTCTCACCCAGCTTTGTGTCATCAGCAAACTTGGATATATTACATTTGGTCCCCTCATCCAAATCATTGATGTAGATTGTGAATAGCTGAGACCCAAGCACTGATCCTTGTGGTACCCGACTAGTTACAGCCTGCTAACCCGAAAATGACCTGTTTATTCTTACTCTCTGTTTTCTGTCCGTTAAACAATCCTCAATCCATGCTAGTATACTGCCCCAATCCCAGGAGCCCTAATTTTGTTTAATAACCTCTTGTGTGGCACCTTATTGAATGCCTTCTGAAAATCCAAATACACCACATCCACTGGTTCCCCCTTATCTATTCTGCTAGTTACAACCTCAAAAACTCTAACAGATTCGTTAGACATGATTTCCCTTTCATAAATCCGTGTTGACTCTGCCCAATCCTATTATTATTTTCTAAGTGCCCTGTTACCATGTCCTTAATAATAGATTCTAGCATTTTCCCTACTACGGATGTCAGGCTACCTCATCTGTAGTTCCCCATTTTCTCTCTCCCTCCTTTCTTAAATAGTGGGGTTACATTTGCTACCTTCCAATCCGCGGGAACCGTCCTAGAATCTATGGAATTTTGGAAAATGACAACCAATGCATCCACTATCTCTATAGCCACCTCTTTCAAAACCCTGGGATGTAGGCCATCAGGTCCAGGGGATTTATCGGCTTTCAGTCCCATTAATTTCTCCAGTACTATTTTTTTTACTAATACTAATTTCTTTCAGTTCCTCATTCTCGCTAGAGCCTGTTCTCCACTATTTCCAGAAAGTTTTTTGCGTCTTCTTCCATGAAGAGAGAAACAAAGTATTTGTTTAATTTCTCTGGCATGTCCTTATTCCCCATTATAATTTCTCCGGTCTCAGCCTGTAAGGGATCCACATTTACTTTCGCTAATCTTTTCTTTTTTACATACCTATAGAAGTTTTTACAGTCTGTTTTTATGTCTCTCGCTAGTTTATTCTCATATTCTATTTTCCCTTTCTTTATCAATTTTTTGGTCCACCTTTGCTGAATTCTAAAATCCTCCCAATCCTCAGGCTTACTACTCTTTTTGGCAGCATTATAAGCCTCTTCCTTTGACCTAATACTATCTTTAATTTCTCTTGTTAGCCACGGTTGGACCACTTTTCCTGTGGGATTTTTGTGCCTTAAAGGAATGTATATTTGTTGTAAATTATGTATTAATTCTTTAAATGCTAGCCATTGCTTGTCTACCGTTATACCTTTTAATGTAGTTTCCCAATCTACCGTAGCCAACTCGCCCCTCATACCTATGTAGTTTGCTTTGTTTACATTTAAGACCCTAGTTTACCTGGTGACTGGCTTGCTGGAATTTTTCCACAGATTCCTAGTTACTGGTACCTGTAAGAGAGCATATTGCAGCTGCTAGTACTGGTACAGGAGCAGATATTACATTTACTGCCACTGGAATAGGCACTTCTTACAATGGCAGCATTTGTGATACCTGCCCCAATACTGGACTTATTACAAGTACTAGCGTAGGGCATGTATTACTGGTGCTTTATTGGCATTGGAGCAGGTTCTACATATACTGCCACAGTAGTGAGGTGCATAATACAGGTACTGATGTGGGGCAGGTATTCTATGTTCGAAGATTGGACAAGAGCAAGGACAGGTATTGCATTTGTACCAGGAACATTAGAGGCATTTACAGGTACAGGTTAAATGTAAGATGACAGTAGTCCTGATGTTTCAGATGCCTGCACTATTGACAGTTTTGCAGCAGGTACTATTGGTAGCTATTCTGATTTAAGTGCCAGCCTTGGCTCAGCAGTAGCACTCTCAACTTTGAGTGTAGAAGATTGTGGGTTCATAGCCCCACTCCAGAGACTTAAGCATATAATCCAGGCTGACACTTCAGTACAGTACTGAGGGAGTACTGCATTGTCGGAGGTCCCGCCTTTTGGACGAGGTGTTAAACTGAGGCCCCTTCTGCCCTCTCAGGTGGACGTAAAATGTCCCATAGCACTATTCAAAGAAGAGCAGGGGCGTTCTCCCGATGTCCTGGCTTCTTGCCATTTAGAAAATACTTAGACTCCATCTGCCATAGTTTTGCCCACTCACTTCATTTATCAATGTCCCTTTGCAACTTTCTTCTCCCATTTACACTACTTACTGTGCTACCTAATTTAGTGTCATCAGCAAACTTGGATATGTTACTCTCTATTCCTTCATCCAAGTCATTTATAAATATAGTGAAAAGCTGTGGCCCCAGTACAGATCCCTGGGGGACACCACTAGTCACATCCTGCCAATTTAAGTACATCCCTACTCTCTGTCTTCTACCTCCTAACCAATTCCCTACCCATGTCAATAGGTTACCTCCAATTCCATGCACTCTCATTTTTGTTAACCGTCTCCTGGATTAAGGCAGGAATGTAGAAAAAACAATGTTGTAAAAGGGGAATAAGGTAAATGTTGTGATCGATTGGATGTGGGATTTGAAGCTGAACTTAAGGTTGAGCTCAGTGTCAGTATGATGCAGCCATTTATCTTATGATGGCAGTAGTTATAATCAGATAATATTTATAATATTTTTGAAAAGTTTGCATTTTTTCTCTAAAGCTCCCATCGTGTACTGTACGCGCTTTGTTTCTGAACTTGTCAGAACTGATTAGGGGAATAAATAAAATAGGCAATAGTTATTTACAGAAAAGAATGAGGTGAAGGATATCTGTGATTTGTTTCACAAAATGGATGAGGGGTGCTTGTTCCATGATTCATTCTGAAACCAAAAATAAAGTTTAGTGTTATTGCGAGCAACAACTTGAAACAATGGGAGTGTAGAAGGGTGTGCCCGGAGCAGCACCCAGGATACTTTTGAATGAGGCACCAAGTTTGTGTTCTTTGAACATATCTCTTGATCAAACTTGATTATCATTCAAATTCTGACTCTCTCACTATTGTATTTTCACTCACTGTGATTGGAGATAAAATAATGGCAGAGAGTTACAACACTGTAGCTCAACTGAGGCTGAGATGTAAAATTCAATAAGATTATAGTTTGCAACTTTTTAATGGTCTGAGCCAGGCTCTCCAGAAGATACTAGTGCCCACTACATAGAAATGGTGGTGGAATAGGTTAGTAAGCTGTTCTTTAACCTCTGGGAAATGCATCCGCTTGGGATAGCACTTGCTCAAAAAATTCTAGTTGGTACAGTCACACAACACAAGCTGCCCTGAATTTGGCTTCTATTGGCAATCACACTCTGAGCCCACATGGATGGTTGATATGGGGCTGGAAATGTCACACTGTTGCAATTAGTAGGGTGATGTTTTAGGTTTGGGACAATGATGAGAGAACTTTAACCTGTAGCCAGCTGTGCTATATCTGACTTGACAGTGCTTGTTGCTGACACTAGGCACCTGAATTGGAAAGTGATTTGTTCCCCAAAATCTTGATAAGCACAAAAAAATTATGCACATTTTTTTTAATGCTTGTCAAGGAATTAGAAGTACTTACCTTCCACTAGTGGAGGGAGCGCTCCTATTTAAACAATTCACTACAGGCCTCCGTTGGTGGATGAACCAACTCCAGTTACAGCGTTTTACTCAATTCTGCTGTCTTCAGGTTTTGTATTGCACATGGATGTTTAAAATGGAAGTTTGTACCAGTTGTAGAATTGTTCACTGTTTTCATGTGTGTTCCAAAGATCCAGCGCATTCCTAAGTGAGGGTCACAGAATGGATGACTCCATGATGTAATTGCAACAAACTAATTGAGACTACATTATAGGAAAACATGTATTATACGAAAAATGTAAGATAGCTTGGAGTACTCTACAGGGCTGTAGCACAGTCAAACTGTTTTGATGAAGTAAGCTGGAACAAATCTTGATCCATTTATAGTTTCTGGAAGTCTGTTAAGCACTTGGGACATCCTGAGGATGTAATAAGGTTCTGTGTAAATGCAAGTTCTTTCTTACCAATCCTGGCCACTGTCCTCGTTTTAGTGAAATGATTGCTATGCAAATTAGGTACAAGTGGAGAAAGTCAGTACTGGTTGGCCTCACAGCAGTAGGAATTCAGAAACTTGTAGTACACCCAGTCACTCTGCTCATTTGCATGAGCAGTTTCAGGTGGATGTCAATGTGAAAGCAGCAGCACAACTCGGGGTGAGCTTCTGATTTGATTCCTAAGACCACTGACACTTGGAGTTGTTAAACCAACTCTGTCACTAGTAGATAGTCTTTCAGAACTTGATCATCACACGGGCTTCACTATTTTCCTTCTGGAAGGGGCTACAAATGCTTTTTTTAAATTCATTCACGGATGTGGGCGTCACTGGCGAGGCCAGCATTTATTGCCCATCCCTAATTGCCCTTGAGAAGGTGGTGGTGAGCTGCCTTCTTGAACCGCTGCAGTCCATGTGGTGAAGGTACTCCCCCAGTGCTGTTAGGGAGAGAGTTCCAGGATTTTGGCCCAGTGACAATGATGGAACGGCGATATATTTCCAAGTCATGATGGTGTGCGACTTGGAGGGGAACTTGGAGGTGGTGGTGTTCCCAATACTGGAGCCATAGGGATGACTATTAACAGTGGATGAATCAATAAAAGGTGTTGCAATTACATGTCTGCTATTTAATTCTGCACATTCAACATTAACCCTTTACATCCTATAGCATTACATGTCAATCTCTAATGAGATCTTTTGTTGAAAAGACAAAGTCGACTTGACTTGCGGTCTCCTGCTTGTTCCCTGAGGGTTTTCCATGTGTCTACTTATATACACACTGTGAAGGAAATGCAAACAGAAAATGCTGGAAATACTCAGCTTTTGTCAATGGTCATCGACCTGAAACGTTAACTCTGTTTCTCTCTACAGATGCTGCCTGGCCTGCTGAGTATTTCCAGCATTTTCTGTTTTTATTTTAATTTCAGATTTCCAGTATCTGCAGTATTTTGCTTTTGGAGAAGGAAATGCAGTTTTCTCATGATTTGAGCTTGGACTGCACAGAATGGCGCAGTGACCAATATGACCTGCAGATGGCAACATTACTACACAAGAACATTTAATCCTCTCGTATCAAATTTGTCTCTCTGCTATTTTATTAGAGGCAGTAATCAGTCTGGTTTAAACAAGATGCGGAGATGCCGGCGTTGGACTGGGGTGGACAAAAATGAGAAGTCGCACAACACCAGGTTATAGTCCAACAGATTTATTTAAAATTACAAGCTTTCGGAGCTGTCGCCCCTTCGTCAGGCAAAGTTACTGTGAGAGAATCTATCAGAATTCACAGAATATAAAAACACAGAGAAAATGCATAGATTAAATCTTTCCCTACATCAAAGACACACTAAGAGCACAGCCAAGACAATGAGATGTGTCCCAGGGGGTCCAACGCGTCAGAACACCTGCTGGCTGCATATCCTCTCCATTTTTTGTGTTTGTTTCTTGTGTTTGTTTGTTTTTTTTTAAAACTGGAAAGACCGGCAACGATGTCAAGTCACGTTCTATAGCGTGACATGAACCCGATATCCCTATTGAGGCCGTCCTCATGAGTGCGGAACTTGGCTATCAGTTTCTGCTCGATGATTTTGCGTTGTCGTGTATCACGAAGGCCGCCTTGGAGAACGCTAACCCGCAGATCCGAGGCTGAATGCCCTTGACTGCTGAAGTGTTCCCCAAGTGGGAGGCAACCATCCTGCTTGGCGATTGTTGCGCAGTGTCCGTTCATACGTTGTCTCAGTGTCTGCATGGTCTCGCCGATGTTGTCTACCTGATACGTTGCAGTAAGGATGCCCCAGAGCATGGTACATCGGCGAGACCATGCAGACACTGAGACAACGTATGAACGGACACCGCGCAACAATCGCCAAGCAGGATGGTTGCCTCCCAGTTGGGGAACACTTCAGCAGTCAAGGGCATTCAGCCTCGGATCTGCGGGTTAGCGTTCTCCAAGGCGGCCTTCGTGATACACGACAACGCAAAATCATCGAGCAGAAACTGATAGCCAAGTTCCGCACTCATGAGGACGGCCTCAATAGGGATATCGGGTTCATGTCACGCTATAGAACGTGACTTGACATCGTTGCCGGTCTTTCCAGTTTTTAAAAAAAAACAAACACAAGAAACAAACACAAAAAATGGAGAGGATATGCAGCCAGCAGGTGTTCTGACGCGTTGGACCCCCTGGGACACATCTCATTGTCTTGGCTGTGCTCTTAGTGTGTCTTTGATGTAGGGAAAGATTTAATCTATGCATTTTCTCTGTGTTTTTATATTCTGTGAATTCTGATAGATTCTCTCACAGTAACTTTGCCTGACGAAGGGGCGACAGCTCCGAAAGCTTGTAATTTTAAATAAATCTGTTGGACTATAACCTGGTGTTGTGCGACTTCTCATTTTGGTTTAAACAAATTAATACCTCTGTTGAGATAACAAAGAGCAAGTGATGCATGATATATTAAGCGTTTATACAACATCGCCAACAATAATTTCTAGTCAGTGGTGGAATCGCATCAAAGTATATAAATTATTAAATGATATAGCTAAACTGAGCCCAGAATATTAGTTCAAAGTATGCCAAAAAACTAGTACCAGAGGACTGGTAATTAGTGAAAAATATATTTTGAACAGATATTAGGAAAACTACTCAAAGAGTGTGAAATGTTCGGAATAATCTACCAGGCAAGATAATAGAAGCAAAAATATTGGGGTAATTTAAAATAGTTAGATGCCATGATGGGAGAGTTAATGTACTGGAGGAATGAACTTTAATAGGCCAAATATTTTCTTCCCATCCCTGCCTATTTTTAAGACTTAAAAATCTGTTAAAATAAATAAAGGCCATTTAAAAAAATCCAGGCCTAGACATTGGATAAGGCCCGAAAATGGGCGCGGGCAACGCAAAGCACCTGTTCGAAGTGGTGCAGGCAGCGTGAAAAATTTGTGGTGCCTGCTCATTATAATGATTGCAGCGCTGATCTCAGCGCTAAATGCACTGCTGATTGGCTTAGCGCTGAACAGGGCAATATCGGGTGCAGTCTACTGGCCAATAGAGTTTGGCCCAGGCTCTCTGCACTACTTAAAGGGGAGGTGCTTTGTTGCAGAAGCACCTCATTGTCATTGTGGAGAAAGGCATGGCCCAATAGCCAAGAGAAAGGACAAGGAGATTTCCGATGCGACACTGGAGGCGTTGGTCCTGATGGTTCAAAGACGCCGTCAGTTCCTCTACCCACAGGAGGCCTTCAAGGCAGAGCAGCAGAAGGCTTTGTGAGAAAATCGCTGAAGCCGTCAGTGCAGCGAGTGTTGTCCTCAGGACCTGGATCCAGTGGCGCAAAAAGTTTAATGACCTCACACGAGTGGTCAAGGTGAGTGAATGCATCATCAAAGGCCATATCCCACCATCTGCACCACTAGCCTCACACACTGCTCAATGCACCACATCCCCATCACTCACCTACCAACAATCTCTAGCAATCACCACTCATACCTCACAATCATAGCTTCACCTCACCCTTACAACTGCTGCAAGACTCACACCCACATCTCACATCTTGCGCACACTGCCAGCTATTCAACCATGGCAGGCACATCACCTAAGCACATTGCACCACACTCACTGACACACTTCCCCTTTCTCTTCCAGGCAAAGGTCGCGCATAACTGCCGGGAGCAGCAGCAGGGGAAGCCCATCTGCAGAACCTGATGGAGCTGGGCTGGAGATCATTGGAGGGGCTGTCACATAGTCTGTGGCGAGCGGGGAAGTTGAAAGCATTGCTGATGATGACGGTATGCTCATACCAATCCTTCTTCTCACATCCCACTTCCCCCTCATCCAGAAAGCTCTTCTTACTTATAAGCTGCTGATGGTGTATGCATGGATACGGATGTTTAGTGTAAGGCCCATGCTCTCGTACGCTTCGGTGTAGGTGTTGACGATGGTTTGGAGTTTGGCCTCAGAGTGTGCGCAGACGCAAGCGTCGTCTGCATACTGTAATTCGACGACAGAGGATGGGACGACCTTGGATCTGGACTGGAGGCGACGGAGGTTGACCAGTTTCCCGTTTGTTCTGTAGATTAGCTCCACTCCAGTGGGGAGCTTACTGAGGGTGAGATGGAGCATTGCAGCCAGGAAGACCGAGAAGAGCGTTGGTGTGATGACACAGCCTTGCTTGACCCCGGTCCGTACGTGAATTGGGTCTGTGGTGGATCCGTTGGTCAGGATCACGGCTTGCATGTCGTCATGAAGCAGGCGGAGGATGGTGACAAACTTTTGAGGGCAGCCGAATTTGAGGAGGACACTCCATAATCCCTCACGGTTGAACAAAATCCACGACGAGGCCTTGGACAACGTGGACAACTTTCCATACCTCGGGAGCCTACTGTCAACAAGGGCAGACGTCGATGATGAAGTCCAACACCACCTTCAGTGTGCCAGTGCAGCCTTCGGTCGCCTGAGGAAGAGAGTGTTTGAAGACCAGGACCTCAAACCCGGCACCAAGCTCATGGTCTACAGAGCAATAGTGATACCCGCCCTCCTGTATGCTTCACTGACATGGACCATGTACAGCAGGCACCTCAAAGCACTGAAGAGGTACCACCAACGCTGCCTCCGCAAGATCCTGCAAATCCATTGGCAGGATAGGCGCACCAATGTCAGTGTTCTCGCTCAGGCCAACATCCCCAGCATCGAAGCTTTGACCACGCTCAACCAGCTCCGATGGACGGGCTACATCGTCCGCATGCCCAATACGAGACTCCCAAAACAGGCGCTCTACTTGGAGCTCCGACACGGCAAGAGAGCCCCAGGTGGGCAGAGGAAACGCTTCAAGGACACCCTCAAAGCCTCCTTGAAAAAGTGCAACATCCCCACCGACACCTGGGAATCCCTGGCCCAAGACCGCACAAAGTGGAGGAGAAGCATCCGGGAAGGCGCCGAACACCTCGAGTCGCTTCGCCAGGAGCAAGCGGAAGCCAAGCGCAAGGAGCGCACGTCAACCCAAGCACCCCACCCGCCCCTTCAACCACTGTCTGCCCCACCTGTGACAGAGACTGTAGGTCCTGCATTGGACTCATCAGTCAGATGAGAACTCATGTTTAGTGTGGAAGCAAGTCATCCTCGGTTCCGAGGGACTGCCTAAGAATCCATAGATATCTTGCGAGTTCGCGCACAAGTTCTGCTGCATAGGAGAAAGATGATGACCTCGATGGGGCAGCCTTCAGAAGAAGAATAATAGGCATGCACACAGAAATGATAGGTGCAATGGGAAGCCTGCCAGAGAGCCTCTTGTCAGTGTCAAGGAGCATGGAGGAGCCCGGCTCCAACATTGCATGGGGCTTTGCACGGATCTTGGAGCTCATGATTTCCATGATGGAAATGATGGGTAACTCCACAAGAGACGTTGTGGACCCAGCCATGATGCTGCATGTGATGGGCGATTACGCAGCTTCCACAGGCGGAAGCGACCCAACGTTTCAGTGCTGCAGTGGAAGCTCAGACTGCTGCCATCATGGCTGGGTTTACAAGTGTGGAAAGGGGCTTGCAGGGTCTCACAGCACTCCAGCAATCTGTTCCCCAATGGCTAGGAATGCTGAGGCACTGCCACGGGGGAGTGACAATGGCTATGTGGAGCAAGAACCTGCTGGCCTCTCTCAGGATTCGTACTCCCACCACTACCACTCCGCCATTGACCTTGCTGCTGCCTGTCATCCAGCCAGCCCAGACTACTGCCGCCCATGCCGAGGTAGTGCAGTCTACAGCCGGGCCTTCTTGGCCCAGGGCTGCTCGAGGTCGTCCTGCAAGGCCATCTGCAGTCTCCCCCACTGAAAGTCAGCAGCCTTCCACCAGCCATGCTGAAGCCACTGGGGGAGCACTTCGTAGGAGCACTAGAGTAGGAAAAGCAACATGAAAGACAGACACTAGGGGGAAAAATTCGGTTCTGCCCGGTTCAATGACGTCATCGCCGTGCGCAGCGCCCCACTTGCGATCTTCGGTAGCGCCCCCTGACTTACCGCCAGACGCTATGTCCGACGGGGTCAGGGGGGCCTACCTGCGGCCCGGGGCAGCACTATTTAAAGGCGAGGTGCCGGGCAGCCCTTTTTGTTGCTGGCCGCCTGCCAGCACCTGCCTCCGCTCCCGTCCCCGGCCTCCTGACCAGCCCCCCCGCGGAGTGCCGGCTGCACTCCATGAGCCCGGCACTTCTCTTGAGTGCCGGGCTCTTTTGCCGGCACTCCGATCCCCGGTGGGCCAGGTGGGCCCCGGGTCACGCTGCGCAAGGCCCCTCCCCTTTAAGAAGGGGAGGAAGGCCTGCAATACCGCGGCACGCAGCGCCGTGATATTCCCTCGCAGCGCCCCAAGAGGGAGGCAGGGCACTTCCAGTAGCGCACCGCTTCCCTCTTGGGGCGCTCCCACTCAATTTTGGCCGCGGGGGTGCTAATTTTTCCAGGGCGCTAAAAGTAGCGCCCCGGCGAAGTTAGCGCCCTAAAGGGGGCGCGACTCAATTTTTCCCCCTAAGGGAATGCACAAGGGTGATTGGTTGATGTTGTTGTTTTGACTTGGATTTGATAAATTTATAAATTATGTTTGGAATGTTTGTTTTGTGGTGGCTCTCATTCCAGCTTTGTGCCCAGGAGGATGCTGTGATGTTCCGTGACAGAGGGATGGTAAGATGGGGAAGTGGTGAGCAACGGGGATCTGGGGTTTCATTCATTGGAACCGGAGTCTGATGAGGCGCTCATGGACAGCCCGTTCAAAATGGGGACCTGCTGCCTGCCTCCTCCCATACTCCTCCTCCAGAGGTGGTCCTGGATGTCGTGGTGGCAAGGGCTGCGCCCTCATGATGACCAAGTTGTGGAGCATGCAGCAGACCACCACAAAATGGGACACCTGCTCCGGCAAGTACTGGAGTGCTCCTCCCAAGCGGTCAAGGCAGCGGAACCGTTGCTTTAGCACCCCGATGGTCTGCTCGATGAGATTCCTCATGGCAGCATGGCTGTCGTTATATGATTTTTGGCCACGAGTGGTGGGGTTGCGGAGGGGAGTCATCAGCCAGGTGCAGAGTGGATAGCCCTTGTCTCTGAGCAGCCAACCTTGTGTTTGACGTGGTGGCTGAAAGATTTCTAGCACACCGGACTGGCGCAGGATGAAGGCATCATGACTGCTGCCAGGATACTGTGCATTCACCATCATGATGTGCCGGGCGTGGTCGCACACCAACTGCACATTAAGAGAGTGGTAGCCTTTGCAGTTACCGAAGATCTCAGGATTGGTATGCGGCGCGTGCAAAGCCACGTGTGAGCAGTCGATGGCGCCCTGTAGCATGGGGAAGCCTGCTGTTCTGGCAAAGCCACACTCCGCCATTGCCCTTGCTGCTGCCTGTCATCCAGCCAGCCCAGACTGCTGCCGCCCATGCCGAGGTAGTGCAGTCTACAGCTGGGCCTTCTTGGCTTCTCTCTATTTAGAAAGAAAACAATTAAGTCCCTTCTCCTGGAGTGGAGAGCCTCTATGACCTCTCAGATGCAGCAATGGATGGCAAACTGGGAGGTTTGCTATGTCACCTGCTCCAGACTGGAAGGATCTGGCGGCAAAAAGATAGAGGGCCCCGGTGTGGGCCACTGGCAGCGCTGTCATCGCCCTGCTCTGCGGCTGCAGGTCTGGTTGCAGGAGTTGGTGAAGAGGAGCCTCCTAATACACTGCTCCTCGCTTAAGTGCAGGTCAGAGAAGTGCTCTCGGAAGACCATGATGGGTAAGGCCTCCTGCTGAGAGCTCTCCTGCCCCTCCTGAGAGGGGGGTATCTCCTGCGGCGACGTGCTTCCATGCACTGGCGCCTTCTGCCCTGTGCACCATCAGGTGGGTGAGCAGGAGGTTGGCGCTCCTGCTGCTGTTGCTGCTGAGCTGCCTGGTTCTGCTGCTGCCGTGGCTGCTCCTCATCCGAATCTGAGGTCCATGGTGAAAGGAAATAAATGGTTCCCATGCTGCTGGCAGACACCTCCGTTGGGGAAGCGCTCAGTCCAAGCAGGGAGAGGGTCTTCCAAGGAGGTCCCACAGTTGAGAGATAGAAGCTGCAGCACCTCTGACTTCGGTAGGCCTGCTAAAAGTGCTGAAAGACCTGTGGAACAAAAGTTCTGCTACCTGCAACTGTTCCCTGATGAAAGCTCCGTTTTAATGGTGGAGCTGCAGCTGTGAGGAGGCCACCCACTTGTCAACCCGCCAGGATTAGCTGGCGTGGTTTAAGAGGGTCGTGCAACACGCACAAAATGTGGCAAAATAACAAAGGCCCGTCAAAATAGGATTATAGAGGCCCTTAACGACTATTTAAGGGTCTTAACTACCTCTCCCTACTGATGGAGGCGGGACCAAATCGCACCCATCAAACAACTGTCCCGCCTCCAAACCCACCTCCTTGGGGCTGGGAAAATCGCCCCCATGGACTTTGGATCTTCACTTTCATTTTTCAGTTTAAAAAAAAGCTAAGATCCAAAATCAAAGTGATTTGGAACTTAAGTTCAATGAAGATCTAATTCTTGCATGGGGCGGGAAGCAGGGGGTCCCAACCACGACCTATCTGGCTTTGCATTTCCAAATGTGCTAATGTTTTAATTCTTTTTTTTAAATATTCACAGAATTGGTTTTACTTTGGCATTTTAAAACAGTTTTATTTTAATCTGGACAGAATGTGAGATTAGTTAGTATTTTTTATGATGCCATTGTGGTAAATATTGCACTAACATTTTTTTTACTAGCATGGATGATGTATGTAATCTTTTTAACCATAATGTTCTCACTCATAAAATGTCAGCAGATTTTTTTAATTTTAATTTGTATGAGTGAGTTGCAATGACTGTTGAGGCCAGCAGGAAACCAATTGTTACTTCACATTTGTAAGAAGTCTGCCAACCATATTTCTCAAATTCACACTTTCTCTGTGGTGGCAGTGGTGCTAACCTGAGCAGCATCAGGATGATCGATGCAACTCACAAGTGTAAACCCACTTCCGTCAGTTGGGTATGTTAACAGATAACTGGAAGGCTGACACTCACAGGGACTGAAAGTCTGTGGTTTGAAGCTGCTTTGCTGAACGTTTACTCTTGATTGTGGTTAAAAGAAGCAAACTGCATATTCTCCGAAGAACAAAACTAGAGAAGTGAAATCCAAAATCGTGTTTTTTTTTTCACACAATGATATTGGCTGCGAAGTCGGATGAGCGGCGGAAACCGCTGCGAAATGGGCATTGCGAAGGGGACGTGTGCCGGCCTGGGTCTCCCTCATGCTCTCACGGCCGCTAATTGAGTGTCTCAGTGAAGCGCGCTGGTCGAGGCCTCAGGAAAATCTGCCGGCCCCGTCACCGATCGGGCCGGGCGGGGCGGGGCACTCATGCTCCTCTCGCTCAATTTAAAAATGTGAAAGAAAATATACTGCCTTTTAGTTGGTTAGGCCGCTGTAGTCCCGGAGAAATTAAGCGGTGCTCCATGCTCTGGCCAGTTTATGCTGAATTTGGGAGCCGGGGTCCTAAAATGGCCGCTGGGGATCTGATTTGCATTTTCCGCTGGTGGGGGGGAGCCGAGGACAAGGGGACATAACCTTAAAATCAGAGCCAGGTCATTCAGGAGCGAAGTTAGAAAACACTGCTACACGCAAAGGGTGGTATTAGTGTGGAATTCTCTCCCACAAAAAGCAGTAGGTGCGAGCTCATTAATAATTTAAAATCTGAGATAGATTTTTTTTCCCCCAGCCAAGGATTTAAGAGAAGGGGGGGGTGGATTATAACCCCCAAAATAGGCATGTTTGGCTCAGGTGGGAGGTTAAAGTGTTAAAAATCTGAATACCGACCCCAACCCACCCATTTTCGGTTTTAATGGAGGCGGGACGGGAGCAGGCAGCCAACCCGCTCCCAGGAGGTGAGTTGGCACTTTAAGTATGATAATGAGGCTGGAAGCCTCGGATTTAACCTGCAGGTTTGAGTGTGGCCGGCCGGGGTTCCTGGGCCTCAGGAATCCCGGCAGCTGCAGTGAGGCAAGGACAGCCTTGGGGAGCACTCTTTGTCGGCCAGGAGGAGCAAGAGTGCTTTCTCCCGGCCCCCCAAGCACCCTCCCCATCAGTCCCCACCCATACAAACCCCGCATGATTGGACCCCTCCTGGGGTCAGGGATCTGACTTCCCCCCCCTCTGGGATTGGACATCCCTACCCCTGGGGTTGGGGATCAAACCTCCTCACCTCGGGGAACCTGTCAGTGACGTCACACGCACGCTGTGGAGTTAAATCTCCACAGCCTGCGGGGAAACCCAGACTTCCGGAGCACTACCAGCCCCCACACTCCCAGCGCATCAGCACATTAAAATTACCCTATGGAGCCAAAACGGGTAAATGGAGTTAGGATACAGATCAGCCATGATCTCATTGAGTGGCAGAACAGGCTCAAGGGGCTGAATGGCCTACTCCTGTTCCTATAGGAATGGCAAGGTTTCAGCAGAGCGCTGACAGAAGTGAATAGTGCAGTGGAGATTCCACCCCACAGTTTGGCTGCAGTGGTCATTGCTGCTTGTGACACATGCAGCGGGATCCTGACACCAGTGTGGCCGAAGGAGCACAGGAGACAAAGGAGATACTCCACTCCCAGAGCAAGTTACCCCAGGCAGCGATCTACCACAGTAGATGCAGCTACCCGGACATCACGGGAGATCAGCGACTCGGACTTGGGTTGTGACTCAACATTAATTTGTCAGATTATAGGTGTTTTTAGATTTCAATTGTATTTCATGTGTACTTGCCCAACAGTCAGTTTTCAGAGGAGTCAGGAACATGTAACAACTGAGCTGTAAGTGTTGCCTCACTTTAGCTCCTTCTTGGCCTTACTTTGTATTCCTCCCACACCAGTCTGCATGGTACTTCTCATAAACACACTTATTGGCATACATTATTGGCACACTTCAGGGGGTAGCTTTAGTCTGAATTTGAGAATATCCGCTAGTTTTATAGATTTCTTGTAATGTGTCTTGAGATCCCATTCTCTAATGACAAGTGAATGTTTCACTGATTCCACAGATCTATGCATCTGGCAAAATGGTGGCTGTTGCTACAGGCTCACAAGCACAGAACTGTTCACAATTCAGCATTTAATCACAGTCTCACTGATAAATGTCCTTGACGTGAAAATAAAGCTAACTTTTACACCACTAGTCCAGTTGATAATGGCTTCTTAAGAGATGGTAGGTGTGGAAATCACCCTGATGCACTAAGCATTCTTTTGTGAAGCTGAGGTTAAGTAGGTTAAGTCATGTTGTCGAGACAGACTGGAAGAAGCTGTGCTTCGTGTTGTACTTCACCAGAGAATGTTAGATGTTGGCATTTCATATGCAAAACAGAAAGTGTTCCATTCCACAGAAGGGAAATACCTCACCTCAAAAAGCACATTAAAAAAAAAAGTTAGTTTCAGTTTTATTTATAGAAGTGGGATAGACCTCCTCCTCACCCCTCCCCCAAACCGATAGCATGGGGCTTATAGCATTATTTTCATGCCTAGGACATTTATCAAGCTCCGTGGGATTCTTTGCCAGAAGCAACTTCAACATAAATATGCCTTGACTTATTATATTCAAGGCCACTGCTTTTTAATGACTGAGTAGGGTAGATTTTCTAATCAATTTTGCCCAACCTTGAATGTAAATCGATGTGAACTTAATTGGAAACTTGGATGGAGACCAGTTACACAGTGCACTCTCTGCCCACTTTTGGCCATATCCAACTTTTCATTTGCACAGAAAGCACTTTCCAGTTTGTGGACAGATATTTGCAAATGAGGCCAGAAATCTGTCATGATCCAAAGATAGGGCGTATAAAATAGCCAAAAAAAGCGCCAGAGCGGAAGATTGGGAACAGTTTAAGATAGAGCAAAGGAGGACAAAGGGCTTAATCAAGAGGGGCAAAATAGCTTACGAAAGCAAGCTGGCGGAAAATATAAAAACTAACTCCAAAAGCTTTTATAAGTATATCAAGAGGAAAAGACTGGTGAAAACCAAAGTTGGCCCATTGCAGTCAGATACGGGGGAATATATAACGGGAAATAAGGAAATGGCAGACCAACTAAATGCATACTTTGGGTCAGTCTTTACGAAGGAAGACACAAAAAACCTCCCTGGGATATCGGGAAAAATAGGGACATTTGCAAAGGAGGAACTGACGCAAGTCAATATCTCTAAGGATATGGTGTTAAGGAAGCTAAAGGGATTGAAGGCGGACAAATCCCCAGGGCCTGATAACATGCATCCTAGGGTACTGAAGGAGGTGGCCCTAGAGATAGCGGATGCACTAAGTATGATTTTTCAGAATTCATTAGACTCGGGAACAGTGCCCATGGATTGGAGGGTAGCTAACGTTACCCCACTATTCAAAAAGGGGGGTAGGGAAAAAGCAGGTAATTACAGACCTGTAAGCCTTACATCAGTTGTGGGCAAAATGCTGGAGTCCATCATTAAGGATGAAATAGCGGAGCACTTAGCAAATGGGGACAGGATAGGACAGAGTCAACATGGATTTACAAAGGGTAAATCGTGCTTGACTAATCTATTGGAATTTTTTGAGGGAGTAACTGGTAAAATAGATGGGGGAGAGCCAGTAGATGTGGTGTACCTGGACTTCCAAAAGGCCTTCGATAAGGTCCCACATAAAAGATTAGCAGGGAAAATTGAAGCTCATGGGATAAAGGGGAAAGTATTGACGTGGATAGAGAACTGGCTGTCAGATAGAAAACAGAGAGTTGGAATAAACGGCTCATTTTCTGAATGGCAGGCAGTAACAAGTGGGGTACCACAGGGATCTGTCCTGGGTCCCCAGCTGTTCACAATTTACATTAATGACCTGGATCAGGGAGTCGGATGCAGCATTTCCAAATTTGCAGACGACACTAAACTAGGAGGGGGGGTGGGCTCAGAGGAGGAGACCAGGAAGCTCCAGAGCGATTTGGACAGACTGGGTGATTGGGCGGATAAATGGCAGATGCACTATAATGTGGACAAGTGCGAAGTTATCCACCTTGGGTGCAGGAACGGGAGGGCAAATTATTATTTAAATGGCAATAAATTGGGAGAGGGGGAAGTACAGAGAGACCTGGGTGTTCTTGTACACCAGTCACTGAAGGCGAGCATGCAGGTGCAACAGGCGATCAAGAAGGCAAACGGTATGCTGGCCTTCATAGCAAAAGGGTTGGAATACAGGAACAGGGATACCTTGCTGCAGCTGTACAGGGCACTGGTGAGACCACACCTCGAGTACTGTGTACAGTTTTGGTCGCCTCATCTGAGGAAAGATGTTCTTGCCATGGAGGGGGTGCAGCGGCGATTCACCAGGCTGATACCAGGAATGGCGGGATTGACCTATGAGGAGAGACTATGTAGTTTAGGGATGTACACACTGGAGTTTAGAAGATTGAGAGGGGACCTCATAGAAGTGTATAAAATTCTGACAGGTCTAGACAGACTAGATGCAGAAGGAATGTTTCCCTTGGCGGGTGAGAACAGAACTAGAGGACATAATTTAAGGATAAGGGCTAAACCATTTAGGACAGAAATGAGGGGGAATTTCTTCACTCAGAGGGTGGTGAACCTGTGGAACTCATTGCCACAGAGGGCAGTGTACGCCAGCTCATTAAATATATTTAAGAGGGAATTAGATGTATTTCTACAGGCAAAAGGGGTTAAGGGTTACGGAGAGAAGGCGGGGACGGGATACTGAATTGGAGGATCAGCCATGATCTCCTTAAATGGCGGAGCAGGCTCGAAGGGCCGGATGGCCTACTCCTGCTCCTATCTTCTATGTATCTATGTATCTATGTATCTATGATGCTGCACATGTGATTTTCACTATTTCAGACTGATTGGCACTGTTTGCGATACTCGCCCATATAAACTGGATGTACAGGGCAGCTGGGTACTGAGCTGCAAATAGAAGGAAGTTTAAAGTGACCAGAATCAAGATTTTCAAATTATAAAATCACTTCACAATTTTTTGATGCTTTATTTTTCCGTTGCCACTTAGATTTTAAGGAGCCTGCTTTTGCCTTTTTTCCACACAACATAACATCTTTGAAAAGGAATGCATTTCAGAACTGTCCAGAATGGACATTCCAAGGCCACCCCTTACAATGCCAGTGATCAAAACACCGAATAGGATGAGTGGCATAGACATCTTGCTTGACCTCTCATTCTTCTAAACTCCAGAAAATATAGGCCTAGTCTACTCAATTTCTCCTCATAGGACAATACCCCCACCCCGGGAATCAGTCTGGTGAAACCTTCGTTGCACTCTCTCTATGGTAAGTATTTCCTTCCTTAGGTAAGGAGACCAAAATTGTACACAATACTCCAGATTTGGTCTCACCAGGGCCCTATATAATTGCAGTAAGACATCTTTACTCTTATACTCAAATCCTCTTGTAATAAAGGCCAACATACCATTTGCTTTCTTAATTGCTTGCTGTACCTACATGTTAACTTTCAGTGATTCGTGTATAAGGACACCCAGGTCCCTCTGAACACCAACATTTCCCAATCTCTCATCATTTAAAAAATACTCTGCTTTTCTATTTTTCCTACCAAAGTGGATAACTTCACATTTCTCCACATTATATTCACATTTGCCATGTTCTTGCCCACTCATTTAGCCCATCTATATCCCCTTGAAGCCTCTTTGCATCCTCCTCACAACATACATTCCCACCCACCTTTGTATCATCAGCAAACTTGGATATATTACATTTGGTCCCCTCATCCAAATCACTGATGTAGATTGTGAATAGTTGAGGCCCAAGCACTGATCCTTGCGGTACCCCACTAGTTACAGCCTGCCAACCCGAAAATTACCCATTTATTCCTACTCTCTGTTTTCTGTCGTTAACCAATCCTCAATCCATGCTAGTATATTGCCCCCAATCCCATGAGCCCTAATTTTGTTTAATAACCTCTTGTGTGGCACCTTATCGAATGCCTTCTGAAAATCCAAATACACCACATCCACTGGTTCCCCCTTATCTATTCTGCTAGTTACAACCTCAAAAAACTCTAACAGATTCGTTAGACATGATTTCCCTTTCATAAATCCGTGTTGACTCTGCCCAATCCTTCTTATTATTTTCTAAGTGCCCTGTTACCACGTCCTTAATAATAGATTCTAGCATTTTCCCTACTACTGATGTCAGGGAGAATGAAGGGAACTGACCGGGTAGATAGTAGGGGAACTCAGAACAAGTGGATATAATCTCAGCATTTGAGCTCAACTGGTTAAAAGTGAGTTCAGGAAATTTTTCACCCAATTGGGCTGAGGGAACATGGAACACAGTGCCCCAAAAGGCCATAAATGTAGAATCATGTGTTTGAAAGAACATACATACTCGGGGAAATGAAGAGCTTTTCAATTAAACAGACACCACCTTAAAGGAAGATGCATACAGTAAAAAAACTGGCCAAGCAGACAGCCATCATTAATGGGTAGAAAATCATTTAGAAGGCACCCACGATTTTCTGGCAGGCAAGGCCCGCTGTAAGCAGATATTCATAAAATCGGCCCTTAGGGTGATTAAAAGATATTAAGAAATGCCAGAAAATTGAGATTAAAAAGATTGAGCTGCCATAGCTAACAAAACAGTGGAGCAGGCTTGATGCATCAAATGGCCTATTCCTGTTGCTATTTTTCTATAATTGATGTATTTTTTAATTGGACCTTACAAGTATTATACTACACCCAAGCTATGATAGTCTACTCCTATACAAGAGAAATAAAATTTCATTCTCACTTCTGTCCCACTTTGGGAGTCACTTGCCTGTCACTGTCAGCCATAAAGCTTCTGTCAAAAAAACCTCCAAAATAGATTTTTTTTTTAAATGATGTTTTGGGAGTGAATTTCAGGGAAATGTTATGGGCAAACCACCTGAGCTTTGCGTATTAGAAAGAAGAAAGAAAGACTTGCATTTATGTAGCGCCTTTCACAACCGCAGGACGTCCCAAAGTGCTTCACAGCCAATTAAGTACTTTTTTTGTTTGAAGTGTAGTCACTGTTGTAATGTATTACACTCCAGCTGATGTGTATTCAGGGCAAAATATACTACATCATCCTTTGTTACGTTAAACTGCATCTGTCACAGTGCAGTTATTGCCTAACAGATTTCTAATCAGCTCAGCTCTTACCAGTGATGACTATCTAAGGAATCCTGGTAGCCAAGCCAAGTGTAAAATAAACTTGATCAAGTAATGGGCAACTTGTTCAAACAGCTGCCTGGGATCCTGCCATCAGCAATTAAAAATTAACAAATATCTACAACACCACACCACAGAGAAGACAAAATGACGATTGTAAGCTTCTGGCAGTTCCCAAAATTAATCTTTGGTCAATTATTATTTTCAGTAAACCAGCTGCAGATTTCCTGGTTCACACATTCCAGAACAGAGCCACAGTGTTTAAAAATGATACGTGATGATATTGAGTGTAGAATGGCAAGTGCCCAACACTACCTCCACCACAGGACTGAATGACAATAAATTTTCTTACAGCACTATACTGCCTTCCCAGTGGGCTTTTTCCTAAAATTAACTCCGTGCACAAGTTGGGTTGACGGGCCTGTGGTAGGCCGCAGTCCAATTTTCCAGACTGGTAATAACGTCATTATATTTCTTATCATCTTCAGGCATGCAGTGCCATCTGCCACATGTGTAAGAGGCAAATATTAAACTGCAAAAAAAGGAAGTAAAGGTTCAGGAGCTAAAAGTTTTCATGGATCAGAAATTTGTCAAATGATTACATCTGAGATCAAAATTGGTCAGAGCTGTTGACAATTTTGCAGGCTTTGAGAGTATTCCCCTGTGTATGGATGCAACAGTAGAAATTTAACACAGATAAGAAGGGGATTAATTCAGTGCAAAGCATGGAATGTAAAACTGGATTTAGTGGGGGATGGTGTTGCAAATTTTGTTTTGTTTAATTTTTAATTAAAGCACACATGCCAATCATCAATGTTCTACACTGACAGGTAGTTCTCCTGCAGTGTTGTCCACATATAGGCGTTTGCTGATGAATGGCGTCATCGGACTTTGACTTTAGAATATTTATGAGGCCTTCGCCTCCCTGCAGCAAGGAACTCGCATGCTGCCCCAAACACGCCTGCAAAAATGGGTGGGCGTAGGGTGACCATATGTTCTAAACCGAATCTGGGGACACACAGGGTGGGAGCATAGTAAAGTAGCCAGGGCGGAAAATGCAGGTTGTGCAGCATAGCGAGGCAAAACATTTTTAGCAGCCTATATTTTAACAGTTGCACATATGCACTACAAATAATGCGTATAATTACCGCGGATGTGACGCCACACTATTGAAGCGCATTCAGACACCGTTTATAAATAATACAATAAACTGTTCAGGAAGGTCAGTTTTTCGTACCCACTTTCTACACTTGCTGACACTTGTCCTTTTGTCTCCGCTGCACTCAAGCGTCGCCAACCATTTTTTTTTCAAAAATAAACACGTCATAGGTTAACAGAACCATTGGGTGCAACCTTCACCGACCGACCAATCGGCTGCTGAATTGCGACCATTTCGAATTGTGGGGGGAAGGGGGAGGAGATGATGAAATCAGAAGCCCGCCAACAAATCGGCTCACGACCACCTGCGATTCAAACTGGTACATCCCGTAGCGAAGGAAGAGGAGGGAGAACAAAAGTGTGGGTTTGGTTGTCGAGCGAGGCTGGGTTGGGAGCGCAGCCGAACTTGCTGGCAGCGTGTGCCCGCCCCTCGGTGCTCGATTGACGTGGAAGCCAACCAATAGACCAGCCCCTTACACCGCCAAGCCCGCCTCAGGGCCAGCCTCCCGACCAATCGGCACTCACGGTGGGCGTGATTGACAGGGGACGCCTGGGAAGGAACCGTGTAATCAATTTAGGGTGAATGGTACAGTGTGTGTGTGTTGTACGTCACATTCCAACACGAGAAATTAAAAGTTAGGGTACTCAGGGATGAGTTTCGTGAACTGGGGACTCTCCCGGGGACATTATTTGCATGGGGACAGAGTAACTCATCCGGAGACTGTCCCTGGAAAACAGGCGCATGGTTACCCTACATGGGTGTGAATGCGGCTTCCTTCCAGTTCCTTTCTTGTCGGGCGCGGGAGTTAAAATTGGGCCTATTGTTTGTTTATCAGCACAACCAAGGGAAATAAAGGAAACAGATACTTTGAATATTATATTGTCTCTATGTGGTAATGTGAAGGATGTACAATACAAGTAAAGTCGCAGTAGCGTATATTACAGTGAAGACCGCAATAATGTAAGGAGAGTGTAGTACAGTGAAGGCTATGGTAATGTAATGGGAGGACAGAACAGTGAAGGTACAACAATGTTAAAGGTGTTTTGAACAGTGTGAGGTACAGTAAGTAAAGGGACTAAGCTCATGGTCTACAGAGCAGCAGTGATACCCGCCCTGCTGAATGCCTCAGAGACATGGACCATGTACAGCAGGCACCTCAAAGCACTGGAGAGGTACCACCAACGCTGCCTCTGCAAGATCCTGCAAATCCATTGGCAGGATAGGTGCACCAACGTCAGTGTTCTTGCTCAGGCCAACATCCCTAGCATCGAAGCTTTGACCACGCTCGATCAGCTCCGATGGACGGGTCACATCATCCGCATGCCCGATATGAGACTCCAAAAACAAGCGCTCTACTCGGAGCTCCGTCACGGCAAGAGAGCCTCAGGTGGGCAGAGGAAACACTTCAAGGACACCCTCAAAGCCTCCTTGAAAAAGTGCAACATCCCCACTGACACCTGGGAATCCCTGGCCCAAGACCGCACAAAGTGGAGGAGTAGCATCCGGGAAGGCGCCGAACACCTCGAGTCTCTTCGCTGGGAGCAAGCGGAAGCCAAGCGCAAGGAGCGCACGTCAACCCAAGCACCCCACCTGCCCCTTCAACCACTGTCTGCCCCACCTGTGACAGAGACTGTAGGTCCCGCATTGGACTCATCAGTCACCTGAGAACTCATTTTTAATGTGGAAGCAAGTCATCCTCGGTTCTGAGGGACCGCCTAAGAAGAAGTAAAGGGAGTATAAAACAGTGAAACATACAGTAAGGTAAAGGGAGCATAAACAGTGAAGGCTGCGTTTTTACTACCTCCAGCAGAGCGGTCTGTGCAGAGAGGAATTAAACGGAGTGCACTTAAGCAGAGTGTTTCATTTGGGAATTTGGAAAGAGTGGGAATTTCTGGTAAGTATTGGGTAAGTAGAAGCTGTAAATAGTGAAATTTAGTTTAACATTTTGACTTAAACCTAGAACTTTAAAAACTGTAGTTAACGGAAGGTGTCTGCCAGTGGCAGTTAACTGTCAGACAGCTGTACGTCTTGAATAGGTGCTAATCACAGGGAGCAGGGGAGCTGAGTCAACACGTGTAAATTGGTTGAGACTCCTAGAGTATAAAAGTAAACAGTTCTGCAGAGCACAGAGTAGTCTGCACAAAGTGGAATTAAATCGAGTGCACTTAAACAGAGTGTTTCATTTAGGAATTTGGAAAGAGTGGGAATTCGGAGAAGAGGGGGAAGGAGTTGCTGCTATTTTCCTACAATACTTGTAGTGCTTTATGTTACAGGTAGATATTTAATTTCATTACCCATAACTTAATCTAGATCAATTAATTAGTCAAGAAACTACACTGTAAACTAAGTTACTTTAATACAAATTTATTTAAATGTAATTAAATAGAACAAGGTCATATAGGGATGGCAGTGCAGGTGGTGTGCCGCAACTGCAGCGTGTGGGAGTTTGTGGAGAGCATTGTGATCCTGGACAACCACGTTTGCAGTAAGTGCCTGCATCTTGAGGAACTTCAGCTCAGAGTTGTTGAGCTGGCGTCTGAGGTGCAGACATTGCGGGGCATCAGGGAGGGGGAGAGTTACCTGGACACTTGATCCAGGAGGCAGTCACACCCCTTAGGTTAGGTAGTGGTACAGGTCTAGTTAGTGGTCAGGGACAGGAGAGTGTGACTGCAACTCAAGCAGGTAAGGAGACCCCAGGTGAAGTGCTGGAGGAGCCTCAGCATTTGTCCTTATCCAACAGGTATGAGGTTCTTGCTGCCTGTGTAGATGAGGGAAAAGCCTGCAGGATGGATGAGCAAGCTGACAATGGCACCATGGTGCAGGAGGCCATTCAAGTGGAGGGAGTGAAAGGGAATGTAGTTGTGGCATTGGACAGTATAGTCAGAGGGATAGATACTGTTCGTTTCAACTGTGACCGGGAGTTCCGAAGGTTGTGTTGCCTGCCCGGTGCAGGGGAAAGAGGGAGCTGTTCCGTTGGGACGGGCTCCACTTAAACCCGGCTGGAACCAGTGTCCTGGCGAATCAAATAACTAGGGCAGTAGACAGGGCTTTAAACTAATGAAGGGGGGGGGGGGGGATTCAGGAAAGAGTAAATATAAAAGCAGCAAGAGAAATGTCAAGGTTCTAGAGCAGAGTAGAGTTTTCGGTAAAAATAAGTAGAGTGGGTCAGAAAGGGCCAGAGAGAGTGACAAAGGTAATAGGGCATCAGTGACTAAGGTGACATCAAGGAAAAATAGAAATAATCAAAGCTAAAGGCACTATATCTGAATTCGCAAAGCATTCACAACAAAACAGATTAATTAATAGCAGAGGTAGAAATTAATAGGTTTGATCTAATAGCCATTACGGAGAGATGTTTGCAAAGTGACCAAGGTTGGGAACTAAATATTCCAGGATACTTAACTTTTAGAAGAGATAGGCAAAATGGAAAAGGAGGAGGGGTAGCCCTTATAATAAAAGATGGGATAAAGACAGTAGAGAGAAAGGATCTTAGCTCCGAAAATCAAGAAGTAGAATCAGTTTGGGTGGAGCTCAGAAACAGCAAGGGGCAGAAAACATTGGTGGGAGTTGTTTATAGGCCCCCAAACAGTAGTTGTAATGTAGGGCAGAGTATAAATCAGGAAATTAGAGGCACATGTAACAATGGTAATACAGTAATCATGGAGGACTTTATTCTACATATAGACTGCGCAAACCAAATTTGCAGTAATAGTGTGGAGGACGAATTCATGGAATGTAAGCAAGATAGTTTTCTAGATCAGTATGTTGAGGAACCAGCTAGACAACAGGCTATTTTAGATCTAGTATTGTGCAATGAGAAAGGGTTAATTAATAACCTTGTAGTAAAGGGGCCTTTAGGGAAGAGTGACCATAATATAATAGAATTTTATACTCAGTTTGAAAGTGATTTAGTTAAATCCGAAACAAGGGTCTTAAATCTAAACAAAGCAAACTATATAGGTATGAGGGGCAAGTTGGCTAAGGTAGATTGGGAAACTACATTAAAAGGTATGATGGTAGACAAGCAATGGCTAGCTTTCAAAGAATGAATACATAATTTAAAACAAATGTACATTCCTTTAAGGCACAAAAACCCCACAAGAAAAGTGGTCCAACCGAGGCTAACAAGAGAAGTTAAAGATAGTATTAGATCAAAGGAAGAGGCTTATAATGTTGCCAAAAAGAGCAGTAAGCCTGAGGATTGAGACGATTTTAAAATTCAACAAAGGAGGACCAAGAAATTGATAAAGAAAGGGAAAATAGAATTTGAGAGTAAACTAGCGAAAGGCATAAAAACAGACTGTAAAACCTTCTATAGATATGTAAAAAGGAAAAGATTAGTGAAAGTAAATGTGGGTCCCTTACAGGCTGAGACAGGAGAAATTATAATGGGGAATAAGAAAATGCCAGTGAAATTAAACAAATACTTTGGGCAGAATTTTCATTGACCCGTGGAGGCGGGTTTGGAGGCGGGACTGGATTGAAAATAGCTGAATCGGGGGTCCCGACCCCAACCCGCCTCCATGCCAGTTTCGCTGGAGGCGGGTACCCGACCTGTGCTGGGACCCACCTCCCCAAGGCGGGAAGGGGATTAGTGGCAATAAACTGCCTGTTAACAGGCAGTTTTTTGCCTAATCCCTATTTTTATGCCTGAAATGTGGGCTCTCCGACAGGTCCCAACCACACCATTTCAGCAAGGCGGACCGTGGGTCTGCAGAGGTTGGAGGGGTCAATATGTCCGGTGGGCAGGTGAGTGATGGGTGCATGTGTGCAGAGGTAAGTGTGTAAGGTAAGTGTAAAGTGTGGAAAAAAGTTTTACTTACCTTAACTTCCTCCTGCAGGTGTCAGCCCTTCAGGTCTCGGGAGTCAGAAATCTCACCGGCAAAGAAAGCAGAATGGCGATTGAGCTGTCAAAAGCTGCAGCCTCTGCTTTTTGTTCTGCAGAGATCTCTAAATCAGCCTGAGAGGAAGGAATTAACTTAGAGTACAGATTGTCAGTGTTTGACAGCTTCAAAGAGCTGTCAAATGCTGATATTTCATCTGTCAAAAGCTCTTGACAGATGAAATGTCAATCTGTGACATCACCTGTTGACGGGTGGCCCTTAATTGGCCTGCTGAGCCCGCTGGGCGGGCTCAACAAGGTCAATCAAGTGAAAATACAGTGGGTTGGCCACAAGTCGATGGAGGCGGGACTACAACCCAAAAAGTGGGAGTCCCGCCTCCATCCCGTCCGCAGTTTCAAAATCCAGCCCTTTGGAAGAAGACACAAAAACCTCCCCGAAATAGTGGAGAACCAAGGGTCTAGCGAGAATGAGGAACTGAAAGAAATTTGTATTAGTAAAAAAATAGTACTGGAGAAATTAATGAGACTGAAACCAGATAAATCCCCTGGACCCGATGGCCTACATCCTAGGGTTTTGAAAGAGGTGGCTATAGAGATAGTGGATGCACTGGTTGTCATCTTCCAAAATTCCATTGATTCTAGAATGGTTCCTGCAGATTGGAAGGTGGCAAAATGTAACCCCACTATTTAAGAAAGGAGGGAGAGAGAAAACAGGGAACTACAGGCCAGTTAGCCTGACATCAGTAGTAGGGAAAATGCTAGAATCTATTATTAAGGATGTGGTAACAGGGCACTTAGAAAATAATAATAGGATTGGGCAGAGTCAACACGGATTTATGAAAGGGAAATCATATTTGGCGAATCTGTTAGAGTTTTTTGAGGTTGTAACTAGCAGAATAGATAAGGGGGAACCAGTGGATGTGGTGTATTTGGATTTTCAGAAGGCATTCGATAAGGTGCCACACAAGAGGTTATTAAACAAAATTAGGGCTCCTGGGATTGGGGGTAATATACTAGCATGGATTGAGGATTGGTTAACGGACAGAAAACAGAGAGTAGGAATAAACGGGTCATTTTCCGGTTGGCAGGCTGTAACTAGTGGGGTACCGCAAGGATCAGTGCTTGGGCCTCAGCTATTCACAATCTATGTCAATGATTTGGATGAGGGGACCAAATGTAATATATCCAAGTTTGCTGATGATACAAAGCTAGGTGGGAATGTAAGTTGTGAGGAGGATGCAAAGAGGCTTCAAGGGGATATAGATGGGCTAAATGAGTGGGCAAGAACATAGCAAATTGAATATAATGTGGAGAAATGTTGGTGTTCAGAGGGACCTGGGTGTCCTTGTACATGAATCACTGAAAGTTAACATGCAGGTACAGCAAGCAATTAAGAAAGCAAATGGTATGTTGGCCTTTATTACAAGAGGATTTGAGTATAAGAATAAAGGGGGGGGGGATATTCGGTTGCTTTGCGCCCCCCTAAGAGGGCGCTAACAGGACGCAAAGCAACTAGAGCCCGGGCGCAGCGCCGCCAATGCCTTCCGTGAAATTCAGCGGGGGGTTAGCGGCGGCTATAACCGTTAGCGGCACTGCACCGCCGGCGATGACTTCATCACCGTGCGCAGCGCCCCACTCGCAATCTTCGGTAGCGCCCCTTGACTTACTGCCGGACGCTATGTCCAACGGGGTCAGGGGGGCCTACCTGCGGCTGGGGCAGCGCTAATTAAAGGCGAGGTGCCGGGCGGCCATTTTTGTTGCTGGCTGCCTGCCAGCACCTACCCCCGTTGCCATCCCCGGCCTCCTCTGCAGCCCCCCGGCGGAGTGCCGGCTGTGCTCCGTGAGCCTGGCACTTCTCTTGAGTGCCGGGCTCTTTTGCCGGCACTCTGATCCCTGGTGGCCCAGCTGGGCCCCGGGTCGCGCTGTACAAGGCCCCTCCCCTTTAAGGGGAGGAAGGCCTGCAGTGCCACGGCACGTAGCGCCATGATATTCCCTCGCAGCACCCCAAGAGGGAGGCGGGGTGATTCCAGTAGCGCCCCGCTTCCCTCTTGGGGCGCTACCATTCAATTTCGGCCGTGGGGGCGCTAATTTTTTCGGGGCACGGTGAAGTTAGCGCCCCTTAGGGGGCACGACTCAATTTTTCCCCCAAGATGTCTTACTGTAATTATATAGGGCCCTGGTGAGACCACACCTGGAATATTGTGTACAGTTTTGGTCTCCTTACCTAAGGAAGGATATACTTGCCATAGAGGGAGTACAATGAAGGTTCACCAGACTGATTCCTAGGCTGGGGGGTTTGTCCTATGAGGAGAGATTGAGTAGACTAGGCCTATATTCTCTAGCGTTTAGAAGAATGAGAGGTGATCTCATTGAAACATACAAAATTCTTACAGGGCTTGACAGGGTAGATGCAGGGAGGATGTTTCCCCTGGCTGGAGAGTCTAGAACCAGGGGTCACAGTCTCAGAATAAGGGGTCGGCCATTTAGGACTGAGATGAGGAGAAATTTCTTCACTCAGAGGGTGGTGAATCTTTGGAATTCTCTACCCCAGAGGGCTGTGGAGGCTCAGTCGTTGAGTATATTCAAGACAGAGATCGATAGGCAGGAAAGTAGAGTTGAGGTAGAGGATGAGCCATGAACTTATTGCATGGCGGAGCAGGCTCGAGGGGCCGAGTGGCCTACACCTGCTCCTATTTCTTATGTTCTTATGTTCTTATTATTTGAAATACCAGTCAGGTCACCCCTTAACTTCCTCATCACAAGGGAATATACCTCACTTTTACCCAGTTTCTCATCCTAGCTCAGTTTTATTTATTCCAGATATCATATGAATTGTTGCTAGACTTTCTTCATGGCCAATATATTCATCTTAAGATAGGGTGCTTAACACTGATCCAGCTCTAAATGAGGTCTGAGCCATGCTCTGTATAATTGCATTAGTACTTACTCTTGTAATGAAGACCAGCATCCCAATTAGCAGCTGCGAGGTAGCTTTTAATGTTTTATGGACCTGGACCCCTAAATCCCTTTGTATTCCATCTGTTTTTTTATGTCAAAAATATACTACATCATCCTTTGTTACATTAAACTGCATCTGTCATTAATCTGCCCACTCGCTTAATCCCTTTCTAATTTTTTGCTTCCTTCTTCACAATTCACAATGCCTCCTGGCTTAGAATCATCTGCAAACTTTAATCTGCTCAGGTAACAATCTTGGCTCAGTGACAGCAGTCTCACCTCTGAGTCAGAGGATGTGGCTTCAAGCCGCACCCCAGAGACTTGAGCATGTGATCTAAGTTGACACTTCAGTCCAGTACTGAAAGAGTGCTGCACTATCTTTCAGATGAAATGTTAAACTGAGGCTCTGTCTGCCCTCGCAAATCCCATGGCATTATTCAAAGAAGAGCAGCGAAGTTCTCCCCGGTGTCCTGATCAATATTTATCCCTCAATCAACAGTTCAGGGGCAGGCCACAGCGCCACGTTTTCTGGGTGCCTCTGCCACAGAGCTCTCAGAAAACTTGCACACTGAGAATGCCCCCTTTTGCCTCATTTAATATGGGTATGAGGTGGGTGTCTGGAAATCCCTCCTGGTGCCTTATTAATATGGCTGTGATAGGCCTGTGCCTACGCCTGGTGCAGGTCAAGCTCCACCCCTCCAGGAAAACCAGTTCACCCCTTTTCCCTAACCTCTGTGCCCGGATAAATGGGCATTCCCTGAAGGCAAGAATCAAGAAAATCAGTCCTATTAAGCCAACAGGAAGAACATAAAACTGAATAGCAAGTTATTGGAGTATGAGTGAGCTGGTTGACTTTAGGTGGTCAAGTTTTTTTTAATTCGTTTTTATGGGATCTGGGCGTCGCTGGCAAGGCCAGCATTTATTGCCCATCCCTAATTGCCCTATAGAAGGTGCTGGTGAGCCGCCGCCTTGAACCGCTGCAGTCCGTGTGGTGAAGGTACTCCCACAGTGCTGTTAGGGAGGGAGTTCCAGGCATAGGGTGACTATCCTTACTCTACCACACCTCAATTTAACTAACCTTTAAGTAAGCCTTAAAACTAAAAAAAAATCTAAGTCAACCCTGCAAAATCTTTGTTGATACCCCCTTGCAAAAAATTGGTGTGATCTTGGACTTGAAATTACATTTATTCCTCTATTAAATATAGGAAGCTCCACAGTTTAAGAAGCAAATTGTAATACAGTACAATTAAGATGAATTTGGTGAACTTTCAGTACAGTTAAGAAGTACTAACATAGTGACATAGTGACAACTTCATAGCAGTTCATTCTTTAAAAGAGTTGGGTGCATATGTTTAACAAAACATTGGGCTGAATTTTCCAGGGTGGTAGCGGGCGCGATCAGTGGCGGGTCGGGTCATAGTCTTAGGATAAGGGGTCGGCCATTTAGGACTGAGATGAGGAGAAATTTCTTTACTCAGAGGGTTGTGAATCTTTGGAATTCTCTACCCCAGAGGGCTGTGGATCCTCAGTTAATGAGTATATTCAAGGCTGAGATCGATAGATTTTTGGACTCTAGGGGAATCAAGGGATATGGGGATTGCGTGGAAAAGTGGAGTTGATGTAGAAGTTCAGCCATGATCTTATTGAATGGCGGAGCAGGCTTGAGGGGCTGTATGGCCTACTCCTGCTCCTATTTCTTATGTTCTTATGGGTGGGAAAGTTTTTTTTTACAGCGGTTCGGCGGGGGACCCAATTGAAATCATTATGAGGTACTTTGCAGGCACTTGAGAGCCTTTGTCCCCCTACTTTTTAAATTTCCCTGCATGGCCACGGGATTCCCACAGCTCGGGAACCATGTCTGTCAACCGGAGGCATGAGTTCCGTGGCCATTGCTCCAGCTGATTACTTGACAGCATGGAAAACAAACCAAAATAAAAATATTTCAGATTTCCAGCATCCGCAGTATTTTGCTTTTGTCAAAATAAAAACATGTTGATGACATCAGCTAACAGATTGATGGAGATTCTGTTCTACTTGAAAAGCTACTGGTAAATGTTAATTCAGAAATTCCTGAAGGGATGTAAATGGTGAGGGAAATACATTTTTCACTGGCCATTTTTCACTGGCTTGATTTAGTGTTCCACTTCCTTCCTGGAGCGCCAACACACAATTTACAGAAAGCTGAGAATCATTAGCGCCTGGCGCTAATTTTTCTAGCTCTCAAAATTTAGCACCCCAAATGGGGCGATACCGAATTTCTCCCCCAAAGTCTTGGGTGAATTCAAACTCCTGCAGGGTGTACTGGATTGTGGAATCACCTTGTATATTTTTTTTATTTGGCAAATTATGACAATATTAGAGATCCTATCCAAACAGTTCTGGCATCTGAAAGAAAATGTGCAAGTTAATATTTTGCCTGGGACCCGTCATCAGAACCGAGTAACCTCTGACACTATAGCATATCTTTCTCTTTCAGACCGCTTTCCATTTCCAGTATTTCTGTTCTTATTTTGCATTTCTAGCATTTGTGGCTTTTTCTTAATCTGTCCTTGCACAGCTGGACTGCCTGTGTTATTCCAGTGCAGTGATCTTTTATCAGAAGAGAAGGTGTGAAAAACAGATATAAAAGCTATAGTGGAGCATTTAAGGTTTCACAATAAAATTGAGCCACATTATTATCAAGATGGCAGGCCATAACATAAGGGGGAAATGACAGCACTGAATTTCACTTTAATGAGTCCACCACCACTTCAACAGCTACTTAGCTGTCAGCCTTGACTTAGTCATAGTGCTCTTGCATCTGAGCCAGAAGGTTGTGGGTTCAAGTACCACTCCAGCGACTTGAGTACATTATCTAGGGTGACAGTCTGAGGGAGTGACACTGCTGTAGGTGCTGTCCTTTAGATAAGAAGTCTGTAAAAAAAAATCCCATGGCACTATTTGAATAAGAGCAGGGGCGTTAAATCTGGTGTCCTGGCCAATATTTATCCCTCAACGAAATTCACTAAAACAGATTATTTGGTCATTTACATCAGAAATAGGAGCAGGAGTAGGCCATTTGGCCTTCGAGCCTGCTCCACCATTCAATAAGAACATGGCTCATCTTCTACCTCATCTCCACTTTCCTGAACTATCCCCATATCCCTTGATTCCCTTTATATCCAAAAATCTATCAATCTCTGTCTTGAATATACTCAACGACTGAGCCTCCACAGCCATCTGGGGTAGAGAATTCCAAAGATTCACCACCCTCTGAGTGAAGAAATTTCTCCTCATTTCAGTCCTAAATGGCTGACCCCCTATTCTGAGACTGTGACCCCTGGTTCTAGACTTCCCAGCCAGGGGAAACATCCTCCCTGCATCTACCCTGTCAAGCCCTGTAAGAATTTTGTATGTTTCAATGAGATCTCCTCTCATTCTTCTGAACTCCAGAGAATATAGGCCTAGTCTACTCAATCTCTCCTCATAGGACAATCCCCCCATCCCAGGAACCAGTCTGGTGAACCTTCGTTGCACTCCCTCTATGGCAAGTATATCCTTCCTTAGGTAAGGAGACCAAAACTGTACACAATACTCCAGGTGTGGTCTCACCAGGGCCCTATATAATTGCGGTAAGACGTCTTTACTTTTATACTCAAATCCTCTTGTAAGAAAGGCCAACATACCATTTGCTTTCCTAATTGCTTGCTGTACCTGCATGTTAACTTTCAGTGATTCGTGTACAAGGACACCCAGGTCTCTCTGAGCACCAGCATTTCCCAATCTTTCACCATTAAAAAATACTCTGCTTTTCTATTTTTCCTACCAAAGTGGATAACTTCACATTTCTCCACATTATATTCCATTTGTCATGTTTCCAATCCTCCCTGGCTACAGGTGTGGTGCCGTAGGACTGGAGGACTGTTAATGTGTTACCATTGTTTAAAAAGGGAGAAAGTGATAGACTAAGTAATTACAGGCCAGTCAGCCTAACCTTGGTGGTGAGAAAATTATTGGAAAAAATTCTGAGGGACAGGATAAATCTTCATTTAGAAAGACACGGATTAATCAGGAACAGTCAGCATGGATTTGTTCAGGGAAGGTCGTGTCTGGCTAACTTGATTGAATTTTTTGAGGAGGTAACAAAGAGGGTCGATGAGGGTAGTGCGTATGATGTAGTCTATATGGATTTTAGCAAGGCTTTTGATAAGGTCCCGCACGGCAGACTGGTCACGAAAGTAAAAGTCCATGGGATCCAAGGCAAAGTGGCAAGTTGGATCCAAAATAGTCTCAGAGGCAGGAAACAAAGGGTAATGGTCGAAGCGTGTTTTTGTGACTGGAAGGCCGTTTCCAGTGGGGTTCCGCAGGGCTCAGTACTGGGTCCTTTGCTTTTTGTGGTATATATCAATGATTTGGACTTGAATGTAGGAAGTATGATTAAGAAGTTTGCAGATGATACAAAAATTGGCCGTGTGGTTGATAATGAAGAAGAAAGCTGCAGACTGCAGGAAGATATCAGTGGACTGGTCAGGTGGGCAAAACAGTGGCAAATGGAATTCTATCTGGAGAAGTGTGAGGTAATGCATTTGGGGAGGGCTAACAAGGCAAGGGAATACACAATAAATGGTAGGACACTGAGAAGTGCAGAGTATCTTGGAGGGACCTTGGAGTGCATGTCCACAGATCCCTGAAGGTAGCAGGACAGGTAGAAAAGGTGGTTAAGAAGGCGTACGGGATTCTTGCATTTATTAGCCGAGGCATAGAATATAAGAACAGGGAGATTATGCTTGAACTGTATAAAACACTAGTTAGGCCGCAGCTAGAATACTGAGTCTTCTTCTTAGGCAGTCCCTCGGAACCGAGGATGACTTGCTTCCACATTAAAAATTAGTTCTCAGGTGACTGATGAGTCCAATGCGGGACCTACAGTCTCTGTCACAGGTGGGGCAGATGGTGGTTGAAGGGGCGGGTGGGTGGGGTGCTTGGGTTGACGTGCGCTCCTTGCGCTACTTGCGCTTGGCTTCTGCTTGCTCCCAGCGAAGAGACTCGAGGTGTTCGGCGCCTTCCCGGATGCTTCTCCTCCACTTTGTGCGGCCTTGGGCCAGGGATTCCCAGGTGTCAGTGGGGATGTTGCACTTTTTCAAGGAGGCTTTGAGGGTGTCCTTGAAGCGTTTCCTCTGTCCACCTGGGGCTCTCTTGCCGTGTCAGAGCTCCGAGTAGAGCGCTTGTTTTGGGAGTCTCGTATCGGGCATGCGGACAATGTGACCCGTCCATCGGAGCTGATCGAGTGTGGTCAAAGCTTCGATGCTGGGGATGTTGGCCTGAGCAAGAACACTGACATTGGTGCGCCTATCCTGCCAATGGATTTGCAGGATCTTGCGGAGGCAGCGTTGGTGGTACCGCTCCAGTGCTTTGAGGTGCCTGCTGTACATGGTCCATGTCTCTGAGGCATACAGGAGGGCGGGTATCACTACAGCTCTGTAGACCATGAACTTGGTGCCGGGTTTGAGGTCCTGGTCTTCAAACACTCTCTTCCTCAGGCGACCGAAGGCTGCACACTGAAGGCGGTGTTGGACTTCGTCATCGACATTTGCCCTTGTTGACAGTAGGCTCCCGAGGTATGGAAAGTGGTCCACGTTGTCCAAGGCCGTGTCGTGGATTTTGATAATCGGGGAGCAATACTGTGTGGCGGGGGCAGGTTGGTTGAGGACCTTTGTCTTACGGATGTTTAGTGTAAGGCCCATGCTTTCGTACACTTCGGTGAAGGTGTTGACGATGGTTTGGAGTTCGACCTCCGAGTGTGTGCAGACGCAAGCGTCTTCTGCATACTGTTATTCGACGACAGAGATGGGACGACCTTGGATCTGGACTGGAGGCGACGGAGGTTGAACAGTTTCCCGTTTGTTCTGTAAATTAGCTCCACTCCAGCGGGGAGCTTACTGAGGATGAGATGGAGCATTGCAGCAAGAAGATCGAGAAGAGCGTTGGTGCGATGACACAGCCTTGCTTGACCCTGGTCCGTACTTTAATTGGGTCTGTGGTGGAACCGTTGGTCAGGATCACGGCTTGCATGTTGTCGTGAAGCAGGCGGAGGATGGTGGCAAACTTTTGAGGGCAGCCGAATTTGAGGAGGACACTCCATAATCCCTCACGGTTGACAGCGTCGAAGGCGTTTGTGAGGTCAGAGAAGGCCATGTACAGCGGTTGGTGCTGTTCCCTGCATTTCTCTTGTAATAGAATATAAGAGCAGGGAGATTATGCTTGAACTGTATAAAACACTAGTTAGGCCGCAGCTAGAATACTGAGTGCAGTTCTGGTCACCACATTACAGGAAGGATGTGATTGCACTAGAGAGAGTGCAGAGGAGATTTATGAGGATATTGCCTGGGCTGGGGAATTTTAGCTATGAGGAAAGATTGGAAAGGCTGGGGTTGTTTTCTTTGGAACAGAGGAGGCTGAGGGGAGACCTAACTGAGGTGTATAATATAATGAGGGGCCTAGATAGAGTTAACAGGAAGGACCTATTTCCCTTAGCAGAGGGGTCGATAACCAGGGGGCATAGATTTAAAGTAATTGGTAGGAGTTTTAGAGGGGATTTGAGGAGAAATATTTTCACACAGAGGATGGTGGGGGTCTGGAACTCACTGCCTGAAAGTCTGGTAGAGGCAGAGACCATCATCACATTTAAAAAGTATTTGGATATACACTTGAAGTGCCGTAGCCTACAAGGATACGGACCAAGTGCTGGAAAGTGGGATTAGGCTGACAGCTTTTTGTCGGCGAGCACGGACAAGATGGGCCGAATGGCCTCCGCCTGTGCTGTAAATTTCTATGATTCTTGCCCACTCACTTAGCCTGTCTATATCCCCTTGAAGCCTCCTTACATCCTCCTCACAACTTGCATTCCCACCCACCTTTGTGCCATCAGCAAATTTGGATATATTACATTTGGTCCCCTCATCCAAATCATTGATATAGATTGTGAATAGTTGAGGCCCAAGCACTGATCCTTGTGGTACCCCACTAGTTACAGCCTGCCAACCTGTAAATGACCCGTTTATTCCTACTCTCTGTTTTCTGTCCGTTAACCAATCCTCAATCCATGATAGTATATTACCCCCAATCCCATGAGCCCTAATTTTGTTTAATAACCTCTTGTGTGGCACCTTATGAAATGCCTTCTGAAAATCCAAATACACCACATCCACTGGTTCCCCTTATCTATTCTGCTAGTTACAACTTCAAAAAACTCATAAGAGATTTGTCAAACACGATTTCCCTTTCATAAATCCATGTTGACTCTGCCCAATCCTATTATTATTTTCTAAGTGCCCTGCTAACACGTCCTTAATAATAGATTCTAGCATTTTCCCTACTACTGATTTCAGGCTAACTGGTCTGTAGATACCCGTTTTCTCTCTTCCCTCCTTTCTTAAATAATGGGGTTACATTTGCTACCCTCCAATCTGCGGGAACATAAGACCATAAGAAATAGGTGCAGGAGCAGGCCAATTGGCCCCTCGAGCCTGCTCCGCCATTTAATGAGATCATGGCTGATCCGATTTTGGCCTGAACTCCACTTTCCTGCCCGCTCCCCATAACCCTTGACTCCCCTGTTGCTCAAAAATCTGACTATCTCAGCCTTGAATATATTCAATGACTCAGCTTCCATTCCAGAATCTATGGAATTTTTGAATATGACAACCAATGCATCCACTATCTCTATAGCCACCTCTTTCAAAACCCTAGGATGTAGGCCATCAGGTCCAGGGGATTTATCGGCTTTCAGTCCCATTCATTTCTCCAGTACTATTTTTTTACCAATACTAATTTCTTTCAGTTCCTCATTCTTGCTAGAGCCTTGGTTCTCCACTATTTCCGGGAAGTTCTTTGCGTCTTCTTCCATGAAGACAGACACAAAGCATTTGTTTAATTTCTCTGCCATTTCCTTATTCCCCATTATAACTTCTCCTGTCTCAGCCTGTAAGGGATCCACATTTACTTTCGCTAATCTTTTCCTTTTTACATACCTATAGAAGCTTTTACAGTCTGTTTTTATGTCTCTCGCTAGTTTACTCTCCTATTCTATTTTCCCTTTCTTTATCAATTTCTTGGTCCTCCTTTGCTGAATTCTAAAATCCTCCCAATCCTCAGGCTTACTACTTTTTTTTGGCAGCATTATAAGCCTCTTCCTTTGATCTAATACTATCTTTAACTTCTCTTGTTAGCCACGGTTGGACCACTTTTCCTGTGGGGTTTTTGTGCCTTAAAGGAATGTATATTTGTTGTAAATTATGTATTAATTATTTAAATGTTAGCCATTGCTTGTCTACCGTCATACCTTTTAATGTAGTTTCCCAATCTACCATAGCCATCTCTCCCCTCTTACCTACGTAGTTTGCTTTGTTTAGATTTACGACCCTTGTTTCAGATTTAACTAAATCACTTTCAAACTGAGTATAAAATTCTATCATATTATGGTCACTCTTCCCTAAAGGTCCCTTTACTACAAGGTTATTAATTAACCTTTTCTCATTGCACAATACTAGATCTAAAATAGCCTGTTCCCTAGTTGGTTCCTCAACATACTGATCTAGAAAACTATCTTGCATACATTCCATGAATTCGTCCTCCACACTATTACTGCAAATTTGGTTTGCTCAGTCTATATGTAGATTAAAGTCCCCCATGATCACTGTATTACCCTTGTTACATGCGCCTCTAATTTCCTGATTTATACTCTGCCCTATATCACAACTACTGTTTGGAGGCCTATAAACAACTCCCACTCATTGCTGTTTGTGGGACCTTGCTGTGCACAAATTGGCTGCTGCGTTTCCTATATTACAAGAGTGACTACACTTCCAAAGTACTTAATTAGATGTGAAGCACTTTGGCACACCCTTGGGTCATGAAAGGCACAAGTCTTTCTCGCAACACAATGGAGCTCCCATGATAACCATGTACAGGTACAATCATTTAATTGAGTGCCTATTGTTACATTTTCATCACATTGTTTACATCTGTTCCTCAGATGGCAGTGAATATTCTTTGTGAAACAACAAAATCTTACTCTAGGCCATGGTCTGATCTTGGCAATTATGAGCTGCACTGAGCTGATTGCTGAGACACCTGCAGAGCTGTAAAATGTACTCTTCATAGAATCATAGAAAGTTATAGCATGGAAGGAGGCCATTTCGGCCCATCGTGTCCGCGCCGGCCAACAAAGAGCTATCCAGCCTAATCCCACTTCCCAGCTCTTGGTCCGTAGCCCTGCAGGTTAGAACATAAGAACATAAGAACATAAGAAATAGGAGCAGGAGTAGGCCAATCGGCCCCTCGAGCCTGCTCGGCCATTCAATAAGATGATGGCTGATCTGATCCTAACCGCCAATCTACTATCTATCACAGAACCATCTCCTGCATCTAACAGAATTGCACACACGAAATAGGAGCAGAATCAGGCTACACAGTCCCTGGGCCCGCTCCACTACCCACAGGGCCATGACCGATCCGAACCTAGACTCATGTCCAAATTCCTGCCCGCTCCCCGTAACCCTTAATGCCCTTTACTTCTAGGAAACTGTCTATTTCTGTTTTAAATTTAATTAATGTTGTAGCTTCTACAGCTTTTTGTGGCAGCATATTCCATGGACCTACCACCCTCTGAGTGAAGTAGTTCCTCCTCATCTCAGTTTTGAAAGCATCCCAAGTGCACATCCAAGTACTTTTTAAATGTAGTTAGGGTTCCTGCCTCTACCACCCTTTCAGGCAGTGAGTTCCAGACCCCCACAACCCTCTGGGTGAAGAAATTTCCCCTCAAATCCCCTCTAAACCTTCCCCCAATTACTTTAAATCTGTGCCCCCTGGTTTTTGACCCCTCTGCTAAGGGAAATAGGTCCTTTCTATCCACTTTATCTATGCCCCTCATAATTTTATACGCCTCAATAAGGTCTCCCCTCAGCCTCCTCTGTTCCAAGGAAAACAGACCCAGCCTATCCAGTCTTTCCTCATAGCTAAGATTCTCTACTCCCGGCAACATCCTTGTAAATCTCCTCTGTACCCTCTCTAGTGTAATCACATCTTTCGTGTAATGTGGTGACCAGAACTGCACGCAGTACTCTAGCTGAGGTCTAACTAGTGTTATATACAGTTGAAGCATAACCCCCCTGCTCTTGTATTCTATGCCACGGCTAATAAAGGCAAGCATTCCGTATGCCTTCTTAACCAGCTTATCTACTTGGCCTGCTACCTTCAGGGATCTGTGGACATGCACTCCAAGGTCCCTTTGTTCCTCTACACTACTCAGTGTCCTACCATTTAATGTGTATTCCCTTTCCTTGTTAGCCCTCCCCAAATGCATTACCTCACACTTCTCCGGATTGAATTTCATTTGCCACTGTTCTGCCCACCTGACCAATTTATTGATATCTTCCTGCAGTCTACAGCTTCCTTCTTCAGTATCAACCACACAGCCGATTTTAGTATCATCTGCAAACTTCTTAATCATATTCACGTCAAGATCGTTGATATATACCACAAAAAGCAAGGGACCTAGTACTGAGCCCTGCGGAACCCCACTGGAAACAGCCTTCCAGTCACAAAAACACCCATCAACCATTACCCTCTGCTTCCTGTCTCCGAGCCAGTTTTGAATCCAACTTGACACTTTGCCCTGGATTCCATGGGCTTTTAACTTCGTGACCAGTCTGCCATGTGGGACATTGTGTGGAAATGTAACAACGCCTTTCAGATCTACTCTGTTGTATTACTTTATAAACTTCTCAGTAATAATTCTTAATTCTTCGACCGTTGACATGTTCAGGGAAACTCCTAAGTAGCTGAGCTGACATGTTCTATTTGTTTTCAGCTCATTGTCTTGAAAAACAACTCGAACAAAACATTGACAGAGCAATTCAAACATCAGCAATAGCTTTATAAACTGTAATACTTACCCTACACAACCAAACTTAATAATGTAACTGTGGCTAAATCAAAACAACAAACTCCGTCATGGCAAAGGGATAATTCTCACCTTTGTTGCTGGTGTAACACCCAACTGGCATGAGTTCTTTTGGGCTGAATGAGAATGTAATAGGTTGAATTCCCAGAGAACCCCAGGAACTCCTCCTAGACATCCAACCCAAAGCAGTCTTTGGATGTGGGGAAGGCAGGGAGCGGAGGGTGGAAGGCTTGAACCCGACTGGAATTTAGGCTAGATTTTACAAGAGACAGATCTGAAATCCACCCCAAATTCCAGCCCTCCAACATGAGATACAGTTAAGTTCCGCCCCATAGTAACCCATATGCAGTTATCCTAACATACTTACTGATGCAGTGTTGCTAACATTTGGTTAGTAATGCAAATGGAGAGTTGCGGTTACACTTCCTGCTTGGACCTCTGGGGAGTGATATAGCAGAACTAACTGAGTTTCCTTCGTTGAGATACTACTTAACTGCAAAAGCCTGCAGAGATAATAAAGCGGAAGTTAGTGATAAAAGTTGAATTAAGCTTTTATTATTTAGCTCAGCCATGTTATAAGGTGATCGCCCACCATTTTCCTTCACATCAATGTCCTATCTTTTACTTTTCAAAAAGAAAACTCAAACAGCCTCCTATCATACCAATCTGTTTCTACCAATTGAAAAGGTCTGTTAGCTTTTCAATCAGCAGTAGACACACCACAGTATGGGTGGCTGATAAGTAACCATTTGAGCATGTGGTGTGTGAATCTCTGCTGCATTACCGCTTCCTCTGACCCACAGTCATCTCCAGAACGAATGCCCTAAAATTTGATAGAAGGTGCATCTTCCTGCCAGTTTTCAGCTTAAGAGCATTGTAAGAAAGACTTGCATTTATATAGCGCCTTTCACGACCACTGGACGTCCCAAAGCGTTTTACAGCCAATGAAGTACTTTTGAAGTGTAGTCACTGCTGTAATGTAGGAAACGTGGTAGCCAATTTGCACTCAGCAAGCTCCCACAAACAGCAATGTGATAACGACTAGATAATCTGTTTTAGTGATGTTGATTGACGGATAAATATTGGCCAGGATACCGGGGAAAACTCCCCTTCTCTTCTTCGAAATAGTGCCATGGGATCTTTTACATCCACCTGAGAGAGCAGACGAGGCCTCGGTTTAACGTCTCATCTGAAAAATGGCACCTCTGACAGTGCAGCACTCCCTCAGTACTGCACTGGAGTGTCAGGTTAGATTTTTGTGCTCAAATCTTTGGAGTGGGACGTGAACCCACAACCTTGCAGCAATAGAGAAAAATACCTTGGGGCAGGGAGGGAAGCAGAGCATATGTCAGAACCACCCTGTAAGATGCTCTTCCCTTGCCAATCAGCAGCAACTACGTAGGTTTTATTTAAAAGGACAACGCATTGGAGCTCCTTTTGTCTTTACCGCTCTCCTCCACTCCCCATAGTTTTGCTCTTCTTTCAGTCTAAACTAGTTTGTCATAAAATAAACTATTTACTGCTGGTCCATTTCCAATTTAATTCTCAAACCAAATATGATCGCATCTTGTAAACCCCTACATTGTTGGCCCTTCACAAATTTTATACAATAAAGTATTTACCTGGAATAAGGGCTACTTGAATACATCAAGATGTTGCACTGTCTTCTGTTCATTAAACTCTTCATTCGCAAATTGGCATCAAAAAAAGGATTTATGTGACTGCTCTGGAGAGTTTATGCTTTTTTATTGTCGCACAGACCAGTGCAGTATTATTGCTAGGCACTTGGTACAAAATTTCAATCTTCACCACATATTCAAAAGTTAGCATAAAATGGATTGTAATGTGAATGTGCACTTTCTCTTTATAAGTATATTTACAACGTTATCCTTTAAAGAACTGAAAGCTGTGTACGTTCAGTACTTCTATCGGCCCATAAACTGGAATATGTTTTGCACTGACAACTATCGCACGGTGTAACTAAGTGTCCTCAGTAGAAGAGGTTGTTGCCATCCTGGTTTAATCTCGCTTCCTTAACCCATGATGTAGAGTTCTCGGTTTCAGTTCCATGGAGCTACTGACCTTTTTTGTAATAAACACTGGCCATTTTCCACAGCAGGATGTGGGAAACACAACATTTTAAAATTTGTTCTGGGGATGTGGCCGATGCTGCAAAGCCACGTTTATTGTCCCTTCCTACCTGCCCTGAGAAAGTCGGGGGCCTTCTCCTTGAGCCACTGCAGTCCTTGTGCTCCCAGAATGGTGTTAGGTAGGGAATTCCAGGACATTGACTCAGTGACAATGACAGAGTAGTGATATGTGTCCAAGCCAGGATGGTATGTGACTTGGAGGGGAGCTTGGAGATGATGGTGTTTACATAATATTAGTGCTCTTGTCTTTCTCGGTGGGACAGGTTAGGAAGCTGGGAGGTGGCGTCAAAGTAAACTTAGAGAGCTGCTTCAGAATGGTGCTGGAGAGAGTGGATATTGAGTCCAGTGCCAGCAACATAGTGTTGAAATGATTGGCCCAGTTAAGCTCTGGTCAGTAATGTTGATGGTGAGAGATTCGGCAATGGTGATGCTGTTGTAGGTCAGGAAAGTTGGTTGTGATTTTTCTTTTGGAGGTGGTCATTACCAGGCGTGAATGTTACCTGCCACTTCTCAGCTCCAGCCTGGGTGCTGTCCAGGTCCTGTTGTACGTTGGCATAGCTTGGTTCATTACTAGAAGAGGTTTGAATATGGCTGAACACTATAGCATCATCAGCAAACAACCCCAGTCCTAGTTCTCTTTTGTGTGCGACAGAGAGTAAAAATTGTATGCAACAATATTGAATGCAATATCCAATAATTATTAATTCAGTTGCAGCAATCATTAATGGAGCAGTCCAGCTTCAAGAAACCACATCCTTTTTTTTATTCGTTCATGGGATGTGGGCATCGCTGGCAAGGCCAGCATTTATTGCCCATCCCTAATTGCCCTTGAGAAGGTGGTGGTGAGCCGCCTTCTTGAACCGCTGCAGTCTGTGTGGTGAAGGTACTCCCACAGTGCTGTTAGGGAGGGAGTGCCAGGATTTTGACCCAGGGACGACGAAGGAACGGTGATATACTTCCAAGTCAGGATGGTGGGGAACTTGGAGGGGAACTTGGAGGTGGTGGTGTTCCCATGCGCCTGCTGCCCTTGCCCTTCTAGGTGGAAGAGGTCACCGGGTTTGGGAGGTGCTGCCGAAGAAGCCTTAGCGAGTTGCTGCAGTGCATCTTGTAGATGGTACACACTGCAGCCACGGTATGCTGGTGGTGGAGGAAGTGAATGTTTAAGGTCGTGGATGGGGTGCCAATCAAGCGGGCTGCTTTGTCCTGGATGGTGTCCAGCTTCTTGAGTGTTGTTGCAGCTGCACTCATCCAGGCAAGTGGAGAGTATTCCATCACACTCCTGACTTGTGCCTTGTAGATGGTGGAAAGGCTTTGGGGAGTCAGGAGGTGAAACACTCGCCGCAGAATACCCAGCCTCTGACCTGCTTTTGTTGCCACAGTATTTATGTGGCTGTTCCAGTTAAATTTCTGGTCAATGGTGACCCCCCAGGATATTGATGGTGGGGGATTCGGCGGTGGTAATGCCATTGAATGTCAAGGGGCAGTGGTTAGACGCTTGCTTTTTGAGAGATAGTTGTTGCCTGGGACTTGTGTGGTGCGAATATTACCTGCCACTTATCAGCCTAAGCCTGAATGTCGTCCAGGTCTTGCTGCATGCGGGCATGCAGTGTGCAGTCATCAGCGAATATCACCACTTCTGACCTTATGATGGAGGGAAGGTCATTGATGAAGCAGCTAAAGATGGTTGGACCTAGGGCACTGCCCTGAGGAATTCCTGCAGCGATGTCCTGGGGCTGTGATAATTGACCTCCAACCACCACAACCATCTTCCTTTGTGCTAGGTATGACTCCAGCCAGGGGAGAGTTTTCCCCCTGATTCCCATTGACTTCAATTTTACTAGGGTTCCTTGATGCCACACTCGGTCAAATGCTGCCTTGATGTCAAGGGCAGTCACTTTCACCTCACCCATGGAATTCAGCTCTTTTGCCCATGTTTGGACCAAGGCTGTAATGAGGTCTGCAGCTGAGTGGTCCTGGAGGAACCCAAACTGGGCATCAGTGAGCAGGTTATTGGTGAGTAAGTGCTGCTTGATAGGCCCAATAAGAATAAAACCGGATAAACCACCGGGCATCAACCTCGGCAATGGTTACGGACACGGCAACGGCACACCCAGCCCAGTCGACCCTGCAAAGTCCTCCTCACCAACATCTCTGATCCTCTCTCTCCCCCCTTCAATCACCTCTCTCTCTCCCTCCAATTCTCTCCCCCCACCCCCCCCCCACCCGATTCCCTCCCTCTGCCCCCCCCCCCCCGCCCCCCCCCCCCCGATTCCCTCTCTTCTCCCCCGGCCACCAACGGATCCAGTGACGGGCCTTCTCCCACTGAGTTGAGGAAAGCGTGGCCTATTGCAGGCCACAACTGTTGGGTACTGTGCATGCGCGACCTCGGCAAACAGCGCAGATACCCCGCGCATGTGCAGAAGGCCGCAAAGATGTTCGTGCAGATAATCACTCCGTTTAAATAACGCTGGTGGGGGGGTCCTTCATGCTGCTTAACGTTGTGTTCAGCTGTGTGAGGTTAAGAGAAGGCACAGGCTGGTGCGTAGAGCTCCAAAATGGCATGCTGATTGACGTTATAATCTGCCTGCTCTGCATGCTGCTGGCGGACATTAGGTGCGCGCACGGTAACTACTTTACAAACATGGTGCCTGGCGCACTTCCCGTCAGAAGTATGAAGGATCCCCCGCCAGTGCCAATTAAAGGGATCATCAACTACTTACAGGTTAGTTGCTGGTTTATTTCTTCTGGGTGTTGCTGCAATTCCACAAGTTTTGGGTGCTTTCTATAGTTGGTTAAACTTTCAATAGTCTACAGGGAGTGGTCTGGCAGGTGCTGAAGTACTTTTTTGCTGACTTAAAGACTTGTGCACAGATCAGTTACTCCCAGACATGGGTGGACTAGTAGGCATTCCTCTTGGCATTGATTATGACTGGGAGAATGAGCAGAGGCCACAGAGAGCAGGACAAACTGCTAGAAGAGCGAGGAGGTGGAGGGACCAGAAGGGCTCTCAGCTGGAGGCCATATCCGCAGAGGGTGTTTAGGGAGCAATGCTCCTACCTGAACTTCAGCGACTTTTATGTATCTGGCTCCTTCCAAGTTGCTGCTGGAGGTATAAGCAACATCTCTCAGTTTGCAGTGTACTGCTGCATAAGGGAGGTCACTGAGGCTCTCTATGCAAAGAGAGACAACTTCATCTCATTCCCCCTTGCCAGAGAGAAGCCGGCAGAGTGAGCACAAGAGTTTGCAAGGATTGCAGGCTTCCCCATTGACGGCACATACATTGCTTTGCATGCACCTCATGTCAATACTGCCATGTACCTGAACCGAAAGGAATTCCACTCCCCCAATGTACAGCTAGTGTGTGACCACAGGCAGCGAATCATGCAGGTCAATGCCCGGTATCCTGGCAGCCATCACGATGCGTTCATTCTGCAGCAGTCCTCTCTGTGCCAGCTGTATTTTAACCACCACGGTAAAGCAAAGGGTGGCTACTGGGCGACAAGGGTTATTCGCTGATGACATGGCTCCTGATTCCGTTCTGCAACCCACGCATATGTGCACAGCAGGCATAAAACAAGAGCCATGCTGCCACAAGAAATCTGATAGAGCAGACCATTGGTGTCCTGAAGCAACAATTCCGCTGCCTAGGCTGCTCTGGAGGAGCCCTGCAGTACTCGATGAGTGGGTCTCAACCTTACCATCATGAGAGGACAGCCCTTGCCACCACCTATCAGGCGAGAAGCTGAGGAGCAGGAGCATGAGGAAGAGGAGGCAGAGGAGGAGGAGGAGGAAGAGGAAGAGGCAGAAGAGGAGGAAGAGGAAGGGAGGCCCCTTCCTGCCTGGGCTCTACATGAACAAATAATTAATGTGTGTTACCTGTAACCTCAACCCCAATTCTCAATTCACGAACAGTTCCACACTCCTTACCTTCCCTCTGTCACTGACCATCACATTGTCCTCTTTCCCACAATGCAAAAATAAAAGCCAACACAAAATACACATTCCAATCCAAATTTATAAATTAAAGCATGCTATAGTGCATACAAAATAAACTAATCACCCTTATGCATTCCCATAGTGGCTCTTCCATGTGCCTTTGCCTCTCCTAGTGCTCCTACGAGGTGCTTCCCCAATGGCTATAGCATGGCTGGTGGAAGGCTGCTGACTTTCAGTGGAGATGACTGTAGATGGTCTTGGAGGGCGACCTCGAGCAGCTCTGGGCCTAGAGGGCCCGGCTTCAGACTGCACCATCTCGCCCTGGGCTGCAGCAGTCTGGGCTGGCTGGCTGACAGGCAACAACAAGGACACTGGTGGCGTAGCAGGGGTGGGAGCATGAATGCTGTCATCCGGAGAGAGGACAGCAGGTTCATACTCCATGGAGCCACTGCCACTCTCCTAGGGTGGCGCCTCAAATCCTAGTAATGTGTTGCCGAGCAGATTGCTGGAGTACTGTGACGCCCTGGAAGCCCCTTTGAACAGTGGTTTCCAGAGCCATGATGGCAGCAGTCTGAGATTGCATGAAACCAGCCTGAACTTCCACTGCAGCACTCGGATGTTGGCTGTCTGCTGCTTGTGCTGTAATGGAAGCTGAAACATCGGCCATCAGATGCTGCGCATTGGTTGGTTCCACAGATGTGTTGATGGAGGTGGCCACCCATTCCATGTTGGAAAGGATGGGCTCCAAGTTCTGTGCAAAGCCTTGTGCCAAGTTGATCATGGACTCCTCCATGCTCCTTGACATTGAACGCAGGCTTTCTGGTAGGCTTCCCAGTGCACCAGGCATTTGGGTGTGTACACCTATCAGCTTACTTCTGTAGCCTGGCCCATCAAAGCCCTCATCTAAGTCCTCTGCAGCAGAACTAGTGTGCGACCTCACCCTCCGGCGAGCTGGCACCTGCACTATCCTTTCGCCCTGCCCTGGCTGCAGCGCACTCGTGCCCGGTGTCTCACCACGTGCACACCCCGCCTCTATCCTATCTTTTAATTTATGCGCAGTGTCAGTATCTAAGCTGGTGGTTGCGACTGTGAAATCGAGTGATGGTGTGTCTTCATCTTCATTGTCTTCTTGCTGTTTCGCCACTGCTTGGGCAGGTTGCAATTCTTGGGTATCTGAAATGAAAAAGGGACAAGTGTCGGGCTGTGGTGAGGGGAGAAGAGAAAGTAAGAAGTGCATGCTTACACCATCAGCAGCTTGTAAGTCAGAGGAGATTGTGAGATGAGGGAGAAGTGGGATGAGAGAAGGAGGACTAAGTATGTGGATTCAGCTCTGCTGGTGGCCAAGGGCTCAGCAATGTCCCTTCCCATAGTGGCCAGCACTGTCTCCTCAATGGAGGTTAGAACATGCAGGCGTATCTTTCTCCCTCTGGTTAGTTCCCGCTGCCTCCTATTGTGTGCCACCTTCTCCTGCAAGAGAGAGGGAAGTGTGCCAGTGAGTGTGGCACAATATGTTTGGGTGATGTGGCTGTCATGGTTGAATAGCTGCTAGTGTGTGCAAGCTGCGAGATGTGGGTTTGAGGCTTGTAACAGTGCTAAGTGTATGAGGGTGAGGTGAAGCATATGAATGTTAGGTATGAGTCATGATTGATAGAGATTGTTGGTAGGTGAGTGATGGGGGTCTGGTGAATTGAGCAGTGGCTGAGGCTAGTGGTGCAGTTGGTAGGATATTTGAAGATGCATTCACTGACCTCGACCACTCGTGTGAGATCATTAAACTTCTTCCTGCGCTGCATCCATGTTCTTGGTGCTGTACTCCAGGCATTGACCTCCGCGGCTATCTGCTCCCACTGCCTTCTGAGCAAGTGCCTGGATGGCCTCCTGCCCCCCTGAGGATACAGTACATATCTCCTCTGTTCCACCTCTTCAGCCAAGACCTCCAGTGCAGCAAACCTTGTTGCCCGCTCTCTCCCATGGTCAGTCATTCTTCACTCTTTCCCAGGTCAGATTCACTTGTAGAACGACTCCCAGAACCTATTCCAGCCACAATGTACCTCCCCTTTAAGAGCTGCAGGCTAGCTTTAAGTAGTGCTAGGCATTTACGATATTGGGCCCCCTGCTGATGCGTGTAGCCAGTGAACAGTGTGGGAGTGCTGGCTGCATGCAGAAATCATGATAACGAGCAGGCAGCACGCAGTTGGCATGCTGCCTGCATTACACTGAGCGGGCACGGGTTAATCGTGCATCACAATCCCTGCGCCCGTTCTCGGGGGCTAACCAATTTAACCCCCCTCTCTCTTTATACTCTGTTTCTTATCACTGCTAGGTGACAGCTCTACCATAACTCTCCTTTGTTTCTCAGCTTTCCTGTGAACTTTATTCCACTTGTCTGAACAGATGCCGTCTCTTTGTTGTGCATTTCCTTGTAATTAGCACTCGTAAATATCAATTCCCTTTGATTCAGCAAAAAGGCTGTTCGACAGGATGGGGGAATTCGAGACGGGGTCATGTGATGAATCCTCCAGGAATATGTCCAACCAGAGTTGGTGACCCTAATTTAGACAGGGGTCATCTTTCCAAAATTGTACTCCAAGTGTGGAACCTTATCCTCCATGGTGCATATGAAAGTTTTTTGCATGTACTCTCCATATATAGGCGAGTGTATTCAAATTAAATACAAGTTAAAGAAATACACCCACTTTTCATTTGCGTCACTACTATGCTGGATGCAAGGCTGTTGCCTGACCCAGGTGTTCTATGTTGCAAAGGTGAATGGGAGCGGGTTCCATAGATTTTTTTAGTTGCAGGGTCAGTGCAATCGCTCTCAAAGCAATGGATTATATAGGTCCAAAAGGCTGGTGCAAACATGCAGCAAAATCTCACCTCCATTTTCACATGATTCCTCAGCAGAGACAGGGAGCTCACTACCAATGTTCAAATGAGCCCGAGGCAGGAAGCTCAGTTGGGGTTAGGAAGGCATCTTTGTGTAAGTCCTGCCTCTCCCCCAGAGATGGCCCCAACAACAAAAAGACAGAAATTCTAGGTCAGCCTGTCAGCATGCACAATTGTGTATTGACGGAGAGCCAGAATGAATCATTCCATGCTAATTCTCTGCACAGTAACCAGTCAGTTGTTTTGGAGCGAGGGGATTTCCAACCATAAGATTTGTTTTGAACAGTGCTTGGCACCATTTTTCTTTTAGCCCTTTGAGAAATGCATAAACCTGATGTCAACACACAAAACGAAAAGGAGACCACAATGTTTTTTTAAATTTTGCTTCCAAACCTGATACTGGGAACTTTCTTGCACGTGCATGTACTTTAAGAGTACTCTAATTTGATGTGCAATATGCAGTAGAATAAAATTATTAAAATGAAGGTTTCTCCAACATTGTAAATGTAACTATTTGAACTCAGATGAGAGCCAGGCTATTTTATTTTTGTTATGTGTTTTTAAAGCACTAATGGGACTCCAGTGCCATTGCTCATGGTGAGCTACCTTGTTTTACAATGACAGCAGTGTCACACCATGTGATATGCATCTGCCAGGAACTTACTCAAGGATTTGCCCAATCAGCCGCCATAACTTCGTCAGCAGATTGGCGGAAATTCCAGATAGACGCATAAACCTTTCTGCCAATGTTCCTCTGAAGTCACAGCTGCTGATTGGAGGAACCCCTGAGGAAATTCCTGGCAAACATTTTAAACAATAAGTTGCTCTCTTATAGCACTGTTAATGGACAAAAAAAATTGTGGGTGTGAATTTCCTCGGCGTTTTCAGTGCGGTGTATAAATGGGGTGGGAATTTTTTTTTAGCAAGGAAATTCGGGTAGAAGTCATTTCCACCCCATGTGTGCCTTTACAATACTACCCCCTAGTTTCCTCGCACTTTTTGAGCCTTTCCACGATCCACCCGCTGTGTCCCCGCCGACCTGATTTGCATATGCCAGAGTGAGAACCAGTGGCGTAGCAGCTGTGAGTTTCCTGGATTTGCATTGCTAAAGTACTACAGGTAACTTAGGCTAAGATTTATGAGGTGCAGCAGCTGCCAGGAGCTGATACAGGCGGAACTGAGGAGTTCCTGACAGAAGATTCTGGAGAATTTGAATACAGACTTATGAAGCTGGGAAACGCTTTTTAAATTTTTTTTTTGGCACAGTCTGGACTAATGAGCCCGAGGCGTGAGTTCAAATCCCACCACAGCAGCTGGGGAATTTAAATTCAGTTAATTAAATAAATCTGGAATAAAAAGCTAGTGTCAGTAATGGTGACCATGAAACTACCGGATTGTCGTAAAAACCCATCTGGTTCACTAATGTCCTTGAGGGAAGGAAATCTGCTGTCCTTACCTGGTCTGGCTTATATGTGACTCCAGACCCACAGCAATGTGGTTGACTCTTAACTTCCCTCTGAAATGGCCTAGCAAGTCATTCTGTTATACCAAGAAGCATGGACTGCAGCGGTTCAAGAAGGCGGCTCACCACCACCTTCTCAAGGGCAATTAGGGATGGGCAATAAATGCCGGCCTTGCCAGTGATGCCCACATCCTGTGAACAAATAAGAAAAAACACACCTGGATTTGCTTCTCACAGGGTCAGACCACCTGAAGGTTTTTGGACCTCTTACAGTCAGGGGTTCTCAGGAATCGGTATGGCATTCCCTATGGGCATGCTCATGTTATGTCATTATTATAGAGGAGGAGGACCAGAGGATGCATCAAAGGAGACTCGGGCAGCATTTATTGCAAGAACCACACAGCAGGATATCACTAAAGTCTTCTGTGCAAAAAAAGTCTACCTTTGACACCACAGCTTTACATCCATCTCCCCCACTTTCAAATAAAGGGACATTCCCTCAAACTACTATCCATTCTAACACATGTCAACACAGCAGCCCTCTTGGCTCCTACCTGACCATGACAAACATCATCACCTGAGTGAAAATGTTAACATCATATAACTGAACTCTTTCCTGTATGAATCTAACCTCCATTAATAACAAAGTGAGTGCACATTATATTTTATTACAGTGAATTCCAAAGTGCACACAATCAACCTGCTCTTTCTTAATACCGTTCTTCCCCTGGGTGCCACATATGCCTTGTTTTTTAACCTATTCTCATGCTCCTTCCAGGTGCCATGTGTTTAAGGGGTTTAAGGGTTGTGCATTGAAGAAATTCCAGGTCTCCACCCCAAAGACATCACTGTGGGAATTCCTACAGGGGGCAGGGTGGTTAGAAGTTTCATCTGCCACATTGATGCGTAACGTCAGGTTAGAGATGGAGCAGGCAGGGTGTCGTTATCCATCAGAATTCCCACTACTCCGACCACTTTTGAGCCGAGTGACCTGGACACCGACTAGACACTAGAGTGACGGAAATGGGCCCCACGGTGTCCAGGCTTGCACTTTGGTCTGGAACATCCCAGAGGAACATAGGCAGCACCAATGAAACTAGTCCGTTTATAAAGGGGCCGATTTCCACTCTCTTTGCAATTTCAGCCAGCTATGGTGTCTTGACCTGCAGCAGTTGTCAAACACCATATTTTGTGCCCTCCTTCTAGCGAGAAACTGGTTATAAGACTTCATGGAAGGGTCCAGGCCTGGGACTGAGTGGTGGACTGCAGTCCCAGCAGAGTCCAGGCTCATTTATGAAAGGTGGAGAGAAGTGTGAAAGTGGGGGGGCCTGAATCACCCACGTGGAAATGGGCAACGAGTGGGAAAGTAGAGGCCTGAGTTGCACATGTACATCACTGAGGGGCACTAATAGGTTACTCCTGCACAAAGGCTCCAAAATATTCAGGGCAAAGTCTGTGCACATGCACGGAGGCCCAACAAGTATTGAAAAGGGAGTCCCATATGACGAAACTATGCTTCAGGAATACAGCCAACTTTAGCCCCAGGCTCCCGAGAGAGATAAAACCAAAAGGTCAGAACTGAAAGATCAACGACCTGAAACATTACTCCTGTGGCGGATCGCCACCTAAACGGGCATTATCCACTTTTCCGTCCGTGGACAAAATATCGAGCACCTTCCCTTTAAGGCACCTTACCTTTAAGGCAGGAGTGGGCGGGGCCTCAGGATTTTTCCAGTGAATTCTGGGAGCAGTCTGTTCAGCCATTTTGTACCATGCAGTTGTATTAAAGAAGTCTCTTGTTTTCCACACATGGATTCAGCCTTAATTCATGTTTCGCGGCAGCCTCAACACTCCTACCCTTTCTCTCTCCACAGATGCTTCCTGACCTGCTGAGTGTTTCCAGCCTTTTCTGTTTATATTTCAGATTTCCAGCATCTGCAGTATTTTGCTTTTGCTTTAGATGCTGTAGGGTCTGGATGGATGGAAGAATGAAGAATGGGTTTCTTCATCTGCAATTATCTTGTAATCTTGTGGGACATTGCTGTGTACAAAATGGCTATCAAATTTACCCATGTAACAACAGTAACTACAATGAAATTAATTCTAGATGAAGCACTTTGAGATGTTTCTGAAAGATGTCATAAAGCACGATATAAATGCAAGTTCTTGCTGTCTTATACACAAGTTTAAGATTTCACCACAGTCAACAGAGGAAATCCCTTCCCCTCCCGGTTTTCAGCCGAGTTAGCCAATTCAACCGTCATCCCCTGAGCCCACCACCTTAGACTTTGTGTCTCCACCCACAGATTGTAATCTGGGACTTCTGACTCCGTGACTTTCGTGGCCCTTGACCATCCACCATGACCCCTGATTGCGCAGAAGGGTAAAACCAGTCAGCTCACAAAATGTTTTTGTTTGTGGTCTACAGCGATTCAACTGCTCTTGAAACAGTTGGTGTACAGTCTGTCTGAGAAGCACCGTGACTAGGAAATTATTTTGACAGGAAGTCCCAAATTTGGTTTTACTTAGTCACATATTTTTCCTTTTCCCACGGCAAGTGAACTTGGAAAACCTACCCTATAAATAAAAATGTTAGTTGCGATACTACACTAACAGGAGATCTAATGTTTTTGGGTGGGGTGGGGAGTGTATATGTTGTGATGCATGAGGTGAACACATTGGTAACGGGTTTATAGTACTTAAGGAAGGGTAATGATGTTTCTTGTGAATGCATGAATCTGGATTCTTTCATTGTTCTTACATTTGAACGTTATTTATTTTGCAGGTTATCATGAACTTCCTCCTCCAGTGAACCTCTCTTTAACGTCCTACAACTTTAAGACCACATTAACATGGGCCTATGGAGATGAGACACCTGAAACAACAAACTTTACTGTCCAGTTCAGGGATTACCAGTGTGTATTTATTTTAAATTTTTAATTTATTATAATTGTTTCAAACAGTTTGTAATTTGATAAGCTGAACAGGAATCCCTTTGCTTTTTCTTTATATACAGAACTGCACAATGGCAGATGTTTCCACCCTGCTCAAACATTGCGTCGCATCACTGTGATGTCACAAAAGCCTTTAACGTGAACCTCACTGCATTAAATTCCTATTATGCTAAAGTCAAAGCGGTTACACAATTTCAAGAGTCACGATTTACTTTCTCTAAAAGATTCTGTTTTAAAGAGAATGGTAAGTTGATTTTGTCATTTAATAGGTCATTTCTATAAGATGCAACAAGATGAAGCAACTTTTGAATGATAAACGAACAGTGACAGACAGCAAAAGATCCCCTGGTCTATCCAGCCTGTCCCACACAATTGTGATACCTCATGCATCACAACATATACACTCCCCACCCCACCCAAAACCATTAGATCTCCTGTTAGTGTAGTATCTAGTCGTTATTTGTAGTGAAATTGAAAGTTTTTTTAAATAAATATATTTGGGGGAGAAATTCGGCATGTTAGCGCCCCCAGTTAGCGCCTGGCGGGGACAGCAAATTCGCCGGCCCCGTAGCACCGACGATAACAGTTAGCGCCTCGGCACCTTTCGTCATGCAGATCATGACGTCAGCGAGGGTGCAACGCTCGCTGGGCGCCCGATCTGCAAACTTCAGTAGCACCCCCCGCCTTACTGCCTCGCGCCGACAGCGCCAGGGAGCGGAGGCGTGAACCAGCCAGCTGGCGGGGCGCTACTTAAAGGGATGTGCCCCAGCTATCACGGAACTTCCGTTCCAAAGGTCAGTTATGTGTGTCAGAGAGCGCAGGATGTATCTGCAGCCAAATAAAGGCTGCTTAGTCCCCAGAGTGTTGCGGGCCGTCAAAGGGCCGTTTTGCACTCCCCGAATCATTGGAGGCTGGTGTGCGGACTCCAGTGACCCTCCCCTTTAGTGGCTGGAAGGTGCCTTTGCCAATGCTCACTCTCGATTACACGACACCTCATATTCCTTATCGCTTGGAGCCTAACGCCACTCACCTACGCCATTAGCGCCTGATTTAGCGCTCCCCTGCATTCTTTGAACACTGAGACTGAATTTAGTGGGCAGTGTGATTGATTAGCACCTGGCGCTAAACTTCCAACTTCTCAAAAGTTAGTGCCCCTTCCTGGGCACTACTGAATTTCTAGCCCTTTATGTTCTTGATCCAAATAGCAGCGAGGAGATCTTCACCCTGTTTGCTTTCTGTTAACTTTATAGATAATTTCTACTTTACTCTTTCAATATTTGGTCACAGAGTGTTTTGATACACTCCAATAACCTTTCAAACAATAATATACTGTGGTAGTTTGGGAAAAGGTACAGTAGGATATATTAGTACCTTTAACACAGTAGGAATGGCCATCTGTACCAATATAGCAACTAAGACCACATTACAAAACGATTAGGCAGAGTCAACATGGTTTTATGAATCGGAAATTGTGTTTGCCAAATCTATTAGAGTTTTTTGAGGGTGTAACTAGCAGGGTAGATAAGGGGGAACTGGTGGATGTGGTATATTTGGATTTTCAGAAGGCATTTGATAAGATGCCACACAAGAGATTGTTACACAAGATTATGGCTCAGTGGATTGAGGGTAATATATTAGCATGGATTGAGGATTGGTTAACGGACAGAAAAAAGAGAGTAGGAACAAACGGGTCATTTTCGGGATGGCAGGATGTAACTAGCGGAGTACCGCAAGGATCAGTGCTTGGGCTTCAGCTATTTACAGTCTATATCAATGACTTAGATGAGGGGACCGAGTGTAATATATGCAAGTTTGCGGACGATACAAAGCTAGATAGGAAAGTGAGCTGTGAGGAGGACTCAGAGGCTGTAAAGGGATATAGACCGGTTAAGTGATGGGCAAGAACTTGGCAGATGAAGTATAATGTAGGGAAGTGTGAAATTATCCACTTTAGTAGGAAGAATGGAAAAGCAGAATATTTTTTAAAAGGTGAGAGACTAGTAAATGTTGGCATTCAGAGGGATTTGGGGCTCCTTGTACACGAATCACAGAAAGTTAACATGCAGATATAGCAAGCAATTAGGAAGGCAAATGGTATGTTAGCCTTTATTGCAAGGGGGTTGGAGTACAAGAGTAAGGAAGTCTTGCTGCAATTATATAGGGCATTGGTGAGACCACACCTGGAGTACTATGTACAGTTTTGGTCTCCTTACCTAAGGAAGGATATACTTGCCTTAGAGTGGGTGCAACGATGGCTCACTAGATTGATTCCTGTGATGAGAGGACTGTCCTATGAGGAGAGATTGTGTAGAATGGGCCTATATTCTCTGGAGTTTAGAAGAATGAGAGGTGATCTCATTGAAAGGTATAGAATTCTTAGAGGGCTTGACAGGGTAGGTGCTGAGTGGCTGTTTCCCCTGGTTGGAGAGTCTAGAACTAAGGGCCATAGTCTCAGGATAAGGGGCAGCCATTTAGGACTGAGATGAGGAGAAATGTCTTCACTCAGAGGGTGGTGAATCTTTGGAATTCTCTACCCCAGAGGCTGTGGATGCTCAGTCGTTGAGTATATTCAAGACTGAGATCGATAGATTTTTGGGCACTAAGGAAAAGTGGAGTTGATGTAGAATTTCAGCCATGATCTTATTCAATGGCATGAAGGCTCAATGAGCTGTATGGCCTACTCCTACTCCTACTCCTTAAGTTCTTATAGACAGTTCCTCAAATTTTCATTGCTGAGTAACTTTTAAAACTAAGTAAAGTTGTTCAGTCACAGAACGCAAAGGATTTTTAAATATTCTCCGTAATCTCCACACATTGAGCTGCTGAGGTGAGGTATAAAGATTGCCACACATTTTATTTTAATGGTAGCAGTAACCTATTTAAAATAATTGGATTATTGCCTCACTTTAAGATAATTGGCAAGAAAGCCAGGGGGGAAATGAGGAGAATGTTTTTTACGCAGTGAGTTGTTGTGATCTGGAATGCATTGCGTGAAAGGGGGGTGGAAGCAGATTCAATAGTAACTTTCAAAAGCGAATTGGATAAATACATGAAAAGGAAAAAAATGCAGGGCTGTGAGGAAAGAGTGGGAGAGTGGGACTAATTGGATAGCTCTTTCAAAGAGATGGGCTGAATGGTCTCCTTCTGTGCTGTATGATCTGAGGCAGACAAATTTGAGTAATTCAATATCATTCCATGAACTTTGTTTCTCAGCTGCAAATATCTAAGTTAAAGAAAAATCTACCTGACACACCGGGGATCACAGGGTCCTGTTCATTATATTCTGTTCATATGACATTCTTCTGTCCACTAATTTAACTGAGGCAACAATCACATTATTTTAGAAAGGTTAATGGCACCATTAAAATAAGAGGCAGATAAATGTCATACAGACACATTAAACATTCATCCGCTAATTATTGTGAACAGTAATTTCTAGCCTGTACGCATATAGACTTCAGCAGGATCCTGAATGTTACTTAATTATATTGTTTCCATGCTTTACACAGCCACAATAGGTGCTCCCACTGTAGAAGTTAAGGTCCATGGACAACAAGTCATTCTGAGATGTATTTACCCTGTTGTTGCAAAACTGACTACAGAGACTGGCCTGAAAGTTAACCGTGACTTTAGATGTAATATTTGCCATTGGCGGGAAGGAAACAATGAATTGGTATGTACCATTAAATAATAAAATGTCATTAGCAAATGTTGATATGCACAGTTCAAGTGAATGTAACTTCACTGCTTATGTCAGACATGCTGTTATTTGTCATTGTTTAATTACGCTTTTTAATGTGTTCCAAATTATAAGAAAACTTTACAGCACAGACCGGGGCCTGTGCCAGATTTCTGAAAGAGCTATCCACTGAGTCTCATTCCCCTACCCCTTCCCCAACACTTTAAAAATGTTATTCAAATATTTATCCACATCCTTTTTAAAATCTATTATGGACTCTGCTTCCACTAATCTTGAGTATCCCATGTCCTTAAACATTCTGCACTAAAAAAATTCTCCGAACCTCTCCCTTAGTTCTTTTGGTGATGAACTTAAATTTATGCCCTCTAGTTACTGACTCACCAACCAGTGAGAATATTTTTCCCTATTTATCAAAACCCTTCAGAATTTGGAATATCTCAATCAAATCTCTTAATTTTCTTTAGGAATTATGTCAAAGCTATGGGAAGGGTGCAGAAGATATTCACTACAATGACAGCAGGGATGAGTGGCTTTAATTATGAGAAGAGATGAATGAATAAGGTGCCAATTTCTCTAGTTTCTACTCATAATTAAAGCCTCTCATCCCTGCTGCCATCTTAGTGAATCTCTCCTGTGCCTTTTCCATAGCCTTAATATCATTCCTAAAGTAGCACACCCAAAACTGGATAAAGTAATCTAACTATGGCCCAGCAAATTATTTGTAAGTTACCCGTGAAGTCCCCTAAGGATCTATCCTTGTCCCCCTCTCCCTGGCCACTGTCTGAGGCTGAACCAGACTATTTGCAACCTTGGCATCCTCTATGACCCGGGCTGAGCTTCTGACCCCATATCCGCTCCATCACCAAGACCGCCTACTTCCACCTCCATAACATCGTCTGTCTCCACCCTTGCCTCAGCTCATCTGCTGCTGAAACCCTCATCCATGCCTTTGCTACCTCTAAACTCGACTATTCCAATGCTCTCCTAGCTGGCCTCCCACCTTGCACCCTCCGTAAACTTGAGCTCATCCAAAACTCTGCTGCCCATATTCTAACACGCACCAAGTCCCGTTCACCCATCATCCTGTGCTCGCTGACTTACACTGGCTCCCAGTCCAGCAATGCCTTAATTTTAAAATTATCGTCCTGTTTTCAAATACATGGCCTCACCCCTCCCTATCTTTGTAACTTCCTCCAGCCCTACAACCCTCCGAGATATCTGCACTCCTCCAATTCTGGCCTCTTGCCCAGCCCCGATTTTCATCGCTCCACCATTGTCAGCCGTGCCTTCAGCTGCCTAGGCCCCAAGCTCTGGAATTCCCTCCCTAAACCTTTTTGCCTCTCTACCCCTCTCTCCTCCTTTAAGATGCTCCTTAAAACCTACCTTTTTAACCAAGCTTTTGGTCATCTGCCCTAATATCTCCTTATGTGGCTTGATGTCAAATTTTGTTTGATAACGCCCCTGTGAAGAGCCTTGGGACATTTTAGTATGTTAAAGGCACTATATAAATGAGAGTTGTTGTTGTTGTTGCTCTTGTTGTTTAGCATTATTTCGGCTCTGTTGTTCCTGCATTTTTTTTCTAATTTGTCTACCTATGTCTTCGTCTATCTCCTTTCCACTGTTCAGTTGTCTACAATATACTTCCAATAAAGTAATAGTTCCCTTTTCATTCTTTAACTCTAAGATTTTGTAACTAGGAATGTTCAACTTCCAGATCTACCCTAAGTCATGTCTTTTTAAAATCCTATTATATCATTACTGCTCCCAAAGCAATTGTGCCTCTAGCTCACGAGGTTTATTCACCACCTGCCTCCGTTTATTTGACAATCTTACTCACTTTAATCCATTCTCCTTCTGATCTGTTCTTTATCATTTTCCTTTTTTTCTTTTATCTTTCCTACATTCTTTATCCCTTTTTCTTTCCTTTCTGCTTTCTCATCTTGTTTTTTCTCTCCCCCACAGCACTAGTTACTCTCCCAGTGAGGAGTGTTCAGGTGAAACTCATTCACCTTGTAGAAATGGTGAAATATCTCTCTAGCCACGCATTTAACTCCCTTATCATAATATTCTTATACTGACTGGTGCATGGCACTGGGAGTAATACTGAGTTTACTACCCGTGATGTCCTGCTCTTTAACCTATCTCCTAATTGTTGAAACGTCTTTTGCAGGGCCTCAATTTTATTTTTTCGTGTGCCTGGGGTTCCAGCATGAAACAAAGAAAGAGCTTGCATTTATGTAGCATCTTCAGGACTTCCCAAAGCCCTACACAGTCAATGAATTATTTTTAAGTCCAGTCACTGTTATTGCATATCCTGCAGTGGGTCTTAAACCCACAACCTCTGACTCAGACAAGAATGTTACCACTGAGCCAAGTTGATAAATAAAATCTGGCTGTTGTCCTTCCCAATCCAAAACCTTTAGCATCACTTCCATGTTATCCATTAACCTGACACCTGGGAGGAAACACATCATTCTGACCTTTGTGCTAGCTGTGGTTCAGTGGGTAGCACACTCACCTCTGAGTCATGAAGGTTGTGGTTTCAAGTCCCACTCCATGGGACTTGAGCACATAAAGCTAGGCTGACACTCCAGTACAGTGCTGAGGGAGCGCTGCACTGTTGGAGGTGCCCTCTTTCGGATGAGACATTAAACCGAGGCCCCGTCTGCTCTCTAAGGTGGACGTAAAAGATCCCATGGCACTATTTCGAAGAAGAGTAGGGGAGTTATCCCTGGTGTCCTGGCTAATATTTATCCCTCAACCAACATAACAAAAACAGATTATCTGGTCATTATCACATTGCTGTTTGTGGGGCCTTGCTGTGTGCAAATTGGCTACCACATTACAACAGTGACTACACTTCAAAAATACTTCATTGGTTGTAAAGCGCTTTGAGATGTCCGGTGGTCATGAAAGGCGCTCTGTAAATGCAAGTCTTTCTTTCTTTTGTTCCGGCTACAAAAGGACTACTCTATTCCCCTAACTATGGAATCTTTTATTACTAACAGACTAACTGGAACTAACTGGAACAAACTAATACCAGACATATTATAAATTATATCTATTAAAGTGAATTACTTTGTAATCTTACTCTTTTATTGTACAATTCTCTAGAAAAATTGTCGAATTAGAAAATTAAGATGGAAATTAAATATAACACAGCCAAGAGTTACCTTATGTGTGTCTGCTCAAGTGAATTCAAAGCAATGGAAAATGAAAGAAGAATGGTCAACACAAAAGTGCTTCAAAGTTCAGTCCTTAGATATACAAGGTAATGTGGCCATACAGTTAGAATTGCGTTCAGAATTGCATTGTAAATTGCAGCTATTCAAATGTCAGTGCAACTGGCCCAAGACATCAGCTAAAGCCCAGACCTGTGTTAATCTGCAGACCCAGTGTTAACTGACATTCATAACACCCCCAATTGCCATCAAAGATCTCATTACACAGGGCCAAAATAATCATTCTTATTAAGCTTTCGCATCTCACATGTGTTCTCTTGACATGGATTATGACCTGAAAATAGTACTGATGACATACAATATATGACATATCAAGCATATCTAATTATATGAAATAAATATAATGAAATGCATTGAGAAACCAGTACAAACCATGATGTTCGCACAAGTGATCCCTCTATTCCATTATCCTTCTATCTCTGGACTTGTCTGATACATCTTCTTGATGTCACAAACTGAAATATTCATTATTCTATCACCCTGCTAACTTTAATTCGGCTTCAGTTGTCATAGGGGTATTTTATTTTAGTATTATTTAGCTGTAGTTCATTTTTAATTACAGTACACATCGACAGCAGAGAAATGATGGCAAGATCAGAGTGCAATGCTAGTTGACGTTAAAATATGGCACCAAAACTCCATGGTCCTAGGGCAGCAAAGTGAACAATTTCTAGGCCGGAAGGGGTGACGTTACGCCAAGCCTCTGTCCCTTTTGACCGCAGCAAGAAATGGGGTGGGCATATTATGATGTCATACTAATGAGAAAAATACATCATACAACATAGTTCCTGCCTCAGCAAATCTAGGTGCAAGGGATCCCTGGTGTACAGTGTTGATAAGGATCTCCAAGGGGGGTGGGGGTAGTGGAATTTAAGCTTTATAAGACTAGTTTCCTGAAATCGGATTTTCTTGGGTCACTTCTCCCCACCTGAGGTGATTACCTGATTGATACTGTAAAGGCGTAGGCACCAGCTAACATTTGCTAACATCACAGTTTGTATTGGTTTTTCAATGCATTTCATTATATTTTATTTTAATTATTTCACATGATTAGATATGCCTGATAGACACACATTTTTTTGTTTTTATATTTTATTTTAATATTTTATATACACAAATGCCCCGACCCTGAGATTTGGAACAGAACCAGGGTGCATTCATGAATTTCTGGGCCATGATTTATAAGAGAAGATATATTGCATTCAGTCCTGTGATGTAGATTCAAGTAACATCATTATTCTAAGGAGAAGGTAGTATGCAGTATTTTGCATCACATCTTATATAGAACAATAGTGCTGTTCCAATTTTATTTTCAGGAGATTTCTTACACCTGCATTAATGAGTAATAATGTTTTGTTTTTGTTTCTTTTTTGCCTTCTAGAGACTCTAATTGTACTTCTAGCTGTGGTTGCATTTTTCTTGGGGCTTGTAACTGTCAGCGTTCTCTGGAAACTTTTAAAAAAGGAATTAGTCTTGCCAAAATCCTTGGTAAGTAATTCTGTCATTTAAAAATAAAATTTACAGGGGGGCTGTTGGTGCATATGTTGTTTACATTGACCTTTCATCTTTGGGACCTGAACTGGAACCCAAACAACACTGAATGAATGAAAGTTTCCTCTTTCTGCTGACTCGAAAAAACATGAGTAAAACAAGTTTGAGCAGTCCCAATCCAAATCCTAGTTGGTGTCAGTACAAAGCAGAGGACGACTGATAATTTGACTAATAGTAGTAAGGAAAGTGCCACACAGGTGCAGTTGGGAGGGATACTGCCATGAATCTGGGGTTAAAGTATATTACTGGGTAAATATCTCACATCTGATTTCTGTTACATCTCTTCTAGGTGCTTGACTCAAACACTAGGGGGGGGGGGATTTTTTGGGGGGTCAGCGGGCGCATTTGGTGGTGGGTCGGCCAGGAATGTTTCTTTTTGACAGCAGGTAGGGATCCCGCACCCCACCACCGACCCCGACTGCACCGGACCTGCCGAGGTAGGCGAAATCACGGCCTTGGTGTCCAAAGTAGAAAACTGTTCCATTCTCCAGTAACGTTTCTCATCTTAATTAGCACAATATTAGAAAAATACTAATTTTTACTGCAACTACGTAGTATATTGTACAATAGCTCATATAGGATTTTAATATCATGAGAACTTATCCCAAACTTTCATGAAGACGATCTCTTCTGCAGGTGGGAAATGTTTCAAAAATATTAATTTCACATGTTTCTACAAAGAAGATAGAAGTAAAAAACAAAGGCCCAAGGTCCATGTTGCACCAGCAGAATTACACAAAAATTACAATACGGAAACCGGCCATTCAGTCCAATCAGTCCATGTTGGTTTATATCCTCCATGTGAGCAGTAGTCCTAATCCCACGTGTTTTTTTTATTCGTTCATGGGATGTGGGCGTCGCTGGCAAGGCCAGCATTTATTGCCCATCCCTAATTGCCCTTGAGAAGATGGTGGTGAGCCGCCTTCTTGAACCGCTGCAGTCCCTGTGGTGAAGGTACTCCCACAGTGCTGTTAGGGAGGGAGGTCCAGGATTTTGACCCAGCGTCGATGAAGGAACAGCGATATATTTCCAAGTCAGGATGGTGTGTGACTTGGAGGGGAACTTGCAGGTGATGGTGCTCCCATGCGCCTGCTGCCCTTGTCCTTCTAGGTGGAAGAGGTCACGGGTTTGGGAGGTGCTGCCGAAGAATCCTTGACGAGTTGCTGCAGTGCATCTTGTAGATGGTACACACTGCAGCCACGGTATGCCAGTGGTGGAGGGAGTGAATGTTTAATGAGGAGAATGGGGTGCCAATCAAGTGGGCTGCTTTTTCCTGGATGGTGTTGAGCTTCTTGAGTGTTGTTGGAGCTGTACTCATCCAGGCAAGTGAACAGTATTCCATCACACTCCTTGCTTGTGCCTTGTAGATGGTGGAAAGGCTTTGGGGAGTCAGGAGGTGAGATACTCACCACAGAATACCTAGCCTCTGACCTGCTCTTGTTGTCACATTATTTTTCTGGCTAGTCCAGTTAAGTTTCTGGTCAATGCTGATCCCCAGGATGTTGATGGTGGGGGATTTGGCGATGGTAATGCTGTTAAATGTCAAGGGGCGGTGATTAGACTCTCGTTTGTTGGAGCTAGTCATTGCCTGGCACTTGTGTGGTGTGAATGTTGCCTGCCACTTATCAGCCCAAACCTGAATGTCGTCAGGTCTTGTTGTATGCAGGCATGGACTGCTTCATTATCTGAGGAGTTGCAAATGGCACTGAACACTGTGCAGTCATCAGCGAACATCCCCATTTCTGACCTTATGTTGGAGGGAAGGTCATTGATGAAGCAGCTGAAGATGGTTGAGCCTAAGACACTTCCCTGAGGAACTTCTGCCGCGATGTCCTGGGGCTGTGATGATTTACCTCCAACCATCACATCTATCTTCCTTTGTGCTAGGTATGACTCCAGCCAGTGGAGAGTTTTCCTCTCGATTCCCATTAACTTCAATTTTACTAGGGTTCCTTGATGACACACTCGGTCAAATGCTGCCTTGATGTCAAGGGCAGTCACTCTCACCTCACCTCTGGAATTCAGCTCTTTTGTCCATGTTTGGACCAAGGCTGTAATGAGGTCTGGAGCCGAGTGGTCCTGGCGGAACCCAAACTGGGCATCAGTGAGCAGATTATTGGTGAGTAAGTGCCACTTGATAGCACTGTCGATGACACCTTCCATTACTTTGCTGATGATTGAAAGTAGACTGATGGGGCGTAATTGGCCGGATTGGATTTGTCCTGCTTTTTGTGGACACGACATAGCCTGGGCAGTTTTCCACATTGTCGGACAGATGCCAGTGTTGTAGCTGTACTGGAACAGCTTGGCTAGAGGCATGGATAGTTCTGGAGCACAAGTCTTCAGCACGACAGCCAGGATGTTGTCGGGGCCCATAGCCTTTGCTGTATCCAGTGCACTCAGCCATTTCTTGATATCACGTGGAGTGAATCGAATTGGCTGAAGACTGGCTTCTGTGATGGTGGGGACCTCAGGAGGAGGCAGATATGGATCATCCACTCGGCACTTCTGACTGAAGATGGTTGCAAACGCTTCAGCCTTGTCTTTTGCACTCACGTGCTGGGCTCCACCATCATTGAGGATGGGGATTTTCATGGAGCCTCCTCCTCCTGTTAGTTGTTTAATGGTCCAACACCATTCACGACTGGATGTGGCAGGACTGCAGAGCTTTGATCTGATCCGTTGATTGTGGGATCACTTAGCCCTGTCAATAGCATGCTGCTTCCACTTTTTAGCATGCATGTAGTCCTGTGTTGCAGCTTCCCCAGGCTGGCACCTCATTTTTAGGTACACCTGATACAGCTCCTGGCATGCTCTTCTACACTCCTTATTGAACCAGGGTTTGTCCCCTAGCTTGTTGGTAATGGTAGAGTGAAGGATATGCTGGGCCATGAGGCTACAGATTGTGGTGGAATACAATTCTGCTGCTGATGGCCCACAGCGCCTCATGAATGCTAGATCTGTTCTGAATCTATCCCATTTAGCACGGTGGTAGTGCCACACAACACGATGGAGGATGTCCTAAGTGTGAAGATGGGGCTTCGTCTCCACAATGACTGTGCGGTGGTCACTGCTACCAATGTTGTCATGGACAGATGCATCTGCGACAGGTAAATTGGTGAAGACGAGGTCAAGTAGGTTTTTCCCTCGTGTTGGTTCTCTCACCACCTGTCGCAGGCCCAGACTTGCAGCTATGTCCTTCAGGACTCGGCCAGCTCGGTCAGTAGTGGTGCTACCGAGCCTCTCTTGGTGATGGACATTGAAGTCCCCCACCCAGAGTACAGTGTGTTCTTCCTCCTCCTCTTCTCTCGCCTGGCTCTCTATGGTACCCTCAGGGACAGGCTGCTCAGATGCTTGCTCATTATCTGAAAGCATAAAGGCACAAGAGACGGGTTAAGGTGAGGGGAGGGGGGCAGGGCCCAGAGAGCTGTGGAGGCTGGGTCATTGAATATATTTAAGGTGGAGATAGACAGATTTTTGAACGGTAAGGGAGTCAAGGGTTATGGGGAGCGGGCAGGGAAGTGGAGTTGAGGCCAAGATCAGATCAGCCATGATCTTATTGAATGGCGGAGCAGGCTCGAGGGGCCAAATGACCTACTCCTGCTCCTACGTCTTATGTTCTTATGGAATGGAGAAATGCATGCATACAGCATGATTAACTGGGAAGTGCGAAAAGCTTGTGAGGTGAGGGGGAAGTGGGATGTGAGAAGAAGGAGTAGGGATGAACATACCGTTGTTGTCCCCAAGGGGGCCAGTTTCGCCGGTGGCCACAGCGCCCACCACCTGGCGCCCAATAATCTGCAGCACTCTATTTTCCAGCTCAGACAGTGGTTGGGTGTCGGCTTTTCCCCCACCTGTGCGCTCCTGCTCCCTCCTGTTGTGAGCCACCTTGGCCTGCAAGAGAAAGGAAAATGTGTGAGTGAGTGTGGAGCAATGTGTTTGGGCGATGTGCCTGCCATAGTTGAATAGCTATAATTGTGTGCAAGGTGTGAGATGTGGGTGTGAGTGTTGGTGGGTGGAGATTGTTGGTGGGTGAGTGCTGGGGGGTGTGGTGCTTTGGGCAGTGTGTGAAGACTGTGGTTCAGATGGTGGTACGTAGCATTTGTAGAAGCATTCACTCACCCTGACCACCCGAGTAAGGTCGTTAAATTTCTTCCTGCACTGTGTGTGGGTCCTGGGGACCGCAGTGCTGTCCGAGACGTGCTGCGCTACCTCCCTCCACATGGCGCGGAAGACTTGCGGTGAGGGCCTCCTGCCACTTACCGGGTAGAGCACCGCCCTCTGTCTCTCCACAGCGAACACCAATGCCTCCAATGCTTAATCGCAGAATCTGTGGGCTCTCTCCCTGGGGCGTGGATCTGACATGAGTACAGTTGCTTCAGTCCTCCGGCTCCTTCTCCTTGACCTGCTGCTGCTTGCTGAGGCAGCTGCACAGCCAGCAATGCTGAGAATGAGGTTCTGCGGCATCAATGAACCTCCCCTTTAAGAACTGGAAAAATCCTGTGGCAATGATGACTTGCAATTAGACTGCACATGATATTGGTTGACCCTGAGTGTACTCTATTTGAGCAACCCATAACAAAAAAAATACTGTAACTAATAAAACATTAAATGAAACTTAACAAATTAAATTGAAATTTGGTTGGCCGGGGTGTTGATGCACTCCAGTCCTTGTGGTGCCCACCGGTTGCGGAAGGCCTCAAGCGTGCTGGCGGACACCGTGTGCTCCATCTCCAGGGCTCGACCCTGAGTGTAACGCCACTGAGCTTGGGCTTAAAGACTTGAATTAGGACTCCAATCATTTCTTTGAGCAGTGAGCACGAATTTTGCGTGCAGTCTAAAGCATTAGCGCCTGGCACTAATTCTCCAACTTTTCTAATTATACTGCCCATTCCTGGGCTATAATGAATTTCTAGCCCAAAATCTTTTATCTACATCCCCTCATTCTAGACCCTTCAAGCACTCAGAACAGTCTGGTTCTATCTACCTTGCCCTATCCATTCATAATTTTAAACACCTCTAAAGAATCACCTCTTAATCTGCTCTGTTCTAACAAAAACAGCCAAAATTTTTCAAGTCAGTCTTTGTGTTTGTATTTCCTCATACCAGGCACCATCCTAGTGAATCTGCACCGTACCCGCTCTAATGCTTCAATATCCTCCGCCCTCTCTATTGCCTCAACATCATTCCCATAGTGTGGAGCCCAAAACTACACACAGTACTCCAACTGTGACCTTACTAAGGTTTTATATAGATTTACCTTAACATCATGACTTTTAAATTCTACACCTCTTGCAATAAAACCCAGCATTCCATTAGCTTTTTTTTTTACTTTATCCACTTGAGGTACATTGTCCTGTGAACTTGAACCCCCAAATCGTCCTGCTCTTCCATGTCACCCAGATTTCTCCCATTCAAAGTATATTGTTTTTTTTAATCAACATGTACCACCTCACATTTACTGACATTGAATTTCATCTGCCACTTTTTTGCCCATGCGACCAGCTTATTAATATCCCCTTGCAGATTTCTTTGGTCCTCTGAATTATTTACTATGCCTCCTATTTTAGTATCATGTGAAAATTTGGACATCACTCCCTGTAGTCTTACTTACAAATCATTGATGTGCACAGTGAACAGAAATGATCCCAGAACAGAACCCTGTGGGACACCACTACCCACCACTCTGAGAAAGTTCCCTTAACTCCTACTCTGTTTCTTCCCTTCTAACCAGTTTTTAATCTAATTTGCTACCAATCCCCAAATGTCATACCCCTTAATCTTATTCGATTGATCTGAAAATTCACATCCACTGCATTTCCCCATCCATCATATCTGACACCTGCTCAAAGAACTCTTATCAGGGTTTTTCCAGCACAATCATCCTTCTAAAATCTGTGTTGGCTGTTTGTAGTTATTCTCTTTTCATCTAGATATTTCATTTCAGCTTCAATTAAACACGCCAACATTTTCCATACCGCAGATGTTAAACTAACTGGCGTGTAATTACTCAGGTTAGTTCTGTCTCCCTTTTTGATTTGGCTACTTTGCAGTCTTTCACTCTTAAAGAACCCTGAACTAGTAGGGGTCTTTCTAAAATCTGCCCTATTCCAATCTGGTGCCTTTGTTTTGTACCTACTTTTCCCCCCTTTCTGTTTAAATCTTAAACCATATCATACTGTGGTCACTATTCCCAAGATGCTCACCCACATTTAACTCATTAACCTGATCTAAGAAGAATGGCCATTGATGTTGGCCCTGCCCAAATCGCAGGGATGGGGCAATTTATATAGTCGAACGGTTGGTCTGTACCTGTACAAGCGCAAGAGAGGTGCCCACTCTGACTGCCGGACTGAATTTTGGAGCAGTACTCTGCTCGATAGGCCCTTGATAAGTCAAAGTTTTAAGTGCCTTACTTTTTGCATTTTTGGGGACTTTACAGGGCTGACAGTGGGACTCACGCCTGCTCTCAGCTGGCATGGCTTAAATTGAGCTGAGAATATAATGGGTGGAATTTCAGGATAGCCCAGGGCAGAAACCCAACAGATCTGGGTTCCACCCCAAATTGTGAGATCCCTCCCATGGGTGATTTACCTGACTTCCACCTCCCAAAACATTGGAATTCCCAGAGCAAAGTGATTAAAGGTATCAAGGGATATGGGGAGAAGGCAGAGACAGGGTACTGAGTTTGGATGATCAGCCATGATCTCATCGAATGGCGGAGCAGGCTCGAGGGGCCGAATGGCCTACTCCTGCTCCTATCTTCTATGTTTCTATGTTTTTTTTAAAGTGTATGTCTGTAGTCATTAAACAACTCTATTGAGGGTGTTAATCCGCAGTGTTACCAGTTATTTATTTAATCAATCTTTATAGATTTGTATATTGGCATTGAGTTTGTCAGTGCTCTGATTTTGAATTAAAATTGCAACTTCTATTTCCTAGATGCTTATTGTAAAGGCCATCAACCCATATATAGACATGAAGATTGAGGAGGATGCTGTATCTGTTGTGATTAAATATGAGGAAGTGATTCCTGTTGAATGTGATCTTTTTTTTGAGGAAGCAGCAAAGCCCATTACAAATCCAGAGATCACTGAACCACTTACCGCTGATCTGAAATATGCTGGGAAGGACTGGGCATATAATAGACCTCAAACTCTGTTAAATGTTCACTAACTCTTTAATTCCCAAGGATACCACGTGCTGTCATTGCAGCTCCTTGTCCCAAGAAACTGGTAGATGTTATGCATCATTATTGCGGCTGTATAAGGTTGATATGGGCTGAAAATAAAATCACAAAATGACACTATGTGCACTGTGTAATGAATGAGTTAAAGAACCTCACAAAGGGATTCTTGATTAGGGACAGAACTACATGAAGTTCAACATTTGAATACAACATTTGAATAATATTACATTTCAGAATCTGGTTGGTAGCGAGAACCATCCTAGCATTAAGGAAAGATTCATAGGTTCTCAGCCCAGTGTGTTTGCTGTACGTGTAGATTTTGGGCCTGAAATAAATTGAGAAAGAAATAAAGAACAAACATTTATATTGTGCCTTTTGTGCCTCAAATCATTTTACGGGCAGTGAATTATTTTTGAAGCGTGGTCACTGTGTTACGTAGACAAACACCAATCTACACACAGCAAGGTCTCACAAACAGCAATGAAATCAATGGCCAGTTAATTTATTTTGGTGATGTTGACTGAAGGATAAATATTAGCCAGGAAATGGGGAGAACTCCCATACACTTCAAAATACCACCACGGGATCTTTTACATCCACCCGAACAGACAGATGGGGGTTGATTTTCGTTTTCGGCTTTCATTGTGCAGGTTGTGGGCGGAGTGATCGCACTATCTACCCGATGAAGCTCACCGAATGCCCGATCCATTTCAGTGGTCGGGCCTCATTGGAATAATATCACTCAGCTCTACCATTGAACTAGCGCTAATAGGTAGCTCGCCAATCAGGGAGGTGGCATGTCTGAAGTCTTCCACAGAGCCAAGCCGTAAGTGAGTCGTTAAAGAGCTGGGAAAGCAATTCCAATGGGGGGGGGGATGGGGGCCACAGAGGGACCGGCAGCAGATTAAAAGATTTTTGAGGGCCCAGGATGAGTATCCTTTAATGTCCTTTCGTTTGGTCGCTCAACATTTATTTTGACTGGGGAACAGCACGCCCTCCATCCAGTAGTACCCTAAAATTGTATTGAGGTCCTAAATTTGCCCTAGGACCCCAATTGTAATATTTTAATGAGACTCCTGCCTGTTTCGGGCGGGAGCGCTGGCTACCTACCCCACAAATCGAGTCAGGCAGGCCTCGCATGGCAAATGAGCAGTAGGTGTTTTTAAAAAAAATGTCTTCTGCCTGATCACACTGAATAATGGGGCAGATGAAAATCACACCCCATGGTGTGCTAGTTCAGCAACTTATTTGAAAAATGGCACCTCTAACAATGCAGCAATGCCTCATTATAGTACTGAAATGTCATCCCAGATTGTGTGCTGAAGTCCTTAAACAGGGTATGAACCAATGACCTTTTGACCCAAAAGGCAAGAGCACTACCAGTGAGCCAAGCTGACATTATACGGACAGAAAATCATGTGAACCCAATCTTCCTCTAGCAACTCCCGCTAAGCAAGTATTTAATGCTCCTATGCAAAAGATGAAATCTGGCTTTGTAATTTTATTTCTGATGAATTGATAGACTTAGGATAATTAGAATAAGGTAGGAATAACAGGTTCTCAATGAAAGCTTCCACCAATTTTGTTTCATTCTCCTGTATAATAGGTTTTTTTAACTGGGGCCCAGGAGGGGTTCCGAGCCTGCGAGGTCATCAAATTTCTGACTGCTTGGGGCTAGGCTTACTAAGAGCCGCAAGCACAGTGTCTATATTCTATATTTGATCTCTATTTTTCTGTACCTGTTGACTTACTTTCACATTATCTTTTTATTGTATACTCGGAAAACAATTCTGCAATCATCACTTTGTTTTCCTTTGGATAGCTAAAACTGTCTTTTGGAAGTTAGAACAACGAGTTGCCACATTGGTCAGGCAGCAGCTCATCAAGGTGGTCACTGATGCTCTCCTCAGGTGAGCTGCATACTTTATATCCTTCCCAACAGAACCACAGAAACAAACAGAGAGAAATCTATTCGGTCCAAGGACCGGTAGGATTCCCACAGGTGTAAGGAGCAACTGACAGAACGCATGTGGCACTCAAAGCCCCATATGACAACCCCCTCCATTTCATGAATAGGAAAGGCTTTCATTCAATTGATGTATAGCTAGTGTGTAATGCCAATCACCTTGTCTTGTATGTGAATGCCCTCTATCTAGGAAGCTGTCATACTTTCATCATGCAACAATCTACCATACCAGCCCTGAATCCAGATGGTTGATTGGTGATCACGGCTATCCCCTATAGCCATGGCTTTTGACTCCAGTAAGACAGGGGAGGACAAGAGACATGAGGGACTTGTCAAAGAGCAGACTATATGCATTCTAGTCTGTTGTAGGTGCCTGCATAAATCTGGTGGAGCCCTGGAATACGGCCCAGCAAGTCTCCAGAATCTTTGTCACTTGCTGTGTTTTACATTACATTGCAATAAAGAAAGGCTTGCTGCTTCCGAAAGCCATAGGGGATGATGATGATGATGAAGATGAGGTTCGGGTGGAGGGAAGGGCCTCCATCTCCACCACATGGGAAAGCTGCACAAGAGGAGGAGGAGGAGGGTGTGGAACAGGACAGTCAGAAGAGAAAGGAGGATAGAGCATAAACAAAAGTAGATACGCCAAATAACATTTCACATCTCCTTGTTCTCCCTCTATATCCTCACAATGCTCTGCATTGTCAAAATAAATCTGCCTATTTCTTTAATAAGACAGAAGTTTACAGTTCCCATGCCATCATCTAGCTGCCACAATTTACAACCATAAGCATAAATGAACTGAGAACTCAATGTGGTGAAGCCATGCTTACTTTGCAGACCAATATTCACCCAAAGGCACCAATCTATTCACCCTATCTACAATTACTTAACAATATATTCACCCTTACTTACACCGAACCTACTGTACCACTCAGTACCTATCAATAATCTGTTTCTTTTATTATATTATTGACATGCTTGTAATAAGGAACGTATGAACCTACTGTAATTGTTTATTCCTTATATGCCCTAGTATATAATGTACACTTTCACCTTTTCTAAACTGCCCCAAAATCTCTGATGAGGTGTATCTCGGTGTAAGTGCCAAGATTTGCCCATCAGGAACCTCCACCACTGACCCTGCCAAAGTTCATGGAGTCAGGCGGAGGTTCCCTCATTTGTCTTGCCGAGGGATGCATCGAGGGTGCCTGCCACCGTTGAGACACCAGGAGTTTTTTTCCAGAGGTCCAGGCCGTGATTAAGGCCTGAACACCCAGGTAGGCCCCAATTGCATCAACGGGTTGACCGGTCTGACAGGCCACTGAGGAAATTTCAGCACAAGTCAGGGACCCACTGTTTCTGACATGTGAAATGGCATAACATTACAGCAGTAATTTCTAAGAAAAGGACTTTTGCAGGGTATGGGTGCACCCATATGTAATAGCCTTCATGTCAATGCACCAGCCTTTTCCTCGGAGTTGAGATAATGATATTGATTTTATTTTCACTATTTACCGTAGTCTTGAAATAATATGTAATATATACATTGTTGAGGCTGCCGCGAAACACGAATTAAGGCTGAATCCATGTGTGGAAGACAAGAGACTTTTTAATCAACTGCATGGTACAAAATGGCTGAACAGACTGCTCCCAGAATTCTCTGGAAAAATCCTGAGGCCCGGCCCACTCCTGCCTTAAAGGTAAGGGGGGAGAAATTCAGTATCGCCCCATTTGGGGCTCAATTATCGGCCGGGCGCAAAGATTAGCGCCTGGCGCTAATTATCGCCACCGACTGCAAACTTGACTTTTATCGCCCCTGGAGGTGATTGCAGCGCTATATCAGGCGCTTCACACCTGTCTTAAGGCGCAAATGCCGAGGAGCGAGGCGCTACCTCAGAGTGCTGGCGAAGCTCATGTAATGTCAGTCAGCAATGGAACACACACACAATGGCACGGGCCAGTTCTTAAAGGGGATGGTTAATCTTGCTTTCCATCCACATCCTGCTCATTGCAGCCTTGAATCTCGGCCTGGAGAGACCTGCACATCAAATGTGCTGGAAAGAACAATGGAGAGTACCAGGCAAAGAGCTCAGAGTGCAGCCCCCACAGTCTCTGCTAAATCGATACAAGGAATGGCAAATCAAAATGAACCTGCAAAGTGCTGCTCAGTACCCAAAACTCCTTCACACAACGTTGAATCTCTCCAGAAGTCTCTCCCTCTCTCTCTCAGAATGCGTAGTTCAAAAATGGCACCAACAATAAAAGGCAGGAAGCGGTCTCCTTTAAATAGCGCTCCCCCTTTCCCTTCATGACTGCAGAACGCTCCCCTCAACCTGTCGTTGCTAGCGTCAGGCGGTAAGGCAGGGGGCGCCACTCAATATCCGCTCCGGGGCGATACCGGGGTGTTGCGCACTCGAGTGACGTCATGATCTGCCGGCGCAGGAGATCGTGGCGGTAGTGTTTAGCGCCGCCGCAAAATGTCTAGTTAATTTCGCGAGCTGCGCAAACTTCGCCGCGCCTGGGCGCTAGATGCTTTGCGCCCCATTAGCGCCCTCTTAAGGCGCTAACGGGAGGCGCAACCAACTGAATTTTTCCCCCAAGGTGCCTTAAAGGGAAGGTGCATCGATATATTGTCCACGGACGGAAAAGTGGATAATGCCCGTTTAGGTGGCGATCCGCCACACAGCTCCCCCCAGAATCCGCTTAGGAGGTGTGGACGAGACGGTGCGGCGGTCTGATGGCCGGCCGGAGCGGCTCTTGTAGGACGCCGGTGGACGTGGAACGGCCGGGCGTGGAGCAGCCGGGTGAACCGGCTTGAGGGCAGGTCGGCCGCGTGGAGGTGGACGAGCTATAGGGACCTGCTCACCGGGCTCCAAGTGTGCTGGCTTGAGTCGGTCAACCGACACTTTTTCGGTCCTGTCACCCACTTGCAGGGTGAAAAATTTGTCCCCAGCCTGTAGCACCTTGTAGGGCCCGTCGTACGGGGGTTGAAGGGGTCCGCGGTGAGCATCGTGCCGGACGAAAACAAACCGTGCCAGGTGCAGGCTTAGTGGGACGTGTGAGGTGGATTTGCCATGTCGGGCAATGGGCACCGGGGCGAACTGCAGCGCCGGTGAGGCGAAGTCGTGGCGTTGCTGGTCGGCTGACCAGGGTGTCGTGGCGGTGGGCAGGAACTCGCCGGGTACGCGCAGCGGCTGACCGTACACGAGCTCTGCTGCCGATGCGTGGAGGTCTTCTTTAACTGCGGTGCGCAGGCCGAGGAGGACCCACGGAAGTCGGTCGGTCCAGGCGCCATCTTGCCGCTCCTGCCCCGGAGGGCTTCATACAGAGGCCTCATGAGGGACGCCGCTTTGGGGATGAAGCGGTTATAGAAATTCACCATCCCGAGGAACTCCTGGAGGCCTTTGATGGTGGTGGGGGCGAGGAAATTGTTGGACGGCCTGCACCTTGGTGGGCAGGGGAATGGCCCCAGCATGGGTGATGTGGTGGCCGAGGAAGTCGATCTTGTCCAGGCCGAACTGCCCATTTGGCTGGGCTGAGGATGAGCCCATGGTCGCTGAGGCGCCCGAACAGGATGCGAAGGTGTTCGAGGTGTTCCTGCTTGGAGCAACTGGCTACCAGGATGTCGTCCAGGTAGACGAACAGGAACTTCAGGTCCCGAAGGACCGAGTCCATGAGCCGTTGGAATGCCTGGGCCGCGTTTTTGAGGCCGAAGGGCATCCGCAGGAACTCGAACAGGCCGAAGGGGGTGATTACGGCCGTCTTGGGGACGTCCGCGGGGTGGACGGGGACTTGGTGGTAGCCGCGCACCAGGTCGACCTTGGAAAAGACTGAGCGGCCGGCCAATCTAGCCGAGCAAGTCCTGAATGTGCGGCACGGGGTACCGATCAGGGGTGGTGGCGTCGTTGAGGCGGCGGTAATCCCCGCAGGGGCGCCAACCTCCGCCTGGTTTGGGGGCGATGTGGAGTGGGGAGGCCCAGGGACTGTTGGAGCGGCGGATGATGCCGAGCTGTTCCATGGTGGCAAACTCGGTCTGCGCGATCTCCAGTTTGGTCGGGTCCAGCCTGCGGGCGTGGGCGTACACTGGGGGGCCTGTGGTGGGGATGAAGTGTTCCACCCCGTGTTTGGCGGCCTCCGCAGAGAAGGGCGGGGGTCCATGGCGCCCAGGATGGGGGACATGGTGTTCATGTCCACGAGGCGGTGACGAGGGATGTCTACCAGTCGGCCGTGGGCGCACAGGAAATCTGCGCCGATGAGAGGGGAGAGCACCTTGGCAGTGATGAACTCCCATCGGTAGCGGCGACCAGCGAGGTCGAGGGTGACTGTCCGGGTGCCATACGTCCGGATTTCCGAGCCGTTAGCAGCAGCCAGCGCCGGTCCTCGTTCGCCCTTTTGGATGTCGAGGGAGGAGGCCAGGATGATGCTGTGCTGAGCCCCAGTGTCGCACAGGAACCGGCGGCCGGTTTTGTCATCCGTGACGAACAGCAGGGAGCCCGCTTGGCCAGCGGGGGCTGGTACGGGGGCGGACTTGAAAGAGCAGGGAGGTGTGCACCGTTGTGCCCTGGCGCCGAACTGTGCGTGGTAGTAACAGTGGCCCGGGTTAGTGGGGCGTGAAGGCCCCGTGGGCCTGGTGGCAGACCCTTGTGGCCGCATGCTGGCCGGTGAGGGGCGCGCCCAGGCATTGGCTGCCAGGTCCGGAGTGACGTCGCGGCTGGAGTGAGCGGACAGCAGCTTGTCGGCCTCATCGGCCAGGGCTTCCAGGTTCGTGAGGCCGGACGCCACGATCGCTGGGCGAATGCTGAGAGGGAGCTGGCGGATGAACAGCGTGCGGAAGAGGGATCCGGGTGGGCTCTCGTCGGTGAGGGACAGCATGTGGGAGAGGAGGTCTGACGGTGAGGCATCACCGAGGCCTGGAAGGTCGAGGAGGTGGCAGTTTCGCTGATCTGCCGAGGCCGTAAATTTTTTAAGGAGCGCTGTCTTGAGATGTGCGTACTTGCCTTCCTCTGGTGGGTTCTGCAGCGTTGTCCAAACCTTCGAAACTGTGGCGCTACCGAGTGATGTGACGAGATAGTCGTACTTCGTCCCATCTGTGGTGATGCGTTGCAGCCGGAAGCGAGATTCAGCTTGGAGAAACCAGGCTTCGGGCTGGTTTTCCCAAAACTCCGGCAGTTTCACGGAAACTGCGTTCGTGTCCGCCATTGCAGTGCTCGGAATACGTTCTGAGCGTCAGGGTCACCAATGTTGAGGCTGCCGCGAAACACGAATTAAGGCTGAATCCATGTGTGGAAGACAAGAGACATTTTAATCAACTGCATGGTACAAAATGGCTGAACAGACTGCTCCCAGAATTCTCTGGAAAAACCCTGAGGCCCCGCCCACTCCTGCCTTAAAGGTAAGGTGCCTTAAAGGGAAGGTGCATCGATATATTGTCCACGGACGGAAAAGTGGATAATGCCCGTTTAGGTGGCGATCCGCCACAACATATTGTATTGAGTGGAAAGCTGGCAGGTTACTTGTTCTTTCCGGAAACTCACTTAATCATGTCAGAATGTGTTCAACTGTATCAGGCTGGCATTCTTTTCAAGATAAAAAGTGGAAAGGTGACGCAAAGCTTTATATTTGCGGAATCAGGGACTCACTTTAATCCGATATGTTAGCTAGTGCATATCAAATCACTTCTAAATACACATTTTAACAACCAGGGTTCCTCACAATAATGGCTCAACATTGCTTTGAAATCTTATAATGGGTAGGAATTCCAGCTGCACACTTATGGGGCAGAACTTTGGCAGGCTCTTCTCCCCAACCCCCTTGCTTCAGGTGGCTAAATAACTGGTATTACTAAATTAGATCCTTGATTTAATCTGGTACTGTACAGAGCTACATAGACAACGAGTAGAGAATACATTTTATTTTCTCCCTTTACCAATTCCAGTTCTGCACAGACCTAATGCTAATTTGACCAATTTAGAATGTGAATGACGTATTGCCACATCACATATTACCACATTTATTTCCCTATTTGCTGTGACAACTGGATATCTCGTAGGTAACTTGAGGGTAATACGAGTCGTTGTGGACTAGAAAAATGGTGCCTTTGCCAAGAATGTAAAAGGTGTGTTTAGTATGTCAGGAATGACAACATAAATATAAAGGCCTGCAATAGATGCAAAGCTGTATAAGCGTATTTACAAGTTCAACACTTTACCATCCAGTGCTGCACTGAAGTGTCAGCCTGGATTATGTGAATCCACAATCTTCTGATTCAGAGGCGCGTGTGATATCACTGAGTCAATGCTGACACCTAGTTAAAAGCGGCGAGTTACTTCTCTGCCCTGGAGCTGCCAAGATCCTGCCATTCAAGATTTTTACTTTCTGAGCAGGAGGCAAGGACATCCGCCCAAAGCTGGCGGGTTACTTCGTCTCGAACACGAGACCACCACAAGATGCCTCCGACTCCCTATTCCGGCACCTACCTAGTGTCGGCGGGCAATGTCCGATCCACATGATTTTCAGCTGGTGGGATTTAAATGAGATCTGGCCGTTAACATTGGCCAGGACTCATTATGCTGCGAGCGGACTTGAAAACATCTCACGAGTGCGGTATCCCTCTGGCAGTTAAAATCCAGGCTGCGTATGTGTGCTTGTGTGAGAGAGAGCGAACTTAAAATTCGAGAAATCAGAGTGTATGCATTTATACCTCAGAGAAACATTGGCATAAATAAGGCGCCATATGTGTAGTAAAACAGGGTTTACCGATTCCAAATTCAATGGAATGAAAATTGGGTGGGTTCTATAAAGGCGGGCAATACAATTAGTCAGATTATCGCCTAGCCGGTGAAGACAAAAATCTACCCCAATACTTGTTAGTGATGCAGGAGTTCCTCAGGGCAGTGTCCTAGGCCCAACTATCTTCAGTGGCTTCATCAATGACCTTCCCTCCAACATAAGGTCAGAAATGGGGATGTTGGCTGATGACTGCACAGTGTTCAGTGCCATTCACAACTCCTCAGGTAATGAAGCAGTCCATGCCCGCATGCAACATGACCTGGATGACGTTCAGGCTTGGGCTGATAAGTGGCAGGTAGCATTCGTGCCACAGAAGTACCAGGCAATGACTATCTCCAACAAGCGAGAGTCTAACCACCTCCAATTGACATTCAGCAGCATTACTATCCCCGAACCCCCCCCCCCCCGACCATCAACATCCTGAGGGGGTCACCATTGACCAGAAACTTAACTGGACCAGCCACATAAATAGTGTGGCAACAAGAGCAGGTCAGAGGCTGGGTATTCTGTGGTGAATGTCTCACCTCCTGACTCCCCAAAGCCTTTCCACCATCTACAAGGCACAAGTAAGGAGTGTGATGGAATACTCTCCACTTATGGTCGCCCACATCCCATAAATGAATTTAAAAAAATTAACTGCTGAAGTTGAGCTATCAGTCATAAGGTGCATACACATGCAGTCCCAAATGTCTTCATTTAAGGTGCTTACTCAAGCTGGCGTATGGTTTCACTTGTGTTGACAGACCTCCAACACTTCACTCAAATGACCATTCATCATGTGCAATCTGTTCTCCTGTAGCATCGTGTGAAGATCTTTCAGCTTTCCCTATAACTAATCTTCTGGAAAGCCATGACAGATAACTATTTACTCTTAAGCAGATCAAGATCACCATTAGTTATTGGAGCTTAAGGGGACCGCCTGTTAAGCCGCAACCAACAAGGCAAGTTTTTAAAATATACTTACCTGAATGTGGAGCCAGGAGGAGCACACATTAATAGAACGTAGGCCGCTCCTCATCCCCCACCCCCACTTCCCGGCCACCACTACCTCCCAACCCGATCAGCTACCCTTCCCGGCCTGATCGCCCACCTTTCCTCACTAACCTGAGAGCCACCGCTAGCGTCCAGCCAGTTCAATCTTCCAAGATGTTTCGCCAGGTGAGCTGCCTCTTAATCTCCACAGCTCAACGGCTTCATGGAAAGGAGGCCCGAGTCCCAATATCGGGGGAGCCTCAGGCCTCACCATTCAGGCACAGGGATTGTACAGTGCGTCCCCTGCACTCCCAGCAATGGGCGCACCCAAATTTCTGGGCCTAAGGATCTTATCAATCTGCGGAGTTAAAATATAATTTTATATTATATTTCTTACACAACTTTTGTAAATCACATTTACCCTGTCTAAGGATTTATAAAAATATATTTATAGAAACCCCCCATTATCTTGCATGAGGGCTGACTTTTTGAATTTTTGCTATGGGCATCTTTTGGGTTACACCCATTCCTTTGAAGTCCATTGACAGCACAACAGAAATCATACCTTTAATAGGTAAGTCATTATTCAACTATCCTATAATCTCACTTTTGGCTGAATGAATTTCTGGGCAGAGGTGTTGACACAAAGAGATTTATCCAGACAGACGTCTTCCAGTGCCACCCTCTGACTTGGCAGACACCTGGCAGATGCAATTTAATGCGGATAAGTATGAAGTGATGCACTTTGGCAGAACCAACATGGAGAAGCAATATAATCTAAATGGTACTTTTTTTCGGGGTGGGGCAGTGCAAGAGCAGAGGGATCTGGGGGTGCATATTCACAAATCTTTGAAGGTGGCAGGGCAACTTGTTAAGGCGGTTAAGAAAGTTTATGGGATACTTGGCTTTGTAAATAGAGGCATTGAATACAAAAACAAGGAAGTCATGCTAAACGTTTACAAATCACTGGTTAGGCCTCAGCTGGAGTATTGTGTACAATTCTGGGAAACACACTTTAGGAATGATGTCAAGACCTTTTAGGGGGTATAGAGGAGGTATCAGGATGATACCAGGAATGAGGGACTTCAGTTATGTGAAGAGATTGGAGAAGCTGAGATTGTTTTCCTTAGAGCAGAGAGGGAGTGGCCCTGGGAGTCCTCAACATTGACTCCGGACCCCATGAAGTCTCATGGCATCAGGTCAAGCAAGGAGATCTGCTGATTACCACCTACCGCCCTCCCTCAGCTGATGAATCAGTACTCCTCCATGTTGAACACCATTTGGAAGAAGCACTGAGGGTAGCAAGGGCACAGAATGTACTCTGGGTGGGGAACTTCAATGTCCATCACCAAGAGAGGCTCGGTAGCACCACTACTGACCGAGCTGGCCGAGTCCTGAAGGATATAGCTGCCAGTCTGGGCCTGCGACAGGTGGTGAGAGAACCAACACGAGGGAAAAACATACTTGACCTCGTCCTCACCAATCTACCTGTCGCAGATGCATCTGTCTATGACAGTAATTGTAGAAGCGACCACTGCAAAGTCCTTGTGCAGACAAAATCTTGTCTTCACACTGAGGACACCCTCCACTGTGTTATGTGGCACCACCACCGTGCTAAATAGGATAGATTCAGAACAGATCTAGCAGCTCAAAACTGGGTATCCATGAGGCGCTGTGGGCCATCAGCAGCAGCAGAATTGTATTCCACCACAATCTGTAACCTCATGGTCCAGCTTATCCCTCACTCTACCATTACCATCAAGAGAGGGGCCAACCCTGGTTCAATGAGGAGTGTAGAAGAGCATGCCAGGAGCAGCACCAGGCATACTTAAAAAAATGAGGTGCCAACCTGGGGAAGCTGCAACACATGCATGCTAAACAACGGAAGCAGCATGCTATAAACAGAGCTAAGCGACCCCACAACCAACGGATCAGATCAAAGCTCTGCAGTCCTGCCACATCCAGTCGTGAATGGTGGTAGACAATTAAACAACTGACGGGAGAAGGTGGCTCCAATGATGGCAGAGCCCAGCACGCAAGTGCAAAAGACAAGGCTGAAGCGTTTGCAACTATCTTCAGCCAGAAGTGCCGAGTGGATGATTCATATCGGCCTCCTCCTGAGGTACCCACCATCACAGAAGCCAGTCTTCAGCCAATTCGATTCACTCCATGTGATATAAAGAAATGGCTGAGTGCACTGGATACAGCAAAGGCTATGGGCCCCGACAACATCCCGGTTGTGGTCCTGAAGACTTGTGCTCCAGAACTAGCCGCGCCTCTAGCCAAGCTGTTCCAGTACAGCTACAACACTGGCATCTACCCGACAATGTGGAAAACTGCCCAGGTATGTCGTGTCCATAAAAATCAGGACAAATCCAATCCAGCCAATTACTGCTCCATCAGTCTACTCTCAATCATCAGAAAAGTGATGGAAGGTGTCATCGACAGTGCTATCAAGTGGCACTTACTCACTAATAACCTGCTCACTGATGCTCAGTTTGGGTTCTGCCAGGACCACTTGGCTCCAGACCTCATTACAGCCTTGGTCCAAACATGGACAAAAGAGCTGAATTCCAGAGGTGAGGTGAGAGTGACTGTCCTTGCCATCAGGGCAGCATTTGACCGAGTGTGGCATCAAGGAGCCCTAGTAAAATTGAAGTCAATGGGAATCAGGGGAAAAACTCTCCACTGGCTGGAGTCATACCTAGCACAACGGAAGATGGTTGTGGTTGTTGGAGGCTAATCACCTCAGCCCCAGGACATCGCTGCAGGTGTTCCCCAGGGCAGTGTCCTAGGCCCAACCATCTTCAGCTGCTTCATCAATGACCTTCCGTCCATCATCAGGTCAGAAGTGGGGATGTTCACTGATGACTGCACAGTGTTCAGCGCCATTCGCAACTCCTCAGATAATGAAGCAGTCCATGCCCGCATGCAGTAAGACGTGGACGACATTCAGGCTTGGGCTGATAAGTGGCAAGTAAAATTCACGGCACACAAGTGCCAGGGAGTGACTATCTCCAACAAGAGAGCGTCTAACCTTCGCCCCTTGACATTCAACGGCATTACCATCGCCGAATCCCCCAACATCAACATTCTGGGGGGGTCACCATTGACCAGAAACTTAACTGGACCAGCCACATAAATACTGTGGCTAAAAGAGCAGGTTAGACGCTGGGTATTCTGTGGCGTGTGTCTCACTCCTGACTCCCCAAAGCCTTTCCACCATCTACAAGGCACAAGTCAAGAGTGTAATGGAGTACTCTCCACTTGCCTGGATGAGTGCAGCTCCAACAACACTCAAGAAGCTCAACACTATCCAGCACAAAGCAGCCCGCTTGATTGGCACCCCATCCACCACCTTAAACATTCACTCCCCCCACCACTGGTGTACCGTGGCTGCAGCATGTGCCATCTACAAGATGCACTGCAGCAACTCACCAAAGCTTCTTCGACAGCATCTCCCAAACCTCTACCACCTACAAGAACAAGGGCAGCAGGCGCATGGGAACACCATCACCTCCAGGTTCCCCTCACCATCCTGACGTGGAAGTATATCGCTGTTCCTTCATGGTCGCTGGGTCAAAAACCTGGAACTCCCTCCCTAACAGCACTGTGGGAGTACCTTCACCACACGGACTGCAGCGGCTCAAGATGGCAGTTCACCACCACCTTCTCAAGGCCAATTATGGATGGGCAATAAATGCTGGCCTTGTCAGCGACACCCACATCCCAGGAACGAATAAAAAAAAGAGAAGATTTAGGGGAGACCTAATAAAGGTATTCAAAATTATGAGGTGTTTTGATAGAGCAAATAGGGAGAAACTGTTTCCTCTGGCAAGTAGGTCGGTAACCAGAGGTCACAGATTTAAAAGTGGCAAAATAACTAGAGGGGAAATGAGGAGAATTTTTTCACACAGATGGTTGTTAAGATCTGGAATGCACTACCTGAAAGAGTGGTGGAAACAGATTATACAGGAACTTTCAATTGAATAGGACTAATTTTCAGGGTTATGGGGAAAAAGTTGAGGTGTGGAACTAAATTGAACAGTTCTTTCATAGAGCCGGCACAGGAATGATGGGTCGAATGGCCTCCTTCTGTGCTGTAAGATTCTATAATTATCTGGATTAGTCTTTCTGACCAAAGCAACAAAGAGCTTCCCCAGCTAGCTGAAGCCAACTTTTAAGTCACATTTACCCTGTCTTGCTAAGGATTTATAAATATTGCAAAAAAAAACCATTTGCTTACATGAGGGCTGACTTTCTGAATTAATAGACAGAAAATTGTGGGAAGTATGCTCATCGTTTCCTGAATCACACTTGCAGCAGGTGAAGCTCCATGCCAGAAAGTCAGCCCTATAGTCTTCCTCAATGGTATCGATTCTATGATCTTGTAAAATAAAATCTGAAGCAATTGCTGGTCACAATTGAAACCAATGTAGTCTCCACCTCCAATTGATTTGGAATCACAGAGTGCTTCTAAAAGGAGAGTTGCTCTCGGGTGTTTTAAATTTCAAGTGACTAACAGGTGCAGGGAAACTGAATCTCTCTGACTCAACCAGTTGTGCAAACTTCAGCTCACGTACTGTGACACTGAACCTAACAGTAATATTATAGTAAGAAAGCTAGGCAAATATCAGGAATAGTTTTCAGGAATATAGCTGGATGGGAGGAGGGGCAGGGGTGATAGCCGATGGCCAGGACACTACTTAAAGGCAGCCAGCATCTCTTAATGGGGAAGTGCATTCTGGCTGCAAGACCTGTACTGTAAGTTCTGGAGGAAATGGCTGAAGGAGGGAAAGAACGAGCACCAAGGCTCTCTGATGCTGCACTGGAAGCCTTGGTGCAGGTATTGGAGAGAAGGGGGGACATCTTTTTTCCCCCTGGGCCATGAGGCCCTCCAGGTACCTACTTAGGAGAAAATGGGAGGAGATCGCTGAGGACGTCAATGCCAGGAACATTGCCACGGATCTTGACTGCAGTGCTGGAAAAAAAAACAATGATCTAGCTAGAGTTGTCAAGGTAAGAAGACTGCTAAAATACTTTCTGATCACAGCTGCACCACTCACACCCTCATTAATTACAACACTCACAGCACTGACCCACTGCATTGTCCTGCAAACACTGCACCACACTTCACTATACATCCTTCTCCTCAAGCTTACATATTCAGCACTATTACAAACTTCACTTACCCACAACTCACACTGTCAACTATTCTGCCATGACAACCACATTCTCCAAACATCACACAAGACTCTCACTAACACACTTCACTCTTTCTTGCAGGAGAAGGTGGCAAACAACAGCAAGCAACAGGCTACCATCGGAAGAGGAAGAGCTCGTCTGCAAACCCTCTGCCATCTTGAAGTGAGCAGCCGGGCTATAATGGGAAGGGGCAGAGTGGAGGCCATGGCCACTGGTAAACTGGAGATGTCGTCAGGGTTTCTTTATACCTAATCCTCTTTGTCTGTTCTCCCTTCTCCCTAACTCCACACCCTCTGCATGACAAGCTGCAGATGCTTTCAACATCCACTTCTGTCTCTCTGCTCTCCCTTGCACCACAAGCTAACCGGTGTCCCTTTCCTTCATTTCAGCTTCTGATAATGTCGATGCCCCTCAGCCAGTGTTCCTGAATATGCACTATTACTTGATTTGACTGTCGCAAGCACCTGCTCAGATACTGACACCAAACAGACTTTGGAGGCTAGGTTAGAGGAGTACCTGCACACGGTGACTCACAAGTGTGCAGGAGCTAGGGCAGGGGGCGAGGACACCACAGATGCCCGTTTTCTGGAGGGTGAGGTCGCATCCTAGTTTCACTGCAGAGGACTCAGATGCTGACTTTGAGGGCCCAGGCTACCAAAGGAGGCTGATGGACATAAACTGGGAAATGTTTGGTGCACTGGGCTGCCTGCCGGGGAGCTGCCGCACAATGGCTCAGAGCATGGAGAAGCCCAGATCCAACTTGTCTCAAGGCTTTGCGCAGAGCATGGAGGCCATTCTGTCCAACATGGACCAAGTGGTCACCATCAAAAGCACCACAGTGGAACCCATCATGATCGAGCATCTTATGACAACTCTGATAGCTTCCATAGCAACACAAACTGCAGCCATAATGATGGAGCAGGATGAAATGTCCAACCATGTCAAATGCCACAGAGAGGTAAAGGAAGGAAAGCAGGCTATGGCAGCAGCTATAGAGGTTGTTTGTCGTTTTGACCAGAGTAACTGGAATCCTGTGGGCAGCGTGGAAAATAGACTAAAGAGTTTCAAACAGGGAGGGTAAGGTGAGTGGGTTCTGAGCCTGGTTGTGATGTTACATTCAAGAAAGGAAAGGAATGTTGGCGATGGGGTGGTAGTTGGAGAGGATAAAGGGTTGAGGCTGGACTTTTCAGAAGGTGGTTGGTGACTGCAGTTTTGAAACATGGAGCCAAGGAAAGGGAGCCATTGACATTATCAGCAAGCTTATTAAGAAATTGGCATAAAGTTTAATGAAATATCAAAAAACCCATAAGAAAAACTTGTACAAATTTATAAATAAATGATAGAATGGCCTGCACACACTTGTCACTTATTGTGATGGTGAGACAAAAGGAAGTGAAGCTGATGAACGAAGGGTGGCTTTTGAACTGCAGTGAAGCATGATCAAGTGAGTTACAACTGAAAACTCTATTAAAGGAACAGGGTGATTCTTTGTAGAACTATTACATTTTCACTTCAACATTTTGAAAGCTTGCAAAGTTGCCAATTAATTAATTACATTTATTAATGTACTGGTTAATAAAAGTGGGGAATATCAGGGGGAAAACTCAAAAGTGGAGGAATATGCAGCGGGTATTCACGTAAAAGGACAGTATCTAATAATGGAAATATGGCAATTGATAAGGATTCTGGCATTATGCTTGATCACCTTCAGGGGTCAGGGAGTATTTATGTCAATTTTCATCTGATTATGCTGCTGTGAAGCACCTTGCGATGTTTTACCACGTTAAAGGCGCTATGTAAATGCATTATTATTGTTATGCAGAATCTTCCCTCAGAAGATTAAATAGCTGGGGTGTATTATATAGTGGATTGCACATGGTCTGTGTAAGGGGTGAGTTTGATGAGCTAAATAGCTTTTTCCATTGCTTTCTTATGTTCGTCTTACAAGTGAAAGCTTTCAATTACCACAGCAGAGAACCATTCCCTTAGATCAATGCCAAGATGACTCTACAGAGCCACAATAAGTGAAATTCTGTTGTCACATGGTGTTTTGTTTTGGAGTCTTTTCTATCCTAATTACACTAGATTTTTCAGCTTTAATATTTTACATTACTTTGATAGGTGATTCTCAACTCTTTATTACCTTGAGAGTATCTTCACTAGCTTTGATATCTAGGTAAGCTTTCAGTAAGGTGTCCATGGGATCTATCCACGAAAAGCAGTGGAGCATCATAACATCAGGTCTTGTTTCAGATTTTGACTAACAAGCAAATTTATTTAACATAAGATAAACAAGTGAATAAGTAATAGTAATGTAACACATATATACTATTTAGGTCCTCAAAAAGAAAACAACAAATGTCTACAATCTCTATACTACAGGAAACTTTTGTTTATCCGGCACCCAAATATCCGGAATTCTCGCTCAACCGGCAAAAATCATCTTCCGAAAACTCCTCTCAAATAACCGGCAATGTTGCCAAGTCGCAGTCGAGTCTCCACGAACGCCGAGTACTCCGAAAACTCCTCTCAAATAACCGGCAATGTTGCCGATCCCGAGTCCGAGTCCGAGTCCGCGAACGCCGATTTAGTCAGTAGGGGTAGTTTTCAAAGCCTCGGTAGATATAACTCCGTTATCCGGTACTTTCGATAAACCGGCACCACGCCGGTCCCATCGGTGCCGGTTAATAAAGAGTTTCCTGTAAATTACTGTCTGTTCGATTTAACATTTTATATACAGTAATTCTTTTCTTATATTTCTCATCACTGTGAGAGGTAAATAGTCTGATCTAACTCTTGCAGGTTCTAAACCAATTTTCTCTGTTTTGAACAATTCAACAGCAACTTGCATTTATATTGCAAAACCAAGCAAAACCAAGGCACTTCACAGAGCCATAAGGAAAAAATGGATGCCAAGCCAAAGAAGGAGATATTAGGAGCGACAAAAAGCTTGGTGGAAGAGGTAGGTTTTAAGGAGGGTCTTAACAGAGGAGAGGGAGGTGGAGATGCAAAGGATTTAGGGAGGGAATTCCAGAGCGTGGGACCCAGGCGGCTGAAGGCATGGCCGCCAATGGTGGGGAAAAGGAAAGGGGATACACAAGAGGCCAGAGTCAGAGGAACAAAGAGTTTTTGGGAGAGGGGTTGTAGAGGCTGGAGGAGATTGCAGAGATAGGGAGGGGTGAGACCATGAATAGATTTAAACACAAGGATATGAACTTTAAACTTGAGCCACTGGGGGACCATTGATGGTCAACAATAATGGTGGTGGTGGTAACTATCTTTGAAAACAATAGCTGGGACTTCCTGCATTTAAATGCCAGACAATTCAATTCAATGTGGAGCTGTTAGTCATACACATAACTGAACCAATTGCACAGCACCGATTACGTTTGAATCATGGGGTAAAAATTCCAGGCATGTGCTGGGAACCTATATCGCAAAATTGCCCACTCCCAGCCTGCAATTTTCTGCCCACCAACTTTATCCCTAGAATATTAGTCTCTATAATTTTATCAACCCAGTATAAAATGTAGCTGTGACCATCCATTTACCTTTGAAGAGGTTTTTTAAAAATTGCAGGTGGTTTGCGAAATACCTGAAGCAATATTACTTTGTATTTTAGCAATTTTCAGTTTTCTATTTTAGTGAGGAAACTTAGTGAGGAAAGAAATAATGTAATAAAAATCATGCTAATTCATAATACACGAAAATTGACAGAAAAATCTCCTGGTAGCCAGTTAATTTAAAGAACTATGTCAAAACAGAACCTGTAGGACTTCTCTTTAGGTATTTTAAAGCATACTTTCGGTGCCTGCCAATTAGACCCATCCCCAGTTGCGAACTTAGCCTCACACTATTGGTTGTTTCAAATGTGATTGGTCACTGTACCTGGAACTAAAATCTGTTATCTGGCAAGTTTTATTCATATAAATAGTGATATAAATACTAATAGTGGTTCCAGTTACCCCTCCACCCCACGCTAGTGCTAATGAGGGGTATGTTTGGCAATAACACAAAATCCATAGAACCAAGTATGTATTATTATTGGTGTACAGCTGGGTGGCATAGGAGCATTATATCAGGGGGAGTTTATGTTTTTTTATTTGCACTACCACAAAATCTCAGAAGAGATAACTGGTTTGATTGCTGGGGACTATATGGAGTCAAGATATGAAGAAATAAGTTCAGCAGGACAGGATCAGTCGGAAATTGGTATTATCGGGACAGTCCTGTTTGTGGATCTTGGGGAGGAGGTAGAAGTGGGCTGTGCTGAGTGGAGGATCAATGAGGTTGGAGGCCATGAGGGGACGATCTTCAGAGAAGACGAGGTCAATAACAGTCTGGGAAATGATGGCTTGGTGTTCAGTAGTGGAATCCTGGTATAGGGATAGTAAGGGTTGTCAGAGAAGAGGCATTCAACTTCAGCAAGATAGAGGTACTTCTAGCATACAACAACCATGTCTACTTTGTCAGCAGGTTTGACAATGATGTCAGGATTGGACCTGAGCGTCAGGAGTGCTGCACATTCAGAGGGAGATAGATTCGATTGAGTGAGGGGAGTGGAGAAACTGACATGGCTGATGTCATGCTAGCAGTTGTCCATAAAAATATCATGAGGGTAGGAGGCCAGAGGGAGAATTCAGGTGGATTACGGAGGTTGAAGACTGGAGAAAGGGTCACATGTGCATGAGGAAGCCTCTTGGTCAAAAAAGAAGGCACGGAGACGAAAGCGACAGAAGAAAAGGTCAGTATCGTTTCGACCTCAGGATTCATTGAGGTGGGAGGGTAGGAGGATAAACTGAAGGCCTTCACTGAGGATGGATCATTCATGGTCTGAGAAGAAGAAGGTCAGAGGAGATAATGAAAATAAGGCAAGGGGCAAGATTGGGAGGAGAGATGGGGTCCCAACACATTTATGATTTCACCATCCTTATCAACCGGAGGAATTCCTATCCACTGTTTGGTTAGAGTAAAAGGAGTATCTACCCACGTTATGCCTGGCCTGGGAGTGCATCATACTGACACTGGGTACCTGAAATCGGTTATGTTCCTTTCCCTGGCGTTAACGTCCCTCGCCTTCATGAAAACTGAAAAAATTAAATGAAGGAAAGATCAGGAAGAGTCAAGCTGAATAGTTAAAATGCTAAAATATAAACAGAAAATGCTGGATATACTCAGCCGGTCAGGCAGCATCTGTGGAGAGAGAAAGAAACAGAGTTAACATTTCAGGTTGATGACCTTTCATCAGAACCATTAAAATGCTAATACAGTTTGAGAAAAAGAGAGTAAAAATACTGTAATGGAAGGGGATGTCAACCCATAAACAAAGAAGTGAAAAGGAATTAGAGGAAACAGACTTCAGAACAAGTTTTCTGTGACATAAGAGAAGTGCAATTAAATGTAAGCAGATACAGGTTCAAGAAGGAATTTAAAAACCAGTGACTAAAAGAATTGGCACAAAGGGGGGTTGGGAGGCCAAATGAAGGAGGTGGTGTGGGGGCCTGAAAATACCTGGAGGAGAGGTAGAGACCTGGCACAGTAGCAGGATATAAAACCTGCTGTTGCTTAAAGGAGGCACTAGCAGCATTGGAGGAAGCAAGAAATCTGAGTGACAGATATGTCAGTTATATTGAAGAACTGAGCTGCAGTCTTCAAATAACGACCTACATGTCTTCGTAATGGACATCTGGAGCAAGAGGGATGATCTTTTATGGGTCAGGGGCCAGAGACCCACCAAGATTGTGGTATGCAATTTGTGGAGAGTGGTAACTGTGGCAGTAAGTCCCACCTCTTTGATCCCCAGGATTCCTTTGCAGTGCAGCAAGAAGATATAACAGCTTCATCAGAACAGCCTAAGTAACTACCTGCTCCTCCAACCCTTCCTTGTAGTCTCTTTATATGTATGACACTCCTTCATCAATACTCTCACAGTGTCAGAGAAAGCAGAAACTAAAGTGTGATCTGACAGAAGGATATGGAGGTTCTGCAGAAATCAATCTGTGCAGCCTCAGTTATCTGGGGTTCTGATCTAAAAATCAGGAGGTTGAATTAGTATTTCACTCACAAATAGGCACTGAGGACCATCTTGGAGGACCTGAGACAGATGGCAGGGGTCACAGCAAAGTCCAATGCCATCCTCAATGCAAATATCCGAGTAGGCTTCGACATGGTACCCTTAGCACAGCCAAGCACCACTAGTGTCCAAAGCAGCAGTTGTCACCTTGGCACAGTCCCAGGGTAGGTTTAAGAACAGCACAGAGAGACACCGGAGTGGTAATAAGAGGATACAATAAAATCATCAAAAAAGCTGAGCCTGCCTTGCTCCTTTTGGCACACCAACAACTGTTCCCATTACATAAACTTACTATTGCCCTACGCCCAAGCAGAAAGTCCCTGACATAATGATGTAAACAAATTTATTGCTTTCTTTTATGAGTTGAATATGTCAGTACGTACTTTGTGGTCTTCTCCTATGGAAACCATGTACTTTTCACCTTGTATGTCTTGTGGTGCGCTCTGTGCTCCCATTTTTGGTAGTAGTATTACAGGTGGAAGGTGGTTTGTCCAACTGTGGGCTTTCAGATTGTTCTTCAACATGAAGATAACCAAGAGGACATGCTGGCTGCCAATGGCCCAAGTAGGGCACCAGGGGAATATCGGGCAAATAATGCTTCAAATGGTCATCATGAAAACCTACCTAGCATCCAATGGGGCACCAAAGGAAATGCGGTCAGTGCGTTATGACATCAAGGACAGGTTTCTGGCATGACTTCTAATGTCTTGCCTTTGTGGTAGTCTTACTTAGGCCATTGGTGGTAAGCATGTTCTCATGGTTGCCACTGATATGGCTGAGCACAGAAATGTGCACCGATAAGAAAGACTTGCATTTATATAGTGTCTTTCACGACCACTGGACATCCCAAAGTGCTTTACAGCCAAGGAAGTGTAGTCACTGTTGTAATGTAGGAAACGCGGCAGCCAATTTGCACACAGCAAGCTCCCACAAACAGCAATTGTGATAATGACCAGATAACATGTTTTTGTTATGTTGATTGAGGGATAAATATTGGCCAGGACACCGGGGATAACTCCCCTGCTCTTCTTCGAAATAGTACCAGGGGATCTTTTATGTCCACCTGAGAGAGCAGACGGGCCTCGGTTTAATGTCTCATCTGAAAGACGGCACCTCCAACAGAGCAGCACTCCCTCAGCACTGCACTGGAGTGTCAGCCTAGATTTTGGTGCTCAAGTCTCTGGAGTGGGACTTGAACCCACGACCTTCTGACTCAGAGGTGCTACCCACTGAGCTACAGCTGACATTATGAATGAAACAAACCCTCCTTTATGATTGACTATACTTTTTCTCCAAGATTATTTAGCTATAAGCTGCCTTGGGAGGTAAATCCCATGTTAAAATGCTAATATAGTTTGAGGAAAAGAGAGTAAAAATACTGTAATGGACGGGGATGTCAATCAATAAATAAAGAACTGAAATGAAATTAGAGGAAACAGACTTAAGAACAAGGTTTATGTGACATAAGAGAAGTGCAATTAAATGTAAGCAGATACAGGTTCAAGAAGGAATTTAAAAACCAGTGACCAAAAGAATTGGCACAAAGTGGGGTTGGGAGGCCAAATGAAGGAGGAGGTGTGGGGGCATGAAAATACCTGGAGGAGAGGTAGAGACCTGGCACAGCAGCAGGATATAAAACCTGCTGTTGCTTGAAGGAGACAATAGCAGCATTAGAGGAAGCAAGAAATCTAAGTGACAAATATGTCAGTTATATTGAAGAACTGAGCTGCAATCTTCAAATAACGACCTACATGTCCTCGTAATGGACATCCGGAGCAAGAAGGATGATCTTTTATGGGTCAGGGGCCAGAGACCCATCAAGATTGTGGTATGCAATTTGTGGAGAGTGGTAACTGTGGCAGTAAGTCCCACCTCTTTGATCCCCAGGATTCCTTTGCAGTGCAGCAAGAAGATATAACAGCCTCATCAGAACAGCCTAAGTAACTACCTGCTCCTCCAACCCTTCCTTGTAGTCTCTTTATATGCATGACACTCCTTCATCAATACTCTCACAGTGTCAGAGAAAGCAGAAACTAAAGTGTGATCTGACAATAGGATGTGAAAGGCCTGCATGATTGGCACCCCATTCACCACCTTAAACATTCACTCCCTCCACCACCAGCGCACTGTGGCTGCAGTGTGTACCATCCACAAGATGCACTCCAGCAACTCACCAAGGCTTCTTCAGCAGCACCTCCCAAACCCGCGACCTCTACCGCCTAGAAGAACAAGGGCAGCAGGCACATGGGAACACCATCCCCTCAAAGTCACACACCATCCTGACTTGGAAATATATCGTCCTTCCTTCATCATCGCTGGGTCAAAATCCTGGAACTCCCTCCCTAACAGCACTATGGGAGTGCCTTCACAACACAGACTGCAGCAGTTCAATAAGGTGGCTCACCACCACCTTCTCTAGGGCAATTAGGGATGGGCAATAAATGCTGGCCTTGCCAGCAATGCCCACATCCAACAAATGAATAAAAGAAAAGTCAGAGTATTCTGTAACAATGCCCCATGGTTCTCAGTCTCTAGGTTAATACATTTTCCACTTCAGTCAATTGTTGGTCCAGAAGATGTCAGAATTGAAGTTCTCAGCTCCGAGAAGTGGCTATTCAGCTCAGACATGCAGTCCTCTCAGATGGATGTCTCTATCTTACCCAGATTCTTCTGTTGTAGTGTGTGATGGCCCATATATTTTCCACATGGCAGTGGTGTTCTATTACCATCATATTGAAGGTATTCCCACTGATCTTTGTCTAGAGCTCGGTGCTAGGATCGCTCAATGGCCTCTTCAAATCACATCCAGCTGTGAGAGGTTCTACCTTCTCCATATGAATGCTTCTGTGGGGACCCACTAGTTAATGGATATGGAGGTGGCTCTGTCTCTGTGCTGGTACCTACTGCAGTAGTAGTGGCTGTGTGACTGTCTTCTGGTACAGTGTAATCATTTTGTGAATTCTGGATGGTGTAGTTTGTTCTTCAAGGAGAACACAAGATTAGATAATATTTGGTTATAGTGTGAGAGTTCAAAGGTTTGCTGCTATGTACCTGCTTCACAGTACATAACATTATTCATATGAAGGAGATATTTGCATAGGCTATACTTCTTATTCAATGAAGTACATGGGAAAGTATAAGAATTTGTTATCACAAGTAAATATGTTAACTTGGTTTCTGTCATCCTGTGTAGAACAGACCACACAACTCCACAACAGTGTGTAACACTTTCATTTCCTGTGGTCCAGCATCAAGTTTTGTGTAACTGTGAACTGAAGACTGAATGTTGTTTGGTTTAATTCTTGACATAATTGAATCTCTTCCTGATATTCTGCCACTTTCTATGGGTAGCAGACCTGACAATGATTCAGTTGTTAATCTTTTCCTAGGCTTGCCCTCTTAAATTGTGACATGATGGTGGGGGTGCGGGGGGGAGTGCGGGCAGGAAATTGGTCAACCAAATATTTCTCCCTTTCCTCAGTACCTGTTGAGCAATCAAATTTACCACTGTGCAGTAAAATGTGCCTTTCTGGCCAATTTTTACATCTTAGCTTTAAAGCTTTTACCCTACAGATCTGAATTGAGGAACTGTTCATTTCTTATTGTAACTGAGGGGTCATTTCATGCTTGCTGTGATGATAAATTGGAACAATTGCTAGTCTACTGTGGTTTAAAACAATTTGCTAACTTGATAAACAATGGGGTGTGAGGAATGCTGAGAAAAAGCTGCAGCGTTCCACCTAATCATAAAAGGAAGTCCATTAGAGGTTCAAATTTGCTGACTTGAACCTTTCCTACCCGTATTAAATAGAACTGGTTTTTGATTGCTTTACTTTTAGCCAAACAACATGGCTAATTTAACATAGTTTTTTTTTTCCTATTGACATACGATGCCAAACAGATGTTTGAAGATTCACCAGACTGATACCTGGGATGGCAGGAATGACGTATGAAGAGAGATTGGGTCGATTAGGCTTATATTCGCTAGAGTTTAGAAGAATGAGAGGGGATCTCATTGAAACTTATAAAATTCTAACAGGACTAGATAGACTAGATGCAGGAAGGATGTTCCCGATGGCGGGGGAGTCCAGAACCAGAGGTCACAGTCTAAGGATAAGGGGTAGGCCATTTAGGACTGAGATGAGGAGGAATTTCTTCACCCAGAGAGTGGTGAACCTGTGGAATTCTCTACCACAGAAGGCAGTTGAGGCCAATTCATTAAATATATTCAAGAAGGAGTTAGATATATTTCTTAAGGCTAAAGGGACCAAGGGATATGGGGAGAAAGCAGGGACAGGGTACTGAATTTGGATGATCAGCCATGATCTCATTAAATGGCAGAACAGGCTCGAGGGGCTGAATGGCCTACTCCTGCTCCTATCTTCTATGTTTCTATGTTTGATGTTATGTGACGTGTGCTAGATTCAAAATGTTTAAATACATAGATAGAAAATAACTACAGCAACTACAGCTGCATTAAGCAGATGAACAGCAACTGTGTGCAATAGCAACAGTATAACTGGACTGAATGGAACTCTTATTATTTAGTTCCTGTAGAGACAACAATGCAAATGTAGATTATGCACAACTACTTATTTGTATAGTATACCATCATTTGCATCTTTATTCTGATTGGTAGGCACAAAATTATGTACACATAGTATACGCACATATTTGGGAAAATAATAAATTGGTGCACATTTCTAAAACTTGTGCAATTGCATATAGCTTACATACATCTTTGTATTTGTGTGCAATGAGCAAAACATTGGGCTCATAATGTCCACAAATGAAACCTGAAGAGGGAAGAAAAAGTTGGGTTTTTTGTTTGTGAAACTAGTACTGTCATACTGAACTGTGCATATTGCACGTATCTGAATGATACTGAATTACTAATCTGTATACAAGAAAAGGCTATTCACCTGAACCCCATCCATGCCAACACAATGCATATAATTGTCCTATCATAGATTCTGCCCAATCTATTTAATCTCCTAAGGGAGTAGACTAATTTCAGGTAAAACTTCCAAGAAGAAATAAGGATATAAGAGATGGAGTATAGTATGATTCTTATTTTGAATTTTGGATTAGAAAAAGATGAGAAAATATTTATTTTTGTTCCTCCAAACACAACAAAATTTCTAGGGGAGTTAATGGAAATGAAAATCGGGAGAGATGTACAACAGGCGGCAGAATCAATAGCGCCTGTTTTATACTATTATCCAAAGTCAAAATTACTCCCCCCCCCCCCCGACCTTTCCTGCCTTTGCTTATAAACCCAGTGAGCCTGTTCTACAAGCAAACAATAATCATAGCGCCCGCTTTCCATTACTTCCCATAGAGTTTATCGCTGCTCAGATGAAGTTGTTTGGCGACAGCCCTGACCGTACCATTCAGTCTCGCATGAAGAAAAACAAATGGAGGTGGAGCGAGGGTGAGGGACACTGATATTGAGGACAGGAGCATTTTTAGATATATTTTTAAAGTATCAATATATTGGTTTGCAAAAACCAAATATAGTTTAAGACTGAGATCAACACAGATTTATTAGGTAAGGGTATCAATGAATATCGATGAAAGGCGGGTAAATGGAGTTGAGGTACAAATCAACCATAATCTAATTAAATGGCAGAACAGACCCAAGGGGCCAAATGGCCTACTCCTGTTTCTATGTTCCTGAGAGCAGCTGGGTTTTTTGCCCCCTGGACCCCCCACCGGGCTCTGCTCCTGGACATTGCTGGAGCCCTCAGGCAGGTTCCCAACATCTGGCAAGTTTTGGAGAGGCTATCTCATTGATTTCAATACTTAAAGATTGTCATCTCTGCAGGACCACCCTATTTTTTCCACCTCTTTGTCCTCCAATAGCCAATGAATTAAATGGGTCCTTGTGGCCCAATTGCTTAACATGGAACAACTGGTAATGCCATATGGCCCTTCCGTTTTTGTTGGCAATCCAGCCCGAAACCCTGTGCCACTCCCAGTGCCTCATGTGCTAAAGACAGCTCATTTTGGCTCTGACACATGCAGCACTTTTCAGTTGGCCCCACAGAGAGCTATAAATTCATTCTTATCAAGAATAGGATTGAAAGGTATAACATTTATAGAACTCTATTACATTTCAGCTTTTTAAACCCATCTCCCTTTCAATGCTTGTACCATGAATAAGCCACATTACCCCTCATAATGCAAGAGTGTATATTTTTGGTTGCATAGCCCATGGCTTATAATTACCCAATTTGGCAGTAACAGGCACAATGGAATTTGCAGAATATCCGTACTATATCTCCTGTTGAACCAAAATGTGGGAAATGTCACACCTGGGACATGCTTCATACAAACTAAAATAACTCAGCAAATGCATTTCCTTTTAAACAATTTACGAAAGCAAAGATACCAGGCCCGTACAATACGGGGTATAACAATACATGTATAGAAAAGGAAACAGTCTAAGATAGATTAATTTAACATTATCAAACTTCTCTTTAGCTAAAATAGTCAACAAAATATTTTTCACCTTCTCCTCCTGCACAACACTTTGATAATGCTGTTCCTTCCACCAAAGGGTTGGAAGCTGTGTTGCAGTCAAGACTCTCAAAACTTCTCACCTTACTGCAAAATCTTAATTTTCATCTCATATTTTTTTTTAAAGAAGAAAAGCAAATACATTTTTAACAATAACAGAAAATGCTGGAAACATTTTCAGGTCAGGCAGCATCTGTGGAAAGAGAAACAGAGTTATTAATGTTTCAGGTCAATTACCTTTCATCAGAATTGGAAGTCTCGTCATCGAGTCTACATTATAGAAACAGGCCATTCGGCCCAACTGGTCTATGCCGAGATAGAGATTTAACAGTTTATAAGCAAGTACAAAGCCAGGGGGAAAAGTGGGCGGGGGGGAGGAAAGAACAAAGAGAAAGGTCTGTGATGGGATGGAGGGCACTCCACTTCTGTGGAGAAGACATCTGTCAGAAATCTTGCCAGTTCTGCTTCTCTCGCTCCCAATGTGAAGAATTCCTGCATAATGCAGGCTTACGTTAGTGCCAGGGTGGGACGTTTTTGAAATCATCTCCGGCGAGCTGGACTTTTAGTGCCGCGTGAAAATTCCATGCTTCTCATTGAGATGGGGGCCTCAGTAATGATGGCCCTCCACAGCCCTTGTAAATGACCCCCAACCCCGGAATTTGGGACGGTGTGAGGCCACAGCCCAACTCCACTGTATTCCCAGCGGCGGAACAAGACCCTGGGAGTTTAGGATTCAAAACTTTATACAATCTGTCAAGATAGGCATGTAGCCATGGATTATAGAACGCCAATCTGCCTTTTCCCTTCAGATGCGAACTGACCTGCTGTGTACTCTTTTTGATGGGACCGTAAACAAAAAATACTGTAACTAATAAAACATGAAATGAAACTTAACAAATTAAATTAAAATTTGATTGGCCGAGGTGATTATGCACTCCAGTCCCCGCAGTGCCCACTGGTCGCGGAAGGCCTCGAGTGTGCCGGCGGACACCACGTGCTCCATCTCCAGGGCCACCCGGGCGCGAACATGGCTGCAGAAGAGAGGCAGGCAGTCGGGCCGAACGACCCCCTCGACCGCCCGCTGCCTGGACCAGTTAATGGCCACTTTGGCCAGGCCCAGGAGCAGTCCCACGAGGAGGTCCTCCGAACTGCCCGCTCCCCTCCGCACCGGGTGACCAAAGATCAGGAGCGTGGGACTGAAGTGCAGCCAAAATTCAAGGAGCAGCCCCTTCAACCTCTGCAACCTCTCACATTCGATATATACATGGAACACCGACTCCTCCAGGCCACAGAAAAGGCAGGCGGCCTGGGAGTCCGTGAACCTACTTAAGTCCTTATTGCACGGGACTGCTCCGTGCCAACACCCTCCAGGCCAAGTCCCCAATATGACCTGCTGTGTATTTCCAGCACCTTTTGTTATGGATGTTTTCTTAAAGCTGTTACAGTTTGACCTGAAAGCTAGAGACGGTTTAGTACCGAGAGAGTTAACCCCTCCAGCAGCAGGGATGCAGACAAGAATGACGCGCGTTGTGAAATTCAACCCACAGGCTCAGCTGTCCTGGATTTCTCCAAAATGTGCCGTAACTTCCTGTTGCGAGAGCAGAGTTTGTTTGAGCTGCCTGGCCTCTGCTTCGGAACCGCGCGTGTCGGGAGGGAGCGGTTCGCGGATCCATGAAGCATCGGAGAGATTGAAGAGTTGGGCGACAATGTGGCGGGGCAGAGTCGGAGCACCGAGCCTGCTGCTCGCCTTAGCTTTCTGCCTCTGCTGCTCGGGCTCGCTCCAGGGACAAGGTAAGTGCCGTGCCCAAACATATCTCCACTTCAGCGGGGCGGGGGGTCCTCCAATAACCTTGACATCTGGCCAAAAGAAAGGGCCAGATCGAGCTGGAGGAGGCCCACAGTGCGAGGTTTCTGAACAAGTGCTTTTCCACTTGCAGCTTGTCCCTACTTGGGAATGAATGCTGTCTTGAGGAGGCGGGAAAGGGGAAGGGGAAGGGAAGGGAAGGCTTTGATCTCGGGGGGAGGCGTAAATGGCAAATTGTAAAGTTACCATTTTAAGTTTACGAAGGGAGATTTTCTGTGGGCTACGTGCTGAAAATCACCTTGGCATTGATTGCTGTGTGTTCCCCAGCCAGTCGATGCGAGCCACGCTGGGGGTTACTGCCTTTGTTTGCTTTCGACCCTCTTGCTCTACGTGTCATGTACAGTAAACCTCTTCCACATCCTGTTTCGGCTGGTTTAAAGTGTGTTTTTTATGGTCTGGTTGGTGTGTGGGGTTTTTTTGGTTGTGTGACGGTAATCCTAATCTGACGTTTTTTGTTCAATTGCTCAGTGATTTTTTTTTAAAGTTTTAAAATCTCTCCCCAATGTAAAAATGTTTTAGGTTTGTTTATAAACGCAGCAGGATTTTAAAAAAATTTTTTAAAAAAGAAATATTTTTTAACTGCTTTTATTTTTAAGAGTGAATTGCGAGATGGTTGCTCCTCGGGATTGGGACTTTTTGTCCTACCCTTATCGGCAACGCCACTTCCTGATGGGAGTAGTAAACGGAAGGATGGGCACCGAAATATTCCACCTAGATTGTAGCGAGCAGTGAATGCTTTCTAAACTCCCATTAGACCGGTGGCATGTATTTCATTTATTGTGGCAAAAGGTTGGATTATTGCAAAACCCGATTTTTCTCTTGCCACTTTCAACACAGATCGTTGTACGTTTGGTATTCGTGGCGTTGAGGCCCAGTTCAGGGCTCTGGCTTGATGCCTGTTAAACTGAAAGAAGGCCAAAAAAAATTCTAAATCTGTTTATCTTCTACCGCTGTCAACTGGCTGTATTAAGAGAGTTCAAACCTATCTATATATTGCGCGCACACATTGTGTATGCACATAATGTATAATAACACATACCTGGGATGGCAAGAATATATTATATTCGCTAGAGTTTAGAAGAATGAGAGGGGATCTCATTGAAACTTATAAAATTCTAACAGGACTAGACAGACTAGATGCAGGAAGGATGTTCCCGATGGCGGGGGAGTCCAGAACCATGGGTCACAGTCTAAGGATAAGGGGTAAGCTATTTAGGACTGAGATGAGGAGGAATTTCTTCACCCAGAGAGTGGTGAACCTGTGGAATTCTCTACCACAGAAGGCAGTTGAGGCCAATTCATTAAATATATTCAAGAAGGAGATAGATATATTTCTTAAGGCTAAAGGGATATGGGGAGAAAGCAGGGACAGGGTACTGAATTTGGATGATCAGCCATGATCTCATTAAATGGCGGAGCAGGCTTGTGGGGCCGAATGGCCTACTCCTGCTCCTATCTTATATGCTTCTATGCTTTACGCATCTTAAAACAATACAATTAGTCCAGTGTTGCCCAAATAGAAATTGCTGACAAGCCTCAGATGTGGCTGCTGCGATACTGTTTTAGTCACGTACACGGATTTTAGTAGAAAATGCGTTAAATATACTCTCAATACAAAGCTAAATGTGTGTTTATTTACTTAACTAATATTCAGTAACCAAGGAAGTAAAACAGTTAATGATGAAAGCACACTCTGCATTAGTGTAAATTGATGACTCCATTAAGTGGCTGTCCTGTGTATTGGCTTGGATTAAAACATTTGACTTGACTGCAACATGTTTACAGTAGAAATTGATCCACCTCTGACTTGTTTGTCATTATACAGTGAATGGACCTTGTGACATTTTGTTTCACTTATTTGCTTTGTAATTTTTCCTGACACATGCCTGTGGAACACAAGGCCACCCAGCTTAATACTTTACAGCATCGCTTCTTGCAGTTTTCTTTGATTCTAAGTTTAAAAGATCACAAAATAGATAGATAAGGAAAATCATTTGCTTATCTCAGCTCATCCATCCAGTAAATAACCTACAGTTCCCCACCACAGCATCCAGATGTTTCTGCCCTAATTTGCCTTTTCCCAATTTGAACTTGCAACAGCTTTGTCAAATTATCATGGTTTAATATAAGGTGATGTTCAGATTTAGCTTTTCCATACCTTGTGTACCTCTCGGTCACCTCTTTTCAAAGCTGTCCACTGCATTCATAACTCAGTTCTCTGAGGCTAGGAATCAGTTTTGTGGCTCTTCTCTGCCTGGTTCCAAGGCTTGAATGTCTTTCCTGCAGCTCGGTGACTAACATTGGATGCGTTACTCAAGGTGCAGTCTGACTGGAGCACTGTACAGTTTAACATTTATATTGAACTCTAGATTAATGCTGAAACCGTAACAGCCAATTTAAAAAAAAAAGACTCGCATATATATAGTGCCCTTCACTCCCTCAGGATGTCCCAAAGCACTTTACAGCCAATGAAGTAATTTTGAAATGCAGTCAATGTTGTAATGTAATAATTAATTTGAGTTGAGCTGTCTCAGAGCCAGTCAGAGGCAGATTTTTTTCAAATATTAAATTTTGTAAAACTGATGGTGGGAAATACTTTTTCTAGGTTAATTCTAAATGTAAGTATAATAAAACTGAACTTTATTATTAACTTTTCAGCTTATTAAAAATCCATTGGAATATGCAGTATAAATGCCTACGTAGCAGGATAACGGCTTGCAATTATATAATTCTTTTAATGTATAAACCTCCCAAGACACTTAAACGAGATTTAAAAATGGGCACAACGATTGTACTGTTTTTCACCAGTTCAAGTGGGCAGAGTATAAAGTTTCTCCCCTTGGCTGTCAGTCTTGACTCATTGGTAACACTCTCGCCTCTGAGTTAGAAGGTTGTAGATTCCAGTTCCACTCCAGAGACTTGAATACAAAATCGAGGCTGACACTCCAGTGAGGGAACGCTGCACTGTCGGAGGTGCCGACTTTCATATGAGATGTTAACCCAAGACCCTGTCTGCCCTCTTTGTGGATGTAAAAAAAAATCTCGTGGCACTATTTCGAAGAAGAGCAAGGGAGTTCTCCCCAGTGTTCTGGCCAATATTTATCGTTCAACCAACATCACTAAAACAGATTATCTGGTCATTATCTCATTGCTGTTTGTGGGACCATGCTGTGTGCAAATTGTGTTTCCTACATTATAACAGTGACTACACTTCAAAAAAAAATGTACTTTATTGGCTGTAAAGCACTTTATGACACCCTGAGGTCATGAAAGGAGCTATATAAATGCAAGTTCTTTCTTTCAGTCACCATTATACCTTACTAAAATCCTGCTGTCACTACTATTTAATGATAATGAGGCAGCTTTGGTGGTACCTCTCCAGTGCTTTGCAAATCCATTGGCAGGATAGGCACACCAACGTCTGTGTTCTCGCTCAGGCCAACATCCCCAGCATCGAAGCTTTGACCACGCTCGATCAGCTCTGATGGACGGGCCACATCGTCCGCATGCCCGATACGAGACTCCCAAAACAAGCGCTCTACTCGGAGCTCCGACACGGCAAGAGAGCCCAAGGTGGGCAGAGGAAACGCTTCAAGGACACCCTCAAAGCCTCCTTGAAAAAGTGCAACATCCCCACCGACACCTGGGAATCCCTGGCCCAAGACCGCACAAAGTAGAGGAGAAGCATCCGGGAAGGCGCGGAACACCTAGAGTCTCTTCGCCAGGAGCAAGCGGAAGCCAAGCGCAAACAGCGGAAGGAGTGCATGTCAACCCAAGCACCCCACCCACCCACCCTTTCAACCACCCTCTGCCCCACCTGTGACAGAGACTGTAGGTCCTGCATTGGACTCATCAGTCACCTGAGAACTCATTTTTAATGTGGAAGCAAGTCGTCCTAGGTTCCGAGGGACCGCCGAAGAAGATGATAATGAACTATTATGTTCCATTAAGTACTTGATTATGTCTTCTGCATATACTTAAACATGTAATTTTCAACCCTGTTCTTCATTTGGTTTTCTTCAGAATATTTTTCACTTTGAATATAGCCTGTGCGATTGAGAGTATCCTGGCTCAAACCGTCAAACAATAGCACTTTATTACAAAACATAGTTGCAATTGTTATGGCCAGTGGTCTTTCTGTGTTGGATGTTTTGATGTGTAGTCTGGTAATTAAGGGAATGAATAATTGAGACTTGTTGCCTCATTGTTGAATGCTGAAAAGAAGCTGTTGAATTCAGTTTGCCTGCACCTCTTTCAAAGTTAAGGTAATCGGTGGCTATTTTGATGGTATAATAGAAATCTGGCTGTAAGATTTGTTGGGAAGGTCCAATCAGAATGCGCAAAAGAATGGAACAAGAAAAGGACCGTTGAAGCTGCTTCTTTCCTGTGCAATTTGTTATTTCATGGGTTTTACCCAATTTATTTAATTTCCTGAGGGAAAGGGTTTTTTTTAAGAAAGTTTGTCCATGATTCTTGAAGATCATTACATAAGATCCATGAAATGACAAATTATACATATGGTCTGTGCAATGTCACAAGCATATTACTCAGCACTGTCCAGTTGCTTTCAACAAGGGAAACTCCTACTGTTCCAGTAGCACAGGAATAACAGAGTTCGTTGAAGTATTTGATCATTTTTCTCGACATATCTCTATAAACACTCAAATTCCTATCTACATGTTTGAGCAGGACACTAGTAGTAGTAGGTGCTTTTCTTGGGAGTCTGTTCAAATTAAGATGACAACAGCTTTGTATTGTCTGGTCCATCATGATACATTACTTCAGAAATGATCCATTTATCATATATAAATGGTTAATGATTACAAGGTGCATTACTTTAAGTATATCCTTATTAAAATCCATCTGCTCATTTATCAGTCTCTTTATAAGAACATAAGAAATAGGAGCAGGAATAGGCCACTTGGCCCCTTGAGCCTGCTCCGCCATTCAATAAGATCATGGCTGATCTTGGGCTCAAAGCCACTTCCCTGCCCGTTCCCCATAACCCTTCACTCCCTTATCTTGTAAAAATCTGTCTATCTCCACCTTAAATGTATTTAATGACCCAGCCTCCACCGCTCTCTGGGGCAGAGAATTCCACAGATTTACGACCCTCTGAGAGAAGAAATTCCTCCTCATCTCAGTTCTAAAAGGGTGACCCTTTATTCTGAAACTATGCCCCCGAGTTCTAGATTTCCCCCACGAGGGGAAACATCCTCTCTGCATCTACCTTGTTGAGCCCCCTCAGTATCTTATGTGTTTCAATAAGATCACCTCTCATTCTTCTAAATTCCAATGAGTATAGGCCTAACCTGCTCAACCTTTCTTCATAAGTCAACCCCCTCATCTCAGGAATCAACCGTGTGAATCGTCTCTGAACTGCCTCCAATGCAAGTATATTCTTCCTTAAATAAGGAGACCAAAACTTACGCAGTACTCAAGGTGTGGTCTCACCAATACCCTGTACATTTGTAGCAGGACTTCCCTGCTTTTATACTCCAACCCCCTTGCAATAAAGGCCAACATTCCATTTGCCTTTTTGATTACTTGCTGTACCTGCATGCTAACTTTTTGTGTTTCATGCACAAGGACCCCCAGGTCCCTCTGAACTGTAGCCTTTTGTAATCTCTCTCCATTTAAAAAATAATTTGCTTTTTTATTTTTCCTGCCAAAGTGGATAACCTCGCACTTTCCCACATTATACTCCATCTGCCAAATGTTTGCCCACTCACTTAGCCTCTCTATATCCCTTTGCAGATTCTTTGAGTCCTCTGCACAACTTGCTTTCCCACCCATCTTTGTATCATCCGCAAACTTGGCTACATTACACTCGGTCCCTTCATCCAAGTCATTAATGTAGATTGTAAATAGTTGAGGCCCCAGCACCGATCCCTGTGGCACCCCACTAGTTACCGTTACCATTTGCCAACCGGAAAATGATCCATTTCTCCCGACTCTCTGCTTTCTGTTAGTTAGCCAATTCTCTACCCATGCTAATATATTACCCCCAACTCCATGCGCTCTTATCTTATGCAGTAACCTTTTATGTGGCACCTTATCGAATGCCTTCTGGAAATCCAAATACACCACATCCACTGGCTCCCCCTTATCCACCCTGCTCGTTACCTCCTCAAAGAACTCCAGCAAATTTGTTAAACAAGATTTCCCTTTCATAAAACCATGCTGACTCTGCTTGACTGCATTATGATTTTCCAAATGCCCTGCTACTGCTTCCTTAATGAAGGACTCCAGCATTTTCCCAACGACAGATGTTAGGCTAACTGGTCTATAGTTTCCTGCTTTCTGTCTCCCTCCTTTCTTAAATAGGGGTGTTACATTTGCGGTTTTCCAATCCGCTGGGACCTCTCCAGAGTCCAAGGAATTTTGGTATATTGCAACCAATGCATCCACTATCTCTGCAGCCACTTTTAAGACCCTGTGATGCAGGCCATCTGGTCCAGGGGACTTGTCGTCTTTTAGTCCCATTATTTTACCAAGTACTTTCTCCTTAGTGATAGTAATTGTCATTAGTTCCCCCCTCCCTGTGGCCCCTTGATTATCCATTATTGGGATGTTGTTAGTGTCTTCTACCGTGAAGACAGATACAAAATATTTGTTCAGAGTCTCTGCCATTTCCCCGTTCCCCATTATTATTTCCCCATTCTCATCCTCTAAGGGACCAACATTTACTTTAGCTACTCTCTTCCTTTTTATATACCTGTAGAAGCTCTTACTTTCTGTTTTTAATATTTCTTGCCAGTTTACTCTCATAATTCATCTCTCTTTTTTAGTTTTCCTATGCTGGTTTTTAAAAATTTCCCAATCCTCTGGTGTCCCACCAATCTTGGCAACATTGTATGCCATTGTTTTCAATTTGATACCATCCTTTACTTTGTTAGCCATGTATAGTGCTCCCTTCTCTTAAAATCTTTCTTTCTCACTGGATTATATTTTTGTTGAGAGTTATAAAATATCTCCTTAAATGTCTGCCAGTGCATTTCAACTGTCTTACCTTTTAATTTATTTTTCCAGTCCACTTTAACCAGTTCTGCCCTCATGCCATTGTAATTGCCTTTGTTTAAGATCAGGACACTAGTTTGAGATACAACTTTCTCACCCTCCAACTGAATTTGAAATTCAGTTTGTTAAGATCACTTTGATCTCTATCTTTATTACACTAGTGAGTTAGTCATGTAGAATAGTATTACTGGAACTAATCTCCTTATAGCTTACGAAATGTGAACAGAAGAGAACCTTGTGAAACTTCACTCGTCAATTCCTTCCTGGCAGAGTTTTTTTCATTTATGACTACCTCATGCTGTGTTTTCTGTCGTCAAGCGGGTTTGAATCAAATTTGCTACTTTGCCATTAATTCCTTAAACCTTAGCCATTTTCAGACTTCAGGGAGGTTTATCAGACACCTTCAGAAAATCCAAGTAAATTTATGCCCATTGGTGTCAGCCTTGGCTCAGTGGTAGCACTCTTGCCTCTGAGTCAGAAGGTCTTGGTTTTTAAGCATTACTCCAGAGACTTGAGCACATAATTTAGGCTGGTACTTCAGTGCAGTACTGAGGGAGTGCTGCACTGTCGGAGGTGCCGTCTTTCAAATGAGACGTTAAACCAAGGCCCAGTTGCTGCTTTATCATCTCTGGAGCTCTGGCAGTTCCTAAGTTTGTTCTTCTTTTGCACATCTGTACTGCATTAAGTTCTAGCCTTTAGTGGGGTATTATACTGAACCCAAGTGTTCACTTATTTCCAAGTTCCTAATCACTCCTGCTGAGCAACCAAATATTAAAATTAATTTAACTTGTTGCCACTATAAATTGGCTAAATTCTGCACAATAAATTGGCATTGACATAAGCTAATGGAAGTGCTTTTAATAATGCAATATCTCTATCAATGCCCTGTTTGATATTGAGAAGTAATCACTTGTTCTCTGAAATTTTTGCACTTTCTCCTTCACCCGTTGGTTGCCCCATGTCAATCAACCTTACACCCTGAATTGTTTCTGCAGTTTCCCGTTTAGTGGAGCAGACACACTAGGATGAAGTTCAGGATTCATTTCCTGACTGCTTTTACAGTACTTTAAATTTTCCTTTCCTGATACCTACTGAGTACAGTAATCCCTCCCCAACAGCGGGGGATACGTCCCTGTGGTTAGTAAATACAGTATAAATGTTCAAATAACACAATAAAGAATATAAAAGCAATAAAATCATGTTATTTACCTTAATCCTAAATTAAAAACCGCGCATACGCAAAATTCACTGCCGCGGTTGGCAAAAGTTATCGTAGAGAGGAAACCGTGTATACTTGAAATCCGCGTATGGCAAACCCGCGGTTGGGGCGGGATTCCTGTATTGCATATCAGCAAATATTCAGCTAGACTGAAGGAAGGGAAGCTGCAGAATGCTGCCTCCAAACAGGCTTTCCGCAATTATCACATGGATGCTATTTGAGGGAATCCCACTCAAATGGATCCACCCCACTGAAATGGATGTGCACAGGGCTCGAATTGTGATTTAATTTTAAAATCAAATCAAAATCTCACTGGTATCAGATTGATGAATAGTAAAATACACCTATGGGCCAGATTTTGCAACCCCTACAAGTGCGTACGAGGTGCATACGCTGAAACCCGGCACTTGCGATCTGTCAAGAATTTTCTTGACCGATGATCCGCATGCCCAAGAAAAGTGCCTCTAAGGGTGGAGAGTTGTGCTTTTTAACTTCCCCCCGCTGAATGACTCAAAATCTTACGCCTGGTAAAAGCAGGCGTATGGCCTGCTTTTACCAGCTTAAGAGTTTTAAAAAAAATTTAAAAATGAAATTTGATAACTCATTTATAAATTAAAAATACTCTTCAAAAAGGTATTTTTATTTTTAGCCCCGTAAAAAAATTTTTGTTTAAATATTTAATTAAATGGCATTTTAATTAATTTTAAATATGTAATGTTTTTAAAAATGTATCTAATTTGTTGGTGTATTTTTTAGGTGATCCCCATTCATACGTTTGACAGTTCCTTCTTCCATTGGTTGGGCCAGCCCACGTAATCCCAGGAGTGCCTACGAACCGCAGGCGCCCCTGGGCTATGTGGGGCTCTGCCCGCGTGGACCCGGAGAGGCCCAGGAGCGCAAGCTGCCATTCTTCCCGGGCCACCAAGTAAGTTCGTAGATTTTTTTCCGATCGGAGGCATCCGGCTGCAGGAAGCCTCCGATCGGAAATTCAGGGCCAATATTTCTTTCTGTAGCGTGACCACCAGCAAACAACAAAACTCTGGGAGTTTTGGCCTGCTGAGTTTTTCCAGCGTTTTCTGTTGTTTCAATTTTCCAGCATCCGCAGTATTTTGCTATCGTAAATCTCTGGGAGTGTTGATTCTACACTGTTGCTTAGCAATAGATCACAGTTTTGCATCTGACTCTACAGTACTGTTTTTGTACTACTGTATTTTGCTTTCAGTAAAGTAGTTCTTTTGAGCAACAAAGTTGCCAAGCTAGCCAGTATTTCAAGAACTGTAACTATTAGTTACACAGTATGCAACCAATTGTTTGTTGTTAAACATTGCAGTTGCCAGTTGGTGGAAGGAAGTTTCTTTAGCAGCCAGACTTTGAATTAGCAGCTATAAATTTGAATATCTGTTCTAGACCCCTACAGAACTCTGATTAACAAGAAAAAAGTAGTGTCACTCAACAGCACAGTAAAATACAAGTTTCGGGCACCAGTTCAAAGTGTGACCACATCTGTGCATTTAATGGGGCTGGGTTTGCCAGTTTTCCCCAAGTAGCCAGGACATAGAATCTTGCAGCCCAGAAGGAGGCCATTTGGCCCATCGTGCCTGTGCCGGCTCTTTGAAAGAGCTGTCCAATTTAGTCCCACACCCCAGCTTTTTCCCCATAACCCTGCAAATTAGTCCTCTTCAAGCACATGTCCAATTGCCTTTTGAAAGTTCCGATGGAATCTGATTTCACCACCCTTTCAGGTACTGCATTCCAGAACTTAACAACCTTCTGTGGAAAAAATTCTCCTCATTTCCCCTCTAGTTCTTCTGCCAATTGTTTTAAAGCTGTAACCTCTGGTTACCGACCCACTTGCCAGAGGAAACAGTTTCTCCCTACTTGCTCTATCAAAACCCCTTATAATTTGGAATACCTCTATTGGGCCTTCCCTTAACCTTCTCTGCTCTAAGGAGAACAATCCCAGCTTCTCCAGTCTCTCCACATAACTGAAGTCCCTCATTCCTGGTATCATCCTGATACCTCCTCTGTACCTTCTCCAAGGCCTTGACATCCTTCCTAAAGTGTGTTTCCCAGAGCTGTACACCATACTCCAGCTGAGGCCTAACCAAAAATTTGTAAATGTTTAGCATGACTTCCTTGTTTTTGTATTCAACGCCTCTATTTACAAAGCCAATTATCCCATACGCTTTCTTAACTACCTTATTAATTTGCCCTGCCATCTTCAAAGATTTGTGAATATGCACCCCCAGGTCCCTCTGCTCTTGCACCTGCCCCCACCCCCCCCCCCCCTCAGAATAGTACCATTTAAATTATACTGCCTCTCCATGTTGTTTCTGACAAAGTGCATCACTTCACACTTATCTGCATTAAATTGCATCTGCCCATTTCACCAGTCTGTCTATGTCCTCCTGAGTCTGCTACTATCCTGCTCACTATTTACTACATTGCCAAGTTTTGTAGCATCCTCAAACTTCAAATTTGTATTCCCTATACCCAAGTCCAGGTCATATATATAAGCAATGGTCCTAATACCGACCCCTAGGGGACCCCACTACATATATCTCTTAAGTCAGAAAAATATCTCTTCACTACTACTTTCTTCCTCCTATCCCTTAGCCAATTACGTACTGAAGTTACCACTGTTCCTTTAATAGTATGTGCTTCTATTTTCTGAATAAGTCTGTTATGTGGTACTTTATCAAATGCCTTTTGAAAGTCCATATATACATCTACTACACTACCTTCATCAACCCTCTCTGTCACTTCAAAGAGCTCAATCCGGTTAGTTGGACACTATTTGCCTTTAACAAATCTGTGCTTGCTGTCCCTTATTAACCCATGCTTCTCCAAGTGGGAATTAATTTTGGCCATGACAAATGTCTCTAGTAGTTTTCCCACCATTGACGTTAGACTGATTGGCCTGTAGTTACCACGTTTATCCCTCTCTCAGTTTTTGAACAGGAGTGTAACATTTGTAGTCCTCCAGTCCTCTGGCACCTCTCCCATATCCAGTATGTTTTTACCTGTAAAACTTAAAAGCAAGTAACTTTCCCATGACTGCAACGATGTGTTGTGATTCAGGCTTTTCTCAATACACTCCTCACTCTTGCAACATTCAAGACATCCCATAGACCAGTTTTGTCCAATACGATAGCCACTATCCACATGTGGCTTATTAAGAATCCTGATGTGGCTAATTGTATTTCTGATTAGTAAACAAAAAATTAGTAGTGTACGAGACACCGTTGGGAATATGATCTTGATATTCATTCGCACGGAGTATGCATGTGTTCTATAACCTCTAACTGGCGTTAGGGCCCTTGAATGTGTAAATCGGGGTCCTAACGCCTGTTTCGGGACCCGGCTCGAAATTCGTCATCAACTGGGTGGTGTATGTGCTGCACACGCTCCGCTCGGTTTTTCTGGAACTGCAGCAGCCTAACCAGCGGTCCTCAAAGTGCCTGCTGCAGGCCACCCACAAAAAGGTAAGCGACTTTTTTTTATACTTTTGTTCGTATGGAGCCAGGAGGAGCCGGAGCATTGCAGTCGCTGGCTCCCATTGCACTGGTATACGGTGCTCCACAAATTTCTCACCCCCCCCCCCCCCCACCCCCCGAACTCTTTCTTGATTTTCTTTTCTTTCACCTGGTGGATGGGAAGTGAAAAACAACTGCTCTCTCCACCTAGGGACTTGCTTATTACATCTGGTACGCACTAAATGTTACACAGACCAGAGGAATTCATATACATGAGTGCACGTGCAGCTATCTGTAAGGCATTACCACTGTTGTCCACCTTTCTAGACAATTGATTTGAGTTTCAGGTCTAGATTGAGACAAACCTAGCTGAGTAGGCTGTGCTGTGCATTGATATAACAGTACATTGTGACCTTTTCTTCCAATGCTGTAAATGACACACAGCACACTGCAACATAGGCCCAGAAATTTGACTCGGAGGCTTGCCGCGGGGGTAATGATCGCGCGCGATCTTACCTACCGCGCCTGCCGGTGTGTTTTGGGCCCACACGAACTTCGGGTCCCGGGCCTCTCCCTGGTGCCGGCGCGCAGTGTGCGCGTGTCCCAGAGGCGCAGTTAGTTCGATGCGACCTCTGGGATCACGTGGGCCATGGAGAGCCAATGGCAGCACACCATCTTTCATTCATAGATTTGACAGGAGAACTGTCAAAACTATGAATACAAATTGCCCCCAAAAGAACAGCTAAACCTCAAATAAATTTTTTTTTAAAAACCATCACATTAATAAAATAACTATAGTTAAATAAATTAACCACTTTAAACAAAAATTTAAATTTTTGAAAAAGTTTAAATTCTTTTTAAAAGTTATAAAAATAAACTTACCTTTCTTTAAAGTCTCTAAAAAAGATAAACCTGTTGAAAAAAATTTAAAATAATACTTAATTAACTACTTACCTTGTTAAAAGGGGGTCTTACGCCTCCTTTCTTCATGTGTAAAATCTTCCATACTTACCCTCGCGTTGAAACGTGAAAAAAAACCTAAGTGTGCTGCGTGCGCACAGCCTGTAGTGCGCACGCAGTTCACTTAGGAACCTCCCCCTTCACCATACCGGAAGTGCCGGTTTCCCGTGCATGCGCAGTGCATGCAGGAAACCGGCACTTCGGGAACGAATATGCGAGAGTACACAGTTCGTACTCTCCCGTATTAGGCCGAATTTTTGGGCCATTGGAACAGGAGCAGGCTGGTCAGCCCCTCGAGCCTGTTCCATTGTTCAGTTGGATCACGACTGATCTGTACTTCAACTCTATTTACCCGCATTTGCTCCATATCCCTTGATACCCTTACCTAATAAAAACCTATCGAACTCAGTCTTGTAAATTTGAATTGACCCAGCACGCACAGCCTTTTGGGGGAGTGAGTTCCAGATTTCCACTACCCTCTGCGTGGGGGGAAAAAAAGTTCTTCCTGATTTCACTCCTAAATGGCCTTGCACTAATTTTAAGATTGTCCTGGAATTCCCCACCAGTGGAAATAGTGTGATTCTATAGGGTGGATACTGATAAACTATCATTTGAAACACCGTGATTACATAACCCCTGAACCTTCTAAACTCAAGGGAATGCAAGCCAAGTTTAATCAATCTGTCCTCATAATTTAACCCTTTTAGCCCCGGTATCATTCTGGTGAACCTACACCAAGGCCAATATATTCTTCCTGAGATGCGGTGCCCAGAACTCAACGCAGTACTCCAGGTGGGGTCTGATCAATGTTTTGTGCAACTGAAGCATCACTTCCTCACTCCCAAAATTTTGCAGAAGTAACTACAACAAAAATACAGCATCCCAAGTATATAACCAAGAAGTATAAACTAATAGTCACATGAGCTGCAGGTGGTGCTGCATCAATTGACGTCATTCTGTTCTGCAATGATTCAACAGGAAATTTAAACTTGATATGCCATCTTTTATCAGATGCCAAATTAACGTGGTAACATCTAATGTGTCTGGCTCTCTTATTACTACAGTTATACAGGGCCTTGGTGAGCCCACACCTGGAGTACTGTGTGCAGTTTTGTTCTCCTTACCTAAGAAAGGATATACTTGCCATAGAGAGTGTGCGGTGAAGGTTCACCAGACTGATTCCTGGGATGGCAGGACTGTCGTATGAGGAGAGATTGGGTCGACTAGGCCTGTATTCACTGGAGTTTAGAAGAATGAGAGGGGATCTCATTGAAACCTATAAAATTCTGACAGGGCTAGACAGACTGGATGCAGGGAGGATGTTTCCCCTGGCTGGGGGGTCACAGTCTCAGGATACGGGGTAGGACACTTAGGACTGAGATGAGGAGAAATTTCTTCACGCAGAGGGTGGTGAACTTGTGGAATTCTCTACCACAGAAGGCTGTGGAGGCCAAGTCACTGAATATATTTAAGAAGGAGATAGATAGATTTCTAGACACAAAAGGCATCAAGGGGTTTGGGGAGAAAGCGAGAATATGGTATTGATATTGAATGGCGGAGCAGGCTCGAAGGGCCGAATGGCCTTCTCCTGCTCCTATTTTCTTTCTACTATGTGACTGGGGAAACATAAGGGAACTGTTGAATATGGAATTATTAACTGTCCGGTTACTCGCCTAGGCTTGTGCAATTTTCTCCCTGTTCAGTGGTTCCCAAGTGCATCCCTTCCTAAATATGATTATTAGCATCTTTTTAATATTGCACCACAGTACTTCTATGGCTTACATTTGAGCAGCTTGTACAGTTTAATCTGAAAATCCCAAATTTCTCATTGGTTTTATTTAAATAGGGTAAGACCACATTTGACTTTGGAAGCAGGTACTTTAAACATGACGATAACTATTCCTGCTTGGTGTGCAGTGATGGTAGCAGGATTAAAATGTTGTACATTCTCTCATCAAGAAGATAAAATAGTTCTACTTTCTTTTCTATGGACATTTACGCACCGTCTTTGAGAAACATCCATTTTTTTGATTGGCAGAATTGAGTGCATGAACCTTTTAATGCTGCTCATTCTTACCTAGAATTATTTAAACTCACCGGAAGACAATATATTAATAACAGTCAAGACTGAAAGCTTTTCTGCTGACAAACAGCTAGCTGCACAATGCTGGCTGACCTCCCCATCAGTCCTACTCTGCACTTCAAGCAATAATGCAGTCAATTGCAGCACATCTGTGACCAGCATCATGTCTAATATAAGACTATTTGCTATTACAAATTAAAACAATATATAAATCTGGTTTTGTTTTATTATTATGGCAGAGTTAAAAATCTGAAAATGTAAAAATTCTTTTACAAATAAAAGTAACACTATTTAATCTAATTTCCATGAATCTGTTTGTGTAATTGCCCTTTTTATTTTTATTTTGCTTTTGTATTGTATATTTTTTAAATTATCTTATTAATTTAGATTAGCACCATGATTAACGCAAAGATGCAGTTTTCAAATCCCTCCGTGGCCTCGTCCCTCCCTATCTAATCTCCTTCAGCCCCACAACAACCCCCCGCCCTCGCTCCTCAAATTCTGCCCTCTTGAGCATCCCTGGTTTATAATCACTCAACCTTTGGTGGCCGTGCCTTCTGTTGCCTAGGCCCTAAGCTCTGGAATTCCCTCCCTAAACCACTCCGCCTCACTACCTCTCTTTCCTCCTTTTAGACGCTCTTTAAAACCTACCTCTTTGACCAAGCTTTTGGTCACCTGCCCTAATTTCTTATGTGGCTTGATGTCAATTTCTTGTCTTCTAACACTCCTGTGAAGCGCCTTGGGACGTTTTACTATGTTAAAGGTGCTATATAAATACAAGTTGTTGTTGTGATAAGTGGCTTAGGCTGTCAGTTGGTTGTCATAATCTTGTCTAGTGTTCAAAGTTTTATAGCTTAAACACATGGAGGATTTTACTGTCTTGGAGTTGACCAGTAAATGATTTTTTTTTAAAAATACAGCCATAGTTACTAATTTAATCTAATGAGTATTGTACTGTAGTTTTTTTTTTAAAAAGTTGCTTTCCTTTTCCTGTAGGTGTTTTACTGCGTTATTTTCATGTTAACTGTAAAAGATTGTAATCTATATGGGCATTGTGGTTATTACAAAATGTGACCTACTTCACAACAGTTGAAATCATGAGGTGTAGTTTGTAGACAAAATTACTTTTTTTTAAAAAAGAGCTTAAATGTAAGAATTTTGTGTTGGTGATCTCTCACTGCAGGAACTGGTTTGATACCAGTATAATTCTTCAAGGAGTGTGAGCAGAACAGCGTGGAGTTGCACTGCTAGTTTGCACTAATTCTAATCGGAGAAACCAGAGCATGTATGAATGCCCAAAGTTGCTCTCAAATCCCATCCCATTCAATCAGCTCTTTGATGTTTAAAACTTAAGCTTTAACAACAATCGGAAGGTTTCAAAACTTAGATTTGCACATAGCATCATTTAGATATTGCAGCACAGAAGGAAGTTATTCAGTTCTTTGTGCCTGTCCTGGTGCTGTTTCTTCAATTGGAATTATCTGCTCTAATCCCAATTCCCTGCCCTTTCTCTGTATCCTTTCAGTTTTAAATGATCTAGCCCTTGCTTCAATAGCCAGTTGCGGTAAGGCATCTCGGAGCCCATTATCCTCTGCCCAAAGCTCTGTGTGTGTTCATTCTCGGGCATTGAGAGGAAATTGAAATGGAAACCCTTAACAGCTGTTTTTGCTCTGTTTGTGCTTGGTGCAGGAGAAACGTCATAAAGCCTCCTGCATCATTTTTCAGGATATCGTTGGTCGAGCAACTGCCTCTAGGACTACCTAGGTAAAGTGGCTATTGGAAGTTTCAGAGCTGCCCTGTCAGATAGAAGGATCTGTACAGAAGCAGCCAGCAACTTCCTCCCAATGCTGCTAAGGTTTTTTTTTCAGTTCTTCGGTACAGCAGGGTCTGCACTCCGGCCAGCTGGAAATCGACCCCCAGCTATAATAACATTGCAAAAATAAATTATTCTAATTTGCACCTTTTTTGTTTTTCAAGTAACCATCCTGAGTCTATCCCCCATGTTACTGATTGCCAACCCTCTCGAAACTTTTCATAATTCTGAAAACCTCTTAGATTTCCTTTAAGCTTATCTAGTCCCCTGAAAAAAAACCTAAGTTTTCTCATCTGTTTTCGTAACTCAAACTTCTCGTCCCTTTGTAATATCCTTCCTATAACAGAATGATCTGCAATACTGCACTCAATGTCTTGTACAAATTCATCAGGATTTCCTTGCTTTTATGTTCGCTACCTTCTTTATATAAAACCCAGAATCCTATTTGCTATTTATGGCCTTTTCAATTTGCATTTACACCTCTTCCCTATGCATCTGCACGCCTAGATCACTTTGTTCTTCTACTGTTGAATCTTTCTGTTTGTGTAATACTTTCTTTACACAGTTTTATCTCAATACTTTGCATTTTTTTGTGTTGCATTGCATCCAGCGCACCTCTATATCCTCTTTCAATCTCCTGCATTGTTCCTCAATTTGCCCCTAAATTTGATAATGGTAAACTTGCATCATTCTTCTACCAAATCCAAAGCATTTATATAATGGGGAAACAGAAGTGGCCCCAGCGCATATCTTGAATGTTGATGTAGTTTATGCCTCATATATAATTCCACAGCCTCACAACTCCCTGTGTGAAGATGTTTCTCATGCTCTTACTGGAAACCATCTGCTTCTATCTGCCATGCCCCAGCCTATTATATCCCCTGTAATCTCTGTTGTTCTAACAAAAGACCCAGCTTTTCCAAGACTTTCAGGAAGCATCCTAATGAATCTGTGTTGTACCAAACCCTAAAACCCCAATATCCTTCCTTTAGTTTGCAGTCCGATATGGCACATACTGCTCTAACTGAGGTCTTAATAAGGTTTTATAAATGCTCATTGTTACCTCTTGGTTTTTCTACTCGATACCTCTTGTGATAAAACCTAGAATTCTATTTGCTTATTTTGCCGTCTTATCGACCTGAGGTGCTATTTTTAATGTCCTGTGAACCTGTACCCGCCCAAGGCCCTTTAATCTTCCACAGCACTAAGCCTACTTCCATTCAGAGTATAATTACTGCTGTTAATATTTTTACCAAAATGCATCACCTCACACTGAACACTGAATTCCATCTGCTACTTATTAGCCCATTTCCCCCATCTAATCAATATCCCTTTGCAGTTCCTTTTGGTCCTAAAGAATTAACTATACCGTAAACTTTTCAGATGATATAAAAATATAACACCACTTCATCTAGGCCGAAATCCAAATCATTTATATACACAGTGAACAGAAGTGGCCCGAGACGCACCACAGCCAACTCCAAAACGCCCACTCTTTTTTTTTCCCCCTTCGAAGCAATTTTAATACAGTTAGCTATCCTACCCCTAATTCCATACCCCTTAATTTTTTGTAGTAATCTCCCATGTGGTACCTTTTCAGAAGCTTTCCTAAAGTCCATGTACACTGCATCCGCTGTATTTCCCCCAGCTACCACATCTTACCTCCAGAAAATGTTGAGATTTGTCAAGCAAGATCGTCCCTTTTGAAATGTATGCTGACTACTTCTAACCATTTTGTTTTTATCTAGATAGAAACATAGAAGATAGGAGCAGGAGTAGGCCATTCAGCCCCTCGAGCCTGCTCCGCCATTTAATGAGATCATGGCTGATCATCCAAATTCAGTACCCTGTCCCTGCTTTCTCCCCATATCCCTTGATCCCTTTAGCCTTAAGAAATATATCTATCTCCTTCTTGAATATATTTAATGAATTGGCCTCAACTGCCTTCTGTGGTAGAGAATCCCACAGGTTCACCACTCTCTGGGTGAAGAAATTCCTCCTCATCTCAGTCCTAAATAGCTTACCCCTTATCCTTAGACTGTGACCCCTGGTTCTGGACTCCCCCACCATCGGGAACATCCTTCCTGCATCTAGTCTGTCTAGTCCTGTTAGAATTTTATAAGTTTCAATGAGATCCCCTCTCATTCTTCTAAACTCTAGCGAATATAAGCCTAATCGACCCAATCTCTCTTCATACGTCATTCCTGCCATCCCAGGTATCAGACTGGTGAATCTTCACTGCACTCCCTCCATGACAAGAACATCCTTCCTCAGATAAGGCGACCAAAACTGCACACAATACTCAAGGTGTGGTCTCACCAAGGCCCTGTACAACTGCAGCAAGACATCCTTGCTCCTGTACTCGAATCCTCTTGCTATGAAGGCCAACATACCATTTGCCGCCTTAACCGCCTGCTGCACCTGCATGCTTACCTTCAGCGACTGGTGCACAAGGACACCCAGGTCTCGTTGCACTTCCCCTTCTCCCAATCTATTGCCGTTCAGATAATAATCTGCCTTCCTGTTTTTGCCACCAAAGTGGATAACCTCGCATTTATCCACATTATACTGCATCTGCCATGCATCTGCCCAATCATCCAGCCTGTCCAAATCATACTGGAGTTTCTCTGCATCCTCCTCACAGCACACACGCCCACCCAGCTTTGTGTCGTCTGCAAACTTGGAGATATTACATCTAGTTCCCTCGTCTAGATCATTAATATATATTGTGAATAGCTGGGGTCCTAGCACCAATCCCTGCGGTACCCCACTAGTCACTGCCTGCCACCTGGAAAAAGACCCGTTTATTCCAACTCTTTGCTTCCTGTCTGCCAACCAGTTCTCTATCCAAGTCAGTAGCTTACCCCCAATCCCATGTGCTTTAACTTTGCATGCTAATCTCTTATGCGGGACCTTATCGAAAGCCTTCTGAAAGTCCAAATATACCACATCCACTGGTTCTCCCTTATCTATTCTACCAGTTACATCCTCAAAAAATTCCAGTAGATTAGTTGAGCATGATTTACCTTTTGTAAATCCATGTTGACTTTGTCCGATCCTGTCACTGTTTTCCAAGTGCTCTGCTATGACATCTTTAAAATGGACTCTAGCATTTTCCCCACTACCGATGTCAGGCTTACCGGTTTATAATTCCCCGTTTTCTCTCTACCACCTTTTTTAAATAGTGGGGTTACATTAGCTACCCTCCAATCCATGGGAACTGTGCCAGAGTCTATAGAATTTTGGAAGATGACCAGCAATTCATCGACTATTTCTAGGGCCACTTCCTTAAGTACCCTAGGATGTAGATTATCAGGCCCTGGGGATTTATCGGCCTTCAAGCCCGTCAATTTCCCTAACACCATTTCCCTACAAATACTGATTTCAATCAGTTCCTCCCTCTCATTAGACCCTATGTTCCCCGACATCTCTGGGAGGTTATTTGTGTCCTCCTTTTGTGAAGACAGAACCAAAGTATGGCCTGAGGGCGCTCCGCTTCTTCCTTGAACAGAGGCCCAACCAGTCCCCATCCACCAGCACCCTCCTCCGCCTGGCTGAACTTGTTCTCACATTGAACAACTTCTCCTTTGACTCCACTCACTTCCTCCAAATCAAAGGTGTTGCTATGGGTACCCGCATGGGTCCTAGCTATGCCTGCCTTTTCGTGGGATATGTGGAACACTCTTTGTTCCAGTCCTTCTCGGGTCCCCTCCCTCACCTCTTTTTCCGGTACATTGATGACTGTATCGGTGCCGTTTCCTGCTCTCGCCCTGAACTAGAAAATTTCATTCACTTTGCCTCCAATTTCCACCCTTCCCTCACCTTCACATGGTCCATCTCCGACCCTTCCCTTCCCTTCCCTTCCTCGACTTCTCCGTCTCCATCTCTGGGGATAGGTTATTGACCAACATTCACTACAAGCCCACTGACTCCCACAGCTACTTGGACTACACTTCCTCCCACCCCGCCTCCTGTAAGGACTTTATTCCCTTCTCCCAGTTTCTCCGACGATGCCACCTTCCATACCAGTGCTTCCGACATGTCTTCCTTTTTCCTCAACCGAGGATTCCCCTCTACCGTGGTTGACACGGTCCTCGACCGTGTCCGTTCTATCTCCCGCACTTCTGCCCTCGCCCCTGCCCCTCCCTCCCGGAACCACGATAGAGTTCCCCTTGTCCTCACCTTTCACCCCACCAGCCTCCACATTCAACGGATCATCCTCCGCCATTTCCGCCACCTCCAACGTGATCCCACCACCAAACGTATCTTCCCCTCACCTCCCCTTTCAGCATTCCGTAGGGACCGCTCCCTCCGAGACACCCTAGTCCACTCCTCTATCACCCCCAGCACCCCTTCCCCCTCGCCCGGCACCTTCCCGTGCAAGCGCAGGAGATGCAACACCTGCCCTTATACCTCCCCCCTTCCCACTCTCCAGGGCCCCAAACACCCCTTCCAGGTGAAACAGCGATTTACTTGTACTTCCTGCAATTTAGTATACTGTATTCGCTGCTCACAATGTGGTCTCCTCTACATTGGGGAGACCAAACGCAGATTGGGTGACCGCTTTGCGGAACACCTCCGTTCAGTCCGTAAGGGTGACCCCGAGCTTCCGGTCGCCTGTCATTTTAATTCACTGCTCCACGCCCACTCAGACCTCACCGTCCTCGGCCTCTTGTATTGTTCCACGGAAGCTCAGCGTAAGCTTGAGGAACAGCACCTCATCTTCCGATTAGGCACTTTACAGCCTTCCGGACTCAATATCGAGTTCAACAATTTCAGATCATAACCTCGGCCCCTACCATATATATATAATTTTTTTTTTTCTCCACACTTTTGGTTTGTGCCTTTTCCCTTTTTTTCTCTCTCCCACATGGCAGCTGTCTTTCATTCTGCCAGCGCATTTCACACTTCTAGAGCCATCTTTTGTTTCTTAACCTGTCCCATTACCATCTCGTCTCGCCTTGAGCATCTCTTAATGTCTCTTTACTTCTCACAGACCTTCCCTTTTGTTCTTTTATTCCCTCCCCCAGCCTCCAAACTTGCTTTTTCATCTGTTTCATTTCCTGCTTCTTTCTCAGTTCTGACGAAGGGTCTTCGACCTGCAACGTTAACTCTGTTTCTCTCTCCACGGATATTGCCTGGCCTGCTGAGTTTTTCCAACGCTTTCTGTTGTTATTTCAGTTTTCCAGCATCCGCAGTATGTTGCTCTTGTGTCAAAGTATGTATTTAATTGGTCAGCCATTTCTTTGTTCCCCATTATAAATTCCCCTGATTCTGACTGCAAGGGACCTACGCTTGACTTCACCAATCTTTTTCTCTTCACATATCTATAGAAGCTTTTACAGTCAGTTTTTATGTTCCTCACAAGCTTACTCTCATACTCTATTTTCCCCCTCTTAATTAATCCTTTTGTCCTCCTTTGCTGAATCCTAAACTGCTCCCAATCCTCAGGTTTGCTGCTTTTTCTGGCTAATTTATATGTCCTCTCCTTGGATCTTATGCTATCCCTAATTTCCCTTGTTAGCCACGGTTGTGCCACCTTTTTTGTTTTATTTTTATGCCAGACAGGGATGAACAAATTCTGTAGTTCATCCATGCAATCTTTAAATGTTTGCCATTGTCTATCCACCGTCAACCCTTTAAGTAACATTCCCCAATCCATCCTAGCTAACTCGCGCCTCATACCATCGTAGTTTCCTTTATTTAAATTCAGGACCCTAGTCTCTGAGTCAACTACTTCACTCTCCATCTTAATGAAGAATTCTATCATATTATGATCACGCCTCGCACAATAAGATTGCTAATTAATCCTTTGTCATTACATAATACCCAGTCTAAGATGGCCTGATCTCTAGTTGGTTCCTCGACCTACATGGTAATTGCATCCTTAATTAATAACTCTCAAATTTTCCAAACTACAGATGTCAAATTAACTGGCTGGTAAATACTCTGTCTTCCTTTTTAAAAATGGGTACATCTTTGACAATTTTCCTGTCCTCCTGCACACATCCACACTCAATATAGCCCTGAACTATAATTTCTAAGGCTGCTGCACTTTCCTCCTGCTCTTGGTCCTGTCCTTACTTAGCCCATGTCTTTCTCAGTGTTCACTAATTTCATCTCCTATTATGAACTCTATGGGGGTGCAGTTGGTCTTCGGCAGCAGCGCAAAATGGGCGATAGCGAATCAGTAGCCCATTTTACACCCCACCTGATTTTATTTGCCCACCTTACTGCTTTCCCCTTTCTTGAATGAGTGTAACATTGGCACTCTTGTCTTTGACACAATTCCCGTCTGCAGCGATTTTTCAAAGAATAAATAGTTCATGTCTCTGCTATCTCCACCCCATCCTCCTGCAGCATTCTGGGACACATGCCATCGTGACATGGTGACTTTTCTGCTTTTCGTCACATTAACATATTTATATAATTTTTCCTTTTGGATATTCTTCTTCAGTCGTGGCTTATCTACATCCTCCTTAGATACTCTTGTAGTTCTACTTCACCTTCCTCTAAAAACTGAGGCAAAAACTGATTAAGAATTTTCACCATTCCCTCAGACCTCGAGTACAGTCGTTTCAAAGATAGTAAAGCACTTTGGAATGTCCTGAAGAAAGACGCTATGCAAATGCAAATTATTTGCTTCCTTCACCTATCCCTTGCCCTTGCTTGCTTTTGCCCTCCCCCCACATCCCGCCAAAGTGGTTCTACCCTTTTCTTCACTATTCACTTACTTTGTGTGTGCTTTTTAAAAGTCCTTGCTATTTCTCTGTGTTGACCTCCAGTCTTTTATACTCCCTTTTAACCTCCCTCATGGTTTTTTTGTTCCCCTTCTGTACTTGTACCTCTCATAGTTTTCTTCCATATTATCCCATCTGAATTTTTTGTCAGTTTGTCTTGTTCTTACCGCTGAAACAGAAGATTGTGTGTTCAAGCTCCACTTTGGGACTTGAGCACATAATGTGCTATGACAACTGGTGCAGTAAGGACTGCAGCATTGTCAGAAGTGTTCTCTTTTAGATGAGACATTCTACCAAGGCCCCATCCGCCTGTTGGTTGCAAAAGATGCCATGGCACTTTGACGAAGAGGAGCAGGGAGTTCCCTTGGTGTCACAGTCAACATGTCCCCTCAACCATCACCATGCAAAATAGATTAACTGCTCATTCATCTGATTGCAGTTTGTAAGGCCTTGCTGTGTGCTAATTGCCTGCTGCATTTACCTACAAAAGCAGTGATTGCACTTGAAATGTAATTTATTGGCTATGAAGCACATTAAGACATACTGTGGATGTTACGCGTGCCTCATTAATGCAAGCTCTTTCTTTTCAGTGTTTCATTGACCTCTTTTTGAAAATCTAACATCTGCTTTAATCTTTCTATTTTTCACGTAACCTCAACCTTTGGTGCAGAACCTATACTCCTAGCACACAACTGTAACTGGTGCAAGGCTACCTCCGCAAGAGGTTTTGCACTGCTAAGAAAGCACTAAATAAATGACTTCAGTACAGTTGCACTGTGCATCTCCTATTAGTGAGAGATGAAACTATTTTTCAAGATATGAAGTATAACTGCTGCATAAGTATTGTACTCTTTATACTTTTTAGAAGTCAAGCTGCAATATTAACCACACTCACTGGCCTTTGTATATGTGAACTGATTTATAGGGTGACTGTTGCTTCAAATGAAATATAATTTATCCATTTAATTTTTGCTGTATTAATGTAATTACTTAGAAGTAGGATTCTGGTATCTGCTTTTCAAGTTTTTTTTTGCAATTTTTTTTTTGCTTGCAACAAATTCTTGCTCTGTTGGTGAATTAATTTTTCTCTTTTAATTATTCGTTCCTGGGATGTGGGCGTCACTGGCAAGGCCAGCTTTTATTGCCCATCCTTAATTGCCCTTGAGAAGGTGGTGGTGAGCCGCCGCCTTGAACCGCTGCAGTCCGTGTGGTGAAGGTGTGCTGTTAGGGAGGGAGTTCCAGGATTTTGACCCAGCGACGATGAAGGAACGGCGATATATTTCCAAGTCAGGATGCTGTGTAACTTGCAGGTGATGGTGTTCTCATGTGTCCTTCTAGGCGGTAGAAGTTGTGGGTTTGGGAGGTGCTGCCGAACAAGCCTTGGCGAGTTGCTGCAGTGCATCTTGTAGATGGTACACACTGCAGCCACGGTGCCCCGGTGGTGGAGGGAGTGAATGTTTAAGTTGGTGGATGGGGTGCCAATCAAGCAGGCTGCTTTGTCGTGGATGGTGTCGAGCTGTTTGAGTGTCGTTGGCATTGCACTCATCCAGGCAAGTGGAGAGTATTCCATCACGCTCCTGACCAATGTTCTCTTTAAGCTGTGCGGCTGTGCAGCACTCCAGGGAACCTGCGCAGCCGGCTTGCCGCCTTTTCAATACAAAAACCACGCATGCGCGGTATTTTGAATGGGCTGCGCAACCCCTTAAAGGGGCCATGAGGCGCCAAAACTAAAGAGGGAACATTGGTCTGACTTGTGCCTTGTAGATGGTGGAAAGACTTTGGGGAGTCAGGAGGTGAGACACTCGCCTCAGAATACCCAGCCTCTGACCTGCTCTTGTTGCCACAGTATTTATGTGGCTGGTCCAGTTAAGTTTCTGGTCAATGGTGATCCCAGGATGTTGATGTTGGGGGATTCGGCGATGGTAATGCTGTTGAATGTCAAGGGGTGATGGTTAGACTCTCGCTTGTTGAAGATAGTCTTTGCCTGGCACTTGTGTGGTGCGAATGTTGCCTGCCACTTATCAGCCCAAGCCTGAATGTCATCCAGGTCTTGGTCTCGGATATGATGTCTTCTGTTTTTCTGTTTCTCTAATTTCTGTCATGATGCTCCTTTTTGTCTTCCACTAATGTCACTTCTGTCATTTACCTATCTCCTGTTCTCCACTTAATCACTTTACAGCTCATTATTTTTCTTTTCATGTGCGTGTGTTCCCCTTCCCTTGCTCTGTTACTTCTTGTAAGCTATCCATGTGTAACATCTGCTGATGAAGCACTACACCTGAAATGTGAACTTCTATCCTTTCTCCACAGATGCTGCATGGCCTGCTGAGTGTTTCCAGCATTTTCTGTTTTTGTTTCCTGGTGTCAGTTGATGTTTGTGTTGGATTTGGTTGTGTTTTAAAGTGGTGCCATTTGATCCTGAATTACCTAAAACTCATTTGTATTCTTGCTCTAAAAGCTGATGCTATTTCTGCAGCATTGCTACCAGTTTGTGAGAAGGAAGTAGGATTTTTTTCCCACCCTTTCCGTAATAGTTTGTCAAAAGGCCACCATACTGTATTTCAGGGTGTTGTCTTTGTAAGAAAGAATTTAGAAAATCTTTATTGTTAGGGGAGGTAGAACAGCCACATTTTTTTGTTCTAATCAAGCACTTTTAATATGTTTCATTTAAGCATAGTATATTGTGATATGATTTGTTTGATGCAGTGCATAATCATTTTCGGGACCAAGTTCTTCGTGCATTTTACTACACGTTTGTATGTTAATGGAAGAGGGTGCAGAGATGTAGAGGCGCCCCAAGAATTATTCTGGTGGAAGTAGGCGGTCTTTGAGATGGTGAGGATATGGGGTTGAAAGCTCAATTCTGGGTCAACTAGGAAGTTGCAGTTACAAACAGGCTGGTTCAACCTGAGACAGTGGCTGGGAGTGGGATGGAATCAGTGATGAGTTTGTGGTGGGGGCCAAAATCAAACGAAAGCAGTTACACTGAGTTAAACAATGAGGAGAGGCTTTGGAGGAGGATAAGAAATAGGAGCAGGAGTAGGTCATTTGGCCCTTCGAGCCTGCTCCGCCGTTCAGTAAGATCATGGCTGACCTTCTACCTCGTCTGCACTATCCCCATATCCCTTGATTCCCTTAATATTCAAAAATCTATCGATCTCTGTCTTGAATATACTCAACGACTGAGCCTCCACAGCCCTCTGGGGTAGAGAATTCCAAAGATTCACCACCCTCTGAGTGAAGAAATTTCTCCTCATCTCAGTCCTAAATGGCCGACCCCTTATTCTGGGACTGTGACCCCTGGTTCTAGACTCCCCAGCCAGGGGAAACATCTACTCTGTCAAGCCCTGTAAGAATTTTGTATGTTTCAATGAGATCACCTCTCATTCTTCTAAACTCTAGAGAATATAGGCCTAGTCTACTCAATCTCTCCTCATAGGACAATCCCCCCATCCCAGGAGTGAGTCTGGTGAACCTTCGTTGCAGTCCCTCTATGGCAAGTATATCCTTCCTTAGTAAGGAGACCAAAACTGTACACTACTCCAGGTGTGGTCTCTCCAGTCTTACATATACACTCAAATGTAATTAAAGACATTATAGAAGAAAAGAAAAACATTTACCTAATTTACATAGATATTAATGCTACTCCTGGTTCAAGTACATAGGAACAGGAGTAGACCATTCAGCCACTCGAACCTGTTTCACCATTCAGTGAGATCGTGGCTGATCTGTATCCTAACTCTGTCCACCTTCTTGGCTCCTTATCCCTTATTATCCTTTGCTAGCAAAAATCTATCCCTCTCAGATTTAAAAATTATTAATTGAACTTCCATCTATTGCTTTTTGTGGGAGAGAGTTCCACACCTCTTCCACCCTTTGCATAACTTCTCTCCTGAATGACCTGGCTCTGATTTTAAGGTTATGTTCCCTTGTCCTAGACTCCCTCACCTTTCAAAATCCTAATAACCTCAATTAAATCACCCCTTAACCTTCTATATTCCAGGGAATACAAGCCTAGTTTATGTAATCTCTCCTAATGTAACCCTTGGAGCCCTGGTAACATTCTGCGCTGCATTTCTTCAAGCCCATAAGGTGTGGTGCCCAGAACTGCATGTAGTACTCCAGATATGGTCTAACCAGGGCTTTGTATAGCTGTAGCAAAACTTCCTCCCTTTTATATTCTAGCCGTCTAGTTGTATTCCATTAGCTTTTTTGTACCTGACGACTACTACAGTTTAGTGATCTGTGTACATGGACCCCTAAATCTCTTTGGATCTCCACCGTTCCTAGCTTTCACCATTTAAAAAAATACTTGGATCTATCCTTTTTTGGTCTAAAATGGATGACCTCACACTTGCCTGCATTGAAATCCATCTGCCACAATTTTCCCCACTCACTTAATCTATCAATGTCTCTTTGTAATTTTATGCTCCCGTCTGCATTACTTACTATGCCACCAATCTTTGTGTCATCGGTAAACTTGGATATATGGCTCTCCTATTGCGTATCTAAGTCATTAATAAATATGGTGTAGAGTTGAGGCCCCAGCACAAATCCTTGAGACACCACTAATCATTTCCTTCCAATTTGAGTACATGCCCATTATTCCTACTCTCTCTCTTCTACCACCTAACCAATCTCCTAACCAGATCAATAATTTGCCTTCAATTCCATGAGCTTTAATTTTAGCTAACAGTCTCTTGTGTGGATCCTTATGCCTTCTGGAAGTCCATATAAATTACATCCATAGACATTTAATTACTTCTTCAAAAAATTCAGTTAGGTTTATCAGACATGACCTATGTAGACTAGGCCCTTTACGGTATCCCGGTCTGACAGGACCCGAACCAGAATGAAGACAACGAGACAAAGATTTCAGGGTAACTACTTCTTTACTTAAAATCAATCAAGTTTACACGCAAGCATACGCTTCAACAAGCAAACATAAGCATACATACGTACTAACACCAGTGAGTGACCGGTTCGGCGGTGACCAGTAGGCCCTTCTTTCTGTGCGACCAGTCAAGTCATCCGACTCACTGCAGCAGCCCCCAAGCGTACTCTAACTGTGTCCTTTATACCCAAAACTTGGTAGGCCTCCCAATGCATACGTGTCTCAGACCACGTTGGCTATTGGTCAATCATTGGTGTTTTTTCTGTCTCAGGCCACGTTGATTGTTCAATCATGGGTATATAAATACTTGTTGTATCTCCTTATCTAGTAAATGGGCCTCAAGGCTGAAGGGGTTGTAGAAGTTCCTCATTATTCATTCAGCTTAAAGGTTTGTTTTGCAGAAGTCTCAAGGGCCTGTCTCCTGAGGTTGCAGAAGTTAACTAAATCTGTAGACAATGGGCTGCTTATGTTATGTCTAAAAAGAGAAGTCGCACAACACCAGGTTATAGTCCAACAGATTTATTTAATTTTACAAGCTTTCAGAGCAGTTCGCTCCTTCGTCAGGTAAGTTAGCAGTGAGAGAATCTCCCAGAATTCACAATTTAAACACAGACAAAATATATTCAAATCTTTCCCTACATCAAAGAGCACAGCCAAGACAATGAGATGTGTCCCAGGGGGTCCAACGTGTCAAACCACCTGCTGGCTGCATATCCTGTCAATCTGTGTAGGTTCTTGTGTTAAAAAGGTTACAGAAGTTAATTAAATCTGTTTAAAGGTTTGTTTGCAGAGCTCTTGAAGCATGCTGGTACATTACATTCAGCCAAGTCACAGCGAATTATATCTTACACTTACCCTTTACAAATCCATGTTGGCTCTCTAATCAGCTCAAATTTCTCTAAGTGCTCAGTCACTCTGTCCTTTTTAATTGTAGATTCCAGTAACTTCCCCACAACAGATGCTATACTAACAGGTCTTTAATTTCCTGGTTTCTCTCTCTCTCTCTCTCTCTCTCTCTCTCCCTTAAATAATGGAGTTACATTTGCAATTTTCCAATCTAAAGGGGCAATTCCTGCATCGAGAGAGCTTTGAAAGATTATGGCTAAAGCATCTGCAATTTCCTCGTCTATTTCCTTTAAAACCCTGGGGTGGAAACCAACGTTCCCTTTAAGCCGCACAGCCCGGGACCGGCTTTTTCAATGTTAAATTTCGCACATGCACGAAACTGTGAATAGGTCGCGCATTGTATCTCTGCAGTTTCTGTGTTTATATTCTGGGAACTTTTGTAGATTCACTCATTGTAACTCTACCTGAGGAAGGGGCGATAGCTCCGAAAGCTTGTAATTTTAAATAAATCTGTTGGACTATAACCTGGTGTTGTGCGACTTCTCATTTTTGTCCACCCCAGTCCAACGCCGGCATCTCTGCATCATGATCATTATTAGTTGCCCTGGAATTTCAGGTATATTATCCTCTTCCTCTGCTGTGAAGACTGACAAAGTAATTATTCAACAAGATTGCCATTTCCTTATTTTCATTTTCAGTATTACCCACATCTGTCATTACCCTTGACTACCCTTTTTCTTCTAATATAATTGTGTTAATCTTGATATCCCTCGCAAGCTTCTTGAAGTAATAGTTATTCCATCTAGACAGCTGTGCTGTCACCAATTTAAAGTGGCTGCCAAGATGCCTAGCTACAAATTCCCATAAAAGAATATTAAAAATAAAATGTTATGGTTCAAAAGAAAGTCAGATCTCCAATCCATCTTGAAGGTATTCTAGAGTTTTGCTTGATTTACTTTTGATAGGTAGGGAGCAATTGAACAGCTTTTCATCAAGGAGAGCAAATGGGTAGACTGCATGCTGAGGCATTAACGAGAGATGGGCTTAATAGTCTGCTGATAAGTACAGATGAGGAAGGTCATTTGGCCCATCCAGAAAGACCATATGGTCTGCTCTGATCATAGCACCAACTGTTTGCTAAATTATTCCAGGGTCTTTTTTTGCCTCTACTGCCTACCCAGAAGTCTATAAAATAGAATCAGTCTTAAATTTGCTTTTTACTATTTTGAACTTGTGCTGCCTTGTCCTGCTGTTTTGGTTTATTTTGATGTAGTCTTCGGACTTATAAAGTTAGCTCTGCCATCTCCAGTCTAAAAATTGGAAAGGAATATTGAGCAGGGTGTATAACGGGTGACCAATATGGCACTGTCCCTTTTTGCTCTCCCACCAAAGTTGCATTTAACCTCCTTTTGTCTTTTCCAGACTTGCGATGGCAGAGCTAAATTTATAATTGTTTATAATATCCTGAAGTCTTGTACAGTTTTCCTCACTGTTTGCCAAACACCCTTACTTACTGCATCATCAGCAAATTTTGATATTGTGCTCCCATGTTCAAATAGACCCAGGATTGACTGCTGGGGTACACCACTGCCAACCACTCTCCAAGCTGAGCAACACCGATTTTGGGGGGGGGGGGGAATTTCTCCGCTCTCGTGTATTTCCAGGGCCGAAACTGCCACCATAAAATTGCTCCTTCTCAAAAGCTCCCTTGTGCTTTTTGGCCCTTTCCACAATCCATAAACCGATTACCAAGTGCCCTCATTTACAAATATTATAATGAGGGCCAGTGACCCTACAGCTCTGAGTTTCTTGCTTTTACACGTGTAATGCACTCAGGGTAACTTAGACTGAGACTGATTAGAAATGAGGAATTTTTGAGCCTGAAGGGTGTAAAGAGTTTTACTAAGGTTCTGCAGCAATATTTTTTCTGCCATTATGCTACATTGACCTGAGCTTGCTTCTGACAGGGTCAGAGCATTGGCAGGTTTTCACCCAACCCACAGTCAGGGTTTCTGTGGATTAGGTATGGCATTCCCCATGGCCATACCCATAATATTATCAAGGAGGAGAAGCAGCAAAGGAGAGTTGGGTAACATTTTAATGAGGATGCAGCCTACCAAATATTACCCAACCCCACCCCTGTAGAATATCCAGGCAATATAGGTCACATGAGGACCTTACTGAGGAGAAGAGTACTTCACCATTGGGGCAGTAAGATAGCTCTGTCCCTGCTGCATGACGATCTGCCCGCATTGCTCTTTCTGGATGTGAAGATGACCACCGCACTCAACTTTTATGACATAGGCTCATTTCAGACATTCAAGGTCAACCTGTGCAATATCAGCCAGTCAGTGGTACAGGCATGGTGACTGGCACACTTTACAGGAGAGCTGGTGAATTCATCACCTTTGGCATCAGAGCAAGGCAGCAGTGAGATAGGGCCATCCAGTTTTATGGGTTTGCTGGATTTCACAAGCTCTTGGGTGCAATCGATGCCACCCACATTGCTTTGCAAGCTCCCACAGAAAACCCTTCAACTACCTGAACAGGAAGGGCTTCGACTCAACAGTGTACAAATTGTGTATGACAACATGCAGAGAATCCTGCATGTCAACATCAGATATGCTGGAAGTTGTCACAATAAATTCCTCATTCAAAATACAGCACTCCCAGAATTCTTCAAGGAAGAAAAATGACCCCACTAAGAATGGCCCGAACAGCACCAGAATGAGATACATGCCTTTTAAGATTAGTAATTGAGAGGACCATTGCGGCCTTAAAGGGGCACCTTTGCTGCATGACAATTCTGGAGGGCCTCTGCTGTATGCTCCAGATTGTGTGTCACACATAATTGTAGCCTGCAGCCTTCATTACACAGGATGGACTTTGACATTGCTGGTGAGGAGGCCCAGACTGCTTTGGAGCCAGAACTATATGGGGGAGTGCATCACATTGACCTGCACTCCGAAGACTCCCCAGTGACGGCTGCAAGAGACGTCAGAGCACATCCCATCACTGAAGACTTCTCTTCTGTGCAACACGAGTATCGTTGACACCAGAGCCGTACGTCCTCCTCTCTCACTTTCAAACAAAGGGACAGTCCCTCAATCCACCAACCATCCTACAACATGACAACACATCAACCCTTTTTACCCCTACATAAGCATGCCGATAATCATCACCTGAGTAAATGAGTCAGCACCAAATAAATGCACCCTTTCCTGTATGATTCATGTTCTCCAGTTAAGAGTCTATGGGGAAGATTTTAAAGTGTCCTAATAGAGATTTTCAGAATTGTGATGGGATTAATCCAGTCAAATTGTACAAATGGTTTGGCATCTAGGGAACCTAATTTAAAAGTAATTTGGGAATTCAGACAGCTGTTTCACACACCGCTTATTCAGGAATGTAATAACCAATTAGGGAAAGCTGTTCAATCAAATAGTGAAAATGGGTTCAAGATACAACTATATATGTTTCTTGAAAGTGGATTTCTGGAGGAAGAGGATTAA